>OX467712.1:40034688-41234688 GCA_950111635.1 Agelastica alni
GAACTGGGTGCATTTCATGAAATAATGTGCATACTTTTGTTAAGTCCGCATCCTATCGCCAACACCAATTAATTATCATTCAAATTTCAATTCTCTCACTTTTAGTTTAAAGAATTTTAACGACAGTTTGTAAAATAAGACAGGTATGATAAATTAAATTACCAATACGCGAATTAGGTTAATGACAGTGAATTGATAAAGAGTTGATGAATAGTAGTTGAGAAATAATTAGTTAAATAAAGTGAGTTGCAAATAAAGAAAAAGTTAGTTAATTAGTTAAAAATAGTTAAAATTAAATATTGAACATACATACATACATATAATCACGCCTTTGTCCCGTAGAGGTAGGTAGAGACCACTTCCTTCCACTTCCGCTACGGTTCTTACACACATCTTTTGCTTCCTCTATTTTTATCAGTGCTCTCATACATGCTCGTCGGTTGTTGGTACTCTTGACCTGGCCTTTCTTCAAAACAATGTTGATTTGATCAGGATATGTCCGCCGAGGTCGACCTCTACCGACTTGTCCATTCACACTCGCCTAATAAATTTGTTTCGTCAATCTTCCTTCATCCATCCTTTCTACGTGTTCAAACCATCTATGCATTCCTTTATCTATCTTTGTAACCACCTCTTTTTTTACACCACAGCGTTCTCTTATCTCACTATTCTTTACTTTATCCAACCACGTTACTCCATCTATACTTCTCAGAATACTCATCTCCGCAGCATTAATACATACATAAGTGTAGGAACCAACACACCTACGTGGCTTTTTTGACACTTTCTGGCTATTCATAAATCTTTGCAGTGCCCTATTTATTTGTTTTTCTGCCAACACACTTCGCTCAATGTCACTGTTATACTTTCCATCTCTCGTAAACTTTGAACCCAAGTACACAAATTCATTTACTTGTTCCACTCTTTCTTGCGTTTCAGAGTGGTAGATGATCTTTCAAACGGATTAGATTAGTTGGAGAAGAAACCAAACCTTTCCACTGGATCGTGATTTGCCTTGTGATTCCGCCTGTAGGACGTTCACAATTTGTGATGGGGTTCGTAATACAATTTGATCACAATGAATACATATTTAAAAAAACTTGTTTCCTTTAATTTCTCATTTTATAGATAATAAACAGAATATCTTAAGTAAAACAAATTTCAAACAAAAAAAACCGGACTCAAATTTTAAGTAATTTTTGAATGATCCCAAAATCAAGTTCATAATATTTTCATATTAAAAAGGTTTGTAAGCCGATTTTATACCTCTGTTTCCGTCTTATTTCGTAATCATTAAAACTTTCCGTAATTTTTTTTATTTTGTTACAATAGCTTGGCGTTATATTCTCATTATAATTTATAACAACGGCACCACAAAAAAAAGCTGCAAAAATAGAAACGCTCTTTGTTCGTACGTTTTCAACCATTTTATCCGTTAGTTGAGTTTCGGCTTTGACAAAACTTTTTACATTGTTAGAATTTGACGAATAGAAAACAATTTAAAAAGAAAAAAATTGTACGTTCATTGTTTGTTTTCTGTTTTAATTTAATTGTTCTCGCGTTAATTTAACCTTAATTGCTGGTTAAAAACTAAAAAATAATTAAATCATTTGTGATGATTAGGTAATCGATAGGTTGTGTTAAAAAATGTATCGATTGTTGTTATCAATGGATGAATTCAATAAGATTTATAAAGAAAATGTTTTGCTCGAGAAAAAATCGAAAAACCGTAATTAATGGACTGTGTGCGGAGTTGATGTATGTTGTAAATTTACAAACAATAAATAAGCACTTTCTTGGTATTACTAATATTTAATAATAATAATAATCCCTTCACTGCGTGAGTGTTTTGTTAAAAAAATGTTAATGATATGTGATAACTGTTAATATTTTTATTTTTATATTCAATTAAAATTGTTATTTTTAAGTAAATTTAAGTTTACTAGGAACTATTTTACAAATAGCTAAGACTTCAATAGCACAAAAATAAATATTTTAAAAATCCAATTAAACCTTCGTGCGTTTTGCCATTTACTAAATTTAATATCGTGTTTATCGTTGTGTACTTAAATAATAAAAATTATAAGTGCAAAAGAAAGGTTGCTACTAAATTTCAGGTTTGTAGAAGCTACAGTTAAAAATTTTTATTTTTATCATTAACACCGCAGCAATCTCTTTTAAGGGTGCAATTTTGTAAAATCCATTCTATTCACATTACAAAGTAAAGGTTGCTACCAAATTTTAAGTCTGTAGGAGCTGTAGTTAAAATTTTTATTTTTTATCATTACCGCCCCCAAAATTTCCTTTGGGGGAGGAATTTTGAAAAAAACCGGTCTTAGCTGACCTATACTCGGCGAAGGGAATATTCCTACCAAATTTTAAGTCTCTAGGCCTTATGGTTCCAGAGATATCGTGATGAGTCAATAAATATAGATAACAATAAATAAAATTCATTAATTAATGAAACTTGTCATTTTTACTAATTCCTTGGTCGTTTGAATTTTCAACGATAAAGATTTACTGTAACCTCCATTCCAAAAATATATTTTTAAAACGGAAGTTGAGCTCATTTCAATAAGTTCATCTATTTTTATAAAAGCTAAAGGAGAATGTCGCTGCCTTCTATAATAGTTGGGACACCATTGTATAATATTTAAATTTTTTACTTTCAATAAAGTAGCATAAATTAGCATTATATTTTAACATTATTATTAAAAGCTATTTTATAAACTGCTAATTTATTTGGATTCAAACAAAAATTTTTAAAATGGTGTAAACATTCAATCTACCGTTCTAGTCATGAAGCCAGATTTTGTGACGTGTATATTTGTATGTTACTGGAGTCATATAAATGTTGAAAAAATTGTCAACAAAAGCCAAATTATTATTTGACTGTCATTTTGTAAAATATATCTTTCACAATAATAAGTGTATAAAATGTCAATGATATTTGCCACTCGATAGTTAACAAAAGTACATGGCTTATTCAATGTATGTTTTTAATTTTAAAAATTATTTAAGCGACATTAAGAAGCTAACATGGGGAATATTTGGGAGCTAATTTTAGGAAGCTACCATTAAAGAGCAACCACTAGTTAGACATTATTTTGGTTGCTAAAAAAACTAAGGACATCTCAGACATCTCATTGTCCAAAGGTTTTGGAAATCTGGAAAGTATTGCCCCAAAACTTTGACTGACTGACTTTTTTTATAATACCGCTCATATTGTATTTCGTACTTTGTTTTCCTTTCTTTATTTTTTTTCATAAATATTTTATTTGATTGAACTTTTTATTTATTTTACGGTACTTACTGTTTATTTCATTTGTCTTAACATAATATTTGTACCATACATACATTTAGTCACGCCTTTTTTCCGTAGGGGTAAGCAAAGACTTTCACTTTCTAGGGTTTTTACACAAGTCTTTCACTCCTTCTATTTTTATCAGCACTGCTATACATGCTCGTCGGATGCTGGTCTTTCTTCAGAACAATTTCGCCTATGTCGACCTCTACTAACTTGCCCATTCACACTCGCTTTATAAATCTGTTTCGTCAATCTTTCTTTATGCATCTTCTTTCACACCTCAGTGTTCTTTTATCCTACTATTCCTCACATTATCCATCAGAGTTACTACTGCTATACTTTTCAGACTATTTATCTTCACATCATTGATCTTATTTTCATGCTTCTGCCAAACCCAATATTCACCACCATACATTAGTGTAGGTACCAGCACCCCTTTATGTATAGCCAGTCATGCGTTTTTTGATACGTTCTGGCTGCTCATTAACATATACAGGGCTTCATTCATTTGTTTCCTTGTCAACACCCTTAGCTCAATATGACAGTCACACTTTCCGTCTGTCGTAAACTTTGAACCCAAGTATACAAACTCATTCACTTGTTCCACGTTTTCTTCTTTAATCAGCACCTCGCAGTTGATCATGATTTTTTTCTTTCGAAAACCATTACTTTTATCTTGCTTACATAAACTTTCATCCCTTTGATTTCTAGGGCATCATGCTTAATATTAACCATCGTCTGAAATTCCCTTTCAGATAATGCTAATATGACGATCAAATCATTTATTCTCAATCCATACATACCCTCTTTTAAATATTATAAATAAACCGCCTATGTATCAGTTAAACGGACATGGCGAAGCCACACATCCGAGACAAAAAAATTTTTTGTAAAAAGGGCTAGGTATATTATGGATATTAAGGGCTTATTTTGGTCTGACATTTTTTTTAGACAATAAGCTAAAAATTTAGGAGGCGTCGCAAAAAAGATTAACTTGGTAAATAACGGACACTCTATTGTTGAGTAAGACTATAGTAAAAAAGTGGTATTTTATGTAAGTTGTGAGTTGTTGATTGATCTTAATATTAGATTGTAATGTTAATACAACCCCTCGCTATGGATATGGTTAAATAGATAAAAAAATAAAAATTTATGTTTTCGTAACAACTTAAAAAATATTTTCTTTAATGAAATTGTCTTTGTTTCCAAAGTAAAATTATTCAATCCAAATAAAATAATTCAACCAACATTAAGGAGGTATACGTAGATAAACACGTAATATTAGTTATAGCATATTTCACGAATATCGTTAGAAACTCGATAACCAGTATTTAACTGTACACTTAAGAAGTACGAAAGTAAATTCTCCTTTTAATTTTAAACAAATTGTTTTTTTTTGCGTTCTGTGTGTGTAGTTTTGTTAAAAATGAAAGTGAATTAAACTGTATTGTAATGTTATTAGCCTCACAGTATGTAATTAAACTGATACGTTTAAGAAGTATGAAACAAAAAAGAAACAGAACAATATGGGTTAAAGACTGTATTAGTAGACGTCAAGTTTATGGAGCAAGTAATAGTTTGTTAAGGAAAATGCGAAAAGAAGACAGACAGAAGACGCATACAATTAATAATTTATTTAAATTCTTGGTGATATGTTGTTTTTTATCTTATTTTTGATAAATTTTACAGTTAAAGTGTCATTATTCATCTGCTCCAATAAAGACTTGTAAGCATTGTCTCTAGCAATTTTATTTTTGTACAATGGAGATGATAAATTTTACAAACATTTATGCTCCCTATACTGCATAACAAATAAAGTTTTTCCATCACCCCAACGACTCATTTTGTTACGTTAAATTTAAAAATACTTAGTTAAATCACAGGCTCCGTTGGTCACATGCGAGATACTGGCAACAAAGTCGTTCACACACAGGTTCCGGCACGACTTGCATGCTTTTCTACCACGCACTGGTCAAAACGCTCTACTTGCACAGAAAAATCAAACGTCTTGCGATCTGCTAGCTTGCTATCTCCTGGCGTACTTTCTTACTGGCAGAAAGAGTCACACATGCAAGTAGCACGCATCTTCCAGTGACTGGCATGCTTCCATGCGTGTAACAAGCATGTGTATTCTCGCCTTAAAGGACTTCTTGTTTGGAAATGAGGGTCAATAGGGTTTAAGTTTAAAAATGAGGACAACCGAAAGGCTTTGTGTAAAAAAGCTAGAGTCGTGAACAAAAGAATTGATTTTTTAAGAAATTATACTTACTGTAAACAAGAATGCTCCTCATTTGTTTATCTGGACAAAACTTGAATTTTTGCTAAAGGTAGAACAAAAAAAATTTGGCAGGACGATAACATTAAGTCTATAAAACACACCGACGTACATGCAAGTGGAGAGCATGGTTTTGTTAATAAGGAGGATCTTTTATTTTCATCAAAATCAAAATCGGCCGATTATCATGACAATATGGATACAGAGATGTTTGTGTAATGGTTAAAAGAGAAACTATTACCATTGTTACATGAACGATCTGTCATTGTATTAGATAATGCTCCGTACCATTCGAAAATTATAAATAAGCAACCAAAAAACTCCTGGACGGTACAGAAAATAAAAGAACGAACGAAAATATTTCATTTCCACAGTATTGCTTTAAGCCGAAACTATTATCGATGGCTAAAAGGCACTAAAGAGAAAAAATTTACAATGTGGATTAAATTATACTCAGTTATGGACATCGTGTGCTAAGACTTCCGTCTAATCATTGCCAATTTAATCCCATAGCGACGGTAAACAAAGTCACTCTTACATGGGTTCCTGGGCATACAGGGATAAACGGCAACGGGGTAGCCGATGACTGGCAAGAAACGGGACCCTGGTGGAACCAAGAAGCCAGTTGGTCGGATTGCCAATTGCCTAAGCAAAACATTTATTGAAATTAATCCTTGAACAAGAACATATTGCTCAGTGGAATGCAAATACTGGCTGCAAAACATCAAAACAGCTGATGAAAAGACCTCTTTAGAAGAGGGCTGACGCACTCTGGCCGATGGACCGGAGTAGACTAAGCAGCACGCTTGGCCTGCTTGCAGGATACATCGCACCAAGGGCGCACCCCTTCAAACTTAAGCTGGCGGCCGAGAAAAACTGCCGACTATGCGGAGAGGAGGAGGAGAGCAGTATACACATTCTGTGTCACTGCCAGATGCTAGCGGGGTACAGGTATCAAACCTGGGGTCGTATGATTATAGATCTAAGCGATCTAAAAGAGACAGGGCCAACAGAAATCCTAAGGTTTGCCAAAATCAGCGGACTAGAATTCTAATGCCCTGAGGACACAGCGGTAGTCACAGACTACCTCACTGCCTTGGTGACTAATCCGATACCGTCGTATATTGGTGAAATGAGCTGCAGCACCTTTTACTATTAGTTCTAGATAATCTCATTTACATAATTTCTAAAATCGATAAACGTTTGTCGTTTTTACATTTTAACGATATGCTCTTTATTTTTTTATAATATCTCCATAAAACAACTTGCCATTAATGTTATAAGAAATGGCTCTCGGCCAAATAAGTTTTATTATGTATTGTATTGGTTAATACGCTAAACACTTATTATTTATAGATCAAAATTACTTACGCAGTAAGAGTTGCCATTTCAAGATAATTACTTGACGTTTCGTCGACAATTGCTTCTTCATGAGTACCCATGGTATATCGAGATAAAAATTAAGTGATTATCTAGAAATGGCACAATCAAAATCCGGAATATCCTTAAAATTTACCAAATACTATATTCCAAATATTATTAAATTGTTAGTAGGCCATTTGAATGCACATAGTGCTTGATATTTTTAAAATTAATAAAGTTAAAAAATTGCAAACAATACGCAATAGCACATTAATATTTTTCTCAAACGAATTTTTAAAATGGAATGTTGAAATGTTTTAGTCTTTTAAAAACATTATGGAAAATAATCCCATATAGGTATGGCAGTCTTAAAAGCCACTTACAGGAATAGAGGCAGGTTTGTTGACCACAACTATGTCTTCGTCCATGTGCACAATGGTGATCGGTTGACTAGTGACGGGCACTTCGTGTCTGTAACATACAGGTACGTCCAACAGTACGAAAAATATGTGGATAAAGGTACAAAACAAAATGTGTTAGTAAGATATGTTGTAAACAATATATTATTGGTTTTTATCTTGTCAGTCAAAGAGTTAAAGTACCAAAATCAACGCGCTTTTATTCTTATTTAAATTTTATACTTCGAGAATATACAGGGTGATTAATTAAAAATGGGCAATCTCTGAACTGGAGATACTACACACCAAAATATGGCGATTGAGCTTAATATGTCTTATACAAATGTTGCAGGTTTACGAGATACAGGGTATTTAAAATTGGAATTTTAATTGGAAATTTCTTAATAATTTTGTTATTTTAAGCAGCATCGTCTGGAAAATTGTCAAACTTTATGTTTTTTGGCATGAAAATTACGAATTTTATGCTGAATTTAGCACTATTCATACATGACGTTAGTTACACCCTGTTACTTAGGTAAATTACAACATATCTGTTTTACCTAATGAGTTATGGCTAAAATGACTAGAAAATCTAAAAGGCAGTTTAATTTTGAATAAAAAAGGTACTCTTGTTTATTTTATGTATCTATCAGTTTTTGAGTTATTTGCATTTTAAACATTCAGCGTAAAGACTTCAAAGCCACCGTTATTACATTGACTTTTTTCAAGTCGGAACTTATCAGTTTTTCGTGTAAAGAAATATTTGAAAATTTTACTGTCACTAAGTAAGAGTGTATTATTTGTAGTAAAATAAGAAAATTCCACGACCTAATGAATTTTCCAACAGTGAAATGCGTGATTTGGTTTGTGTTTTTGCTCAGTCAAACTATAGTGGACCCTGTTTTGCCTAGGCGATTATAAATACGTCTGAACAGTTTGTGATTGGGTTGCCTTCGATTTGGGTATGATTCTAAATACCTTCTGGCTGCACCAAATCCACTATAATTTTACTGAGCAAAATCATATCACGCATTTTACGTTTGGAAAATTCATTATGTCGTGGCATTTTCTTATTTTACTACAAATAATACACTCTTACAAAAAAGTAAGTCTTAGTGAAAGTAAAATTTTCAAATATTTCTGTACAAGAAAAACTGATAAGTTCTGGCACAAGCCAACTTGAAAAAAATCAATGTAATAACGGTTGCTTAGGAGTCTTTACGCTGAATGTTTATAATGCAAATAACTCAAAAACTGATAAGAGTTACATGAAATAAACAAGAACAACTTTTTATTCAAAATTGAATTGCCTTTTAGATTTTCTGAATGAAGCTCTGCATATGTTAATGAGCAGACAGAACGTATCAAAAAACGCATGACTGGCTATACATAAAGGGGTGCTGGTACCTACACTTATATATGGTGGTGAATATTGGGTTTGACAGAAGAAGCATGAAAATAAGATCAATGATGTGAAGATAAATAGTCTGAAAAGTATAGCAATAGTAACTCTGATGGATAATGTGAGGAATAGTGGGATAAAAGAACACTGAGGTGTGAAAGAAGATGCATAAAGAAAGATTGACGAAACAGATTTTAGCCATAGCTCATTAGGCAAAAAAGATATGTTGTAATTTATTTAAGTAACAGGGTGTATGAATAGTGCTAAATTCAGCATAAAATTCGTAATTTTCATGCCAAAAAACATAAAGTTGCCAATTTTCAAGAAGATGTTGCTTAAAATCACAAAATTATTAAGAAATTTCAAATCAAAATTCCAATTTTAAATATCCTGTATCTGGTAAACCTGCAACATTTGTATAAGACATGTTTGGTGTGTAGTATTTCCAGTTTAGAGAATGCCCATTTTTAATGAATCACCCTGTATAGTTACCACCCTCATCATTTTTTTTATTATATTCTTTATTAAAAAAGAATGTTAATATTTATTTTTAACCTCTTACTATTACCAATCAAATCTTTATTACGAGTTTAAACATTTTTAAAGGCATTTTGTTTTTAATATTAATTAATTTCTAATGCTACTTTAGAATAAAGAGGCGAATAAAAATTTTAAGTTTATTAAACCAATATCACTGACGGATTAAGTAATAATTAAAATAGGTAATTTAAGCGCAAATTTAACAAAAAGTTAATGCCAAACTAAAATATTTCATTACTAAATGTTACCTCCGATCTGAAAAATGTTTTCCCAATATTTGAATAATCCTAATTAGGTTTTAAAAAATGTAGCTCTTAAAGCGATCAATTATTTTTGTTTGATTAAGAAAAGTATTTATGCAAACATTTTTTCTTTAAATTTATTTTTCTACATAGTCTCTACATTTCTCACAGCGATGCCTTTCATCTCTTTAATTCGTCCAAATGGTACCTCGGCGTCTTTCCCTGCAAAATAATTGTTTACGAAGGTTATGGGTCTTCTCATTTGACGAAAATATCTGTTCTTCGAGTGCAATTTTTAGATTCGGGAACAAAGAGAATATCTGCACCGAATAGGAAATCGGAAAAGTATCTACTGTGAAATGGTAGATACAATGACCCACACTATATTAGAAGGCTCGAGGTGCCAAGAAGAAACTGAAAATCTGAGGCGAAGCATAGAGATAAAACTAACCATAGAGAACATTATGCGAACCATGATAGGAGATCCCGGGAAATGAAAACAGATCCACAAATTTACCAGAAATATCATGAGATTATTTCATTCACACATGGCTCCACCAATAAAAAGTCATGAATTTAGTCACATGATATGCAATATAATCGACTATTCAGGTAAATACAGAAATATAAGCTGCTATTTGGTTTAATTGTATAAATGAGTGTCAAAATTTGACGTAACATTCACTGAAATTGAAAATGTCTCGTTTTGTCAAAAAAAATCAGCAAAAATTTAAGCAAATCCATCGCAGAAAATAACAACAAAAAGAGTAAGGAGTCTGTCTGGAGACAATTTATATCTTTTTGTCAGCAGAAGAATTATGAATTTTTTGCGACTACCCCAACTTCCGAAATACTCAAAGATTGGGCATGGAATATGCGTAAAGAAAATGGCGGGGAATATAAAGAGTACACAATTAAATTGATGTGAAGTTTAACAGCGAAATCTTTCTAGGAATTATACTTCACTAAATATAATCGAAAGGAAAATCCATTTAAAGGTATCGAATTCCAAAGTGTCAGGGAATCTGCAAAGTTGTCCTCAAAAGGGGAAGGAAAGTTTAGGAGCATTTACTTTAGATGAATTGAATGTTATTATAGATAACTATGATGAGAATACCCCAGACGGCTTTCAGAAGAAATTTTTTCAAATAGTATCTGTAGATTTTTGAATGGTTTTTCGGGTATTTTGGCCGTCGTAGTAGTTTCTACTCGACGTTTCGCCATCTCTAGTGGATGGCATCTTCTGGAGATATAATTGTCTGCTTTTTAAGGCCGACAGTCTATGACATTTGTATGTCACCATCGCAGGTTGTATACGTTTTGGTGGGCGGGGCATATTTGATGGCTGTTCAGAAATCGGTCAAGTTCCGGAGATTCATTCTTCTTATAAGGAGGCAGCCCTGTATTTTTAAGTACAGGTACCCATGTTCTATTAATTTTAAGTGTTTCTTCAGATTTAATAAAGTTCTGCTATCTATTGCAAAATCGATTATTTTAAGAGAGAAATGAAAAACGATGGAACCTATTCTGGCAGGATCGAATATAATCATGTATTCACAAATTTACTCAAATTAAGCATCATTATCTAAAAACATAATTAGGTATACAAATAAAGGTTTCACTTATTTTTATGACGAAGGTACTTGTGATTAAAAAAACTCTCTGACTGACAACTGATAAAATATTACCGATAAATGGACCGCTAGCACTAAAACAAATATACGAAGACAGATGGCGCACTTATAGATGTTTCCTTTTTTATATAAAAGTTTTATAAATGCCGCATCGGTTTACTTACAAATATTATGTTTCATTTCGATAAAATATTTACGCTTTAGAATTATTACGCTTTTAACAAACAACATTCATTTATGCTTTGTTTGTTAAAACTACTTTATTAATAAAAAAATAAACCGTGTAAAAGGTGCAATTTGTTTTAATGAATACGAAAAGATTCAAAACGTAAAAACTATTTAAGTAAAAATGTTTAACAAAAGTAGGTTTTATAATACCAGTCTACTTGTGTAACACTCACATTTTTGAAATTGTGATAAATTCAGTATGTTCTTTTTACATTTTCCGCACTAGGTATGGCTTGGTTATTACGCATGGGATGTACTGAAAACTACGTCTGCTGCAATTCAATAACTCATGTTTTACAAAAAAATATCCTCTTTATCCCGTTTAAAAAATCTTGTAGCTTTTTGGAATAATAATCAACTTAAACCATAAAGAGTTAATTTTTTTTTAAATACGTACAGGTCAAGGGACAATCGTTTAATTTAAAGCCTGATAAAGCAGCTAGTTAGTAAGTTAGTTATTCGTGTCCGGATGACACTATGTCCTTCCAAACGTTTGCGGCTCTAAAGGCCCTGTCATTTGCTAAAATTAGATCGTTCCCTGTGCAGCTCTGTCCCATGTCGGTGCAGGTCAGCAGATGTGGAGGGTTCTGGATTTCTCCGCAGGGACACTGGAAGTTTTCGTCCTCTGGTAGCAATCCCCATTTTTGCAGGTTTTCTCTGCACCTCGAGACTACTGTGCGAAGTCTGTTGAGCGTTCTCCAGATTGGGTAGGGGAGGAAATGTCCCGGTGCCAGCTCCTTTTTTTGTTGGGTGATTGGATCTTGGACCTCAGCGCGCCATTTCTGAAACCTTCTGGCTTCCTGAGAGACTTGCAAAGGTGCTGTTCTGGCCAAAAAGCTGTGGCGGGATCGGAGTCTGGGTCTAGCTGGTTGGTGGCCATAGAGCGAATTTGCTTTGCGTGAGTGAATGCACAACATACTGGAGCGGCGTATTCGGCTGCAGCTTCATAAATGGGATAAATATTTTAATCAACTCCTAACTGAAAATCGTCCCAATCACAGAGAGAACAACGACAATAATAATATAGAAATATCTGCATCAACCATCAGAATAAAAAAAAAGAGGTTAAAGACGTTTGCACCTAACTTAAAAACAGAAAAGCAGCAGGACCAGGAAACATTCCCGCTGAACTGAACAAGTATGGTTCAGATACTCTTTGACCACCTGACTGCATTGTTTCAAACCTGCATTAATACTGACCAAATACCAGAAGAATGGAAACTGTCGTATCTGACACCAATCTATAAAAAGGGTGGTAAACTGTGATAATTATAGAGGTATTGCAGTAATGGACTCGATCAGCAGAATCTATGATAAAGTTTTAAAGAGCAGAATAGGCCGTCTTGGTTTTAAAACTGCTTCTTTTACTCTTCGTGTAACTGTTTTTGAACTAACATTAACTTGTCTTGCATTTAGTAGCTCATTTTTAAGATGCGTAGATGTTAATGTGCAATGTCGTGTAAAACTAAGAACCAAAAAGCGGTCATCGCTTGCTACTGTAGACCTTTTACGCGCTTGACGCCATTTGGTTAATAAACAGCACAACTCTCACGGATACCCTTTACCCACTAGAACAAAGAAGAAGATAGCAAATCAGACATTACTCTACAGATATTTCCACGGCAGATGCTCCAGAGAAATAAAAACTCTTGTTCCACCACTGGCCACTAACGGCCGAAGAACTGGTCGCGCTGATCAGTGTCACCCATTTACTCTCATGATTGAGACTATAAGGACCAATCTTCATCAAGAGTCCTTCTTTTACAGAGCTGTTACGGAATGGAACAGGCTTCCAAAATCAGTTTTTTCAGAAAACTATGACCTGCAACTTTTCAAAAAGTGGGTCCACAATCATCTTTTTTCTATAATCCCTTCCCCTTCTAATAGTCGCAGTGCGGGCCGTCCACGGCCCACACGATAGGTCTACCCTTTTTGCGACTATTTTCAGTAAAAAAAACGTATTTTTTATAGTCCGGTTTATATTTGAACCACCCTTGTATATTCTCATATGACCACCTCGCAAAACACGTTTTATTATTTTACTTTTTAAATTAGCTAAGAGAAATTAGGTTTTTAAAATATCAAATTTTCATTGTTAGTTGCAAGACCATGTGCTTAAACTCTTCTTGAAAATAATAGACAAAAGAATATATGCGAAGTGTGAGACAATGATGTTTTTGGTTTTCGTAATGGCGTTGGAACAAGGGAGGCACAATTTAGCATACAGGTTCTTATCCAAAGGTGCTGGGACATGTCGGTGACCGTTTACGCATGTTTCATCGATTACGAAAAAGCCTTTGATAAAGTTAAGCACGAAAAACTGATCAACATTCTTAAAGAAATAGGACTGAAAGACTGAAAGAATGAGACCTCAGAATAATAGCCAACTTTTACTGGAACCAAAGCGCTCACATAAGAATCGATAACACCGCGTCCGACGAGATCAAAATCCTGAGAGGCGTTCGTCAAGGATGCATTTTATCACCACTGTTGTTCAATTTGTATTCCGACAGGATATGTCAAGAAGCGTTGGATGAATGTAACGAGGAGATATCTGTCAATGGTATTAATATCAACAATCTAAGGTATGCGGATGACACGGTTCTTGTTGCCGACTCCCTGGAAGGACTGCAGGAACTGGTAAGCCACGTGACGTAAGCTAGCGGTTGGCAAATCAAACAACGTGGACTTACACCTGGCAATTAACGGTCAACGAATTGAGCGGGTAGAAATTTTTAAATATTTTGGGTGTCAACTAAATAAGAAGTGGGACGGCATGCAGGAGATTCGTGCCAGAATAGAACAAGCTCGTGCTTCGTTCCTGAAAATGCGTAAAGTACTTTGCAGCAGAAATTTAAGCTTGCTTCTGCGCGGCCGAATGCTTCGTTGTTACGTGTTTAGCATACTGTTTCATGGAATGGAAGCTTGGACTTTGACAGATACGATGTGCAAAAAATTGGAGGCCTTTGAAATGTGGACGTACAGAAGGCTATTAAAAATCTCCTGGGTAGAAAGAGTGCGTAACATCCAAAGTACTTCAAAGCCTCGACAAGCAGCTGGAAGTTCTGTTAACACTAAAAAAGCTTAAACTGGAGTATTTTGGTCACATCTTAAGGAAAGACAAGTATCGACTGTTATAACTTATTATAGAAGGGAAGATCGAAGGACGAAGAGGCCCGTGTAGAAAAAGGATATCCTGGCTAAAAAAATTAAGACAATGGTATGGAGTGAGCACTACCACATTGTTCCGACGAGCTGTAGACAAGGTTCAGATAGCGCTGATGATTGCCAACGTCCGAGGAGGACAGGGCACCTAAAGAAGAAGAAGTTGCAAGACAACGTGTAATTTAGTAAATTTTCAGTACAACCCAAGTAAAACTTGTAAAATGAATATCAGCACTAAATTATCAATTAGTCTAATCTAGTTCCAAAAGTAACAAAAACCAAATGAACAAAATAAAAAAAAGGGTAATTACCTATGTACAATGTTGGCGAGTAGATCGTTATGCTTTAATTTATAGTCAGTGGGAACTTTCTCGTAATTAACTGTTAACGTGCCTGCTTGTATACACCGTTCGTACTCTTCGGCTGGATGCGCTCTAAACTCCCTGGCGAATATGTCCAAAATTTTTTCACCAACCCAACGACCCTTCGTAAATGTCGTGAAAGTAAAGTAATATGGGTATACTTTTCGCAGACCTGAAACAAACAAAACTAAAATTAATTTTTTCTTTATACAGGATGGTTCAACAGGACAAGAAATGTAAATACATTTATTAAAACTATAAGAGACAGTGCGTTGTAATATAGAGGCGGCACTACTGCCGAAGCTGACGCTCTATACACAAGTATTATTTTGGCTACGATAACCACATAATACACCAAAATAAACGTTATAATTGGTGCAGAGATTGGTCATTTATAAAACAACGATCTCTAAACCACCAGACGACGTTGTCTTAATAGTATAGGAGCTAAAAACGTTTTCGAGAGAGAATTTCATTCGGGTCAGCTGATTTTTTGTTATGTCGTCCTTCTAGCTCTTTCGGTTAGAGTCTGAGCCACCTGGCTGGCGGTAGCGGTTGCGTTCATTACTGCGCACCTTACCTGTACACGTAAGAATCCTAAATTTTAAAAAAATTTTAAGAAGCGTAATTTTTAATTTTTTGGCTTTAGATAGATTTACCAGACATATATTTTTTATTGCCAGACACTTTTAAAGTATTTTTGTATGTCTGTAATTTTAATATTGTTATTTAAGGATAAATAAACCTGTATTACTTTGCCAGTCATTAATTCAATTGTTTATCTTTGAAAAAGCCCGAAAAAGTCTTGAAAATCATGGTAGTATGATGCTAGTAGTCAGAGAGAGAGAGAGAGTTGCAGAAAGTATTCCTGTTAATGAGACAAAAAACCATTACAAAAGTACATTACTTGTACTAGTAAGTAGCAAAGATTAAAATATCTACCAGTCTTGGCAGGTATGCTACAATCTTTCAGGCTGAAGTCTTCGCTATCAATTTGTGTGCAAGAGAGTTGACCAACAGACCTCTAGCAAACAAAAACATTAGTATAATATCAGACAGACAGGCTACTTAAAAAGCAGTGAGCTCCAACAAGAAAAATTCCAAACTTGTATGGAGTTGCATCGAATTCCCAGAGTATCTAGAGTACAACAGGGTGACCCTAGAGTGGGTACCTGGGCACCAGAGGTGGAGGGAAACAAAAAAGCCGACACCCTTGCAAAACAGGGGGCCGAATCTGCGTTCACTGGACCAGAACCGGTTTTTGGAGTCACCACAAGTGCCACAAAAAAAATTATTTCGGACTGAACGAAGAGGTAAATACTCACGTAATAGTCCGATATACCAGGGTTAACTCACTCGAAGGCGTTTCTACCTAAACCCTCGAGAAACACAACTAAGCAGATCCTACAATGGAGCATAAATGACCTGCGAATTCTAACGGGACTGCTTACAGGACATTGTCGTCTAAGATACCACCTCGGAAAGATTGGTCTGAACCAACAAACGGACTATCAGTTTTGCTGCGTGGAAGACGAAACTGCTGAACATATACTATGTTCATGCCCCGGCCTGGGAAGAATAAGGTTCAACATATTTGGTTACACCAACCTAGAACCTACCGATTTTAAAAAAATCTTGGTGGTGGAGGGGCGACCACGCCCCACTTACATGATACCTAACCTAACCTAAGTACCAGTATCAATAAAAAAAATTTAATACATAAAGAAGAAAATAAAATTAGAACAAGACTAAATTAGAAATGATTATAAATTACAATTTTATTTAAAATATCCTGATCATTACACGCGAATTACAAATAATTAATATAAAGTTTTAAATATTTTTTTACTCAATAATAATGTCACAAAAGAAGACATACATACATACCATAATATTAAAATTACAGACATACAATTATACTCTAAATTTTTTATTAGAATAAAAAAATTCGCGTATGTCACATAGTTAGCACTGGCAATAAAAAATATATGTCTGGTAAATCTATCCAAAGCCAAAAAATTAAAAATTACGCTTATTTTTTTAAAATTCAGGATTCTTACCTGTACAGATAAGGTGCGCACTAATTAACGCAACCTTTACCCCCAGCCAGGTGGCTCAGACTCTAACCGAAAGAGCTAGAAGGACGACATAAAAAAAAATCAGCTGACCTGAAATTCTTGTTTTCCAAACGTTGCTAGCTCCTATACCATAATGTCGACTTTAGTTAAACTACGAATGTGTTACTACGTTTACCCAACTGACCACAAGTAGTAAATATTTTGAGAAAGGCAATAACGTCTTGAAAACGTTTAAGTGGCAACTTAAGTAATGTGTAACCTTTTTGCCGAAGGGGAGACGACCTTGTAAGCCAGTGGGAAATTTTTCAGTTACATTAACAACGTTTTCTCGAAATCATCTTTGTAACAAAACTTTTTTCCAATATTTTCTATAGAGGAATGCCAGCAATATTGATATTAATTTTATACGTAATTTTATACGACATTGTGATGGAATGATTTGTTAAATTCACAACAAGATTGTTGGTTCCCCACTCGACGATTGCTTCAAGATCTATATTGATGGAGTCAACCTGTTCCTGCCTAAGTCTATTTGTATCATTCACCGAAAGTGATCGGTAGGATGTGAGTTAAGAAAAGTGTGCTGTCGTCTGCGAAACTGTAAATAGGGCTCGTGGCGGTTTTTAAGAGGTCGTTAATGTGTAAAAGAAATAGGGTGGGGGACCCCGGCATTATTTTAACGCATCAGAAGAAATACCGTCAACTACCACATGTAAGGAGCGATCTTGCATGAAGCTCTTAGCCATTGGCGCATCTTGGTTGGGAGACCATAGGCAGCTAATTACTAGCGAAGAGTTCGAGAAGAATTTAAAAATAGGTTGCCTACAAAATAACGAAGCACCCTTTGAACAGTTATTGTAAAAGCATTTAAGGAGCTTTTTGTAATTAACTTTATTATAGGTTCTGTTGTAATTTCGCTGTTTCATAAATAAATCGATAGAATAAATTGCTGTTTTTATGGCTGATTTGCATTTTTCTTGGGTTTTTATAAAATGCATCACAATGTAGTGGTTGCTATTTGTCATTTTAAAGAAGGGGTGGGAGATGTTAAAGACGTGCCACTTGGAAACAGCAGAATAACATTTTTAAACCTCCTTCTTGATTTAATGCCACTGCAAGGGACTGGATACGACCCGGTTCCTGTGCTTAGGCAAAAAAAAATTTAAGTCACAGTGCTACATCGGGATCCCCAACAGCCTCTGAAAGTTGGTAAAACAGCTGGAGCTGGAGAAGGAGCTCTATAACCAAAGAGAAGGCGCAATAGACCTCATTAGGTGGGAAAACACACATAAAAAAAGCCTCCCATTAGAATCGACTCTATTTTAATGCTAGCAAGCGGAAGTCCCTCTCTCTCTCTCTGGTCCATTTCCCTGAGAAGGGATTAGTGACTATGATGCTCCCGTAGCAGCACTTATAGTATTGTGCCACTCCTCTTTATTCTGGGCCATATTTACAGTTTCATGTAGGCCTTGGCCGATTAGATCTCCAGTTTGGTCCCCCCATCTCTTGTGTGACCTTTCGCGGGGGCGCTTCCTCTCTACCTTTCCTTCGACTATTAGTAATTGCAATGAGTCTGTCCTTCTTGCAATGTGGCCGATGTATGTTAAAAAGCGGAAGTCCCAAATACTTTTTAATAGTGATGCTGTAAATGTGACAATAATAAAACTTTCTGTTTTTTTTACATTTACATTTCATCCATATTTCATTTTTATTGCGATGGGGATTTTTTTTTATTGATTTGCTTATGCTCTTTATTTTGACTGTTCTGTCAAAATCAGCAGAAATGTATTTATTGTAACTGATTTCTTTAATTTAAAATACATTTTTCTTCTTCTTCTTATATTAGGCCTTGAGCCTGTTCTTATCCGATCACTTTTTCTCTACTGCTGCAGTCGTATTTGTGACGTAGACTGCCAGCTATCTCGCCATCTCTTGAAGGGCCGTCCTGGTGGTCTAGTGCCCTTTGGTTTTAAATCCATTGATATTCGGGCTAGTCTCTCGCCGTTCATTCGTGTAACATGCTGGTTCCACTCTCGTTCTCTTTGCTTTCCCCACCGTACGATATCCTGTATCCCACATAGTTCTTTTATTTGAATGTTCGGGACTCTGTCTCTCAATGTTTTCCCCGTTATTGATCTTAATGTTTTCATTTCTGTTGTTCTAACTTTTCTTTTTGTTTCTGCTCTTTCCGCTCTTTCAGGCCAATACACATGACTTAATATATGCGTATTTTCCCGTTCAACCTCATATCTTTATTTCTCCAGATAACATTCCTTAAACATCCTGATACATAAGCTGCTTTATTAGCTTGATTTCGTACACTTTCTGGATAGCTGGATATTTCTATTCCCAGATATTCAAACTTAGAAACTTGTTCGATTATTTCTTCGTTAATTACGATTTTGCATCGTCTGGGTTTACTTGCTATTACGAGAGATTTGGTCTAAGATGTTGATAACAGCATATTGTAGGTTTATGCCGTTGTTTTAAAGGTATGCACCAAGCGCTGTGGGTTATCTTCATTATCCGAGATCAGAATTGCCTCGCCTGCATAAAAAACAATTTTTTCTCCTACAATTTAATCCATTACCAAATTGAATAATAGTGGACTTGGGCTATCTCGCTGACGTATTCCAGATTTAATGTCTACTTCAGATGTCAATTCATTCACGAATTTAATTTTAGTTTTGTTGTCTGTGTTAATGTCTCTTATTATCTCTGCTAAGCTCTCTTATCTCTACTAAACTGCTGGACTGGTTTTTTTACTTAACTAATTTTAGCACATCTCCTAGTCTGACACGATCAAAGTCTTAAGTCAGGTCCACGAAGCACATGTAAGCAGGATTGTTGTATTCAATTGCTTTCACAGCAATTTGTCTGGCTATAAAAATTGTTGACCTATTTTGCCGGAAGCCTTGTTGTTCTTTGCTTATTGTATATTCTTTAGTAATCTTATTTTTGAATATCTTCATTAGCAATTTTAGTGTTATTGTTAAGCAAGGTGATCGTACGGTAGTTACTAGGATTCTTCTTATTTTCTTTCTTGTATATTGGTATAGTAATGCTTGTTTTCCATTGGTCTGGTTTTCGCTTGGTATCTAAAATTTTCTGAAAAAGCACAGCAATATTTTCGATTATTATTTCTCCTTCATATTTTAGGAGCTCATTGGGTATGCTATCAGGTCTTGAGGCTTTTCTGTTTTTTAATTTTCCTATGGTATTCCTGAGTTCTTCGTTTGTAATTTCTAGGATTTGTTCTTTGTAGCCCTCTTCTTCTTTTTCTTTCCCTTCTACTGCATGTGAATTATTCCCTTCATTGTAGAGTTCTTAAAAAAATACATACATGAAATACATTGACTAATTAAAATAAGTTTTTTTGTAATATCTACTTCATTTGTTAAGCAATGTATCTATTCCAACAATTTATTTTGGACCGTTTGGGAATCACTGCTTTCGGATAAATATCTGATAAAGCATATTAAACGGATACGTGGTCGGACTTTATCTATTTCATAGAGCATACTATCGCGCGGAAAATGCTGCCAAATTCATCGAGTAATATTGTGAAAGATATGAATTCGCCTTGTCGTCAAGACAGAGGAACAATGTACACAAGAATAGGACGTGTTATTAGCAAAGTATGTTTTTGGAAATATGAGAGTGAGTGAATTTAGGTTTAAATTACTTCTTAAGTTACTAAAAAAATTGATTAAGCTTTACAATAAGGAATGGAAAAACTTTTTTGCGAATGTGACCATATTATAAAAATTGGATTATTGTCAACATTGAACAAATGAGTATAGTGTGAGTGTTCAAAGTGAAACCAAATGATATTTACAACATTTAATCAGAATAAAAAATTTGTTTACGAAAATTTTAAAAAATATACAGGAAAATACATACCCAGCTGGTAAAGGAAATATAATTTTTAAATAGGGTGTTTTTACCCGTTCACAATAAAGGACTGCACCATTATACCGGGTTTTCCATAGTTATAAGCATTTCAAAACAAATCGTTTTTAAATGAACAATATTCGTCTTAAATAGACACATAAAGTCCCGCCTTTTACCCGTAGGGGTAGGCAGAGACCACTTTCACCGGCTACGTTTCTTACACACAATCTTTTGCTTCCTCTACTTTCATCAGTGCTCTCATACATGCTCGTCGGTTGTTGGTACTCTTGATATGGCCTTTCTTTAAAACAAAGTTTATCTGATCGAGATATGTTCGCCGAGGTCGACCTCTACCGACTTGTCCATTCACATTCACCTTATAAATTTTTTTTGTCCATCTTCCTTTATCCATCCTTTTTACGTGTCCAAACCATCCAAGCATTCCTTTATCTATTTTTGTAACCACATCTTCTTTTACACCACAGCGTTCTCTTATCTCACATTTTTTTATTTTATCCCACCAAGTCACTCCGGCTATACTTCACAGACTACTCATCTCTGCAGCATTAATCCTTTTTTCATACTTCTCCCAATCCCATCATTCACTACCATACATAAGTAAAGGAACCAAGACACCTCTATGCACAGCCAAACGTGCCTTTTTTAAAACTTTCTGGCTTCACATAAAGCTATGCAGTGTGCCACGTCTTTTAGTTCTCTAAAGAGTACTCTGCCAGTGGTCTCTCGAGCTCGAGCTCAGCCGTAGAGGGTAGAAGAAAAAAATATAAAAGTGAGCCGCGCCACCGACTTAGACGGTACAAGCCGGAAACCCCTAGGTCTAGTAGGCACTAGCAGAGCCACACGATAAATAACAAACAATTATGGTGAACTAGATAAATAAAACTATATTTACAATTGCTACAATATATTAATTAAGTAAAAATGATGTTCTGATTTTTTACAACAAATTCTGTATTTTTGTAAAGTGGATTAAACGAATTTAATACACTTTTCTTAAAATAATATTTAAATTAATTATAACAATCTTTCAGACAATAATAAAAACCTAATGATGTACAAAAGGGAATTAAAAACAACAAAAAAAAATGTTCACAATATTTAAAATTTCAAAAATAATTGGTGGCCAATGGTGGTACAAGAGTTTTTATTTCTCTGGAGCATCTGCCATGGAAATATCTGTAGAGCAATGACTGGTCTGCAACTCTTCTTCTATGTTCTAGAGGGTGAAGGATATCTGTGAGAGTTGAGCTGTTTATCAAGCGAATGGCTCTTTTCTGAATGGAATCTAGAAGACGAAGAGAATGCCTTGGTGCTGAACCCCAAATGTGCGAGCAATACTCCAGTAGAGGTCGGATTTGAGCCTTATACGTCGTCAACAGTTGATCAGGAGTAAAAAACTTTCTAGCTTTCCACAGAAAACCTAGCCTCTGGCTTGCCGACTTTGCGATGTTAGCAACATGGTCATGCCAAGACATATTATTGGACACCGTGACTCCCAAAATCGAGATGGGACTTGGTTCAAGGGTATTTCCGGACATTGTGATGGGATGATTTGAGGAATTCACTTTCTTGGAAAACGTGGCACATAGAATTCCTGATAGCAAAAGATTAACACAAAAAAAAAATACAAAATAAATGGACTTGCAACAAAAATAATATTTTAAAACCCTCACAATAACCACATAAATTATATTCAGTAATGTATAAATTCAGATTTAACTTGGGGCAGGTACAAATTTAATGAAAAATAATTTGTTACTTTTAAACTATTGAAAACACTTAGATCAAGCACATAATAACTGATAAGTTGATAAAATTAAACTCAATACTATGTAACTAATTGAAAACTTCATTAAGACGCCACTGTTACATCCAAGAACAGAAACACCAAGTAGTATTTTTAAAGATTTACACTGTTAAAACACTCGAGCTTATTTCAAAAATAATTCTTTTTACGATGGCTGTCCTTCAAAATAGCAATATTGTAGGATATTTACAAATAAGTATGAATAAACGTTTTTTTTTTACTTGGACACAAAGAACTATTGAGAATATTACTTTAATCAAAGTTCAGACTCGGCATATTATCCAATGCAATAAATAGTTTTCAACAGTGTACCATATTAATAAATTAAAACAAAACTTAATCGTGGTGTCAAAAATAAGTCACGTCGTTTAAATATACTAAAATAAATCACTTGTAACCTTTGGATACACGAATTCACGAATCCTGTGGCCTACTCCTGGCCGGTTTGAATTATGGAACAGTACCTGCTACTTAACAATGGCTTCACTCCATCAAATCCCGCACGCGGTCATTTTAACTCGACCCCAATATTCAAAATATCCACCACAAAGGCACGACAGAATGGTCAAGTTAAAAATTAAATGGTTTTTCTTCAAAATCCAATTAAGATGGCCCAAATACAGCCAGATATGAAAGAAAAAACCGTAGAAGTTCTGCTCACGTGTTAATATCAAATCGTTCCAAAAACTCTCACCCGACTTCCACGACTGACACCAAGCGACTCTTGTCCACTCCTCACTCCCAGGCCGGATATCAGAAAAATAACACGGAACCCACGTCAGCCAACCTTTGCAAATCTATGTTCCCAACTCATAATCGCGCTCGTCCGTGTTGATAGCCAGCCCATCCACACAGAGAAGCAAACCAAACAATAATATAGCTGACAACACACGACAATCGAGGCCAAAAATCAAGGCGAAATCTAATATAAAGACTCCCACTCCAATTAACAAAAATGTCACAGCCATTAATAATTAAATCCTATCCCTACTAGGTATGCAACACTATTTACAACGAACAAAATACGGTATGCAAAACTATTTACAAGCACCAGACTATCAGAGACACAATTAATAATGAAACGGTAGATGGGAAAAAATAGGCACGTGACAAGTGCCCCATTTATTTGTTTACCTGCCAACACCATTCGCTTATGGTCACTGAAATACTTTCCATCTCTCGTAAAATTTGAACCCAAGTACACAAATTCATTTACTTGTTCCACTCTTTCTTTCTTAATCAGAACTTCACCGTTTGTCATGTTTTCTTCTCTTTCAAAAACCGTAACTTTCGTTTTGCTTACATTTATTTTCATCCCTTTGATTTTCAGGACATCATGCATAACATTAACCATCGCCTGCAATTCCTCTTCAGATGACGCGAATATGACTTGATTCGCTAATATGACTTGATCATCGGCGTAAAGAAGACATTTGACGATCAAATCATTCATTTTCAATTCATACGCACTCTCTTTCAAATCTTTTAAACAATCGTCTATGTATAAATTAAACAGCCATGGCGAAGCCGCACATCCCTATCTCATACCCTTTTCGATGTTAAACCATTCCGTGCAAGCTCCGTTTATCCTGACAGAAGCAGTGGAATCCTCGTAAAGTGATTTCGGTGCTCGCGTCATAAAAAAAAATATTAATCGGGTCTTTATCACACGCCCTGTATATAAAGGTTACTAGGTAAATGCAGCAATAAATTAATTAAATGGTGACGACATGGTAAATTTACCTTAAAAGCTCGTTCCGAGAGGTTAATGGTTTATCCTCTGATCTCTGGGAAAGGAAAGACGGGAATTTTGTTTCTTCTTGTAAAAAGTACTAGTTCTGTTTTTTCCCGCACCCTGTGTTCCAATGAACTAGTTCATTAAGTGTATTTTGCATAATCTGAGACAGTATCTCCGGGTATTTCACTAAGACAGAGATACATCTTCCTTTGCACTAATCACAAATGTACACATGTACGAAATAAATCATTATTGTGTCAGTGCCGGCACCGAAGCCTTCAAACACATTTTAAGAATATCAATCACCCAGTGATTTCTCGTTAAACATAAATCGATTATTTTCTTTATTGTTTATTACCGATCCCAAAATTATAGTACAGACGTACAAACCTCTAGTAATAATAATGCTGTAATAGAATACTTGATAAATTTTAATAGACATGCGCGCCGGCGCCGACCTCCAGGTATGTATTGGGCGTGGTAAGCTGTAGAAAATGCTCTGAGGTGTGAGCAGCTTCACCGCCGGAACCTCTATTGCCTGCTGACTTCCTTGCTCTTGGACGACGTCGTTTTAATGTGTAGATGTTGAATCCTTCGATAACTCAGTAATCGCTGGCTCGATCAGTCTTTTTACTACTGTAGGCCAACGGGTTTGCTGCCTTTTATCGCCATGAACTGGTATTTTTACAGTAAATGAAACAAACACTTTTGTCATCGATAATAAATCGTTAACTTTAATACATGAAGTTTACAGTTTAAAGCCTCCTGTATCTTCAGAATAATTTCAATGGTTGCTAGCTTTTTTTTGATGTATTTTGCTTGATTATAGTTATGTGCATTTTTCCACGTGGTTTTTTAAAGTATTGCTCTGAACGCTAGAGGTTATACCTCGGCTGATGATATGCGAAAGCTGGAACGAAACGCTCTGCATTGCTTGAAGTTCGGAATGCGAAAGAGAGCGAGAAAAAGAAGCCCGGAGGTCGTAGCTTTTGTTAACCGTCTTCTATCACGTGATCGTATGCGCGCGACGATTTCGGAGGGATACAAATGTACGTGTTCTTTTTTTTAGATGTTTGAATTGCACGATTATTTATACGAAAGCTAATTTCCGTAATGAATGCGTGATTTTTGATTGATTTTTGTCGGCGTCAGGGCCGTACTGAGTAGTTTTAAAAATCAAGAAATTTCTCAAAGAGGAATTGTACATAAAATTATTTTAAAATTCCTAGTAACCAATTATCATAATTTCTGTATCTAGCCAAACTCACCGTACTTGATTTCCCGAAGAAAATTCCCGGTATGGAAGTTTGTTTCGCTGCACTTGACAGAATCATACTATATATGCAAGTTTCTTAGAGTTTGAGTAAACTTTTGCGTTTTACTAATACATTTCAGAATTTATAAAGGACTTTGGAATAATCTATATTTTAAGAAGTTTTTCAATTACCGTAGTGATGTGACAAAGTTGGTTTTACTTTAAACCAATTCAAAATGCACGAAACGTACGTTTGTCGTGTGTAAATAATGAACCAATTACATATAGACGAGTTTCCGAACATTCATTTACATATTGGGAAATCATTATGGGAATAGGTTTTGGTAGAATATCAAGATACAAAATTTAAATCGAAGAGAACTTTACAGGGAGACTTTTTGGCATTTTTTAATTGACTAGTCAATAAGCAGGCCAGATATCAGATGTTTTAACACTTTATTCAAATAACACCGGTGATTATGGACCCGACTTATTCAAAATCAATTCCTAGTATTGATTTTTAAATCCTTACAACAAAAATGTTAACATTTCATTTTTTATAACAAAGTGGTAAAAAAAATACAAAATATTTATCCTTGCTACACATCCTTCAATTTTTAACCAAACCTCATTGACATAAAAATCTTTAGTTAACTTTCCAGTGGGAAGTTATAGTAATGGTCCGATTTTGCGAATCCCGAAATTTGACATATCTCCACATTTTAAGGTCCCCAGAGTCAAATACAATAGTTATTAAGTGGACGTCTGTGTGTGTGTGTGTGTGTGTGTGTGTGTGTGTGTGTGTGTGTGTGTGTGTGTGTGTGTGTGTGTGTGTGTGTGTGTGTGTGTGTGTGTGTGTGTGTGTGTGTGTGTGTGTGTGTGTGTGTGTGTGTGTGTGTGTGTGTGTGTGTGTGTGTGTGTGTGTGTGTGTGTGTGTGTGTGTGTGTGTGTGTGTGTGTGTGTGTGTGTGTGTGTGTGTGTGTGTGTGTGTGTGTGTGTGTGTGTGTGTGTGTGTGTGTGTGTGTGTGTGTGTGTGTGTGTGTGTGTGTGTGTGTGTGTGTGTGTGTGTGTGTGTGTGTGTGTGTGTGTGTGTGTGTGTGTGTGTGTGTGTGTGTGTGTGTGTGTGTGTGTGTGTGTGTGTGTGTGTGTGTGTGTGTGTGTGTGTGTGTGTGTGTGTGTGTGTGTGTGTGTGTGTGTGTGTGTGTGTGTGTGTGTGTGTGTGTGTGTGTGTGTGTGTGTGTGTGTGTGTGTGTGTGTGTGTGTGTGTGTGTGTGTGTGTGTGTGTGTGTGTGTGTGTGTGTGTGTGTGTGTGTGTGTGTGTGTGTGTGTGTGTGTGTGTGTGTGTGTGTGTGTGTGTGTGTGTGTGTGTGTGTGTGTGTGTGTGTGTGTGTGTGTGTGTGTGTGTGTGTGTGTGTGTGTGTGTGTGTGTGTGTGTATACGTATGTTCGTATGTGCGTTCGGAATTATTTTTCGTCTCGACTATCTCCAGAACAAAAAAAAAATCGACGTGGGACCAATTGCATTCGACGCATTATTAAAAAACTTACAACTGATTAGATTTTCAGCTTTATGAACAGCCAGAAAGTGTCAAAAAAGGAACGTCTGGCTGTGCATAGAGGTGTGTTGGTTACTACACTTATGTATGGTAGTAAATGTTGGGTTTGGCAAAAGAAGCCTGAAAATAGGATTAATGCGGCGGAGATGAGTAGTCTGAGAAGTATAACCGGAGTGACTCGGTTGGATAAAGTAAAAAATAGTGAGATAAGAGAACGCTGTGGTAAAAAATAAGATGTGGTTACAAAGATAGATAAAGGAAGATAGACAAAACAAATTTATAAGGCGAGTGTAAATAGACAAGTCGGTAGAGGTCGACCTCGGCGAACATATCTCTATCAAATAAACATTGTTTTGAAGAAAGGCCATATCAAGAGTACCAACAACCGACGAGCATGTACATAAGCAAAAGATGTGTGTAAGAACCGTAGCAAGTTGAAGGAAGTGGTCTCTGCCTACCCCTACGGGAAAAAGGCGTGCCAACATGTATGTATGTAAATTTTCAGCAAAATAGGTCGAGATGTTTTTAATGGAGAATCAAAAAACTGAAAAAGATGGTAAACTACCTGAATTTTGCAATTTATTAGTTACTATTTTTAATACAGAATTTTAAGATATTTTGAATAATATAATTATTGCATGTTAGAAATATTTGTAAGAAAAATATGATGACAATATTTCATGAAAAAAGATAGTTTTAGAAAACAAAAATAGGTTTTGGAGAATTTTAAACTTGTGTCAGCATTGAGGACGCTATAACAGTGAACAATTATTGTTAATAATAGTCAAGCAATGTTTATAACAATTGAATATTGTTACTAACAAATGATTATTGATCATATTAATTTTAATAAACAATTGAAAATAGCTCCCGCAGATGAAATAATAAGAAAAAGTTTGAAAGAATACGGTTGACATAAACAGAATATTGTTAATGGCAGTTATAATTTGTTGTAAACAATTCGAAATCGTTTTTTATTAATTTAATAACAATAATAATTATACCAACAAAACATATGGTATTTTTTCATTGTTTTCACTGGGAGTTTTGTCGTGTAGAACTCTCGGGTCGCACCCAGACTTCTGATATTCAATAATTATTTTTATCCCTGCTGTACTGCTTCCTTCCACTTGGCAGAAATAAAAAGCAAAAAGCTTTTATGTTCTATTAAAAAATTTGAGCTTGTTGTCCTGGGCAGAAATTTAATTTTTTTTGTGGGTGAGCTGAGTCAACGTTGACTTAGCCCCCCATCACTTAGAAATTAGTATTGAATAAATCGTAACATTGAAATTAGGAACTGATTATGAGCTTTTAAACTAATATAATTTTGATTTTTGAACTCACCTTAATCCTTAATCCGAAAACAACCACTATTCGAAGAATATGAAGAAAAAAACGTCTAAAAAATTAAATTACGTACAAATGTAGCGTATAAATGTCACTAACAAAATCTTAAAACACGCGTATTTTAATTATAAAATTACAACCCTTACACAAAAAACCACCCTACATTTCTTTGATGCGAGAGATAACTAATTCTTTTATAAACATTTATTCATTATACTTATTTTTAAATTCAGTTTTTTCTTGTATCGGAAAGATGTGGAATGGTTTTTTTATTCTTGGCAGATTTCAGATGATTCTCGATCACCTTAGATGGTTTGAAGAAGTTAGTTCTTATAACACCTCTTCGTTGGCAAGGGTGGTGGTTAAATGTGTTGTGTAGATAACGATCTGTCTGGGTGGGTTTTCTGTATACCGTATGTCCTAGTTGTCTCTATTTTCTTGCAATCAGGACATCGAGAAATGACAATTCTCTGTTGTTCTTTATTTTAATTGTGAATTTTATGCTGTTGATGCGGGCGAGAAATTCGTTGGGGTTGTCTCTACCATATATCCAGACAACAAAGGTGTCATCTACATATTTAAACTATACTTTTGGTTTCAGATGCGCGCAAAACCATTCACCACATAAGTAAAAATATTTATTTCGATTGTTGAATTGGTAAAACTTCGGTCGGGATATTAAAAAACAACAATTTTTGAAATTTACACTTGGTTTTATTTACTATCCCAACCAAAGTCCTACCAATTCAAAAATTAAAATTTGAATCAAAGGTCACAATTTTTTTTTATTTATTTTAGTTTTGCTAATTTAAAACAACAGAAAACTCGTTAACAAAAATATCGAAAAGAATATTTCACCTTGTAGAACTTTCAACATGCAATTGATGTACACTTTGTATTGGTTTGGAAAATTTATGCTCTCCCGAATGCAAGTAAATTGCGAAGGAGTTTTCTCAAGGTGCCAAATAATGAATATTGGATTAAGAACTGTGTATTGCATGATTTACATAAAATCGTTACTTTGAAGATTAAAGGGATAATGTTGTTTTTCGAAACTTAATTAATGGGGTAAATTAAGTAGACCAACTATAGCTTCTTTTCTTTTTAACCCTTATGTGAGCAACCAACTTTTCCTACGATGATGGACAACCGGGTACCCGCCTCCGTTTTTTTTCTATTTATTAAGTAGTAGTGTAATTGAAATCCATCCAAACCGATTCCATTTCATAAATAAACATAAACTATTTGGGTTATTTTCATTACACATAGATCAAGACATTTAAGATGTGGCTGAACAGGAGGATGCTGCACATACCTTGGACGGACCATGTAACAAATGAGGAAGTCCTCAGAAGGGCTAAAACTGACAGGCAAATAATGACCATCATAGATGCCGCAAAATTGCATACCTTGGTCACATACTAAGAGAAGATAAATATCAACTACTCCAAATTATAATGAAGGGAAAAATAGAGGGGCACCGTGGACCTGGGAAAAGGCAACAGTCATGGTTGAAGAACATTCGTGAATGGACAAATATACGTTCAGTAGGAGAACTCATACACTTAGCAGAAGATCGTAATGCTCTAGCCAGAGTGATAGCCAACGTTCGGGACACCGGATAGGGCCCATGAAAGAAGATAGATCAATAGAGATGTCTTGAATGGCAATCGGAGCAGAGGTTTCGAGTGCACAGCGGGTAGCTCACAGTCAGTTTTCATGTTCGAGGGGTTGGAAGCTGTTTGCAATCTTAGTAGTGGGGGTAGTAGGGTAGCCTACCTGCGGCTCAGTCAGGAGTGTCTAGTCGAAGAGGAAAGACGTGTATAGCAACAAGAGCTGTCTGTGCCGTGGAGCATCAAGCCGCCGCTACGCAGATTAGACATCGTCACTTTAGTTTTAAACTTTGTTATAATTAATTCAGTGTTATTAAGTGATTTGTACAGACAAATATTTGTCATCGTTTATCATGCAGAACCATTTATCACGTCCTGAAGAAGCCACACATAATTACTAATTATAATAAATACAAAACTGGTGTTAATACAATGGACAAGATGGTAGGCAGATATAGCACTCACAGACGCACTCAAAGGTGGTCACTTGCTTTGTTTTTTGAACGTTTTAGACATGGCTGCACTTGCAACGTTCACAGTTTACTTTGAAAATAATGATATGACCAGGAAAAAGACCCATGAGAGTCGTATTTTTTTACGCCAATTGAGTGAAAAACTTTGTAAGCCTTTGATTAAAGACCGCTCTTCAAACAATTAAATCATGCGCCACCACTCAACAAAGAACGCAAGAAGTGTTATTTAAATTTACCGTGTTTAAATAAATAAACGCTGACAGATGCAAGCATTTTAATATTTTCAGTGTAATTACTAATAATTTTTTATCAGTAATTTAAAACAAAATTTTATAAATATTGTGACGGATTGTAGTCGATAAATTCGCCCCTGTCCTATTATCTGGCCGAGGCAGTGTATCGTCCACACATAGATGTATATTCCTTTCGGCGGCATCAAAACGCCCCACATTTTGGCGAATGATTTGTAGCCGCAGGCGATAAATCTAAAAAGGTCGTTCAATTTCAGGACAATTTCCAAAAAGAAATTGTTCTGTCGGGAACGTTGGTTGGCACCTATATAAGCAGATCGCGGACCGAAGTTTTTAATGAATTGAATTAATTAAAAAGTGGATATAGTTTTAAAAATATAGTAATATAAGAATAAAGTTTTGTAAATATCTAAGTGATTTATTAAGTAAGAATTTATTGTATAGGAAGATTAGAATAAATTGTTTAGTTTTTGTACTGAGTGTATAAACTTAACGAACCTAAGAATAAATATCGTAACAATATATACTAAATACCAAACTTTTATTTTCTTATAAAATCTTTTGTCACTATACAGGGTGTGACGCAAAAAGTTTTGATTAAAAGTAATGGCAAATACAGTTATGTTAAAAATCTGACACGAAGCTGTAGGTTTTGGATGACGCTGAGTTCAAATATAAAGTCCTGAATGAGGCACTTCCGGTTATACCAAAAGTAAACCTGTTACGACAAAGCAAAATATGATGCAGAGAGTCTTACTTGCTTTCAATTCTCTAACACCCGACCATATTTCCAGAATTACAAGACATAACTTAATGAAAAGGATTCATAAATGTTTAGAAGTAGATGGTGCTAATTTCGAACAATTATTAAAAAATTTATTTGTTTAATATTACATTTAGTTATTTTTGTTTGTAAGTTATCTAATTAAATTAATACAAAATACCTAGTCAACGTTTTTAATGATATCCACAATTAATAATTCTTTCATGCTATTGGTTACTTTTCAGAATTAATAACTTATAAAAAAATAATAAAATATCACCTTAAATAATGAAAATCATGGCCTACCCTTTACTAATGTTGAAATAATTAAGTGTTGTTATGTTTGAACTAAGATAATAAAATATCTCATAAGTGGATGGATTTAGGTATAGAAAATATTGATACCAAACGAATTATCTTAAAAAAATTCAGCGGAAAATGTAATAAAATACAGGGTGTTCTATTTAATCAAACAATTTATAAATGATTTAAATTGAGCATGTTGGCGGCTACGTTTAAAACACCCTGTATGAAATATCAATGAGTTGGACATATGGAGTTAACCGGCAAGCACTTGTTGTTTATTGGTTACAATTTCACGTCACTGGCTTTGTTATTAATGGAGATATCGTTATTCAATGTGGACGAGGATTTTTTCAAAATTTTGAAAAAAATCAAAATATACCCGAAAATACCTCTTTTTTGGTATAGGACATTGTGCACAAATTTGATTTAAAATTACATGTAGAATTCGAAAATAATATAAAAAATATTAGGTTCTATTTAAAATAACAAAGTTGACGTCTACTTCCGGTACTTCAGATTTTTAACATAACTTTATCCGCCATTCCTTTTAATCAAAACTTTTTGGGCCACACCCTGTACTTTGATCAACTTTTAATGTGCTTCTAAATATTTGTAATAAATTTGACAAGGTTGCTTTGTATTTTATTTTTTTAGCTAGCTAACGTCCAAAAATATTTGTTTTTATATTTTGCTTCGGGCATTAGCAAAGCAATCTGGTTAATGCCAAGATAAGCTGACTAATGTTAAGATTAACCAAATTCGGACCTTAGCCGTAACATATACATATAGATAAGCCAAGTCTTGGAAAAAGAACAAAGCTTTTTTGTTAAGATGCTATTTTAACGTCGCAAAAGTGGCATTTAATTTCCTGTTTCGTCTTAATAAAATCACAGTATTCAATACTCTAGCTTTACCAAGCATAATATAGATATCTTTCTGTATTAACTTTACATAAAGATGTCCCTTATCAATAAAAAAAAAAATTACATGCCAACTAACCGCATACGTAACGATTTGATAGTTTGAATTTTATCAATATATTCGTGAATATAAAAACATGTTTTCCTGCTTACGAATAATAATATTTTAATCGCGCATTATGTTTATTTACTCATGCGATGATAAAGCTCGCTTACAATAAATCCAACATCAAAGAATCGTCTGTAAAAGAAAAATAAACGAAATGACGACGACAGTATTGTGATAAGAGTCAAAAATGCAATTAACACACTAGTTCGTAACACAATTCTTTTTTATCTAAATTAAAGTAAATCTTTTTGATCTCTTGCTAAACACATTACCCGCAACTTAACCAAAAACGTGATTTTCTCTCGTAACCTCCGATAATGTCCAAATAATGCAAACACCGAAAAGCAAATTAGTATTTCTAACCAATTCATTTTCAGTCAACATAACTATACAACCACCTTAAAAGTTTCCCATTTAAGGTTTGTAAGTTTTAAAAATATCAGTGCTCTCCAGTGGTCTGGGTGGGACCCGAGAGGTCCACACGACTAACTTCCCAGTGGAAACAATGAAATAATACCATATGTTTTGTTGTTATAATTATTATTATTATAAAAAACGATTTCAAATTGTTTATAACAAATTTTAATTGTCATTAATAATATTCTGTTTATGTCAACCGTATTCTTTCAAACTATTTCTTATCATTTCATAAGCGAAAGCAATTTTCAATTGCTTACAACGAAAGAATTTTTTTTTTTAATTATTATGATCTATAATCATTTTTTGGTAACGATATTTAATTGTTATAAACAATGCTTATTTATTACCAACAATAATTTTTTAAAGCTACAGCGTCTTCAATGCTATTCTCTCAATACTGACACAAGTTTAAAATTTTCCAATTCCTATTTTTTTTACGAAATATTGTCATCATATTTTTCATACAAATATTGCTAACATGTAATAATCATATTATTCAAAAGATCTTAAAATTTTGTATTAAAAATAGTATAATTTATAAATTGCAAAATTCAGGTAGTTTACCATTTTTTTCAGTTTTTTTATTCTCCATAAAAACAACTTGACCGATATTGCTAAAAATCTAATCAGTTGTAAGTTGCGTAATTATGCGTCGAATGCAATTGGTCCCACGTCGATATTATTTTTTGTTCTCGAGATAATCGAGACGACATTAAGCGAAGGATGTTGGCAGGAAAACAAATTAATGGGGCACTGTATAGCTTTATGAACAGCCAGAAAGTGTCGAAAAAGGGCACGTCTGACTGTTCATAGAGGAGTGATGGTTCCTACACTTATGTATGGTAGTGAATGTTAGGTTTGTCATAAGAAGCATAAAAATAGGATTAATGCTTCGAAAATGAGTAGTCTAAGAAGTATAACCTAAGTGACTGTTTGTTTGTATGGATGATAATGCTCCTCCTAACAGAACAAATTCTGTCCGTAATTGCCTAGAGAAGGAAAGAATCGACCGTATGGAGTGGCCCCCTTTGTCGCCAGACTTAAATCCCATCGAACATGCCTGAGGTATGCTTAAGCGGGCAATTGCTCGACGTCCACAGCCTCCATTAACCAGACAGGAGCTGATAAGATTTGCAATAGAAGTATGGCAAAACCTACCCTTCCAGACCATCGATGAGTTAATAATGAGCACGGAGAGACGAATTCAAGCTTGCATTAACGTGAGAGGTGATAATACGTTGTATTAGTAATATTTGTTGCGGTAATTGCACCATGTAATTAACTAATTGTTTAATAAAACATATCTAGTGAATACTTTTTTAAATCACCCTGTATATTGACACATTAAATTCATTTTTTGCCAATAAACATTGTGAGAAAAGGCTATTACACCATCTTACAATAGTTTAAATCTTCGTGGGATCAAATTTATTACTAAAACTGGGTGATGCAAAACTTTTGGTACCATGTGTACGTAAAAAAGTATTTGAGAATTAATACAGTCAAAAACGAGTTCTTTCCATGTGACAAGAGTTCAACGCAATATCTTAATAAAAATAATAATTTAAGTTGGTAGAAATGTTTTTTCTTTGTATTAAATGATAAAACTTACCATTTTCAATGTAGTATGACGTTTCATTATACCGATCATCCGTAAAACCAGGACGTTTGGCTTTTAGAGCTTTTGTTTCCAATTTAGCCTGCAATAACAAAAAAAATTAAATTAAATACTTTTTTAAACCAACACAATGAATATCATAAAAAATTCAAAAGTATTTTACTTGATTTAGTATCTAAAGCATTTTATACCGACAAAGAAAAATGTCAAATCGCTTCTTATACAGGGTGGTTCATTAAGAATGGGCAATCTCTAAACTGGAGATACCACACACCAAAATTGTAAATTAGGGATTTTTAGGCATATATTTAAGTGATTTTGAGGTGCGCTCAGATGATGGCGCTGCGCTGCTTTGTGCGTAAACTTTTTCACTTCGTGCGTAATGGGTTACTTACAACTCTTGTTACGTAATATACTATTTTCCGTTAAATTTTCCTGCTACCTTTTGGTACATGCGATTTTCGGAAAACGGTTTGAGCAACAAAATCGATTTATTTACAAATAATCTATGCTGATCGTATAGACCTGAAACTTGAAGGGTGTTATCTTTGTATGACGTTGGCATCCCATAAGAAAATATTTTTCAAAATTCTGCAAAATTCTTGGTGCTTTTGATTTAAATTACATTTTATATTGACACATGTTTAAAAACAACGATTTTATTTAAAAAATGTTGAACTCACATAAAAGCTTGGTGCAGTGCAATACTCAATAAAATTAGAGTGTCAAATATAAAAGAATATTTTAATCGGATTAGAATTCGAAATTTCAATTTTATTTGTTCTTGGATATCTGAATGAAAAACTTATTTTATACCTTGAGTGCACACTTCGCGTTTAAACTTTCTCTCTATTTGATACAAACCGAAACGCCACTCTGCAATTTACCCAAACAAAGTAATATGGCAGAAGTACTCAGCAAAACGAAGTTAATTGTTTGGGATGAGCGTACTATGGCTCATAAAGTGGGTTTCGAAGCCCGAAATAGATCTTTACAAGATATTAGGAATAATAATTGTCACATGGAAGGGGTTACTGTATTGTTAGCAGGCGATTTCCGGCAGACTTTACCAGTAGTGCCCAGAGAAACGCGATCGGACGAAGTTAAAGCGTGCGTGAAGCGGTCTCATTTGTGGCCTTCAGTGACAAAACTGAGCCTTACCAAAAATATGAGAGTCCATATTAGAGGACATGTTACTGCCAGACAGTTCTCAGACCTGTTGCTTAAAATAGAAAATGGTAATTTCTCGGAACTGAATAATAATATAATTCTCCCCACATATTTAGGTACAATTGTTTCCACTATAGAAGAGCTCACAGCTAAAATTTACCCAAACATTAATAATATTCCCGATAAATCTGCAGAATATTTATGCGAGCATGCCATCCTAACACCAAAAAACGAACAAGCCTAAATGAAATACTTTTGAGATCATTCGAAGGGGTCGAATATCAATATAAATTCGTCGACTCAGTGATAAACACCGATGATGCCATTCATTATCCGGTCGAGTTCCTGAATATACTAAAACCTCCCGGTTTAAAATTGAGAGTTGGCGCGCCAGTTATGTTGCTGCGCAATATAAATCCACCAAAATTATGCAATGGCACCAGATTGCAAGAGAAAACATTTCGTCGCAATGTCATCGAGGCAACTAACACCATTAAATTACCCCTTCGAATTCAAGAGAGTGCAGTTTCCTATCAAAGTCTGCTTCGCCATAAATATAAACAAAGCTCAAGGTCAAACTATTAAGGTAGCGGGAGTACACTTAAGAAAAAGATAATACCCCCGTGTCACTTTCACCAGATCAAGACCGAGCATCGTGTTAATAAAATATAACAAAATTTTATTTTCATGTTTATTTAACCTTTAAATCCCTACACTACAATAAAAATTGTTATATTTTATAATTATTTAAACATTTTAACGTAATAATTTATATGTTACAACAAAATAATAATATAAAAAACCAACTAAAAACCCTATTGGAATCATTTTCGACTTCTACGTAGACGAAATCGCGGACAAAAGCTAGTCAACAATAAAATCTCGTGTCAATTATTTATTTTTTCGTCTTTCGACTTCTAGCTTAATAAAAATAAGTCCAGTAGTTAAAAGGAAATTTAATCAATTTGTGCTTTGAATTTGATGTATATTCCAAAATGTTTATGCATACAAGTAAAATAGATAAAAGATTTGTAACACGAATATCTTGAAGTAATCTTAGATCAATTTCTAAATTCCATCGAACTTTCAATGAAATTAATGTTACATGTAAATATACTTATTAAATTACTACGCAGAAAAGTATAAAAGAAAGTTGGGTCGTAAAAAAGAGCTCTTGTTAGAGACTTGTTGAAAACTTTGAACTAACTTTCGACTTTAAATTTACGGTATCGATACGTTGAATTTTTTCAAATAAAAAAAAACTTGAAAAATTTGTATTCAAAACATCACCCCAACCGCACATCAAAGTTTTTTCTTATTACTGATTTTAAATAAAAACAGATTTCGATCATGTGTCTGAGGGTGATCTCGTTTTCGAGCTCCCCTACACGCTTCAATACAAAAAAAATTAAAATGACTTTTTATCTGCAGAGTTCCTTTTGTGAAGCTTGTGAAATTGATTTCCAAACGAGATGGATTCGAACCGAAAATTTATTCTGCTACACATATTCAAATACGATTGTATTATAGCGTGTGCGAATAAAACATTATGAAAATTGAGTTTCAGTGTGAAAATGTAAAGTAATAAGTTTTTAATGGTTTAATACCCTTTTTTGGAACGAAGTTCCTTAACGCAGCTTATGGGTAGTGCGATTTAGTAGAAATCGTCCTTTGCATGAGAGTAAGAGAGATAGAACTAGTGCGTGAACTACGCATGCGCGCAAAACAAATATTAACACAGTTCATCGCATCCATGGCGAAAGGAAACATGGTGTGCCGAGTTGTGGTCTTAAATTCGTTATCTTCTGCGCATGACGTCACTCTGGGGACTGTCAATACTGTCATTCACTGTCATCAATCGTATTTGACATATTTGAAACTTTTGAGTGAAATTTTTAGTGGTTTTGTGTGGTTTTATATTTGTTTATTCGACCTCCATTCATCGTCCATTGAAGTTTAAATTGAATTTTGTTGATATTTGTAAGAGTTTATGTGATATTTCTGATTACTTCTTTATAGTTCAAGCTCAGTTTGTTCATAAGTTCCTTGTTAAACTTGTGTGAACTCGGATACGTGACTGCTTTGGATACCTAATTCAAACAATGCCCCATTGTTCTGTTTATGGTTGCCATAATGAGGCTAAAAAAACAAAGAAAACGGGTATAAAATACTATAGTTTTCCAAAAAGGTTGAAAGTCTTCGTCAGGAGTGGATTAAAACTTGTCACAGAAAAAAAAAGTTTAATATTCAGAATGGTAAAATTCCTTAAAAAAAAAAATTACCTCTTTTTAAAGACATTTTTTCAGCTCGAATATGTTCCATTCATTTTCCTTCTAATTGTTTCATTGTGTCATTGCGAAATAAATTATTAGATTATTCACCTTTAAATACCAGGAACATCAAGCCAGATGAAATTCCTACTATGAATTTGCCTGTACCAGAGTTTCAAAAACTGTCAAAGGAAACTAAAAAAAAATTATCGAAAGTAACAAATAACCTATAAACCAATTTAAATAAGGTTTATTTCATTATTTATCTTTTTACTTTTCCGAACACCGAACGGTAAAAAAGGAAAAGTATTGGTTTACCCCCCAAAATCAAAATCGCCAAAAACATGTGCGCTACACGTTTCAAGGCCCCTCGCGTCCAATGGCTTCATTTTCAGCGTGACGGTTGTTTCAAATTTTGTGTGTGTGTTTTTTTAGAGGTAGGAAAATACTTTTACATATCGTCAGGACTTGTTGTTCTGCCTGGTATGTCGGACTGCCAATACCGACGAAAAGCCTCCTCTATCTCTGGCCTTTGCTTCCCCCGCGGCACCGCCGAGGATCTAGCTATACTATACAGCTCTTTCATCAATTGCTTCCTTCTTTCTTTTTTTCTCTGCATCGCGAAGTTCTTTCAGTACTTCAGCTGCGAAAGTGCTCGTTGCTGTCCACGCAGTATCTGATGAGAGCATAGCTTCCAACATATTGTCAGGCGCGACCTGTCGTAAAAGTGCTGTTTCCCAGGTACGACGAAGCATGTTGAAGGGCGGACATCGGACGAATACGTGCTCCGCATTTTTGTTGATTTCTGCACAGGTTGGACACTCCGGGGAATCTTCAAGTTTAAACATATAAAGGTATTCCCTGAAGCATCCATATCCAAAGAACAATTGGGTTTAGATAATAATGAACCTCTCCGTGGAGGCGGCTTATCCACGTATCTACCTGAGGGATAAGGTGGTGAGTCCATCTTCCCTTGGTCGAGGCGTTTCATAACATTTTCCAGCGACCTATGCTATTTCTTCGCTCATTACTCCTTAGCTCTAGCGGGCTCAGTGTGGTCGATCCTCTTTGCCGGTAAAGGAATTTTCTTTTCTCCGCTAACACTCTAATGGGTAGCATTCCAGCGACGACACATACTGCATCCTCGGACACAGTCGATAAACAGATGATACTTTCCGTCGTGATTCCTGCGTCTGCAATACGTCGGCCCAGATAGCAATGCCATATGTGATCACAGATGTAACCACCGACGACAACAAAGCTCTCTTTCTTTGTTTTGAACCTCCTACGTTTGGCCTAATTTAGCATAGGATATTTCTCACTTTAGAAGCCTTTACACCTACGAACTCTGCTTGCAGTTTGAAGTTAAGCCTGGCATCGATCATCACTCCCAAGTATCGTATGAACGGTTGGGATGTGATCCTGTACTCTCGAAATTGCAGCTCTATTGTCTCTACTTGTTTTCTACTGGTAATCAGCACCACCTCTGTTTTGTGCTCTGCTAGTTTCAGGCCGACTGAGTCCATCCACCTACCGATCTTCTCGAGGGCCGTATCAAAAGCAAAATTGATCTCCTAAATGTGCTTTGCCACAACTACTAAGGCCACGTCGTCCGCGAATGCTACGAGGCTTGCCTCTTTCGACAAAATCAGCTTCAGTAGCCCATCATACATGATGTTCCACAGGAGAGGTCCTAGCACTGAGCCTTGAGGTACCCCTGCAATGACTTAATATATTTGTGATTATGTAACAGATGTAATTCAATGCCTGTCGAGGAATATAGCCAGAGGAGTATTTTGTATTCTGATACATAATCGACCCACATATACCTATAGTATAGGTTAATATGCAGCGAAATTAAATGGTTATTTAAAAATCAGTTTTATACATTTTTATATTTATTTTCGCTGTCACGAATTTTTAGAGCTTTCTATAATAGTAATATAGTTTTCTATAATTTTTAAATGCTATGCTATAAAAATTAATGTACTAACATTAACCAAAACTTCAACAGTACCAGTAAATTACTGCTCTAATATTTGTATCCTATATTATACCTTAAGCTTCTATACTTTCCCCGGAAGAGGAGCTATATAATTTATCAATTATCCAGGTCTTGCAACAATGTTTTTATTATTAGAAGGTAGCAGACTTTTCCATTTTTTAAAAGTAATTTGCATGAACTTGCTCTAAAGAACTAACTGACCTTTGTAGTTCCATTTCCAGTTTAAAGTGGATGCGAAGTAAAAAAATGAAGTAATACAAAGTATTAAACATGATAGTTGCGAAATTCCTGTGTACTTTTTTTATTTGTGCCAAATGAAAGCTACGGCAACATCAAGCAGTTACGTTTAACAACTTTCCAACTAGAGCAATTAATTATGCCTCATGCTTTCGGTAAAAAGAATTCACTGAAAAGATTTTAATGGCTTCTTTAACAACAAACTTTTTAAAAATATTGTTGGCAATTTAACACTCACCAGTTTCATTCTACTTTTGTGTATCTAGGCAAATTGGTCCATGCTATCAGTAATAAAACACTCAACACAAAATTAACTGATTAAACTTTTCGAAAAATAATGCTAATTGGACAGGTAGCATTAAATAAAGTTTCTGAATTATTAAACTTGAATTTCGCATTGGTGGTCAAAAGGAAATTGAGTTTAATAAAACATGACCGTTAAAAGGTCTGTTTAATTCGGTTAAACATGTAAATCACAAACTCAGACATTTCGCAGCGGTAATGATTTGTCTTGTAGCGAGATGGACTTCTGTCGTGAAATGAATTTAGAATCGAAAGGATTTAAAACAATAGTAGTTTACGTAACAAATCCGGAAAATACTGTTTTCTTTTTGGTGAGTTCTGGAAGTCTACACGTCCAAAAATAGTCCGGGCGTGTTACGTATTTTTTATAAAATCAGGTGGAACAAAATTGGGTAAATTATAATTCTTATTTGTATTATTATTTATATTAAAATTTAAACAATTGGTAATATTAAAGAGATTCAATTTGTTTAAAATTATTGGTATTGGTGAAACGATGGTACACTGATAGATCAGGGTATCAGAGACGCTATGGGGCAGGTGTGTTTGGAGCATCCTGCAACCACAGAGAAAGCATACCACTGGAGAAATACGCCTCGGTCTTTCAGAGTGAGGTCTATGCTATACTCAGGTGCGCTACGCACCTGACAGCAAACAGAGTGACCAACAGTGAGATTAATATTCTAACTGACAGTCGCGCGGCCATTGGGGCCCTCGTAAGTAACACCACAATATCATCGGTGGTGTGGGACTGCATGCAAGCCTCACTGAGTTAGCGAAGGTAAACAAAGTCACTCTTACATGGGTTCCTGGGCATACAGGGATAAACGGCAACGAGGTAGCCGATGAACTGGCAAGAAATGGGACCCTGGTGAAAACAAGAACCGATTGCCAATTGCCGAAACAAAACATTTATTGAAATTAATCCTTGAACAAGAACAAATTGCTCAGAAGAATGCAAATACTGGCTGCAGAACATCAAAACAGCTGTTAAAAAAACAATGGACCGGAGTAGAATAAGCAGCACGCTTGGCCTGCTCACAGGACACATCGCACTAAGGACGCACCTCTTCAAACTTAAGCTGGCGGCCTAGAAAAACTGCCGACTATGCGTAGAGGAGGAGGAGAGCAATATGCACATTCTGTGTCACTGTCCGATGCTAGCGGGGTACAGGTATCAAACCTGGGGCCGCATGATTATGGATCCAAGCGATCTAAAAGATACAGGGCCAACAAAAATCTTAAGGTTTGCCAAAATCAGCGGACTAGAATTCTGATGCCATGAAGACACAGCGGTAGTCAAAGAGGATCAAAAGATCTAGGTGACATAGGTGCCGATACCAAAGGCCCAACCGCAAGATTGTAATGTAATGTAAAATTGGTATATTTAAATGCCTGTTGCTGAATGTATTGCAATAATCGCGGTTCTACGGTTCATCGTTCAGAGTGCGTTTTCATCAGCTGTCTTGATGTTCTGCAGCCAGTATTTGCATTCCACTGAGCAATATGTTCTGTGCTTAACCGCATAAATAAAAGTTGTGAAGTAGTAAAGACAATTAAAAGACGTAAATTGGAATACTTCGGCCATGTAATGCGCCAACCGGAAAAGTACAGGATATTACAACTTGTAATGCAAGGAAAAATCATGAGAAAAAGAAGTGTTGGTTGCCGTACTACTTCCTGGCTCAAGAATCTCCGCCAATGGTTCGGAAAAATTTCAGCAGGCTCGTTTCGCGCGGCTGTAAGACCATGATTGTTAAACGATAATTAGTCTCAACACCTTAAGAAGAAGAAAAGCAAACCAAAAATATCGACGGACCGGTAATGTTAGCGTATAAGTACGTGTACATTCGCAATAAACTTGCAACCTTTATTGCGAAAGTAAATGTCAGCATCAGTGTAATAAAGGTACCGACCTCCTGGACTTTGATCTCGGGCATAATTTCATAGACGCTGACATCTACTTTCGCAATGGATGATTTATGATGCATTCATACTTAAAAGTATATTTTAGTATTAGTTATATTATATTTATATTAGTTAATAGTAATAAGCTGGAAGGCGGTACCATCCGAAATCCGCCAAATTGCACTCGAGTCAATGTCCATTGTGTCTCCCCATGATGGCAGTCAGTAATCCGCTATTCGTTCCGAGCGAAGTCAAGGTACGAGAAGCCGAAGTGGACACTAGCGCACGCAGCGGACAACTTGGGAAATAAAGGACGGTATTTTTAATGTTAGAAATAGCAAAATACAGTCAGATTATTAATTTTGTTATAATTTTTAAAAAATGGGTAAAAACAGCCACCGCAGTTGCTGAGCAGAGAATTGCAAAAATAGAGCGCAAAAATAAATGTAAATTTTATAAATTTCCGACTGCAAAATGAAAAATAAACCAAAGAAATAAGTGGATAGCTGCAGTTAGAAGGCAAAATTACTTACTATCCAGCATTAAAGGCTTACAATTCAAGACCTTTGAGTATTAGGAATATTAAAAACTACAAAAAAAAATTCAATGCAATGTAAGATGTTTGTAAATGACAACTATATTACATTTATAAAACTAATTTATTAATATACTTTATTTTGAATTTAGAATTATAAAATTGTTTAATATAGTATAGGAAAGATATCAAGGAAAAAAAACTCTATGATAAATACGTTCTGCACAAAACAAGTGTTAAATCACTTAGGTGCATATTTATAGAAAACATTATAGTGGTAGTTATCACAGTATGTAACATTTTGTATCAAGTTTATTTTATATTAGGTATATTAAGAAAAATATATGCTTTACTGTTAATTTTAATAGGTAGGAACAGTCGCTGATACACAATGAATATGACATGATAGAATTAGTTAATTGTATGAAACTGTTTATAAATAGCGTATAATAAATAATAAAAATAATAATTATATCCATGTTTGCTTAAAATCTAAAAGTTCGACAAAAATATACACATATTTATTTCATAACTATGTCATATCGTACTCTTTCTGCTTGTCAATGTTATTTAAATTCTGATCTACTGTGGTTATAATCTATTTTGTTTACTATAGTAAACACTACAGTTTTTAATTATTATTTATACTTAAATTTTATCGGTAATTTTTGCATAATAAATTCACAGGATTGAAGAATCATTGTCACTTGGTTTGACACGCAAAAAATATTTTTTTAATAATAAAAATTAATTTTTATTACAGTTCCCCATTCATTTATATATTAGAAAACTCTGTGACAGCTTCCTTTAGTTCACTGATACCACCATGGCGCTGCAGTTTCGCACGGAGCGAATACCTGTTTTCCTTCAGAATTGGAGCAGATCGCTCATCGATAATTGCCTTAGTTGCTCGGGCTCAAGTGAAGCTGAACGCAGCACAGTCAGCCTTAGTCCGGCGACCGTATTAGTTAATAAGTCACTCATTATTTATGTTACTGATTTAGAATGTACTTCTATTTTTACACAGGTAACAGTTTTTAATTAATTAAATTTCCTATAAGCAGCAAGAAAAAACAGTAAAAGAAACTAGGTATATGTAATAAAAGTTAAAATATAATATAAATATATAAATGTAATAGAAACTTCTTTATATTAGAAGTAACTGATACTTTAAAAGGTAAATATATATTTTAAAAACTTAATAAAGAAAAAAGAAGCAATAAATTCGAGTATCACCTCTTTTATTTCATTTCAACAATACTTGGTGATAATCAATAAAACGGACAATATTTATTTAGACGCAAAGTATCTATTATTATAAATTATAATTTATTAAAGTTGTGAACGGCTTTCTCGGCCATCGTTTATTGGTGAATGGTTTTTCGGATATTTTGGTGGTTGTAGATCTGAGTTTATACTCGACGTTGTATACGTTTTGGTGGGCGGGGCATATTTGATGGCTGTTCAGAAATTGGTCACGTTCCGGAGATTAATACGTCTTATTTTTATAAGAAAGCAGCCTTGTATTTTTAAGCAAGCGATAAATCTGGCGATCTTGGGGGCATTTCAATGCTGCCTCTTCTTCTAATCCAATGCCGTGGAAAACGTTGGTCTAAATACTGACGAACAATTTCCGCATAATGCGAAGGAGCACCGTCCTGTTGAAAATTAAAATTATCTTTGTCATACTGTGCATTATTTTCATTTTTTTTTATTTTCAACAGGACGGTGCTCCTCCTCCGCATTGGCATTGGATTGGGAAAAGAACTAGCGTCGTTAGAAGATTTGCGTCAAAGAATCGTTGACGAGTGTCATCGAATTACTCCAGAAATTCTTGTAATGTGAACATTTTAAACAAAATTTTATTATTGAATGGAAGCGGGCGGTCATCAGTTTGAACATTTAATCAATTAAGTAGTAAGTAAGCAACTAAAATAACTGGAAATATTACATGTAATTTTTTTCAAAGTATTGGGAGGAAATGTAAAATTTAAAGACTATTGTAAAGAGAATTGTCAGAGCTCTTAAAAGAAATCTTATTTGACCCCCAATGCCATTTAAAAATTTTGGGGTAATTCTTACCCTCGCTTGGGGTTAAAAGTAGTGAAGTCAAAAATACCGGGAAAGAGAGTCTCCCTATAATCCAAAATCGACGGGTCTAAGGGTTTTTCTAAAATGTTAACGAGGTTCCTGCAAATGGCTATGTTTCGTTTTCGGTTTGCCACTCTGTATACAAAATACTAAAATTTCATAATAGTCCAAATTGTTAGGGCAAAAGGTTCCTACCGACCGGATGATTGTTCTAATCCACATATTTTGCTCCAAATAACTTGCGTAGACAAATAAGCTCTTTGATATAAATCAATAGAAACAAATAATTAAATATATACACGCTCTACGTATCTAACACATTTGCGAAATTTGAATTTCACAGATATCAAATTTAAAGTATTGCGTAATATTAAATATCTCCCCAGTCAAAGGAAACTTGGTATTTGTTATGCATGATATAACGTAGAATAAGTAATACTTACTACTGCAATATTTTATTTCATATGGGTTGTTAAATTATATACAGGGTACGACTTAATTTTACCGACCATAGGGATTGGGTAGTGGAATGACTTTTATTTTCTTTTAAATGTGGTAAGAATAACTTTTTTTGACACTAGATAAAAAAGTTTGTTGTTTTATTCTTATTTCAGACTTACATCTTTATTTTGGTTAGTTTAAAAAAATGGAAAATAGAGTATCTAAAATAATAGAACTAAATTGTGGCGCCCATTTTATTTTTATTGTTTTTTTAGTTAAAAAATCCTTGACGCGATTAAGAGAAGCCAGAAGCCTATCGGATATTGCCAACGAATAAGACAGCTTTCTGTGTTACCCTTCATTTTTAGAGTCTAAAATATTTGCACTAAAATTCCAGGGTTAAATTTTGATGGATTGTGGTAATTGTGTAGGGGTATACGTTTACGCAAAACAAAAAATTTCAATTGTGTACGAACACTTCTGTAAATCTTGGCTATTGAAGGAAATTTGTGAATAATATTATAAACATTAACAATGTAAACTATATAGGTATTTATGCACCAAGTAAAAAAAACTGTATATAATAGTCAAGTCTAAAAATTGATAGCCGAGGCTAGCAAGCAGGCGAGACATTAGACAGTAGTGGAATGACTTTTATTTTCTTTTAAATGTGGTAAGAATAACTTTTTTGACACTAGATAAAAAAGTTTGTTGTTTTATTCTTATTTCAGACTTACATCTTTATTTTGGTTAGTTTAAAAAAAATGGAAAATAGAGTATCTAAAATAATAGAACTAAATTGTGGCGCCCATTTTATTTTTATTGTTTTTTTAGTTAAAAAATCCTTGACGCGATTAAGAGAAGCCAGAAGCCTATCGGATATTGCCAACGAATAAGACAGCTTTCTGTGTTACCCTTCATTTTTAGAGTCTAAAATATTTGCACTAAAATTTCAGGGTTAAATTTTGATGGATTGTGGTAATTGTGTAGGGGTATAAGTTTACGCAAAACAAAAAATTTCAATTGTGTACGAACACTTCTGTAAATCTTGGCTATTGAAGGAAATTTGTGAATAATATTATAAACATTAACAATGTAAACTATATAGGTATTTATGCACCAAGTACAAAAAACTGTATATAATAGTCAAGTCTAAAAATTGATAGCCGAGGCTAGCAAGCAGGCGAGACATTAGACAGTAGTGGAATGACTTTTATTTTCTTTTAAATGTGGTAAGAATAACTTTTTTTGACACTAGCTAAAAAAGTTTGTTGTTTTATTCTTATTTCAGACTTACATCTTTATTTTGGTTAGTTTAAAAAAAATGGAAAATAGAGTATCTAAAATAATAGAACTAAATTGTGGCGCCCATTTTATTTTTATTGTTTTTTTAGTTAAAAAATCCTTGACGCGATTAAGAGAAGCCAGAAGCCTATCGGATATTGCCAACGAATAAGACAGCTTTCTGTGTTACCCTTCATTTTTAGAGTCTAAAATATTTGCACTAAAATTTCAGGGTTAAATTTTGATGGATTGTGGTAATTGTGTAGGGGAATACTTTTACGCAAAACAAAAAATTTCAATTGTGTACGAAAGCTTCTGTAAATCTTGGCTATTGAAGGAAATTTGTGAATAATATTATAAACATTAAAAATGTAAACTCTATAGGTATTTATGCACCAAGTACAAAAAACTGTATATTATAGTCAAGTCTGAAAATTGATAGCCGAGGCTAGCAAGCAGGCGAGACATTAGACAGTTTTTGGCCGAGGTGCATATTACATTTTTTTGTCGACCTCTTTATACCTTTAAGACTCTAACTTTATAGTGCCCTGCACTGCGTTAGGTACTTGTGCGCTGACTTCATCGGCCACCTTTGGACCTCAGGGTTTCGGTTCGAGAGTAAGCCTGGTACAATAAGTACTGGGGGTGGTGGCAGGTTCAACTCTTCAAGTTGCTCCTGGGGCTTTGGCAGCTTGGCAGACGAACAAAGTGCTCGCTTGCCAAGTGATCCAAGCTTGGGTTCTCAGGTGCACTTTGCACAGGGACATACATACCTTTTATAAAAGTAATAAATGTGTTGTATTGTTTTTTGTATAAAATTTGTGATTTCTGAGGAAGTAAATCCAACGTGGCCGTAGTTTCCAATTTCCACAACTCCGGGGGAGTGTTACTGATATCCATATCGGTATCACTATCCATTTTTTATTATTATAAACACTAATTTTCACACCACGGTCTTATTCAAGCGGATTTCATAAGTAATTAATTTGATAAAAGCAAATGACAGTTATTGTCACAGGCGCACATGTTTTTACTAAATCGTGGCTTTACGAAAATGACCGAATCGCCTAGAAAATATTAAAAAAGTGAACGCTGGATATATAGGATGGAAAATCGCACCAATAAAGTGTTATGCTATGCAGACGATGCAATCCTTATAGCAGAGAATGAAGACGACTTACAACGACTGTTATACAAGACAACAGTAACAGCACACAAATTTAACATGAACATCGCAACAGAAAAAATACAAGAAAAAGAAGAAGACCGAATCGCCGACTACAACGGATGAAAAGTGTTTGCGGACTAAAAAGACATGCCTTCAAAAATAGTCGATTTTTCTTTCGGAAATTAATACGTAAAATGTCTTTTTTTTGTGAAGGTCGGCAAAAACAAATTTTATTTAAAGTATTTAATACGGTATTTGAATTGCTTAAGGTTGGAAAAGATATAAATATTAATAAATATAATAACGACAGAAAAAAAATATTACGCCCGGTCTCTTGCTCCTCAACCAACAAACTAACTAACTAACTAATCCCTAACTATCTTTGCGAATACAGGAGTATTGTTTGAAAGTAAACACAAATGTAATTCCATAAGTGTGCAGCGGTTTAACAATGTATTTAGAAATATAGGACTGATACCCACTTTCTGAACATATCACAAAATCTGAGAGCTACCGTAAAAATGAATAAATTGAATTCTTTTAATGCGAACTCTTAATTCGTTTAATGCTATTATGCTATTATGCTAAATGACTGAAATGTGTATTGAAACTGGTCTGATTATAAAAAATGATAGAAACATAACGCTATTTTTGTGTTGAAAATAAAATATGAGCGTCGCGCCGATTTATTCGTATAAATAAAGAGATTGGCGCGAACAAGGGGTATTTATTACCTACAAGTGCAACGCCGTTTGCGAAAATCAAGACACGCCCGATAATGCTTCTGCTTACCACACCTCATTGCTGATTGTAAATTTTTGTCCAAATATAAAAATGGATTAATTCCTTATTCACTGGACATGCCTTCAAGTGACTTTTTTGTTTTCAACCTTAAGGGGCCGTCGTTTAACATGCCTAGGTACAAATAAAAGCGAATCGTTGATAAGAATTTCGAGTTTCGAGGATTGGAAAAAGCGCAGAAATAAGTGTATAAAATCTAGTGGACGGGCAAGAAAACTATTGTACACGAATAAATAATAAATTTCCAAAAAAAAAAACAGAAACTCTCGTTACTTATTATATACACCTCGTACTACATTTATTATAAAGTTATAGGTGTGTACAATAATAAAATGATAGCCAACATCTTGGTAATGGGTTGTATGTAAAAATACCTAGGTGTAACGCAATAAAAATTTTAGCATCAACTTGGTCGCATTAAAATTAAAAGTTATGGAGAGAAATAAAATTGCATAAAAGTGCTGCTACAAAAATAATATCGCATGCCTAACAGCTATAAACAGCTAAAACATAATTTTTTAGTACATTGTATATTTTATAGCACATTTTTAAATTGCCATATACATTACATTGCAATTCTTTTTTGTACGCAAGATATTATACTGGACAAAAAGAAATGAATAAAAAGAAACAATGGGGAATATTATATGTATGTAAGTAGTGCATCTGTTTAATAGTGAAGCAAAGCGTTTTCGACTCTCGTCATATTCAGTACTTCCTAAAAGTATATACTCTAATTTAAAAGTAATGAAAAAGTTAATTAATAAATGGTTGAATCCATTAAAAAAAAATTAAAAAAAAAAATTGTACTTACAAGCCAAGGAGCAAAAAGTAGTACAATCGATATAGGTTACGTATCATGTGAGTGGGGCGTAGATCGCTCCTCCACTGCGACCTTTAGTAGGTTTATTGTGGCTGACCCCTAAAGGTTACAGTTTACCGCACAATCCAGCCCTTCTCACGAAGTTCCTGGTTGTGTGGGGTGAGGTTTTCTTGAAATCGGTAGGTTCTAGGTTGGTATAACCAAATATGTTGAACCTTATTCTTTCCAGGCCGGGGCATGAACATAGTATACATATGTTCAGCAGTTTCGTCTTCCACGCAGCAAAACCGACAGTCTGTTTGTTGATTTAGACCTATATTTCCGAGGTGATATCTTAGACGACAGTGTCCTGTAAGCAGTCCCGTTAGAATTCGTAGGTCAGACCTGCTTCATTCTAGGATCTGCTTAGTTGTGTTTCTCGAGGGTTTAGGTAAGAACGCCTTAAGTGAGTGATCCCTGGTATATCGTTCAGTACGTGAATATTGTCCTCTCCGCCCAGTCCGAAATGATTGTTTTGGCGGCACTTGTAGTGACTCCAAAAACCGGTTCTGGTCCAGTAAACGCAGATTCGGCCCTCTGATTTACAAGGGTGTCGGCTTTTTTGTTTTCCTTCACTCCCTGGTGCACAAATACAATCATACATACATACATAAAGTCACGCCTTTTTCCCATAGGGGTAGGCAGATACCACTTCCTTCCACTTGCTATGGTTCTTACACACATTTTTTGCTTCCTCTACTTTCATCAGTGCTCTCATACATGCTCGTCGGTTGTTGGTACTCTTGACCTGTCCTTTCTTCAAAACAATGTTGATCTGATCGAGATATGTTCTCCGAGGTCGACCTCTACCGACTTGTCCATTCACACTCGCCTTATAAATTTGTTTCGTCAATCTTCCTTCATCCGTCCTTTCTACGTGTCCAAAGGTACAATCGATATAACAAATAGATGTGATATAGCATTAATATAGTCTAACAACAAACTTATAAACAGGTGAAAATCGACGGCCAGGTGGAAACATTAATTATATAGGTTAATTCACGATGTGTCAAAAGTTAAAAAAAAGAACATTTGAAGCCAACCTAGGTAGAGTAATCAGGAAATTAAGGACTAAGTTGTTAAGAAAAAAAGGATGGAGAGGGGAGAAGGGTTGAATAGAAAAATTAGATGTAGTGGTTGGTCCTTTTATGAAAGAAAGAAATCAATATTTAAATTTACTTGAGAGCACAAATTTTATTAGTGAATAGTTTTTTGGAAATTTCCATTTTTTCAAACAAGTCTAATCTTAAATAATTCTCTTTATCTATATTATGTAGAGTTTCTCTAGGGGCTAAAGTTACGGTGGTAAAATTTCAAATGAAATCCAAATTGTCGGTTTTTTTTAAATGTTCATTAGTTCGAGTAAGGGTCTACAAGTTCGACCAATACATGAGGCATTTGAGCTTACACACCACTTTTCTTTAATTTATCAATTTGAAATTAACCAGGGAATTGCTTATCTTATTGAAAGATTTGAATGAAATTTAGGAAGCAATTTTTCTTTACAAATATTGTTGCTAAGAAAAGGTAAAGAGAAGTATTTAATGGAGAATTGGAGAGTGAGTTATTAAGTATATGTTTGTCCATCCGAGATCTAAATTTCCTACGGGAAAAAGACGTGACTATACGTAGATATGTATGTACGTGTACAAAATACTATTATTTAGATTTTATGATGTTAAGATATATCTTTGTTGTGCTTTTCTAAATAGACGTCTTCGCATACGGTTTTTTTTTACTACAAAGAAATATCATATGTTTAGTTGTTTAATATATTCAAACAAACTGCTGTATTACCCCTATGCTATTTTGTTATATTAATAAAAAAATTCTGTTCGAATTAATTACATTATTATTGTTAGTGCCCAGTGATCTATTTACAGATCATTACTTTTTTTTGTAAATACATAACAAATATTTTTTTCAGAAATGTTAAATCAATCTAAATAAAACTGAAAAATATTACAGCTAAATTAAAAAAAATGTACCGTGGGCCTTAATGGGTTAAATGCTTATGTATTGGAACTTGCTTAAAAATAAAAGGTAAGGTAAGAGTGTATTCATCGAGAGATTAACTGGAATTTTCCTAAGTAAATTTAATATTTTTCTATAAGTGCCATATATTTAATTTGGTAATATCTACTAGGTATTCTAGGTGTTATCTCTTGGGAAGCTATAAGTAATAGTTGTATTAACTATAGCAAAACAATGGCGAAAACTGATTTTGGAAGCTTATTCCATTCCGTAGCAGCCCTGTAAAAGAAGGATTCTTGATGAAGATTGGTCCTTGTAGTGTCAAGCTTGAGAGTAAATGTGTGAGACTGATCAGCATGCCGAGTTCTTCGGCCGAATGTGGCCAATGGTGGTACAAGAGTTTTCATTTCTCTGGAGCATCTGCCATGGAAATATCTGTAGAGCAATGACTGGTCTGCAACTCTTCTTCTATGTTCTAGAGGGTGAAGGGTATCTGTGAGAGTTGAGCTGTTTATCAAGAGAATGGCTCTTTTCTGAATGGAATCTAGAAGACAAAGAGAATGCTTTGGTGCTGAACCCCAAATGTGCGAACAATACTCCAGTAGAGGTCGGATTTGAGCCTTGTTCGACAGATATTCCGAATAAGTGTAACCAGAATAAAAGAATAGTAATGCTAGGTGATTTTAATAGTTGAGTAGAAGTGGATTCTCTGCAATACATCCAACGATATATTCACGATGGTTTTCTCCTATCTTCTCTCTACGTTTTCCACCGCGCTGCTTTAGTACTGAATTATAATGTTTCACTTACTGTACTTGACTTTTTTATCCCCAGGTGTTTCCAATCTCCATTGGAATTATATAATGCACAAGTTTGCCTTCTCAAATTTTTAGCATCTTTCTGTGTTATATACGGCATGGACCTGACCTTTACAACTCTTCGAAAAGCAAAATAAATCTTTGTAAATTTTGAGAATGCCGCAAGAAATATGGGACTACAAATAAATGCAAAAAAGACAAAGTTTATGGCTGCCACAAAAGAACGCAGGGCGAGAGACGCGGATCAAAATATCACAATTGGAGAATATAACATCGAAGCAGTGGATGAGTTGGTATATCTCGGAGCCTTAATAAACCCGAGTAATGATGTCAGCAAAGAAATAAAAAGGCGCATAATGCTTGCCAATCGTTGTTATTTTTGGCTGTCAAAATATTTACGTAAATCGAGCCTTTCGAGAAGCACAAAGATCAGAATCTATAAGACGTTAATTGTACCAGTTTTAATTTATGGCTCGGAAACCTGGACCCTAAGAAAAGCAGATTACTATCGACATTTGAACGAAAAATTCTAAGAAAGATTTATGGTGGTGTCCAAGAAGATAACGTCTAAAGAAGAAGATATAATTTTGAGCTTTATAACTTATACAGAGGGTCAGGAAACAGAGTCATAATAACAACAATCAAGATTGGCAGGTTAGGATGGGCTGGACATGCCATACCAACCGGCAGTAGAGGCAGAGGGCGACCAAGGCTGAGATGGAAAGACGGCGTTTCTGAGGATGCTAGAAAAATTGGTACAGCTGACTGGAAGGTCCTTGCCAGAGACCGGAAAGGATGGCGGACGGGGCTGGAGAAAGTCGAGTCTCTGTAGAGGGCTGTAGCACTACTGATGATGATGATGATGATGATACGGCATATTTAATCCATTTAAACCACCCTACACACAGTTTAAGTACACTTGAAACAACTTTTGAGATAGACACAAATTTATTTTAAAATGACAATTCTCGTTTTGAGGTTGCTTAGTGTCAATTTAATTGTGCTTATTCCCAAATAAAAAAGGTTACTATCAGCTTACACTTAATTAACCCCGTTTATAATTACAAAGATCGAATATTTCAAGTCAAAATTATCTGGCTACCGCAACAAAACGCATCGGCACGCGATAATGCGACGTTTCGAGACCTATACCCGAATAAGAGTTTGTTTATGAGCTAGCGATCAAAGCCCCTGATTACCGATTTATAATGTTCAACCCTTTGAGATAGGCGCGAGAGATCGAATCAACCACTACATAGAAATATCCCAACTGATCCTCATGTTGTATGTTTGAGAGATTTACTGCATGCGTACACCGAGAAAAGTGATTAATTTCAAATTATTTACTACAATTTAAGTGTGTTCACTGAAAGGACAGATACGGTAATCTGATGTTGTTGAAATTCTACAAAGTCTAAGCTCAAAAAAATAAGAGTACCATGGGTGTCTAAAAGAATATAGGTGTAAATATTTGTATAGATCAGGTAATATTTAAATACAGAGTGAGCTTTCGTTGCATGAATGATGATATAATACACAAATATTTTACTATAATGTGCTGTTACGATATTTATTCTTTGGGTTCGATGATTCCAAACACTCGGTACAATAACTAAACAATTTTTGTTCTAATATTTCTACACAATAAATTTTACTTTAATAACTACCCAGTGGAAGTTATAGTAATGGGTCAGATTTTTTGAATCCCGAATTTGACATATCTCCACATTTCAAGGTCCCCAGAGTCGAATACAATAGTTTTTAAGTGAACGTCTGTGTGTGTATGTTCGTATGTGCGTTCGGAATTATTTTTCGTCTCGATTATCTCGAGAACGAAAAATGATATCGGCGTGGAACCAATTGCATTCGACGCAAAATTACACAACTTAAAATGATTAGATTTTTAGCGAAATCGGTCAAGCTGGATCCTACACTTATGTATGGTAGTGAATGTTTGGTATGGCAAAAGAAGCATAAAAATAATATTAATGCTGCGGAGATGAGTAGTCGGAGTTACTAAGTTAGATAAAGTGAATAATAGTGAGATAAGAGAACGCTGTGGTGTAAAAGAAGATGTGGTTACAAAGATAGGCAAAGGAATGATTAGATGGTTTGGACACGTAGAAAGGATGGATGAAGGAAGATTGACAAAAAATTTTATAAGACGAGTGTGAATGGACAAGTCGGTAGAGGTTGACCTCGGAGAACATATCTCGATCAGATCAACAAGAAAGGCCATATCAAGAGTACCAACAACCGACGAGCAAGAACCGTAGCAAGTTAAAGGAAGTGGTCTCTGCCTACGCCTACGGGAAAAAGGCGTGCCAACATGTATGTATGTAAATTTTCAGCAAAATAGGTCGAGATGTTTTTTATGGAGAATCAAAAAACTGAAAAAGATGGTAAACTACCTGAATTTTGCAATTTTGCAAGAGTACCAACAATCGACGAGCATGTATGAGAGCACTGATGATGTTAACAATTGAAAATAGCTTATGAAATGATAAGAAATAGTTTGAAAGAATACAGTTGACATAAACAGAATATTGTTAATGACAATTATAATTTGTTACAAACAATTTGAAATCGTTTTTTATAATAATTTTAATAATTATAACAACAAAACATATGGTTTATTAAATTCTAAATTCTAAATTTTGTTCAGACAGCGATAACATTAAGGTTTTTCCGAATATTCTTGTGGTATTGGTGGGGTAAGCTTAAAGTTACCGCTGTCTTGGCATAATTAGGTGGAACTTTTAACTGTATATTATTTATAGTTGTATTTACTTGGTTAACATAAAAATATTTTAACTTTACAGTCAGTGTACACATAAATAAAGTAACATTCTATTTATTGCTTACAAGATATAAATTCTTTCGTTGGGATATACTTTGCATAATGTCCTTTTTATTAGAAATAAACCGCATATTCCTTTATATGTTAGGTCTTTATTTGAAATTTCAAGATCTACAAAAAGCTATTCGTTTGCAAGAATAAGAATAAGGTAGAATAAAAAGGATTTGATATGGTGACAGTATTCAATCAGTAAAACATACCGATAAAGAAACAGAAAACGTAAATTATTGTTCACCCCACAAATTTAAGATTACACTTATTTTGGTCTATTTTGTATTTTAAAAATAATACTTTCGACGGATTGAAGTATAAAAAATATATCTAACTAAATAAGATTATTTACTTCATTTTTGATGTTTTAGTCTAATAAATGATAAATAATTCTCACAAACAAAATCTGCTAAATTTAAATTAAAATTTTTTGCGCTAGAACATTAAAATAAGTTCTTCTTCTCCTTCTACTTGTTAGAGATCTAGATGATCTGTTGATTCCGGACTTGCCTCTGTAATATTTCCTGAGATGTGGACTGTCTCTCCATCTTTTTGGTGGCCTTCCGGGTGGATGGGTCTCTGCTGGTTTTCCCTCTAGTACAATGTGTGGTAGCCTATCGTCATTTTCTTCACGTGGTTATACCATTCTCTTCTCCTCTGCTTTCCCCATCTCACCACATCCTGTACGTCGCATTGTGCTCTAATGTCAGTGTTTCTTACGTGATCTCTTCTTGTTTTCCCGGCTATTGTTCTCAGTACTGACATTTCGGCGACTCGTAGCATCCTTTTGGTCTTGTTGGTATCCTGTCTCGCTTCTATACCATATGTCATTATTGGCCTGACGCATGTCTTATATATTTTGAATTTCTCTCCTTTCGCATAAAAGGATTAGCCCATACAGTTTCCCTTAGACATCCTGATATTATGGCTGATTTGTTAATTTGGTTTCTCAGGTCCTTTACCGGGTCGTGAGCGCTGGACATATCTATGCCCAGGTATCTAAATTGCATTACCTTCTTTATGGGTTTATTATCTATTACCAGCTAGCATCTCATTGGCTCCCTAGCGGTGGTCATGGTTTTCGTTTTACCTATGGATATATCCATATTAAGTTGCTGACTGATCTGGTAGAACTTAAATAACTGTTTTTGTAGGTCATTCTTACTTTCTGCGAATATTGCAGCGTCGTCGGCATAGCAGACCATGCTGATAGCCCTATTGTTCATTCTGTATCCCGAATTCATGGATGTTACTTCTTCTATGATTTTGTCCATCAGAAGGTTAAATAAAAATGGACTAAGGCTATCTCCCTATCTAATTCCTCCTGGAGTGGGGATGTTAGATGTAATATTAAAATAAGTATGAATTGTTAAACCTTTTTGGTTTCTGAACCAAAGTATCATTCCTGTTTAATTCCAGTTTTAGGGTACATTTAGAAATTTAATGGAACTAATAACAGTAATAACACTTTTACCCAAGGATAAAACACTTTTACTTTGTTTATCTCTTTTATCACGAAGATAAATGCCATATATTTTTAGAACGTCCAGTTTTTAAAATAAACCCACAAGAAGTTTTGAAGTAATCTTATTACGTGGTGTAAAATTGACACTATTATTAAAGGGAACTACCACTGGGGAGCTCCCTACAGGACAATCAATTAACAACTTATTTTGTTTTTTGTATAATGTGTACCAAATCGCAAATAAATGGTAAGTAAAAATAGATATTGTACGGTTAAACTAAAACCTAAATATTATGTTTTACTTTAAAATAAATACCTATAAGAACAAGCAACTTGCTAGGTTTATGGTAAAATTGTCCTGGCAAAAAAAAAGTCCAATCACAGAAGCAGTAAGGTTTCAAACTTTCTAAACTCGGTAAGAAACCTTGATGTGTTCTCAAACAGTGAGTTAAAATTGCAGTATTTTAACGAGTTGGACTGCAGGAAATAAAAAAATACTTGCAAATTGGAGACCCAATAATATGTGTCACGCTATTTTGATCGTAACTTTTTCCTCACAAATACTTTGTGATTTAGCATCAAAAATAACGAGAGTATGCAATATCAGTCATAAAATCCGAGGAAAATGCATTCTGAGGAAAATGTTAACAGTTTTTCTAATAGCGTTGTAAAAAAACCTAGTATTCTTTAACAGCAGTAATAATTTTTTTAAAATGATAAAATAGAAAAATATGAAGAATATTAAAATTATTTAATGTGCTTTCATTTCAAAATCAGCCAGTTCAAATAACATTTGATTTTGCGTAAATGTAAGAACAACAAAAAACCAGTCGAGTTTTAAATCAAGAGGGAGGTTTAAAAATATTAATTAACCAGTTCGGAGTTGGTTTACCGCGAACGACTTATCCAGAACTACTAAATGACAATTGACAAGGACAAATCATTCCGTTTTCGATTTCCTAACCTAAATAAAAGGTTAATATGATGAGAGAAATAAGAAGCTACCGATTACAATATTATAAAAAACGTTTAGAAACATAAAAAAGACTGATAAAAAAAATGTTCATAGAGAAACGGAATGAAATATTAGAAGCAGTAAGTGATATTGCGCTGTTTTGGAAAATATAGGGTTAGGTTAGGGTGGTCATTCCCGCATTGTTCGTTTCGTCTTTGAAATAATGCACTAAACATTGAGAACTTTCTCCACCACGCCATGCAAGTTCATATGAAGCAATATGATAGAATTTCTTTTGCAAGCCAGACAGGTTTTTCGTGTCCAAGATTTTTTATTGCTCAAACTTGCAGAACTTTGTTTTATTTTTTCGGACACTTTTTGTAATTACGCTTGGTGTTTTTAGTATCTCTGGCGGATTTGAATTCATTATCAATAAATGGGTCGAGTCTTTTATTAAATTTGCCGTAGTACATATCTTTCATTAATTTTGCGGTTTTATTCCACATTGTCTTGATCACTGATTCTTTAGAGTATTCTCCATTATGTTTCTTCATATTGAACACATAGTCCTTCTAAATAACGGCTAGTTTTGTTGTTGATATATTTTTTTCGCAAAAAAAATTGTACTTCTCTCCAAATCGACGCGCTGCCTTTTATTGTATTCTTACATGCATTTTTGATGACTATATTAGTTATTTCATTGACTGATGATTTACTAAAAAGTTTGGAATTCATTTTACGGATTTCTTGAAAATTTATGACAGACGCGTCAGATCAAGAAAATACGTTGTCATGTGGTTGTCATTCAATACAAACAATGTACATGAATAATTCTTGCTGGAATAATGTAAGTAGATTATTCCCACTATAATAATGTTTTGATTGGCTAAAACGTATATGTTTTACTGAAATTGAAATTTTTTATTAGTTTCAAGAAACGTCAAAATATAATCATAAATCATACTGTACCCAAGAAAAAAATATCGTAACAATATTATGCATAAAATCCTAAATATCAATGAAACGAAATTAAATGTAACCAAGACAAAAGTAAGAAGAAAGCATGACAAACTGCACGGTACTGGTTAAAGAAGAAAGAGAAACAAGTAAATGAGTTTGTATACTTGGGTTCAAAGTTTCCGAGAGACGAAAAGTATGACCGTGATAATAAGCAAAGGGTGTTGTCAGCGAAATAAATGAATGGGCCCTGAATAACTTTATGAGCGACCAGACGCGACGCGACGGCAAGCAACTAGGAGCAAGAAAGAAGAAGTTGAAGAAGATGAGGTGTATGATAAGTTCCTGCCTCTGTTGAATCTCGCCGTGCCCCGACGAGATGTTGAATCTTCGATAGCAATTGCGGAATTGTGGGTCATACCATGGTCATCCTGTCCATTACACGTTGGTTTGTTTTTCAAGGAAATCAAACACTATAATTACCCTGTTTAGTTTATTACGATGCTAAACATACCATTTTGTTGTCTATTTAAAACATGATCAATTTACAAATTCAGATTCATTTTTATCCTGTAGAATTTTGTCACTGGCTGCCGACCTAACTGTATTTCTTTCTTAATAGGATTAACATTTTATTCTATTGCTGCAGTAAAAATGAACATTTTTGCTAAAACTCAAAAATTAATGATACATGCGTTTTCTAAGCGAAGCTTGCTTGAACTCTCTACGAAGACCAAAAACGAAGTCCCCAAACGGAAGCGGTCAATAGTTAGTATTAGTAATAGCCGGACCGATGTTAGCTTTTCAATTGGTTTACGCATAATCATGTGTATAATTGGTTGCCTATAGCACGTGCATAGCTGGAAAACCAAGTGAATAATTGGTTGCCTATAGCACGCGTCTGTCGGCTGTAATAATAAGGTTTTTAAATCAAGGAATGGTTTGGAGAAACATTCTACAGTTGAAAATAACGGAATTTTCAACAAGTGTCAAAAAAGACACGACTGGCTGTGCATATGGGGGTGCTGGTCCCTACACTTATGTACGTTAGTAAATGTTAAGTTTGGTAAAGAAACTGCGTAGATGAGTAGTCTCTGCCTATCTCTACGGAAAAAAGACGTGTACGTATTGTTACCAGCCGGCCCTGTTCCCGCCTGGAGGCGCGTCGATCACAATTAGGGGACTGCCGCCGGCGATTGAGATAAAAAAGACCGGCAAATTTGTAAAGTAAAATTTATTGTGCAAAAATAGTAAAACAAAAATTGTTTAGTTATTGTACTGAGAGTTTAGAATTACCGAACCCAAAAAAAAAATATCGTAACAGTATGAAGTGTAAAAGAAATTTTAAACTCATAACATTATTATTTTTTATATTACACCAATATATATTACGCATAACAATAAATCAAACAATCTATTAATAATCTTCGTTAAACAATTAGCAAAAACTATAAATAAATATTAAATTGATACATTGAAAAAAATTGTTAAATTATTCCTGACGACCAATATGTGTTAGAAATTGATATATTGTGACGTTGATTGCAACCAATGATAGTGTCGTGTTACAGAACTCCAAAAGAGGATCATTTCGGTTAGATGATTTTGGGGTCGAAGTCACGTATTCCGATAACAGTGAGGTACAACGAGTTAAATTTGTGGTCTAGTTTCGAATCAAGTTGTGTTAAAAGTAATTGTAACAAGTGATTTGAATGGATACGCCATCACGCATAGAATAATCATCAACGTAATACGAGGGCAGTTTGATAAGTCAGTGACTATTTGAATTTCCCGCGCAGTTACTCCAAATGCAACAGTGCTGCCGTCAACTATAATCTATCAGTAGACAACTTTCTAATTTTGAGCAAGCTACGTCGTGCAGTTGGTGTTTGATAGCCGTTCAAAGCAGACAACCTCGTGAATTTTCACGAAAATGGAAAAAGTGAATTTCGTGTGCTGATTAAGCATTACTTTTTACGTAAAAAATCCATCACTGAAACTAAGGAAAGACTTGATAAATACTACGGGGACTCGGCACCATCAATTTCAATGGTTAAGAAGTGGTTTACAGAGTTCCGTTGTGGTCGTACCAGCACTAGTGACGCCGAACGTCCAGGTCGCCCAAAAGAAGTGATCACGCCGGAAATCGTCGATAAAATCCATGAACTATTGGATGATAGAAGAATGAAAGTGCGTGAGTTGGCTCATGCTGTAGGTGTATCTCAACTGAACGGGTACATCATATTTTAAACGAATATTTGGACATGAAAAAACTCTCTGCGAGATGGGTGCCGCGATTGCACAGACTCGACCATAAGCGCAATCGTGTGACCACTTCAAAAAAGTGTTTAGCGATGTTCAGCCGTAATCCGGACGAATTTTTGCGCCGTTTTGTTATTGTGGATGAAACATGAATCCATCACAATACGCCAGAGACCAAGGAACAATCGAAACAGTGGGTTGCTCGGGGTGAACGTGGACCAAAGAAGGCGAAACAGAGTCAGTCAGCCAACAAGGTCATGGCCACAGTTTTTTGGGATGTACGCGGTGTCATTCACATCGATTAACTCAAGAAAGGTAAAACGATCACCGGCGAATATTATTCAAAGCTTTTGAACAGATTCGACGTTGATTTGAAGCAAAAACGGCCGCATTTGGCTAAGAAGAAGAAAGTGCTGTTCCATCAAGACGATGCACGTGTGCACACTTGTCTAGTCACGATGGCCAAAATCCACGAATTGGGATACGAACTGCTACCCCATCCAGCATATTTTCCAGATTTAGCCCTCTGCGACTATTTTCTGTTTCCAAACCTAAAGAAATGGCTGGGCGGTAAGAGGTTTGAGTCGAATGAAGAAGTCATTACCGAAACAAACGCGTATTTTGAGAGCTTTGAAAAAACCTAATATTTGGAGGAAATAAAAAAATTAGAAAAACGCTGGACTAAATGTATCGAGCTAAAAGGTGATTATGTAGAAAAATAAAATGTTTATTTGCGGAAAAAAATTTGTTTTATTCAAAAAGTCACTGACTAATCAAACCGCCCTCGTATAGTAACATATTAAAAATAAAAATTTAATGTACTTTTTGTGGTGACTAAATATAAAATTTTATAATTTTTATTGAAAGTTTTAATTTAAATAATTCCATGACAGGCATAAAGATTTTGTTTTTAAAATTTTTAAAATGTATTATATTTTATGTTAAAAAATTTTCATTAAACTTTAGCTCCTCGACAATACCAATCTAGTGAGAAGACTAAACAGGATCAAACCGTTTGAGTTAGTGAAGTAGTTTAAGTGACTGTGTTAGTTAAAAGCAGAGTATTGTGCGAGTCTCACAAAACACGTTAACGGTAGTGTTGCTAAAAATATTAGACAATAAGGTGTACTAATGAGTAGGACCTTAGAATTTAAAAATTTTCCAGTTAGGTTTGAAAAAAATTGCTTATTGATCTTCATTGCATAAATAATGAAACATGAATTTTTATTTTTAACAAGGAGTAATATCTCCCATAGGTTTTAAGACTGCTCGAATTAGGTAAATAATAAATCGATCAAGGTTTTGCATTATTATTCCTTAATGCCTGTTTTATTTTATGGCATATTGTTTCAATGTCATTAAGGCCAGGGCTATTTAAAGATTAAGAAAGAATATATATGTTGTGGTCTCCGAACCAAGTTTTAGCCGTATGACACGTCAACTAATTCTGCTAAAAATTCTGTTTTCGCCAACATTTAACTTCACGATACTTGGTAGTTTACTGTTTTGAAGTATTTCACAGCATTCACGGTACCATCAATAAATTCAAAGCATCTGCTGTCATACAATCATACAACCCCTAATCAAGTTCAAAAAGCCAAACTGAGGTGACAAAATAAACCCACATGTAGCTTCTCCTTTATCGGAGGTTTGCTAACATCATGGCAATCCTGACCTTGGAAACTGCTGCTCTGAATAGATCTGCAGAAGACATGTTGAACCATTCACGTAGATTCCGAAGCCAATATATTCTTATTCTTTCAATTGACCTGTTGCCCATAATCTTCCCCTGGATTATCAAGTGGAGTATCTCATATTTTGAACCCCGCATTATGTGATCCATATAGGTGATCTTTCTTTTCTTCACTTCCTTCAAAACCTCCAACTCTTTATTCATTCTGGAAATCACTTCTGCGTTGGTCGTGTGGCTTCACTCACGACATTCTGAGCATTCTTCTGTAAGTCCACATCTCAAATGCTTCTATTTTTCTTTAGTACATTCTGTTAAGGGTCCGAGTTTCTACGCCATAATATAGTACCGAGAATACATAGCACTTCAGCATGCGTGTTCTAAGATCTAGGCTCAAGTCGCGGTTAAAAAGCATCTTTTTTATTTTGACAAAAGCTGTACGTGCTTTCTCTATACGGATCTTGATTTCGGAGCAATAATCAGCGGTGCAGGTGATGTTTGTACCCAGATAGTTATATCTTGTAACCCTCTCTAATTGTTCTCCGTCTACATAGAGGTGTTTTTTCGAAACGTTGTTCTTTGTTATTATCATGTATTTGGTCTTTTTTGTGTTAAGTGTCAAGTCAAAATGTCGACTGGCAGTGACGACCCTGTTCAGCAGTTCTTGTAGGTCCCGCATATTTCCAGCAAGAAGAACAGTATCGTCTGCATAGCACAAGTTATTAATTGTGTTGCCATTTACTGTGATGCCTCCCAACTTGCATACACGGGCTCTGGTAAATATTTCTTTAGAAAAACACACTACAGAACTACAAAATATTAAAACCGATATCCAATAGTTTATACATATTTACTTAAATAAGACCAAAACCATCCTACATACATACATACTTACATAAAGTCCCTTCTTTATCTCGTAGGGGTAGGCAGAGACCACTTCCTGCCCCTAAGGTTCTTACACACATCTTGCTTCTTCTTCCTTTATCAGTGCACTTATACATGCTCGTCGATTGTTGGTACTTTTAACCTGACCTTTTTTCAAAACAATGTCTTTTTGATCAAGATATATTCGCCGAGGCCGACCCCTACCGACCATCTAAGCATTCCTTTATGTACCTTCGTAATCACATTTTCTTTCACACCACAGCGTTTCTCACTATTCTTCACTTAATCTAACTTAGTAACTCCGACTGTACTTCTCACTGAACTCATATCATATATTTCAAATCCATCATCTTTAACTTACTTACCAGACATAACTGAATAAAAACACTTAAATACATGCATAATGTATGAAAATGTAAAATTTGGCATTTTCAAAAATTGTAATCAAAACAATACAGGGTGATTCATTAAAAATGGGCAATCTCTGAACTGGAGATACTACACACCAAAATATGGCGATTGAGCTTAACATGTCTTATACAAATGGTGCAGGTTTACGAGATACAGGGTATTTAAAATTGGAATTTTAATTTGAAATTTCTTAATAATTTTGTGATTTTAAGCAGCATCGTCTTGAAAATTGGCAAACTTTATGTTTTTTGGCATGAAAATTACGAATTTTATGCTGAATTTAGCACTATTCATACATGACGTTAGTTACACCCTGTTACTTAGGTAAATTACAACATATCTGTTTTACCTAATGAGTTATGGCTAAAATGACTAAAAAATCTAAAAGGCAGTTTAATTTTTAATAAAAAAGGTACTCTTGTTTATTTCATGTAACTCCATCAGTTTTTAAGTTATTTGCATTTTAAACATTCAATGAATCTTGTTTATTGTGAAATGAATGTATTCCTTTAAATTACTACTATGCTGGGTAACAACAGTAAATACAACAAATAACAATCAGTACCAGTAATAAAAGAAAAATTTAAAGTAAATGCTCAAAATGCCCGCCTTCCACTTCAATACACTTTGTAAGGCGTCTCCTTAAAGATCTTTAAATATTAAATAACATTTGTCGATCATTAAGTTTAAATAGAGGGGCCCGTTCAGATTAGAAGGAAGTTCAATCTGTAATTCGATCTACCCACGAAATTCCTAAGATTTTTCTATATATCCACATTTCGAAAGAGTTAAGCCGTCTCATTGCATCTGCATTTAGCGTTCATGATTCAGCTCCGTAGTAGAGCACACTGAGTACATAACATTTTGCCAATCGCAGTCTCAGGCCTAACGTCAAATCTCTGCTACATAGTACTTTTTTTATTTTTATAAAGTTGGTACGAGCCTTTTTATTTCTGTGGTATAGTCATTGTTTACAGTAATAAACGTTCCTTAGTAATTGTATCTTTTTACTTTTTCAATCTGTTGACCTCCAACCATTAAGATTTCATTTCTGTTGTTGTTCTTACATATTTTCATATACTTTGTTTTTTTGATATTGAGAGAGATTCTGTAAATCACACTAAAACTTATTATTTTATTCATAACTCTAAATTCTCCAAACTATTGGCTATTATTACAGTGTCGTCGACATATCTGATGTTGTTAATCATAACTCCATTCACCTTTATACCGTCGGTCTTATTTTCCAAGGTTTCTAATATGCTTTGCTCCGAATACGCTTTAAATAATAATGGCGATAATAATATGCAACCTTGCTTGACTCCTCTCTTTATTTCCATTTCTTCAGATTTTTCCAGTCCAATTTTTACTGCGGGTCGTTGATTGTAATACAGATTTGAGATTAATCTTACATCCTGTCCATCCAGGTTTTTGTTTTTGGGAAGGTCTATAAGTTAGTCATGCTTTACCTTATCGAATGCTTTATTATAGTCTATAAAGCAGATATAAGGGTCCTGATTAACGTCCAAGATTCTTTGAGTTAACACGTTGAAAGAAAATAATGCCTCCATTGTACCCACGCCATTCCGAAACCAAATTGTGTATCGCTTATAACCAGTTCTAGCTTGTGAGGTAATCCAAAGTAATATCAACTATTGCTGTGGGCGATTTATCAGACTAAAAGTTTTTAAAAGTTCATTAGGATTAAAAGTTCTTATAAACATATATGATAAGTCCTGCCGTTATGAGATACAGGGTTTTTTATATTTTAAAAGAAATATTAACATTGTAATAATAACAACCCTTTATTCTAACAATTATTGTCCATTCTCACTTATGTTTTTATTTATATTGCCTTGGTGTTTTGACTGTTTATTGCATTTTTTACCAATTTATATAAAATACTAGCTGACCCGGCAAAAGTTATTTTGCCATATAAATAATTTCCTAGTAATTTCTAGTGTAGACAAAAAATAGCTTACTTATTGTAAGTATGTATGTATGTTAGAATGTGTATATTGTATGTATGTAAGAATGTGGTATATGCGTGAAATAAGCATGGAGCGCTGTAAACGATAAGGGAATATAAAAATAACAAAAAGCAAACATTATTTTTAAGTTATTATAATTTATTTCTTAAAATTATATATCATTAATTAAACAATTACGACAGTAACACTATTAAACAATATCAATCTCTTAATGCTATAGCGTGAACAATATTTTTTGTTAGTCCATCTTTAGCTAACACAAACAAACTGGATGGTTTACCCACTCGAGAGAATGCCACGTATAATTGTCCGTGTGAAAAACATGGTGTTCTCAAATCTATCAATCTTTTTTTTAACTAATCGTGCAAAATACACTCAAAATTGATAATTTAATTATTATTGATAAAATAGGAATGATTAAAAGTTACACTGAGATAGCAAAATAATAATTGTCAACGTTACTACTACACTTGATGCATAAACAATAATGATGGCCGACAACTGTGTAGGGAGTGAGAAAGAAAGGAGACCGGCTTCGTTCTCATCCCTACTCCGTGCTGTTTACTGGGTCAGAAGTGACACCTGTAGACATCTGGCGGGGATAACTAATTAAATGACGATTGATCAGTTTTCGACCGGAGAGGAAAAATGATTAAATTACTAAAATGGCTATTGAAAAATAAGGGTTGATCGTAGAAGGGTAAAAATTAAGGATTGTATGTATTTTTGTATGTTGTATTATAAAAAAATAGAAATTAAAAATTTTGTCTAAAAAATAAAAAAAAAAAAATTAGGGGTGGACTACCCCTAACATTTAGGGGGATGAAAAATAGATGTTGGCCGATTCTCATAGATACCGGATAAGCACAAAAAATTTCATCAAAATCGGTCAAGCCGTTTCGGAGGAGTATGGTAACTAACATTGTGACACGAGAATTTTATATATTAGATTTAAAACGTGTTTTATTCTAAGGTGACCGTTACGATTTTTATTATTCCCCATTCAATTGCCTTCACAAAAAATGTCAACTTTCACGGGTCGAATAAAAAAAACTTTAAAGTGAATGATGTTGACAAAAATCCCTCCAGACCTCAGAGGATACTATTAAATGTGTATATTCTATTTGAATACCATTTCTATTTATAAACCGCCGGGTAAGGAGTGGCCTTCAATATTTTCTTTCGGTAGATAAACTTATCTTTCCTGCCCGATACCTTACCCAGTAGATGTTCGTTCACTGAAATGGAAATATATGGAAAAATTGAAAATGCCCAGAGTTTTGGTATACAAACGTTCGTTGCGTATGCTGTGAAGATATTCGGTTCCATAAAAACTTTTTTTCAGATTCATGCAGGCATAAAATTATTCGGTCCCTGCTTTTGTATTAAATCTACATTTTATTTATTTTCGAAAATAAACACGTACGCATATTTTTTAACAAATGCAAAGGGAAATAAATGTTTTGACTCATAAAGATCTAGGTTTATTGCATTTTAGGAACAATAACAATTGAAATGTCACTTATGATACAACAAATTATTCTCTAAAAATTTAGCTTTTGAACAAGACTTATTTTAAGTGCTAAATTTTATTAATTTAGTTTTGTAATAAAAAAAACCTTGTACAAGCGTCGAGTCGAAAAATGCTGAGTAAAAAAATAGAGCAACGCGTCAATTTAAAATTCTTAGCAAAACTTAATAAAAAGCCGCACGAATGCCTACAAACGTTGACCCAGGTATAGAGAGAGAATATTCCTTTCAGCAAATTTTTTGTGGTTCAAGAGTTTTGATCGTCAAATGCCTTCTTTACGCCGATGATCAGGTCATATTAGCGTCATCTGAAGAGGAGTTGCAGGCGATGGTTAATGTTATGCATGATGCCCTGTAAATCAAAGGGATAAAAACAAATGTAAGCAAAACGAAAGTAATGGTTTTTGAAAGAAAAGAAAGAATGACAAACCGTGAAATTCCGATTGAGGGAGAAAGGGTGAAACAAGTAAATGACAGAAAAGAAGAGGTTGTGTGTCCTGTAAATACAGGATATCAATAGGTAAAAAAGGCTATATATAGTACACCAACAAGCAAATTTTCGTACGACGTTTTCGGAGTCAAGCCATCATCAGGAGACATTTTTATCACAAATTTGTTTACAAAAGTCTCAACATGAAGAAGACATGACTACAGCTCAACAATGAACATTAAAAGATGAACAAAACATTAAATAAAATTTGCCACGTCTTTTTCGTTCTCTATAGAGTACTCTGCCAGCGGTCTCTCTACTGGCAAATTATGCCCGAGCTCAGCCGTAGAGGGTAGAAGAAAAAAAAAATATAAAAGTGAGCCGCGCCACCGACTTAGACGGTTCAAGCCGGAAACCCCTAGATCTTATAGGCACTAGCAGAGCCACACGATAAACAACTGAGATTATGGTGAACTAGATAAATGAAATTATAGCTAAAATATATTAGATACTTTACTCCTACAATAAATCAAAGTACACAGTTCAATAATAAAATTATTACAAATATAGTCAAAATTAACAGCCCACAATAAATCAAAGTACACAGTTCAATAATAAACTTATAACAAATATAGTCAAAATCAACAGCTAACAATAAATCAAAAATCCAAAGTTTACGATTCCATAAAATAACCAAAACAAAAGTAAAAGTAACAAACTTTACCAAGTTACCAAAAAAAATGTATACAAGTCAACTTTTTAATAATACTTAATCAAACGTTCACATAAGGCTGCTAATTTACTCATGTTTTTACCATTTACATAAAGATTTACACTGTTAAAACAATCGAGCTTATTTAAAAATATTTCTTTTTACAATGGCTGTCCTTCAAAATATCAATATTGTAGGATATTTACAAATAAGTATGAAGAAAACATTTTTACTTGGACACAAAGAACTATTGAGAATATTACTTTAATCAAAGTTCAGCCTTGGCATATCATCCAATGCAATAAATAGTTTTCAACAATGTACCATATTAATAAATTAAAACAAAACTTAATCGTGGTGTCAAAAACAAATCACGTCGTTTAAATATTCTAAAATAAATCACTTGTAACCTTTGGGTATACGAATTCACTACTCCTGTGGCCGGTTTGATTATGGAACGGCACCTGCTAATTAACAATGGCTTCCCTCAATCAAATACTGCATGCGGTTATTTTAACTCGACACCAAAATCCAAAATATCAACAACAAAGGTAAGATAGAATGGTCAAGTTAAAAATTAAATGGTTTTTCTTCAAAATCCAATTAAGATGGCCCAAATACAGCCAGATATGAAAAGAAAACCGTAGAGGTTCTGCACACGTGTTAATATCACACCGTCCCAAAAATTCTCACCACACCACTCCCAAGACTGCCACCAAACGACTGACCGCTTCCCAGGCCGCATATCAAGAAAAATGACACGGAACCGACGTCAACCAACAATATTCGCAAATCTATGTTCCACACTCAGAATCGCGCTCGTCCTTGTTGATAGCCAGCCCCATCCACACAGAAATGCAAACCAAACAATAATATAACCATTAACAATCGAATCCTATCACAACAAGGTATGCAACACTATTTACAACGAATGATATATTTTAATTACAACAAAATACGGTACGCGATACTATTTACGAGTACCTGAGGAATACAAAACTATCAGAGACCCAATTATAATGGAACTGTAGAAGGGAAAAAATGGGCACGTTACAAATTGTAGCTAAATTACATTATTTAAAAGATTTTTTCTAACAAGACAAGTGCGTTTTATCATCTTATAAATATTTTTTTTAAACATGGAAACATTAAAATCAAATTAGAGTGTGACTACTGACAACATGAGTTGATAAAGAGACATTTGACAACATTGTCAGTGTTGTTATATGTACAAATGAATGGGGCACTGCATAGATTTATGAACAGCCAAAAAGTGTCAAAAAATGCACGTCTGGCTGTTCATAGAGGAGTGTTGGTTCCTACACTTATAAGAAGCATAAAAATAGGATAAATGCTGCGGAGATGAGTAGTCTAGGAAGTATAGCCGGAGTGACTCGGTTGGATAAAGTAAATAATAGTGAGATAAGAGAACGCTGTGGTGTAAAAGAAGATGTGGTTACAAAGATAGATAAAGGAATGCTTAGATGGTTTTCACACTTAAAAAGGATGGATGAAGGAAGTCATTTTTTAGCTGACAAGTGCCTATTTTTTCCAAAATGATAAAACATTTTGAAAAAAAATGAAAAAATGAATTTCGGCGCTAATGGATTAAGTTTAGACCAATTAATTTAAAAAAATAAAACTTTTTTTAATTATATGAATTTTAATATCTTTATTAATTACCTGAGTACAAAAAAGACGAGGTAGTTGTTTTGTAAATCCAGTGATATTTAATGCCATACTGCTCTTATTAAAACTTTTCCTAATCCGGAAGTTAAATGAATTACGACATAAAACTCTTCGGGAAAGAGTTGATTTCGGTTTTGGAATTTCCTACATTCTTGTTTATTTTAAATAATCACCTTTATAGTCGTACTGTTTAATTAATTATGTCTGCAGTAAATACCGGAGAGTTTTGTGAGATTTTAAAATTTGTTTTCAAAAAAGTTACGAGATAAATTTTTTGTATACGTACTAATAAAATTGTAGTTTAAAGTTTAATTTTAAGATAGTTTACTGGTCATGTTACTATTTGACAACCGTTTAGTTTTGGCTTACAGATAGAAAATAACACTAACTAATGTATTTTGAAATTTAAGAATATGTGGTTTTATAGAAGTTGGAATAATCCGGAACAAAAGTTTTAATTTAAAACATGTAGTAAATGACTATTTATTTTTAATTGCATTTAAAAAAACTTCTCCATAGAATTTAACATAAAATAAGAGTAAAAAACCTAAATTCGAATTACGGTTTGAACTTTTTGATCACCCTCCTCAGTTATCAGATTTAGCCCCAAACGACTTCTTTTTGTTCACTAATCTAAAAATTGTAATCGTAGGCGATTACTTTCGTGAACAATTATTGTTAAAATCACTGATTCCAACATGCTTTATTTATTTGTTTCTAATTTAATTAGTCTTGAGCCGTCGCTGAGCGACAACGCCTGTCGATCGAAAGCGATCGGCAGTATCTTCCAAAACACCGTTAGAGACGGTCAATAAATTCCTTTTCTCTTGATTTTCCTATTATTCACATTATCTTCTAAAAGGCCGGGAGATAATTCCTTTCACAGCGAGCGATCTAAGAGATCAAATTTTCCTGACATTATTCACGGCGTTTGAATTATTTTGGCGTTTGCTATTCTTATAAGTCATTTAGTTAAGAAGGGTGCTACAAGTGTATAGTGTATTTTGAAGGAAAAAATATTCATACATACATACAGTTTAAAATAATCTGTTATGCTGATGATGCGGTCATTATATCGCAAGACGAGGACAATTTACAGAGAATGCTATTTAAATTCGAGCAAACTGCACAACAGTATAACATAATCATCTCGCAAGAAAAAACACAATCTCTTACAATATCACGAGATCCCAAAAGATGTAAACTGGCATTATATAACAAGAGCGTGGCACAGGTTATGTCATTTAAATACTTGGGTGCTCAAATAACCAGTAACCGTGATCTTAAGTCGGAAGTCAAGTCGCAAACAATCAAAGCAGCAAGACTATCGGGATTCCTACGAGATGTGATATGGAGGAACAAGCACATGTCTATAGCGAGAAAAACAAGAATCTATAAGACCTGCGTAAGACCGGTAATGACCTACGCTACTAAAACGAGGGCAGAAACAGCAGCAACAGAGAGAATTTTAAGAGCAGCCGAAATGAGAACCCTAAGGACCATAACAGGACATACTTTACTCGACAGGCAGAGGAGCGAACACATCAGAGCTACCTGCGGCATTCAAGATGTAGTAAGATGGTCCAGAGTCCGAAAGAGAGCTTGGAGGGATCATGTGGACAGAATGCCTGGAAACCGCCTCGTAAGAGCTGCTAAGCACAACAAGCCTGAAGGTAACAGACCACCAGGACGACCGCCCAAGAGGTGGCACGAGAGCTGGACATCAGAATCCCAGTTGCGGCTGCTATGAGTGCTAATATATGAGAAAAAACAAGACAAATGTCTTAAGAAAAAGAAGAAGAAGAAGACATACATACATATAGTCACGCCTTTTTCCCGTAGGGGCAGGCAGAGATCACTTCCTTCTACTTGCTACGGTTCTTACACACATCTTTTGCTTCTTCTACTTTCATCAGTGCTCTCATACATGCTCGTCGGTTGTTGGTACTCTTGACCTGGCCTTTCTTCAAAACAATGTTGATCTGATCGAGATATGTTCGCAGAGGTCGACCTCTACCGACTTGTCTATTCACACTCGCCTTATAAATTTGTTTCGTCAATCTTCCTTCATCCATTCTTTCTTCGTGTCCAAACCATCTAAACATTTCTTTGTCCATCTTTGTAACCACATCTTATTTTACACCACAGCGTTCTCTTATCTCACTATTCTTTACTTTATCCAACCGAGTCTTTCCGGCTATACTTCTCAGTATAGTTGCATATTTGAATATAACTTTTAATTCAAAATAATTTTACTTTAAGTATATCATTGTTTTGTAAAAAATATTATATTTTTTTTAAAAACGTGGAAGCGGCCTAAAAAACTTACTATTTGATAGTTGCATTTTAAGTTTTGGACCATGCAGAACTTTTTATCAAGAATAAATTTTTTTACAAAACCAATAATAAAAAAGTTTTTTATATAGTTCCAACTTAAGTAGACACACTGTATATTCATAACACAAATTAAAACTAAAAACAGAATGTCTAAGATCGCTTAAGATAGAACTGGATTAAATAAATAAATAACACTATACAAACTTTGTGCAATGTGTGGCAAATTTTATTTAAATTATTCAGCAACCAAACGGTTTTGCCGTAATTCTTTCATACAACAAAGCTGTTTTCTTTTTTTTCTTTGGTAAATTTACCTGTTGCAAAAAAACTCAAGTATATTTACGAGCACTTAGGCAAACCGTTTGAATTCGAGAATTTCTGAATAAATTTTAAGCTTCCGGTTTGTGTATTCAAATAGGGTTGATAAAAATAGTCCAAAATTTCAAACATAATAATATATTATGCAACTAGCATTATTTAGTTCTAAATAATACGTCTTTGTAAAGTTGTTTATAGTTTTCTAAAGTCTCTGATGGTAATTTAATATAAATTGCTTATTATTAAACCGGTGGTATACTTAGGTTCAAAGTTTACGAGAGACGGAAAGTATGACTGTAACATTGAGCGAAGGGTGTTGGCAGGGAAACAAATGAATGGGGGCACTGCATGGTTTTACGAGCAGCCAGAACGTGTCAAAAAGGCACGTCTCGCTGTGCATATAAGAGGTCTGGTCCTTGTGTAGTGAATTTTAGGTTTGGCAAAAGAAGCATGAAAATGAGATAAATGCTGCGGAGAAAAGTATTCTGAGAAGAATAGCCGGAGTGGCTCGGTTGGATAAAGTAAAGAATAGTGAGACAAGGAAACGCTGTGGTGTAAAAGAAGATGTGGTTGTAAAGATAGACGAAGGAATACTTGGATGGTTTGGACACGTAGTGTAGAGATGTTTCTTGACTAGAGAGAAATGGAATGAAGCCGGGTGGCTTTTATCCATTTATTACAAAAAACGTCGTACCTTACGTTTAGCTGCTGTTAACTCCTTGACATGGATTTTTATATACAAACAATCATGATTATTTACAATGCATTTTACGTTTTACTGATAAATTAATTAACATTTAAAATATATCAGGGGTGTCCCTGATTAATAGAATCGAAATAATAATGAATGGTCTTTTTGGTACTGTCGAGAGCGTATATATCTAGCGGATGTAACGCTACTTATGTTAAACGTATGGTTTCCTTAAAGCACGTTCAAACTTCCCGACCAAATATTTTCGTAGTTATTTGCACTTAATTGTAAATATTGTAAAATGCGTTTTGAATAAGATGATTGTGTATTGCCATAAGGACACTTACCTTTAACCCGATGTTATGTTAAATGAGTTCAATCTACTATTTGTAAAAATATTCTTTATTATTGTACACAACCATGTCGCGAAGAGTCTTGCTGTATCAGCAAATAGTTGATGATAGAACCGGACACTCGTGTTGATATAAAGCTGCGTGCTTACTAAGCGAACGAATATGGCTAGGCGGTAGAGATAATTTATTAGGGAAAAAGACGGATGTCAAGTGTCTATTTAAACCGAATTGGTTACCACCCAACCAAACCTTTAATTAATAAAGGAATGCTTTGAGGGTATGGACACAGAGAAAGGATGGATGAAGATTGACAAATTAAATTTATAAGGCGAGTGTGAGTGGACAAGTCGATAGAGGTCGACCTCGGCGAACATATCTCGATCAGATCAACATTGTTTTGAAGAAAGACTACTTCTTACACACCTTTTTCTGTGTAAGTTCCGTTTATTCTAACACAATCACTGGAATCCTCGTTAAGTGACTTGTAACGGGAATTTTTCCTCCTATTATTAAGCTGTCCCATCCAGCGATTTATCGATTATCGTTGATAAAATTTATTTACTTAAAGCAGTCGACAAGAGTTATAATATGTATTTGGAGTTCCTAAGTTTATAATATAATTTTTATCGACCTTTTCTGTTGCCGACAGCTCCCATGTTTGGGCTTTCTGTTGGCTGGTCTTTTCTATTGTCGACAGCTCCCATGTCTGAGCTTCCTGTTGGCTGTTTTTTTGTTGCCGGCAGCTCCCATATCTGGGTTTACTGTTGAACGATTTCCCAATGCTTGCGTTTCCAGTTACCATCAACTGAGATTTTGTTTGTCGACTGTCGGTTTTGTCGGCCTTCAGTTAAATACCTCTGTAAAATACTTGGACTTTCTACTTGGTAAAAAGAACTTTGCAGTTAAATTTAGTACTCAGCAGTTTATTAGTTTCCTTCTTTTAAGAGGAAAATCATTTAGCAGTTATGTTAAGAAGCATATAAGTTTCCATTATATGCTTGATAAGTTTTGATGATCTCCATTGGAAACTCAACAATCATTTTCCTGTGATAGTAAACTCAGACGCAGACGTTTGCATAGTGGGAAAAATCGGATTTTCTCCTTTGAAGACATCTACCGTGGGAATCTTTTCCTTTCAACATTATTGATAACTTATAAATATTAAATTCATTTTATTTTTTTTTCTCTGTTAGCAAACGTAAAAAATTTTTTCCCATTTTTAATAAACCTGTATTTATACTTGCAGGTTTTTTTAATTGCTTCTGGATAACAAGAACGAAGTTTGTACAACCTTAAAGCAGAAATACGTCGATTAATAAGCTCGTTTTTCAGTTGGCGTCGTTACGTGGTTCAGTAATTTTGGTTTTATAGTTGGTTTGATATATTTGGAAAAAATACGGTTGTATAGGTCCGTGAATTGATTTATACATCCTCTCAAATTCAATCCAATCGAGTAATTAAGGAGTCACAGAACCCTGAGTATAATATTGTAATCTTTTCCTTTTAGGTTACTTAGCTGCTAATAAATAGTTTGAACATTAAAATTTAAAATGCATTAAATTTTATTTGTTTAATTAATATTAATTATAATTATTTGATTCTTTTTCCATTCCAGGCAGTTAGTTAAAATTATTTAAAATTCTTTTTTAGTATTTAGACCTCTATTAAAATCATCAATTTATTATTTCGTTACACATTTTTGATAAAATTTAATTTGATAAATTAATTTAGATTAACGGGTATTAGAAAACCCCATACATAAACAATGTCGACCACAATTTATTCCTTACCACTCTATCATAGGCCTTTTCTAAGTCTACGAAAGCGCAGTAGACCTTTTGACATATAACCAAGAATTTTTCGACTATGCTTCGTAAGAAAAAAGACATGATTTATGCATGCCTTCCACTTCTAAATCGCGATTGAACATCTCATATCATTTCATCAGTTTCATTCGTCACTGGAAAATCATTTATGCATTTAAAAAAATAAAAACTATTTTTTACCAACTTACAAGCGATTTTACAATTAAACTGAACCTATGGTTTCAAATAAGTAAATCTAACTAATTAGTTGATTATTGATAAATCTGCGATTTAATCAGTTTGTTCTCGGTTTCCTGGCCGAGATATTGTCTAAAGGGATTCGATTATCTAATAATTAAATTAATCCGCGGTTTATTACACGTTAAAAGGGACTAAATGTAATCACATTGTCCGCCCAAGTAAAATTAAAGTTGCTCTCTGGTTAGTTGGATTTTGTGTATTAACATCCATTTTAATTTATAGTATCAATTTTATACAAGGATTATATATTTAATTATGAGATATTAACATTAAATTATATTACTCTGTTCTAAAATGAGTGACCGATTTAAAACAAATTCCAAATCCAAAATCGGAAGTATTGAAGTATTCACTTTCCGGACAAATTTTATTCAAGAAAGTAGCACTTTTCCAAAAAGTAAGTATTTTTTTGGCTAGATCAGTTGTCGTTACCATATTGTTAATATAAAGAAGAATTAGAATATTCCTAATTTTTTTAAAAAATAAATATTGTAAAGAAATATGCTTTATTGATTTGTTATTTCACACGGCTACCGAAAAAATAGTGTACGCAACATGCCTGGAAACTGATTTTTTTGGTCCTGGAATCTTGTCTACTTGTACAAAAATAGTACTTTGTGTATCTAGTAGTAAAATCAATACATTCCCGGACAATGTAAATTTCTGACCGAGGCGTTAAGCCGAGGCCAACAAGCATTAAAGTCTGGAAATGTGCTTTTACTACGATGTACTCATACTATTTTTTCTAAAATCGAAATCAACATTATTAAACTTAAAATTTTTATAAATGCATAACAATTTTTGATTACCATTTTATTGTCTACGAAATCGTTTCCTCGACAATCACTGTTTGTTTAGGCCGGCAAAAATCTCGGGAAAGTTCGTTGCTTAACAACGGGCTAAAATACTAGATTAGCGAATTTTGAGATCTGAAGTTGCTCCAAGAAACTAGACATTCCTGAGCGATTTCAGAAGAACGATATTTTAGAGCTTGCTACATAAATAACTATTGTTTACATTTATTTTACTTTTTTTTGTGCACCCAAACATTTAAAAAATATCTAAATTATTAGGGAATAGGGAATTATAGATGTTATGGTTCAACGCCATGGGTTGCAAAGTGAACAAAAGATAAATAAATTCGTTCATTAGAATAATTTCAAAAAGAACATGGAAGCATACTCAGAAGAGTAAAATATATGATTAAAACGTTTGAAAAAATCACTATCCAGATTTTTTACGTAATATGGAATGAAAAACAAATAGTTGGAATGCGTGAATCTGATAGGTTTACAATACTGTCACATTCTTTAAAGTTTTACTTGCAAATTCATTTAAATTTAGGACATGTTAACATCTACAAAAAATCGGATTTTGTTTTTTGTTGGGCAGTTGGGGATCGTCACCTGTCAGTTTTGTCAGAGTCAAGTGTGTATTATGTTATTTTGAATAAAAAAAATACATTTTGTCACGTGCCTATTTTTTTTTTCTTCTCCCATCTGCCGTTTCATTATTATAATAGTCTGCATTTGGGTTCGTTGTATATAGTGTTGCCTATATAGTAGTGATAGAATTCGATTATTAATAGCTGTGACATTTTTGTCTCTCTTATTGGACTTCGCCTTGATTATTGGCCTCGATTGTCTTGTGTTGTTAGATATATTATTGTTGGTTTGCTTGGGCTGGCAATTGATGCGGACGAGCGCGATTATGAACTAGGGACTTATACATGGAAAGGTTGGCTGACGCGTGTCCCGGGACATTTTCTGACGTCCGGTCTGGGAGCGAGCTGTGATGAGGATTCGTTTGGTGGCAGTGGTGGAAGTCGGTTGAGAGTTTTTGGAACGGTTTGATATTAACACGGGAGCGGAACTTCTACGGTTTCTTTTTCCATATCTGGCTGTATTTGAGGCCATCTTTATTGGATTAGGAAGATAAACCATTTAATTCTTAACTTGACCATTCTGTCGTGCCTATGTGGTGAATATTTTTGGATATTGGGGTCGAGTTAAGATCACCACTTGTGGGATTTGATGAAGTGAAGCCATCGTGAAGTACCACGTGCCGTTCCATCCACATCGACGATAAATTTCAGCGTTATAAAGACTTGCCTGGTAATTTTAGCAGAAATTATTATGATAATACTACTTGGCGTTTCGGTTCTTGGATCATCGATGTTACCGTGACGTCTCAGTGAGGTTTTCAATTGGTTACATGGTATGGAATTTAATTTTATAAACTTATTAGTTATTATGTGCTTGATCTAAGTGTTTTCAATAATTTAAAAGTAACAAGTTATTTTCATTTAATTTGTACCTGTTCCCAGTGACGTCCCAATGAAGTTTTCAATAGTTTAAAAGTAACCAAATTATTTTTTTTTGTTAAATTTGTACCGGCTCCAAGTTGAATCGGAATTTATATATTACTGAATATAATCTATGTGGTTATTGTGAGGGTTTTAAAATATTATTATTGTAGCAAGTCCATTTATTTTGTATTTCTTTTTTTTTGTGTTAATCTTTTGCTATCAGGAATTTTATATAAAACCAATTATTTTCGAAATTTTAAATATTGTGAACATTTTCTTTTTGTTGTTTTTTTTATTTTTTTATTTTAATTCTCTTTTGTACCTCATTAGGTTTTTATTATTGTCTGGAAGATTGTTATAATTAATTTAAATATTATTTTAAGAAAGTGTATTAAGTTCGTTTAAACCACTTTACGAAAATACAGAATTTATTGTAAAAAAAATCAGAACATCATTTTTACTTAATTAATATATTGCAGTAATTGTAAATATAGTTTTATTTATCTAGTTCACCATAATTGTTTGTTGTTTTTCGCGTGGCTCTGCTGGTGCCTACAAGACCTAGGGGTTTCCGGCTTGTACCGTCTTAAGTCGGTGGCGCGGCTCACTTTTAGATTTTTTTTCTTCTACCCTCTACGGGTAGACGTGGCAATTTTAGTTATTTATTATATAAATGGGATAAAGGCATCATTATCATCAATAAATAAGTGCGTAAGTTATAAACGAGTGCGTAGCACGAGTTATGTAAGCACACGAAAGAGCATTAAATTTTGGTAAAGATATACGAGTGAATTCATTGGAGAAGAAAATTAGCTACACGAAGTACTAATCTTACGCAGACTAAGTTGAGGGTACCATTTAGGATAATAACGTTAATACAAGACTGATTTCGTTACTATTTTGTAAATCAAATTATTTAAAATTAATAAATATATATTTCTTTATTTTTATTATATTACGTAAATGACCGCTATCGGTGCGAAGAATACGAACGGGTCACCTTTAGTTCTGTATATAACCTCCAAAAACAAAAAAATCCCATTATTAGAGTGAATAACCTTAAGTATCTTGAAATAATGACGGGAAGACCTAACTCGTATTCTAAGCATTCAACATCATTCTACTTTAGAATTGACTCCCAACTGCCCAACAGCAGAACCTTGTTGACACGTGTAATCTATGAAAAAGAAACGAATAACTATTAAAAGGAAACAACACTTCAGGCTAAATTGTTTGGAGCAGCGTGAAACGTCAACGAAACAGGACGGTTACCGAATAATCCTTACCTTACCTTCCCAATAAAGCCCGATGGGGTCCTTGGCCTCCTCCACAATTCGCATCCAAGCAATGCGGTCCTTGACTTTGGTTCCCCAGCCGGATATCTGCATTGCCCTTAGGTCACCCAGTACTTGGTCCATCCATCCGAGCCGTGGTCTTCCACTTTTCCTGGTTGCATAGATTTTAATGTTTCAAATTTTTTCTGGCATCCTGGCGTCTTCCATTCTCTGAACGTGTCCAAACCAACGGGGTATCTGGGATTTTATAAATTTCACAATGTCTTCACCGTTCAGGATCTCTATTATTTCCCGGTTGTTGTGGATGTGCCATACTGCTTCGTTGATTCTGACTGCTCCATATATTCTTCTGATTATTTTACGTTCGAACCTTCTTATCTTCTCCTGATCTTGTACCGTGAGTGTCCAATTTTCACTCTCATAGTTTATTACTGGTCGAACTAATGTCTTGTAAATTTTTAGCTTTGTCTTTCTTGTAATCAATTTGCTTTTTGAGAGTTTCAAGTTGGCAAAGTAGGTTTGGTTAACTCTCCGGAGTCTTCCTTTAATGGCGGTGCTGGTTTTTCCCTCGTTGCTGACTAACTCCCCGAGATACGTGAATAACCCTACTTGATTATAAACAAAGAAGTTCGCATGAATAATTTTAAGCGGGAATATGTATCATGTAGAAGAAGTAAATGTGTGGTAACCAATTCGGCTTGAAACGGAACTCGACATCCGCTATCTTAATAATTCATTACTACATTAAGTTAATTGTAAACCAGCGCAGGAATAATAAAAAACATATATTGTCTTTTAATTGCATGCTAAAAAATAATCATGATTTGCACATTCTTAATGATCTTAAGAACTTGCAACAACTGTATTCAGTTATTACGAAATCACCAATTTATTTTAGTTCAGCTGTTTTAAAGAACATTTCCAGTGTTTGCTAAATATTTTCGCTTTTCATATTAAACGTCACCAAGTGTTTAAAAGCAAAAAAGAAAATTCCGGAAAAGCTTATACCGGCGAAATCCGCTAATACTAGTTGCTTTATACTTGTCAAAATGTAGAACATACCAACGCAATCTGGCAGTGACTGCAAGTCAACGGATCGTTAAATGGAAAAGATAAATTACAATTTGATCCTTAAAAGTTTGTTTTTTAAAACAAAGAAATGCGTTCGCTACTGCGGAGATTGGAATCTCAAGATTTGTCATAAATCACTTATGTGAGTTAGATAAGATGTAAAACTTATACGATATAAATGCATTTTACATGAGCTTCATTTTCATGAAATATAAATATGGTTCGCTGTAAGCGAAAGCTGTAATTTTTATTACTTCTAAGTTACATACCGGAAGTCTCAGTTGTATTTTCCAACGACATATCTAGTTGTTTTAATAAATTTTAAACGTTTTTTGCAGACCTCTGTCCTCTGTCCCTTAAAAAAAGGATATTTAGTCACCTTCGGTTTGACCAAAAACGAACCTAATTTTTCAACTTTATGTAACAAACTTATTTTTATTAAATTTAAATTCTACGCTAATGTCCTTTTCAATAAGGTTTAACATCTAAAAAGATGTTAGACAGAGATGTGTGGCTTCGCCATGACTATTTTTCTTGCACATAGACAATTGTTTAAAATATTTAAAAGAGAATGAATGATTTTATCGTCAAATGCCTGCTTTACGCCGCCACCGATGATCAGGTCATACATATTAGCATCATCTGAGTAGGAGTTGAGGCGGTGGTTTAGATTAAGCATGATGAAATAAAAATTAAAGGGATGAAAGTAAATGTAAGTAGCACGAAAGTAATGGTTTTTGAAAAAGAAGATAGCACAACAAACTGCAAGGTGCTAATTGAAGAAGAAAGAGTGAAACAAGTGAATAAGTTTGTATACTTGGGTTTAAAGTTTACGAGAAACGGAAAGTGTGACTGTAATATTGAGCAAGGGGTGTTGAAAGGGAAACAAATGATTGGGACCCTGCATAACTTTACGAGCAGACAAAACTTGTCAAAAAGGCACGACTGGCTGTACGTGAATGTTGGGTTTGGCAGAAGAAGCATGAAAGTAGAATCAACGCTGCGAAAACGAGTAGTCTAAAAAGAACAGCCGGAATGACTCTGATGGATAAAGTAAGGAATAGTGAGATAAGGGAACGCTGTGGTGTGAAAAAAGATGTGGTAACAAAGATAGATAAAGAAACGTTTAAATGGTTTGAACACGTATCTCGATCAGATCGAAATTGTTTTAGTGCTAGGTCAAAAGTGCCAGCAACCGACGAGCATGAATGAAAGCGCCGATAAAGGTAGAAGAACCGAAAAACATGTGTAAGAGCCATAGCACGTGGAAAGAAGTGGTCTCTGCCTACCACTACGAAAAAAAGGTGTGACCATATGTATGAATTTTTGTTGGGGCTTATACACAAAAAATACATTAAATTTAAAAAATATTAATAAATTTAACGTTAACATGAAATAACATACTGGTCCATATGCAATTACGCAACATCAAGACAAGTCTGTTTCTGTTGAAAAACATGGGAATGATAATGTCAATAAACATATAGTCACGCCTTTTTCCCGTAGTGGTAGGCAGAGACCACTTCCTTCTACTTGCTACGGTTCTTATACACATCTTTTGCTTCCTCTAATTTCATTATTGCTGTCATACAGGCTCGTCGGTTGTTGGTACTCTTGACCTGACTTTTCTTCAAAACAATGTTGATCTGATCAAGATACGTTCTCCGAGGTCTACCTCTACCGACTTGTCCATTCACACTCGCCTTATAAATTTGTTTCGTCAAGCTTCCTTCATCCATTCTTTCTACGTGTCCAAACAATCTAAGCATTCCTTTGTCTATCTTTGTAACCACATCGCACCCCTAGAATAGTACTGTGACAACTCAAAAATGATGAATTTCAGGAAAACGCATTTTAAAGTTTTTGGTTCCGAACACAGTTTATAAAATCATTATTGTTTTTTTTAAATTTAAATCTGTTTGCACCTAGTAACTTCTATGGACTCTAGCAGTGCCATCAACTATATCATCTGCCAAAAAAACCTCCGGGGTCGGGGAGGGGGCAGTTTGTCACAGTACTATCTAAGAAATATGAAGCATTGCCTTAAGTTGTCATAGTTTATGTGAATCAAAATATACAAAAAAATTAATATAATATGAAATTTATAAAAAATTAATAGAAGTGTTATTTTTTATTTGAAAATACCTCAGAAAGAAAACATTTTCTGGCAATTAAAAAATGTAAAAATAAAATAAAAATAGGATAGGGAGAATAATTAAACAAATTTTTAATAAATAAAATAGCCTTGGTTTAACTACTTAAGAATAGAGTTTCACTCTTACTGTTTTGCCTCCTTAGGTACTTATTTTTTAGGTTTCAGAGACCGATAAAAATCACAGTAGGTAGATGGTATATAATTATTATTCACCAGACTTATTAAATCGTTAAATTTATTTGGTAAAATTTTTGGTGGCGTTTTGTACGCTGGAGCTTCGTTCCAGAACTCCATAACTTCTCTTTTCTTATTTACTAAGGTTTTCATTTGGGCTGAATTCCTCTTTGCTGGCCTTCCACTTTGTAAGGTATTCACTGTTTTAAAATCGTCGGCAGTATAAGAAGTCTTGTAAAGAAAAACGAATGGATTTTCTCGGCAGATTCTAAATACTTTGATATCGGAGAAGGTGAACTTCTCCTGTTCGGTGTTGACATTAAAGTTTTTGATGTCAAGATTTGACGCAAGTTTTTTAAAATCAATGAAATTATGATAGAAAAACTCGTTAACCTAATAGAAAGGTTGCATTTTCTTGGCGGTTCTCATAAGCTGGACGCCATTATTCAGCCGTGAACGACGGCACAGAAATAAAACTCCTACAACACAGTAAAAATAAGTTACTGGCATCACTGGGTATTGTACAACTCAAGGTTATCAACATGACAATTTAAGAAGGGATAAAATTCATGCAAAGAGTAGTGTTATAACTCGAAAAGAAACGGCACTCATAAACGAGAAAAAATAATTCATCAAACGGGTAGTGTTACGAGTCTAAAAGTCACGGTACTCTCATAAGTGACAATTAAAGAAAGAATACAATTTATTAGAAGAGGAGTGTTACAAGTCCAAAAGGAACGGCATTTACTCATGACAAGTAAAAGAAAGATAGAATACATGAGAATAGTAATGTTACAACTCGAAAAGCTACGGTACTCACATTATGACTTTACGACTGATGGCAAAATAAGTCACGTTGCTACCCGACGGGTCCTCCTCTAAAGTAGTAGTAAAGTAGTAGTGTAACTAGCGCACTCAAGCGTTGACTACGGAAACTAGGAAAATAACGATGCTACCTTCGTGTAAAGCTCGTTCAGATCTATCTGCTTGTAAGGATATCTGAAAATTCGTCTTTTTGGACTTGTCACACTACTATTCTAGGGGTGCAACATCTTCTTTTACACCACAGCGTTCTCTTATCTCACTATTCTTTACTTTATCCAACCGAGTCACCCCAGCTATACTTCTTAGACTACTTATTTATGCAGCATTAATCCTATTTTCATGCTTCTTCTGCCAAACCCAACATTTACTACCATACATAAGTGTAGGAACCAACACACCTCTATGCACAGCCAGACGTGCCTTTTTTAACACTGTCTGGTTGTTCATAAAGCTATACAGTGCCCCATTCATTTGTTTTCCTGCCAACACCCTTCGCTTAATGTCACTGTCATACTTTCCATCTCGCGTAAACTTTGAACCCAAGTACACAAATTCATTTACTTGTTTCACTCTTTCTCCCTCAATCAAAACTTCACAGTTTGTCATGCTTTCTTCTCTTTTAAAAACCATTACTTTCGTTTTGCTTACATTTATTTTCATCCCTTTGATTTTCAGGGCATCATGCATCATGTCAATAAAATGATACGGTTATACGCAAATACACAACTGATTTTATGTTGTAACTCGCTCCCACTGCAATGTATGTGAGAAATGTGATTAGGTATTATTGAATGGCCTGCGTCAATCTACACTTTAAAGTTGGGGAATACACACTGAAAGTCAAATTAATCGATTAGTTTTTATAATATAAATTAAATAAACCAACTAATAAAAGATATTAACTATTTAAATTTACCTACATAAGCCTATATAAACTTTTCACTAGAATTATCAACAATCGACTGATTACGAAACTAGACTCCTACCAACCGGTAGAACAAGCAGGCTTTCGAAAGGGCTTTAGCACTACAGACCATCTGCAAACACCTAAAGCAGTCATCGAGAAAACAACGAAATACAACATACCCCTACATCTGGCATTTGTGGACTACCAGAAAGCCTTTGACAGCGTTGAAACTTGGTCTTTTCTAACTGCAATGAAAGACGCGAGAATCGATTCGAAATACTCTACCCTCATTAAGAGTAACTATGATAAGGCAACCTTTCACGTAAAAATAGACAACGATCTTATAAGACATGTCACTTGGCAAAGGAGTACGACAGGGGGATACCATCTCTACCAAGCTATTTACCTCAGCACTGGAGAAAGATTTTAAGAAGCTGGAATGGGCCTAAACAACGATGGAGCATACCTAATTCACCTCAGATTTTATATAGTCTTGATGAACACCAACATTTAAAAACTGAACAACATGCTGAATAAGCTAAACGAGTAATCCAAGAAAATAGGCCTAAAAATGAATCTAAACAAGACCAAAATAATAAGCAAAAATGAATGTAACATCACTATAGACAACGTTACCATAGGGAATGTAAAACATTAAGTGAGAGACCAATGTTACAGAGCCCTGAGGATAAATTTAATAAATCAGAGACGTTGAAAAAAATAATATTTTTTTCTTTAACCCCTTAATCATGCGAATTTCAACTAACCTCCTAAGTTAATTGAATTACCAAATCTACTAGATACATATTTAAATTATTACAACAGTCAGTACCATATAAAGATTTTTCCAGTTCGGATCGTTTTGGATACCCACGAAAATATTTTGTACTTGGGCATCGCTTTCTATGAATGGTTACCAACAAAAAATTAAAATACAATAAGCACGAAATGGAACTTTAAAAAACGACTATTCTACGATTTTAAATATTTAAAAGCCAGAAATATGGGTTGTGGTTTGAGTTCTAAAGACTGCGTGACTTTTAAGTGGAATTTATACGATAAAAATCTCCTAGACGACACATTATGCATTTTCCTTACGTTAGATACACCCTTATAACCGGATGTTTGATCCATACTTATGCTATTTTAGCATAATTTATTTAAACCGTATTTGTACCGTATTCAAGAAGACATGACATTTTTTAAAAATATAACTAGACTAAAAAGTATTCAAATTGCATTATTAGTAATTCTACGATAATATAAGTTAAAACGAAAAATAAAATTTGATTACCCCTTTCTTTTCTAAAAGTGATCGCAACGGAAATTTTTCTGATGGCTGATTTATAATTTATTAAAATATTTTAAGCCGGAGACTTTCGTCGTTACTGTTAGATATTAACCGAAAATCATTCTTAGTGAAAACTTATTTATTTTAGTAAACGACCTTTTTCCCTGGTGGAGTTTACTTTGAAGTCTTTTTGACTGGAGACGTTCTTTTTTACTGGAGGCTTTTTACTGGATACTTTTTCCCGAATGCATTTTTGTTCCTGGATGCTTTTTCCTGCATGCTTTTTTTATCGTCGCTGTAGACGGCTTCCATGACTGGACGTTTTTCCTATCGACTGCTTTTTCCTGTCGGATGTTTTTCGCTGCTGCCGGTAGCTTCTATGGCTTTTTCTATTCTCTGTTAGCCGGTTTTTGTTGGTTGTTCATGGTAACCGGCTATTAACGGAGATTTTGTTTGTCGACTGGCGTTAAATACGCTGTACAACACATGGGATTTATGATATTGAACTAAAATTTTCTCAGAAATTTTTAAACATTTCTTTTTTAATTTTAATAAACCTGTATGTATACTTTAAGTTTTTTAATTGTTTCTGAGAGATAAGGACGAAGTTTTGCACAGCCTTGAAGCCTAAATACGTCGATTAGTTAGTTCGTTTTATGGTACTAATTAATCCATTTTTAGTGATTTTCAATAAAATCACTTGGCGTTCTCACGATGTTAGTAATTATAGATTTTTTTTCGTTTAGTTTGATATATTTAAAAAAAAAACGGTTGTATAGATCCGTGAACTGACCTATACAATCCTTCAAATTTAATCCAATCGTGAAATCAAGTAGTCACGGAACCCCGAGTATAGTATTTTAATAGATTTTTTTAAATTAATTAGTTAATAAATAATTTGAATATTTTAATTAAAAATCGTAAAATGCATTAAATTTTATTTGTTTACCAACCCAAATTAGTAGTTTTTGGAGTCACCACAAGTGCCGCCAAAACAATTATTTCGGACTGGGCGGAGAGGAAAATACTCACGTACTGGTCCGACATACCAGGGCTAACCCACTCGAAGGCGTTTTTACCGTTACAACCCTCGAGAACACAACTAAGCAGATCCTAGAATACAGCAGAAACGACCTGCGTATTCTAACAGGACTGCTTACGGGACACTGTCGTCTAAGATACCACCTCAGAAAGATAGATCTGAACCAACAAACGGACTGTCGGTTCTGCTGCGTGGAAGACGAAACTGCTGAACATATACTATGTTCATGCCCCGGCCTGGGAAGAATAAGGTTCAACATATTTGGTTACACTAACCTAGAACCAACCGATTTTAAAAAAATCTCACCCTATACCACCATGAACTTCGTAAGAAGGGCTGGATTGTGTGGTGAACTGTAGCCTCTAGGGGTGAGCCAAAATAGACCTACTAAGGGTCGCAGTGGAGGGGCGACCACGCCCCACTCACATGAAACCTAACCTTACCTAACCTTCAGTATTTAAACTCTAAGCTTTTGATTAAATCAGCATTTTATTAGGTTTTTTAAGTTACACATTTGGGGTAAAGAGTATCTATCTTGTAACATTTGTTGTAAGGGATGGTGTAATGAGTCGAAAACCGTCCCAAAAAAAGTGTGAGCGATTTTTTTTCAGGATTGGGCAGTTTTTGAGTTATCTTTCCTGGACTATGTGTATCAAGCCGAAATGACAGTCATTACCGAGGCAACTGTATGGACACTCCACAATGAACAAAAGTTTAGCAAGATATCCTTTCTTTTCGAAAGACAGGTTGCTATTAAATCACTGAACTTAGTCGAATTAATAATGTTTTAACTCTATCCAGGAAGTCCATTGAAAATGCGATCGTGGTCATAACAGGACACTGGGCAGGTCACTGTCACGATGACGAAGAGGAGAAAACAATGGTACATCTTTTCTGCCACTGCTCTACACTAGGCAGAAAACGGTTTTCTATACTAGGGCAACCGAACTTTGAAGACTTATCTGGTCTCAGCTTAGTTAGCATTAAAGACCTCATACTTTTTATTAAAAGTTCTAACTGGTTCTCACGGTAGAGGGGAAAGGCAACGCCGTCCATCACGGTAACACAACGTGCCAAAGGGCCTAAGTGGGTTCCCTTCGAACCGCCTTTTAACCTAATCTTACCTAACCTAAAAAAGTAAATAATTTGCTTTTTTAAACACAAAACATTAAAATTTCATTTAATTAGAGCAAATAAAGAAGTGTATTGGGAGTTACAAAATAGCACGCGCTGATGCGGATTTTAAGCGTACTAAAAAACTAGCAACCATTACGTAGAAATGTCAGTTATTTGATTCAAAGTACATGATAAAGAAACTGGCGATGCAGTTGGCACATATTTTATTATCTGTGTTTTTTATACCTCGAAAATAACATATCTAAAATGTTAACTTGCTATAGACAAGAAAAACACAAAACAATAATTTTAACTAAAATAACGCATTTATCAATAAAATAAAAGAAATCCATTATGCGATTCCTATCGATTGTTGGGCAGTGTATTTAGCTTCCCATTTCAACTATTTACAAAACAAATGAATTTGCATCGCTTATACGTCTCTACTAATTTTCCGTCTGAGCACATTAACATTGCACCTTTCTTCTTTGATGTAGGTACTTAATTATCTTGTTCTACAGTTACCTTAAGTGGAGTACAAATGAGAATCACTGTGCTATACATAGACATGGAATTTTAGCTAACCAGTTCACTTAATTTTAATCATCACTTTTAAAAAATAAACACCTATTAATCTAAAACTATATCGAATTTTAAATGTACTGGAACAATTATATTTACTCTTTAAATACTCTTTTTACAAAAGTTATATTTTTATTTAAATTCAAATGGGAGTTACCGACCTTCACTTCCACGGGGTGTCCCGATTTAATTGACTGAGCTATTGGCGATGTTCATGACGAGTGCTCAATCCGGATGGTGGACATACAAACATACATATAGTCGCGCCTTTTACCGTAGAGTTAGACAGAGACCACTTCTTTCCACTTGCTACGGTTCTTACACACGTATTTTGCTTCTTCTACTTTCATCAGCGCTTTCATACATGCTCGTCGGCTGCTGGTTCTTTTGGCATGGCCTTTATTCGAAACAATTTCAATCTGATCGAAATACGTTCGCGTAGGTCGACCTCTACCGACTTGCCCATCCACACTGTTTCGTCAATCTTCTTTTATCCATCCACTCTACCGTCTGAGCATTCCTTTATTTATCTGTAGTGCCATTGGGACACTTACCTTTAACCTGATGTTATTAACTTCTCAGAGGAAAGTTATAGTAATGGGTCCGATTTTGCGAATCCCGAATTTTGACATATCTCCACATTTCAAGGTCCCCAGAGTCGAATACAATAGTTTTTAAGTGGACGCCTTTGTCTGTATGTACGTATGTTCGTATGTGCGTTCGGATTTATTTTTCGTCTCGATTATCTCGAGAACAAAAATTGATATCGACGTGGGACCAATTGCATTCGACGCATAATTACTGATTAGATTTTTAGCACAATTGGCTGAGCTGTTTGTTATGGAGAATCAAAAAACTGAAAAAAATGGTTAACTTTCGGAATTATTTTTCATCTCGGTTATTTCGAAAACAAAAAATGATGTCGACGTGGGACCAATTGCATTCGACGCATACTTACGCAACTTAGCCTTTGAGTAGTCCACAAAGCATAAATATGTTTCTATATTAAATTCTCTAGATTTCTCTATTATTTGCCCAAGGTTGAGAACAAGTTTTCGTGTGCCTCTTTCAGGGACAAATCCGCATTGTTCTTGGGAGATCTGTGGTAGGGGTATCGATTTTAATCTCTCGTTAATGATAGTAAAGAGAACTTATTCCCATTTGACAAATATTTATTAGTAAATCATAGCAAAGTTTATTGCACACTAATTTGTTACGGATCAAATTTTTCATTAGTTTCATTTATTTTTGCATAACTCAGTACCTACAAAGGAATTTGCTGGTATTAAATTAAAAATTTAAAAAAAAAATACAATTCAAAAGGAATATGTGGATCTTAACTTATTAGTTAAATCTTAGTAAAAAGTACACTTTGTATTTAATATAAACGACAAGGTCATAAAATTTCAGCTAAAATTCCGAACCTTTGTTCCTGCTCGTTAGAATTAATACCAAACAATACATCAAACTTATTTCCACCTGCTGCTAAGTCTTCTTTGAAAACGACAAAGGGCAAATGAAAACGTCGAGATTTTCCAAATATTATGAGAACAGAATGCTTAAAATTAATTAATTAATTATGATTATTATCAATATTATGAAGGATTGCTCTTCAGTTATAAGATTGGGAAAAACAAATAAAGACTAAAGGTTTCTTTTGCAAATGGCGTACCTGATATTCGAGCCAGTCGATCTGTACGAATGAATAGGTATATCACAATATACCTAAGCAATGAATTATCATCATTTAACTATATAGACCACTTAAGTCCAGAAGTAATTAATTATCCGATTTATGCAAATGGACAGGACAGTCAGGCCAAAAATATTTTAGAACTATTTTTAACAACCTACCTATAGGTATTTCGTAAGCTACTATTCTAAAAGTGTCCCTTACCTCTAAAAAACGAGCATGAAAATAATGAACGCCAAAATATCGCCTACTGCCGTCACGGGAGTTTTAAAAAAGAGTATTGTCATCGAAATGTTGGTATCTATACGAGCACTAAATTATAGTCACCATTAAACTCGATTGGGCTGGGTTGTCGAGGTTAAATTTATAGACGTGTATTTTGTAACGTGCCTTTTTTCCCTTCTACAGTTCCATTATAATTGTGTCTCTGATAGTTTTGTATTCCTCAGGTACTCGTAAATAGTGTCGCGTGCCGTATTTTGTTGTAACTTAAATATATCATTCGTTGTAAATAGTGTTGCATACCTTATTGTGATAGGATTCGATTGTTAATGGCTGTGGCATTTTTGTTGATCGCTGGAGATTGAGTGGGGTGTTTTCGTTATTAGATTTTGCTTTGGTTTTTGGCCTCGATTGTTGTGTGTTGTCGGTTATATTATTGATTGGTTTGCATTTCTGTATGGATGGGGCTGGCTATCAACACGGACGAGCGCGATTCTTAGTATGGAACATGGACTTGCGAATATTCTTGTTTGACGTCGATTCCGTGTCATTTCTTGATATCCGGCTTGGGAAGTAGTGGGAGTGGTGTGGTGAGAGTCTTCGAAGTCGGGTGTGGTGAGAATTTTTGGGGCGGTGTGATATTAACAAGTGTGCAAAACCTCTACGGTTTTCTTTTCATATCTGGCTGTATTTGGGCCATCTTAATTGGATTTTGAAGAAAAACCATTTAATTTTTAACTTGACCATTCTATCTTACCTTCGTTGTTGATATTTTGGATTTTGGTGTCGAGTTAAAATAACCGCATGCGGGATTTATTTGATGGAAGCCATTGTTAATTAGCAGGTGCCGTTCCATAACCAAACCGGCCACAGGAGTAGTGCATTCGTATCATCCATATAGACGATAAATTGTAGTGTTATAAAGATTTGCTTGGTGTTTTTAGCAGGAACTCCGTATTAAGGTGTTCAAGATTAAAGTTATTTTTTTTTATATTTGATCTACAATATGCGTTTACCCAAAGGTTACAAGTGATTTATTTTAGAATATTTAACGACGTGACTTATTTTTGACACCACAATTAAGTTTTGTTTTAATTTATTAATATAATACATTATTAAAAACTATTTATTGCATTAGATAATATGCCAAAACTAAACTTTGATTAAAATAATCTTCTCAATAATTCTTTATGTCCAAGTAAAAATATTTTCTTCATACTTATTTGTAAATATCCTACAATATTGATATTTTAAAGGACAACCATTGTAAAAATATTTTTAAATAAACTCGATTGTTTTGGCAGTGTAAATCTTTATGTAAATGGTAAAAACATGAGTAAATTAGCAGCCTTATGTAAACGTTTGATTTAGTATTATTAAGGAGTTGACTTGTATACGTTTTTTTTGGTAACTTGGTAAAGTCCGTTACTCTTACTTTTGTTTTGGTTATTTTATAAAATTGTAAATTTTAAATTTTTGGTTTGTTTTAGCGAAAAAAATTTACCATAGCTGTTGATTTTGACTATATTTGTTATAAGTTTATTATTGAAGAGTACTCTATAGAGAACGAACAAGACGTGGCAATTTTTTTTGCTATGAACAATCCTGTATAACAACCATTTTAAACTTATGCCATAAAAACTGTGCTATTATGCATTTCCAAATAGACTAAATTAGCAACCATTTTTTTTTTCTTCATTTTTGCTTTATTGCTAGCTTGATAAAGCTTTGTTTGTGATAAAATTAATGCTTTTAAATATGTCAACTTAAAATAAAATACTCGTAAATACTTACCTTAGGTCGATTGGAAGTATTGTCTAAATGTTCCGTAAGTATTGTAAGTATTCCTTGAAGTTCTTCGTCTGGATCTGTATTAGTTGATTTCGTATTGCCGCTTTCAATATCATCCGAAATATTTACACTTTTTAACTGCGATTTAACTGAAATACTTATTGTCTCCTTTGTATCGTCTGTACTGTCTAATTTTACACTATCAGATAGTTTTAAAGTCTTTGAACTCGGATCAGGATTTATGGAATCGTCAGTATTATCTGGTTTGCGTTTACTCATTGTAATATCTGGATTTTAAAATAAAATTAGCGTGGCATTTAAAAAGAAGGTGTGGTTATTTTTTATTCATAAGATATTTTACTAATAGCTTCGTCAAGCAATACATAATTTTAAAATATAAAAAAATGATGCTTATTAATCTTTAAATGACAATTTTTGATGAAGTAAAAAAAGGAAAAACATTTGTGTTTCTAATACACTAAATAAAATTCTAAATAGATGCCCTACTTTGTAAGTGCAAAGAAATTAAAACCTATTTAAAGTAATTTATTTTAAATTAAAATTTAGTTGATATGTCCATTCAAACTTAGTTTTGGGTAAACTACACACAGATTCAAAAGTGTTGCATTACCTTTCAGAGATCAATACATAAGAATTATTGGAAGCATCAGTTTACCCCAAAAAATAAAGATCGGAAAGGTGCAATTCTGGGACTAATTCTACATAACATACATAAAAAAAAAATACTATCTTATGCAGATGACACAGCTGTCATATTCTCAAAAGAAAACATGGAAGAAGTTAAAAACATGTATAAGAAGATATGAAGGAGATGAAAAACTGGCTTCCAACCTTTAAACTATCATTAAACGTAACTAAAACAAATTACATAGCTTTCTCATTAACACATGCTAACAGACCTACTTGATAATAAAATAATAGTAAAAGAAAACACAAATTTTAAAATAACATCAGTATCAAAAACAAAATATCTAGGTGTAATATTTGATCAAAATCTTAAATGGACAGACCACATAAACTATCTAACTCGAGATCTAACTAGTCAAACTTGGAAATTGATTAGAAAGTCCTACATTTTTTGAGCACTAAATTGTTAATAACTCTCTATAAAACATTGGTAGAGTCACTTATTAGGTATGGTATAATAGTGTAGGTGGACTACACAAAACCATTGCAAAATTACCATACAAAATTACTTCTTGAAAATAATCTTCAACAAAAAAGGAGTAAGCCACCTGTTTTTTTGACAATGACATTATCTGTGATATAAGTTGTCTTTATATCCATGTGTCATGTACTGATTTATATAAATCACAAAATTTAAAAAAAAATATTGATCATCAGTATTGCACAAGATAGAACACCAAAAAACTATTGAAAATTCCACAAAGCAATACAACGCTTTACCTAAAATTTATTGACCACTTAGCTTCTAAATTTTATAAATTGTTGCCCATAAATATTAGACATATAAACAAATTGAACATATTTAAGAAACAATGTAAAACATATATTGTCACCAGCCTCGAAACATTCAAAAATATTCTCTAATACCTCTCAACAAGCAGTAAAAAATATTTTAATCTTTAATATACATTAGCTATAAATTAAATATTTTAGTCACATAGTCGTTATGTGTTAAATTATGTTTATGATGGCATTTCAATTAATTGACTGTATTCTCCATATGCCATCTTAAGGTACAGTAGATTGTAAGCAAAGAAAAAAGATTTTTTCTTCGCAAAATTATTTCAACATGTAAATAGCAGGTGATGCAACACTTTTAAATCTATGTAAATATCTATTAAAAACAATTATTTTAAAGCTACCAGAGCCATCAGCTAACAATTCATTTTTTATGTAAATTGCATTTTATTTTTGGTAATAGATTTAACTATTATAAGAGTACGTTAGGTATCTATGCATCAAGTATATTAATTAATTAAATAACACAAATTGTTAAAAAAATTGGAAATAAATATTATTTAACAATATAATTTCAATTATATAAAATTAGGTTTTATATGAAAGTTTGTAAGAAATACAAAGCTAACAATCTTAAAACTTACTATTTTGCTTTTAACAAATAATAAAATAAAAAATATATGTCAATTTAAAACTAAATAAACCCTCTATCTACATCACTGACGTCTCCAAATACATTTATTTTAACCTTACAAATGCAACGTAACCTCACTTATTAGTGCCAAACATTCTGATTTTTAAAAAGCATTTACAATTCACCTGAACAAAGGCTATTCACCAATAAATCTCCTTGACCTATTTCACTTTTATACAATTCAGATATTCGACTTAAAATAGAAAATTTTCTGTCGATAACTAAAACTGAGTAACGATTAAATTCCACTCGCGAAACACCGTCTAACGCTGAGATAATACGATACAATGGCGGTAATGCACTTAAATTAAAAGCTCGTAAAAACTTGTACTTTTTAAACATAACACAATTCAAATTAAACGTTTAAACTATCACTTTCATTACCAATATTTGTAAATTTGTGTTCATGACAGCTGCGTCAACTAAACATGTGGACCTTTAGCAATGTTGCCAAATGATAATTATTTTCAGAATTTTGTAAGTACGAAAAGCCGGTAAATTGTTTTATTACTATAATAATACAAGATCTTTTTGCTTGTCAAAACTAATACGAAATTTTGATTTATAAAATTTTTGTTACAGTTTAAATTAAATGTTACCTCAACTTTAAAAACTGCTTTAACAATCTGTTTTCTATAAAATAATGCGGGGAAGAAGAAATTATACGACTTGGCAATACGTTATCCCTGTAGAAGTAGATTATATCATCTCGTATTATACATGAGCGTATCATATGGGTTGATAATAGTTTAATAACAGTAAAAACTATACAGTGTGGAACAGCCAAAAGGAATTAAATTTATTATTATAATTATTGTGCATTTATAAAAAAAAACCGAAACATAACATCCAGCAACAAACAAAATTTGAAAATTATAGAAGGAACAAAGCAAGGAAATGGATTGCATATGGTGAATCTGAATACGAATTCAAAAGAAGCAATAATAGCAGAAAAAAACTCAAGAAGAAGGTCGAAGAAGTTTTATTGTGGCACTTAAAACTTGGTAAATTCGGAAAAGCAAATATGAAAAAATTAATACATATGCTACCCAAAATTAATATAGCAGAAAGGGATATTAATATTTGAATGTGTGTTACAAACAAGATTCCCGCTCAACCACAGAAACAGTGTGCTTTAAGACCCTTAGAGATAATACATACTGATGTGTGCGGTCAAATTTAACCGAATACATTGGATGGAAGGAAATATTTCTAGACGATTTCACACATTTTTGTGTAATTTATCTTTTATCGAATAAGTATGAAGTGGGATTTTTTTCAAGAATTTGTACAAGAGATGGAAATTGGCTGTTCAGCAAATGGCTAAAAATTATGGGATCAAGAAAATCGAAAAATTGTCATATCGGAAGATGTCATCTTCGAAGACAAGGAAACAAGGAAGAATAGTAATAAAACTGCGTATATGGATTTTAGCTGAATAAGAGGTCTCTTTAAGCGGTGGTGGTATCGTGTGCAGGAATCAAGATGTGTACTAGAGCATATAAAAAATGAGAATTTACAAGAATAAGGTATAAAAAAAGGAGTTCGTTAGTAAAAATTGATCGAGAAATTTGTCAAATAAGATGAAGCAAGTGAGGTTGAAGAATTGTGAAAAATTAATAAAGGAGTGCTTAGATGGGTTGGGTACGTAGAAAAGATGAATAAAGAAAAATTGACGAAACAAATTTATAGGGCGAGTGTAAATAGACAAGTCGGTAGAGGTCGACCTCGGCGAACATATCTCGATTAGATCGACATTGTTTTGAAAATACGCCGTTACCAATGGGTTGGGGCCACTGTACTACTTGGCGGCCAGCCTGCGGAACTGTTTAAATGCTGTACCCTCAGCTCCAGAGAGGCTACGTCAAGAGTACCAACAACCGACGAGCACGTATGAGAACACTGATGAAAATAGATGAAACAAAAGATGTGTGTAAAAACCATAGCAAGTGAAGGAAAGTGGTTTCTGCCTACCCCTACGGGAAAAAAGGTGTGTATATGTATGTTTGTATGTATATGGATTTTAATCTTGACAAATCACAGTCGATGATAGATACAGAACATAAAGATGCTATTTGAGAAGAAATCACAATTTTTGCAAAAAAATGAGAAAATAATCATCCAGCAGAAGTAGATGAAAGAGAGAAAGAATTAGTAACAGAGGATATTTGAAGAGGAAATCAAACGAGAAAATTACCAAGAAGATTGGATGATTCTGCTATGCTTCCTTATTATGATGCAATAAACAGTTATGATAAGCATATGTAAAGAACAACAATACAAGAAGAAAAAGATCCCGTGAAGAAAAACAAAACTTTGATTTTTGTAGGTGAACGGAAAATTTTGACAAGTTAATGGATTTTAAAGTCAAAGATGATGGAAGATATAAAGCCAGGTTGTACGTGGATTCGAAAAAAGCTATGGCGTTGACTTCCATGATACCTACTGTCCAGTTGTAACTATCAGTTGTCTGAGAATTATGTTTGCTATTGCTGTCCATACGAATTATGAAATGAAAAAATTCGACATTAAAAATGCATTAAGAAAGCAACAGAGTTTAAGACAAGTGGATTAGTTGCTACGAAAGCAGGTATATGTGTTTTCTCGAATAAGAGAAAATAACTATTTTTGGCTAGTTTTGTTGATGATGGTATTCTGATCAGAATTTATGTAGCAGATATGGATACTTTCCTTAAAAAATTTGGGCGATGAATTTAAAATCTTAGTGTGTCCAGATCCAAGAACATTCTTAAAAATGGAAAAAGAAAATTTTCCCTTTGCCCAATAATTATATATGGACCGGAATATGGTCGCTGTAACGATTTCCTTAAAAAGTCTTGACGTAAAAACATATAAGACACTTTTGTTAAATCTTTAAAAACAAAGACCTTTTTACACCCATGTCGGGCTAAATTTTACTCATGTGCAAGCGTAAGCAAGACAAACATTCGGTATAGTCGGTCACGACTTGGGGCATCATGATACCAAACAGATCACCAGGAAAACGTAACACCTCACCATCTCACCATCTCTGCTGATAATGCTAATAAGTCGTTCTTCCAACAACTTCCAATACCCAATAATATCAGAGGTAACGTCCCCGTCTACCTTTCATCCGTATAACACATTAAATATTATTTCAATTGCCTATGAAAGCGCTCTGCCATGCTTCCGGATGATAGTGTCGTTCATAAATGATGAGAGCCCGTGAAAATTGATATTTGTTTAAAGAGGTGTGATTCGAACTGCCGAACCTTATCTGAAGTAATCTTCTTTGGACACCCGACACATGACACCTAACATGCAATAAATGCTCTGCCGACAGTTTCGGCACTAATATTCGCAAGCGGGACAACTTTGGGCCACTTCGTGAGTCTGTCAACCACGTTAAACAATATGTAAAACCGTCTAAAACCGTCGGATATTGGCAGCGAACCAATAAGGTCTATGTGTACGCGGCCGAATCTTGTGGAAAGCAATTTAAAATTTTGTTTGGTTGCATGGACATGACGCAACACCTTTGATCGCTGACAATCTATGCATGTCCTCGCCCACAAATGACAGTCCTTTACACTTTGCCAAACCTAATAAGACGAGTAGTAGATCTAGCACTCTCATAGTTTACTGTCACTTTTTTGAGTCTCTGCTAAAGCTTTTTAAGTTCAAAGCCTTCGTAACTGTTTCTACAAACTCTGTTCGCGAAAGAACGTCCGCAACAACATTTTCGGCACCTGAAATATGCCGTAGAAAACTGAGAAATGTAGTCCATATATCAAAATTGACGGAGTAAGAAAATACTTTTTTGAAAGCAACAATAATTGGTTTATGATCTGTCATTATAAAAAAATGGCTTTAATTCCAACATAAAACGGATATATTTAATGGCCTCTTATATTGCCATGAGCCCCCTATCAAAAGCGCTATACTTGCATGAGAAATGCCATGTGCCAGTTTTGATTTAGCATCAAAACTTATAATATTTTTACTGAAAGCCGCCAGAGACTTAAGAAAAGTACGTGGATTTGATCCGAAAGAAATTTCAAATTGACCCAAGAAAGCGGTTATTAAAAAACAATGTAATTTATTATTTAACAACTGAACTATATTATATTTATTGCTATCTATGACACATATTCAGATATTCATTCATACAAAATGTTATCAATGATTATCATTAACATAAACTACGTATTAGAAGCACTTGTCGAATGCCGTATAGACCATCGATACTCTACAGCTATTAGATATATATATATATATATATATATATATATATATATATATATATATATATATATATATATATATATATATGTAAAAATGTGTAACTGATTGTTTAATAACCAGCTTACTTTTGCTGTATGATACCTATTTTAATATAGGTATATATATATATATATATATATATATATATATATATATATATATATATATATATATATATATATATATATATATATATATATATATATATGGGTCGATTATACATCAGATAACAACTACTCCCCTGACTATATGTCGCGACGGGTATTGAATTACATCCAATGTATAATCGTGTATACTACCATCACAGGAAGCAGGAAGCAAGGTATACAGATGCTTGTTAAGTAAGAGAGAGGGCCATTAATTTTATTAAATCGCAGCTACCATCTATGTACCGGTTTTAGGATGTTTGTCCATCATCAGCATAGGGCAAGTAAGATCTGCAATTAAATAAATTCATGGCTTTCGCTCCTATCAAGTACACATGAAGAACCGCGCGAATAGCGCCAGTCGTGCCAGGACAGCAACAGCAAATGTAAAATTATCCAACGAACAATACACAAATAAATTTAAAATCATAAGAGGACTGAGGCAAGGCGATGAGCTCTCCCCTAAACTGTTCGTCACCTTGTTACAGAGCATGTTAAACAAAATAAACTGGGACAACATAGGAATTAAAATTGACGGAGAGAAATTAAATCACCTATGCTTCGCCGATGACATCGTCTTAATAACAGACAACATACCAGACTCACAAACTATAATGCAAAACCTTTGTGAGGCGGCAGAAAGGGTAGGGCTAGAAATAAATATTTCAAAAACGCAGTATATGACTTATCTCTTCTTGAGTGATTCTATCAAAATAAACAACAATAACATAAAATAAGTAGACCTATGCAAATACCTGGAACACGAAATAAGTAATGGAAGAGACAATCAAACACACGAAATAAAGCGTAGTACAGGTTTAACCTGGGCAGCTTATGGAAAATTAAGAACAGTTTACCGATCCAGTCTTCCAAAGTGTTTAAAAAAGAAGGTATTTAACCAATGTGTTCTCCCGGTTTTAACATACGATAACCTTTTGAGATAGAATGCCAAATAAAACCATCAGACACAACACAGGAGTAAGAGATGCTGTCGAGACCATTTTGCGTAAGCGGAACTGGGCGGGTCATGTGGCCAGAGTAACCGATGGTCGATGGACAGAAAAAATATTACAATGGAGACCAAGAGTGGAAGCATACAGAAACAAAGGTCGCCCACCAGCCCGATGGAGTGATAACATAAGGAGACTCACTGGAAACTGGATGCTGATGGCACAGGACCGGAAAAAATGGCAAAATATGATAAAGGCTTTTGTCCAGCACCCCTTTTACATCCAGCACCCATTCTTTGAAATGTCAAATAGCAACCGTAACCTTTTGATACATCAAATGAAAACCCAAGAAAAGTGCAAATCATCCATATAAACAACAATTTATTCTAACAATTTATTTTCCAAATAACATTAAACATATCGAAATTACAACAAAAACTAAAATGAAGTTAATAATTACAAACAGCTCCTCAAATTGTAAATGTTCAAAGTGTGCTGCGTTATTTTAAAGGCAATAATTTAACCTATTTTTAAATTCTTCTCGAACACTTTGCAAAGTTTCGCTAATAATTCGTCTACATTCTTCAGTCATTCTAAGCTTTAGTTCTTCAATGTCTTTGGGAGGAGTTTTGTAAACTAATGTTTTTAAATAGCCCCACAGATCTTGCCGGTCATTCCATAAAACCCTTTTGCCAACCCAATATCTAACAAGTAAGCAATGGTATCCATCATTTAATATTTATTTTATTCCAAGGTTTATAGGTCATAATGTTTCTAACAAAAGGGTTATGGTAAATTCGGTCCCAGCAGGTAGCACATTTAATAAAACTTTCTACACAGTTCTATCAGTAGGTAAATTCCCTCCCAACCATTTTTATCAGTTTTACGATATTGGGGCGTCTTATTGGGGTGTTCAATCTCTTTTCGTAGAAAGAAGTAATAGGAAATTACCTGTGATCTTTTAAATAGGTGTAAATGAATATCTGATATGGGTTGAAATATTCATCACTTGCGGATTTTTCCTATTTCAGTTTTTAGTTGGGTCAAATGTTTTCTGTAACGATGGATCTTAATATAATTTTGAGTAAAAATGAAAACATTTATTAGTTATAAATAACTCTACGTATAGGTAGGTTTAGTTAGGTATCATGTAAGTGGGGCGTAGGTCGCCCCTTTAGTAGGTTTATTGTGGCGCACCGCTAGAGGTTATATTTCACCGCACAGTCCAGTCCTTCTCACGCAGTTCATGGTTGTATGGGGTGAGATTTTCTTGAAATCGGTTGGTTCTTGGTTAGTATAACCAAATATGTTGAACCTTATTCTTCCAGTGCTGGGGCATGAACTTAAAATATGTTCAGCAGCTTCGTCTTCCACGCAGCAAAAACCGACAGTCCGTTTGTTGATTCAGACCTATCCTTCTAAGGTGGTATCTTAGACGACAGTGTCCTGTAAACAGTCCCGTTAGAATTCGCAAGTCACTCCTGCTCCATTCTAGGATCTGCTCGTCGAAAACTGCTTTTTAATTTTTATGTAAACCTTGTCTATGATGTACCCATACATTTTTAAATTTGTTAAAGAAAATTATTCAATGTTACAGTTTTATTTTACTGTCCCTCTCTTAAGATGTTTAGCCCAGACCACGACGATACCAAATTTTCTTGTGTAGTTTTAGGTACATACAAATTTTGGGACCGAATTTGCCGGTTATTTTTCGTCCTTTTTTCTTGGAAGGGGATTTGTCTATTCCCGTCTAAAATTATAATGAAAACAAATAGACAAAATGTCTTTTGGAATTGAAAATCTCTCGAAAGTTATATTAGTTATAATTATCTTATTCGCATAGTTTTGGCACGATTTTCCTCTTCACTAGAAACAAATCAGAGGACTTTTAAGTAAACCAATGCACGCAATGTGTACGTTGCTCATAAATTACTGACAGTATTCAGGGTCCCACTAAGCATTCGTGTTAAATTGTGATATACTGCGAACACAACTTTGGAAGTGCATAAAATAAAGCAATTGAATATTACAGAGTCTAAAAATATGGGACATGTTTGTGGGAAAACCACTTGTAGAGACGAATTATTATTTAAAGCGACCACATCCAGCTTAATTAACCGGAATAGAGTGAAACGTCAAAAAAAACGCGTTAGTTACCAAATAACCCTGCGTGACGCTAAACGAATATGTTCGCGCGAATATTGCTAAGCAGGAATATGTAATCATATAAAAGAAGTAAAAGTGTGGTTGGGTGGTAATAAATTTAGTTTAAATCGGCACTTGACATCCGCTTCTTTAAGAAGAATAAAGTGTGGACTTTTGACTAGTTTCTTTCTTTAATAATTGATCTCTACGAGTCTTAAGAAAAAAATATGTATTCAAAATCACTACTACTGTTACTATCCCCAAGGGTTATTACAAAGGACTTAACTTCTTTATTTATAATATTGTCCAACTTCTACATGTCAAGTTCCAATTTTGGTTTGATGTGCTCGACAAATTTCTTTTATTTCTGTGGACCATCAGTGCTGGACATCCTTGATGATTTTAATACAAATTATACACGAAACTTCAGGTGTTAAGAGCACAAATTACAAATAAAAACAAACAACAAACACCACGTGTTTACACGTGACTTAGGACTGGTGATTAATTTTTAAAGGCCGAAATAGAAATTTATTTATTGAAAAAATAACGTAGCATATTATGTTAATTTTGTTTCGGTCCATTCGATAACCAAGACCCATCGCTGACACTTGTTCTATAATTTTTGTCCATTATTAGGTTAAATAGAAATGGGCTGAGACTGTCTCCCTGTCTGATTCCTCCTGGTATTCTTATGTTTTTCGTGTAGCTGTCTCCTGCTTTAATCTTTGTGTAGTTGCCAGTATTTAGATTGTGTATAACTTTGGCGATGTTGACAAGCGTTTATCTCTCCTTTAGTAAGTCGATAACGTCAGTCAGACGTAATTTGTCAAATGCCTTGGTGAGGTCGACAAAACATAGTGTCACGTGCCTATTTTTTCCTTCTACAGTTCCATTATTAATTGTGTCTCTGATAGTTTCGTATTCCTTGGGTACTCGTAAATAGTTTCGCTTACCGTATTTTGTTGTAACTTAAATATATTATTCGTTGTAAATAGTGTTGCATACCTAGTAGTGATAGAATTCGATTATTAATGGCTGTGACATTTTTGTTAATCGATGGAGATTGAGTGGGGGTTTTGTTATTAGATTTTGCCTTGGTTTTTGGCCTCGATTGTTGTGCATTGTCAGTTATATTATTGTTTGGTTTGCATTTCTGTGTGGATGGGGCTGGATATCCACACGGACGAGTGCGATTCTTGGTTTACGTCAATTCCGTGTCATTATTCTTGATATCCGACCTGGGAGTCAGTAGTTTAGTGACAGTCGCTTGGTGTCAGTCTTGGGAGTCGGTAGTGAGGATTTTGGTGTCGTCGTGTGATATTAACAAGTGTGCAAAACCTCTACGGTTTTCTCTTCATATCTGGCTGTATTTGGGCCATCTTAATTGGATTTTGAAGAAAAATCATTTGATTTTTAACTTGGCCATTCTATCTTACCTTCGTTGTTGATATTTTTGGCGTCGAGTTAAAATAACCGCATGCGGGATTTATTTGAGGGAAGCCATTGTTGATTAGCACGTGCCGTTCCATAACCATCATCCATATCGACGATAAATTTCAGTGTTATAAAGACTTGCTTGGTGTTTTTAGCAGAAATTATTATGATAATACTACTTGGTGTTTCTGTTTCTTGGATCATCGATGTAACAGTGACGTCTCTATGAAGTTTTCAATTGGTTACATAGTATTGAGTTTAATTTTATTAACTTATCAGTTATTATGTGCTCGATCTAAGTGTTTTCAATAGTTTAAAAGTAACAAATTATTTTCATTAAATTTGTACCTGCTCCAAGTTGAATCTGAATATACATTACTGAATATACATTATGTAATTATTGTAATGGTTTCAAATTATTATTTTTGTTGCAAGTCCATTTATTTTGTATTTTTTTTTTAATCTTTTGCTATCAAGAATTCTATATAAAACCAATTATTTTTGAAATTATAAATATTGTAAAAATTTTTTTTTAATTCTCTTTTGTACATCATTAGGTTTTTATTATTGTCTAAAAGATTGTTATAATTAATTTAAATATTATTTTAAGAAAAGTGTATTAAATTCGTTTAATCCACTTTACAAAAATACAGAATTTGTTGTAAAAAAAAAAAAATCAGAACATCATTTTTACTTAATTAATATATTGCAGAAATTGTAAATATAGTTTTATTTATTCAGTTCACCAAAATTGTTTGTTGTTTATCGTGTGGCTCTGCTAGTGCCTACAAGACCTAGGGGTTTCCGGCTTGTACCGTCTAAGTCGGTGGCGCGGCTCACTTTTATATTTTTTTCTTCTACCCTCTACGGCTGAGTTTGGGCATAATTTGCCAGCAGAGACCGCTGGCAGAGTACTCTTTAGAGAACTAAAAGACGTGGCAATAGATATGCTGGCACGTTGTATTCCATTGCTTTTCTTTTTAATTGTTTGATCATGGATATGGTATCTGTAGTGGATCTGTTTCGACTGAAACCCTGCTGTTCTTCTCTATTTTGTATTTGTGCCTCGAGCTTACATTTCAAGATGTGTGTGGGGAGGCTTCATGCTTAAATTTAAGAGATTTATGCCTCTATAGTTCTCTGGTAGAGTTTTCTGGCCCTTTTTAAAGATGGGGATTGTAACGATTCCATGCCAATCGCTGCGTATTACTGATGTGTCGAGGATCTTTCGATATAATGTCATTCCTTTGTCTCATAAACTATTGATTTCCTCGTAATTAGACAACTACGAGAATCATTACTTATTTTACTCTTACTATTCTTACTTATGAAGTTTCGCCAAAATCGGACTTGGGTCATCAAAGAAAGTCCTACCGATTTTGCTTAACTTAAAAATAAACATTTTAACATATCCAATTCATGAGTCCTGTCCTGTCTCAAAACAGGCTATATCGTGTATTGCTAGTTTCCACTCGTAGACAATTATTGTCACAGAATTGATTCATTTATTTTTTTGGTTTTACCTATTCGATACCCCTGATTCGGAGTTTGAAAGTGTAATGCATTAGATTACCTGGAGCAAAATGTCTAACGTGGGAAATAGCTCTTGTAATTCTAGTTCAGAAACTTTGAAATTAAAAGGTTTTATATGTACGTGCGAAGAAACTAAATTGTCAAAATCATTATTCTTTGTTTTGGTTTGTTTAATAAAATATTAATTTCGTGACAAGTCATGTATGGTAGATTAACGTTTGATAAGTCATCTCAACGTTTTTATCGGATTCGAAAATTAAAGTTACGATAAGGTACAGATAACGTTATTTACAATGGAGTTTATAGTTTTATTTAAAAGATAACAGAAACCGCACTTTAATAAAGATAAAGAAGTCAAGTGCAGGATCGAGTCAGCTCGCGCAACCTTTCAAAAAATGAGATCGCTCTACTGCAATAATAATTTAAATTTAAAGCTTCGAATGATCAAGTGCTACATATGGTCTATACTGTTGTATGGGGTAGAGATTTGGACCTTAAAAGCAGCAACCATTAATAGTCTTGAAGCATTTAAAATGTGGCTACATAGACGTATGCTCCGAATCTCATGGGTAGCCAAGCAGACAAATGAAGCGGTTTTAAATAGAGCAAACGCCGTCCGCGAACTACTCATAACAGTTAAATGCCGAAAGCTGTCCTATCTAGGACATATACTCAAGGGTGATCGTTACCGTATCCTTCAACTTATAATGAAGGGCAAGATAGAAGGCCGTATAGGAATCGGTAGAAGACAAGCCTCGTGGTTAAGGAATCTTGGAGAGTGGACCGGAATTCGAAGCGAAAAACAACTCTTTAGAATTGCCGAAGACAGAGCACAGCTCGCCATTGTGATTGCGAACATCAGGAGGACCTGATATGGCACCAAAAGATGAACAAGAGCACTTTAATATTCCTACAGCTGTTAATAATTTATTTTGTAAATAGTTCCATTTTGAATGCTATGCATTTTACTATTAAAAAAAGAGTGGTAGCTACTTTTCCATTTATCTCCTACTTATGAGTAAGTTAATAAAATAAATGATTTGATTCTTTCAAAATTTAAAGCATTATCACAAATCATACGAACATATTATAGAAGCCTTACGCTCTGCAGCACAAGAAGCTCTCGGAATAGAGGAAACAACACCCAAACATAACAAAATCATCACATGGAATAATAGCTTAGAGAGTCAGAAGAACAAAAAACAAACGGCGTACAAGAAATGGCTAACTACTAAAGATATTAATGACACAAGACTAGACTTCCCTATCAATTTTAAGAAAACATGTACTCGGCATACGTATCTTAAAAATGTTTTTATTTTATTAAATATTATTTTCGGATATAAATATTTTTATGTTTGTATGTATGTGTTATGTATGTGTGGTTCATTTTCTTCCTAAAATTCTTCAGAATACATTTGAACCAAGTCCACTATTTTGGATTTCTTGTGGTTATAACATGAAATTTGGCCAATAAAACCTATGTAAATGTCCAAGTTACTCCTTGAACTTTTTAAATTAAATATATATACTATTAAAAAATGTTAACTGGTAATTTTGATACGGAGCTTTAACTTTAAACTTCTTATGTAGCTCAAAAGTAGCTAAAGTGGACTTGGTTCCCTTTTATTCTGATCCCTCCATTTTTGCTGATGATACAGCCATAATCGCTTTTTATCATAATCTACAATTGGCATCCAGAAACCTACAAAACAGTCTCAACAAAGTTGAAAAGTGGCTCAAAAAATGGAAAATAAAGTCAACGAAATCAAGTCAGTTCAGGTAACCTTTACTTTTAAAAAGAAAATTGTCCGCACGCTGGCTTAAACAACTATCAAATACCACAGAAATACAGCGTAAAGTACAATTAGACAGATGGCAGAAACATATATTTTACAAAAGGAAACAACTTGGTCTGAATTTACGACAACTCTATTGAATAATTGGAAGAAAATCCAAACTATCACTTCAAAACAAGGTACTAGTGTACAAAACAATACTGAACCCGGTGTGGACCTACGGGAAACAGCAAGCCATTTCAATCTTGAAATTCTACGGTGGTTTCAGAACAGAATTATGAGAATAATAACTTATGCCCCGTGGTATGTGCCAAACTCTATCTTAGAAAAGGACCTAAAAATTCCATGTATATAAGGTGTAAGAGTGTTTTTTAAAATTTTTTTTTAATCATGTAAAGGAGTATAACCGAAGTAACTCGGTTGTATAAAGTAAAGAATAGTGAGATAAGGGAATGCTGTGGTTTAAAAGAAGATGTTGTTACGAAGAAAGATAAAGAAATGCTTAGATGGTTTGGACACGTAGGAAAGCCGGATGAAGAAAGATTGTCCAAACAAATTTATAAGGCGAGTGTAAATGGACGAGCATGTATGAGAGCACTGATGAAAGTAGAAGAAGCAAAAGATGAGTGTAAGAACCGTAGCGGAAGTGAAAGAAAGTGGTCTCTGCCTACCCCTACGGGAAAAAGGCGTGATTATATGTATTATATATAATTTGATGGATCTTGTAAACCTGACAAGTAAGCACTGAAGATGACTTAAGTATCGAAAGCGCTATGCAATTCTAATAAGTTTTTGTTTAATGCTTTATTAGTAGAGAAGAAAAAATAAAAAAAATTAGTACTCTACACGCTTGGGTAATCTCTTCATAGTTGAATGTGTGAATGGGAAAAAAATTATTTTTTTTTTCAGAAACTAACAATATAAATCACGCAAGGTGTTAAATAAATTTACATCTAACGTTCAATATCAGTTCTATCTTGACGTATTTATCAGTTCTTACGAAAATGTATGTTTAAGATTTGGAAAAGTTCGTAGTTGTCCGATGATAATCTTAGCAAACCCCGGTTGAACGTTTTAACGAAGTTTCGACTTTTCGAACTACAACCTATGTAGCATTACCGGAAAAATCAAATACTCTTTCTGACTAGACACAATACAACGTAGCCACTTTAAACTGTTAATAAAAAAAACTTACTTACAGCTACTGGTATTTTTAAAGTGTAGCAAGACTAACCTGAAACAGAAATTCAATAATTATACTGGAGAATAATGAAAACAAACAAGTTTTAATAGTATAGGAACTAGCAACAACTATGTGCCATACGTGAATGTTTTTTTTAAATAAAAAAAGTATTTTTGTATGTCTGTAATTTTAATATTATGTTATTTAAGGATAAATAAATCTAAAATTAATTTGCCAGACATTAATTCAATTGTTTAACTTTGAATAAGCCCGAAAAAGTCATGAAAAGCATGGCAGTATTATGGTAGTAGTCAGAGAGAGAGAGATAGTTTAGAGTGTAAGAGAGGTAGAGTGCGACGGTGGCGCAAACAGCAAGTTGACAACATGGTGTTAGTTTAAAGTCATATGTTTGTGCTGTTGTTGTTTTTAATGTTTACTCTTAAATTTTGCTACAATAGCTAATGATAAAATGAAATGTGTTTTTTGTAAAAGGAAGAATGATAAAATAATACTTTTCGTAAACGATAAACTAAAAAAATGCCAGGAATACAGATGGATATCACAGGCAATGTTACAGTAGCTTTCAGTTTTAATGGCATTAATTTCAGTCTACCAATTTTCTTTATGTTAAATTTTTTTAATTAAAACTAGTACTTACTAGGTCAAGTACAAGTAATGTACTTTTGTAATAATTTTCTGTCTCATTCACAGCAATATTTTCTGCAACTGTCTCTCTCTGACTACTATCATCATACTTGCCATGCTTTTTATGACTTTAAAGCTAAACAATTGAATTAATGTCTGACAAATTAATTTTAGGTTTATTTATCCTTAAATACCATAATATTAAAATTACAGACATTCAAAAATACTTTAAATTTTTTATTAAAAAAAAAATTCGCGTATGGCACATAGTTAGCAGTGATAAAAGTGTCTATATATAGCAATAAAAATGTACGTTTGGTCAATCTATCCAATGCCAAAAAATTATGCTTTTTAAATTTTTTAAAATTTAGGATTTTTACCTGTACAGGTAAGTTGCGGACTAATGAACGCAACCGCTACCGCCAGCCAGGTGGCTCAGACTCTAACCGAAAGAGCTAAAAGGACGACATAACAAAAAATCAGCTGACCTGATATTCTTTCTCGAAAACGTTGCTAGCTCCTATACTATAAGTACCTACTTACTAACCGCAACTTATTTTTGATCTATTCAGAATAATTCGTCGAGTTTTTACCGGAGTCATTAAAACATTTTAATTGCTAATAATTTAAAGTTTTAATATTCGTACGATTACATTGGTGCGCCGAATAAAAGTTGTTAGAAGTTTTTTAAATAAGCTATTTTTATCTTTTAATTACTAACATAAGACACAATGAGTTTTATATCTGAAACCCTACATAAAATACATGAGGAGGAGACATGCAAAACGCATTTTGTCCATATTTTCCATATTTGTGATGAAGGTGGTGCCACATTCTTAAGGTCAAACGCTATCTTTTTTATGAGTACTTGGACAGTCAATAAGCATTAGGTCCTCGTGATAATAAATGGGAAAAAATACCATGTTGTCTGTACTTTCAAAGTGCATTTTGTTAAAAAACAGAGACAAAATGCATTTTGATGGTGTTTTTGTTCATTTTACTAAAAAACCTGCTAGTGTGGTGTTGCTTTAGTGTGTTGTGGGTGTATTTATTGAGAATAGAAGTTGTCTTTTGTTCAAAATGGAAGATCTAAAAGGTGAACATATTGTTGGTAATAACATGGACAGAGGAAGCCAAAAAAGAAAAGGAGTACATCATCGCTTGAAAGAAAAAAAACAAATAAGGTACTGTTGAGGTTTGAAACTTAAAAAATATTATCAATGTTTTGCTTTTAATTTTATAGATACAAACCAGATACCAACTAGTGACCTAAGTAAAAGTAATCATGATAATGTACCAAAGCCACCAATAAATATTCTTACGTTTAAATTCTTTCATGATCAATATACATATATGTATTAAAATAATACGATTTTTGATAATTTATTTAAGGATAAAAAAAAGAATTAAATATCAGTGGTCTGGGTGCGACCCTAGAGGTTCACACGACTAACTTCCCAGTGGAAAGAATAAAGAAATATCGTATGTTTTGTTATTATAATTATTATTATTATTAAAAATATGGTCATCATAGTTTTCATATAATTATTTCTAACATGCAATCATATTATCAGTCCCCGCAGTAAAAAAAATCATAATTTAAAAGATCTTAAAATTTCTGTATTAAAAATAGTATAATTTATAAATTGCAAAATTCAGGTAGTTTACCATTTTTTTTAGTTTTTGGATTCTCCATAAAAAACAGCTGGACCGATTTTGCTAAAAATCTAATCAGTTCTAAGTTGCGTAATTATTCGTCGAATGCAAATAGTCCCACGTCGATATCATTTTTTGTTCTCGAAATAATCAAGACGAAAAATAATTCTGAACGCACATACGAACATACGCACATAAGTACACACACACAGGCGTCCACTTAAAAACTATTGTATTCGACTCTTAGTACTTAGAATTCCATGTATATAAGGTGTAAGAGTGTTTTTTTTATCATGTATAGGAGTATAGCCGAAGTAACTCGGTTGTATAAAGTAAAGAATAGTGAGATAAGGAAATGCTGTGGTCTAAAAGAAAATGTTGTTACGAAGAAAGATAAAGAAATGCTTAGATGGTTTGGACACGTAGGAAAGACGGATGAAGAAAGATTGTCCAAACAAATTTATAAGGCGAGTGTGAATGGACAAGTCGGTAGACGTCGACCTCGTCGAACATGCAATCATATTATCAGTCCCCGCAGTAAAAAAATTTTTATGGGTTGCACTCTGAGAGTGCCGGCAGAAGTGAAAATTTAAGTACTAACGTTGTGCGCCCTGCGCCGCCTAAACGAAACAGCCGGCGTAGGCATACGTTTTCGCCGCGCCGTAGAAAGAGAGGGGGAAACTCCCTCTCCTACGCCACGCCAGCTGTCTACTCTCCATCCGTCTTACGAATTTTCGATCAGGTCACGTGTCCTGACGCTAGTTTAACATTTTTTACCCATTACAAAAAAAGTGTAAAACGCCGCTAAAGAAGTTTTCACTTCAAAAATTTATTTAAAATATTTCATCGATAAAGAAATAATTTATGGGGAACAACCATAATTATAATTAAATGCTTACCTATTATAAAAGTATTATATAAAAAAATATAAACATAACGAAACAAATCGAGAAGATGATTTATCCCTTTTCAGAATAAACTTGCAAATTCTTAAATGATGGTATTGCGGAAAATTTTAAGCCGAGTATGTCGTCTATATATAATGAGGGAATACACAAGGGTATTTTGGCGAATAAATCATGCTGCTACCTACATACAAGATAAATATTGCATCGAATTATGAGTATGTTGTGCGTTTTGTCATACTACAAAAATCAAAAAATAGATTTAAACTTAAAACTTTCTCGTGCGTACAATTTCCAAGTGTATAATATATTAACGTATTGTCGATTATTTAAATATAATCATGACCGACCGATCTGACGGACGGCCGGACACTGACTGACTGAATGAATCATTAATATTTAAGTTAATTTAATATAAAGATATATTAATTACTTAAATTATGTTTGTTTCTTTTTTATCAGAATATTGTTAGTATTTTATACACGATACACACTTATTCGAAGCAACAAGGTAGACATGTCGGGTTCGTATAGCGTACTATTCTTCTTATATTGATTATTGTTCGTTTGTGATATATTTTTTATATAAAAGATACTTCCGTTAATGCGTACGGCTATCGATATGACAGTAACTTAAAAAGAATATCGAAAATTATATCGGTTAATCGACGAGAATATCGCTGAATCAACGAATACTTTTTTTAAACGCGATCTACGAAGCTTCGGGTACGTTTTATTTCTATTAAAAATATATAAACAAAGTAAATAAAGTCCATGACATGCGTCAACGGTTAAAGAAAATATTTATTTAAAACGTATTCGAGTTTATTGTATACAAAACCTAGTCTGTTTTAAACAAAATTACGGAGCTATGAAAGTAACATTTTCACGAGTTAAAACCGGTCAGTCTTCCGTCCGACCTAAAATACCTTGGTACCGTCTTACGAATTTTCGATCAGGCCACGTGTCCTGACGCAAGTTTAACATTTTTTACCCATTACAAAAAAAGTGTACAACGCCGCTAAAGAAATATTTATTTAAAACGTATTCGAGTTTATTGTATAAAAAACCTAGTCTGTTTTAAACAAAATTACGGAGCTATGAAAGTAACATTTTCACGAGTTAAAACCGGTCAGTCTTCCGTCCGACCTAAAATACCTTGGTACTACGAATTTTCGATCAGGCCACGTGTCCTGACGCGAGTTTAACATTTTTAACCCATTACAAAAAAAGTTCACAGCGTGCCATAAGAAGTTTTCACTTCAAAAAATCATAATTTAAAAGATCTTATTATTTGTATTAAAAATAGTATAATTTATAAATTGCAAAACTCAGATAGTTTACCATTTTTTTCAGTTTTTGGATTCTCCATAAAAAACAGCTGGACCGATTTTGCTAAAAATCTAATCAGTTCTAAGTTGCGTAATTATACGTCGAATGCAAATAGTCGCACGTCGATATCATTTTTTTTTCTCGAGATAATCAAGACGAAAAATAATTCTGAACGCACATACGAACATACGCACATAAGTACATACACACACAGGCGTCCACTTAAAAACTATTGTATTCGACTCTTAGGACTTGGAAATGTGGATATGTCAAAATTCGGGATTCGCAAAATAGGACCCATTACTATAACTTCCACTGGGAAAATAAAAAATAAAAAAATTTGCACTCTTCCAAAAAACAAAATAATTAAAAAAATCATTTTAATATATATCCTTACTTATTATGTACCTCCCATTGTATATATTTAAAAGTACGGGTGTACAGCAGTAATTTTTTAGAGTTATTTGAATGCCATCGTTTTACGGCTTTTAGTAAGAGTGGATTTCGTTAGGTGGTGCTTCGGGCGTTCGACATTTTCTATTGAAATAAATCGTTTCAATATATTTTAAGACCGCTTTAAAATAGAATTGTAACATTTTAACGAATGCCCGCTATTTTAGACCCTACAAAACCCGCAACAAACCATGTCTGAAGCTGTTTTACTGTTAAATCAATCCAATTTACTTTGGATTGGCGTTTGCACGGTTGGGTAAGTGCAGAATTGATAAAAATAACTTTATAGTTATTCGATTCCCTTATTCGTCCATTTGTCAATAGGTAAAGCCTTTTTTTATTATATAGGATGAATCGCTACCAACGGGACGGACGATTGTTACAGCAAAACGTTTTAAAAAAATTTGTCACTTTAGTAGTTTGTATATTAGTGAAGACTACATTCTAAAATTATTTTGAAATAAACAGGACGTCCCAATAAAGTGTGGCGTATCAAAGTTATATTTTTGACCATGGCACAACCTGTATTTTACTGCATTTTCTGATTGTCCGCAAAAAATAAGGTATACTTTCCTTTATACTCATGCACTCATACAGGGTTGTTCTTGATAATTATGTCGAATTTTTTTAAAATGTGACGTTTTTAAAAAATTTATTACCTACTTATCTAACAAATTATAATATTATTACTAATATATAAATTGTAACAGCCTTGAGAGTCTTTGGGAGATGATGGTTTGGATGGTTGAGGTCAGTCAGAGATATGGACTCTCTCTGAACTTTAAAATAACAAAATATATGGTAGTGTCAAAAACGAACAACCACGCTGGCCAACTCACGATAAATAACAAACAAATAAAATAGAACAGAATTGGACTCTGACTGACGCTTCCTGCAAAAAAACCGAGTCGTTTGAAATGTGGTTGTACCGACTAATTTTGAAAATCCCATGGATGGACCATATCACCAATCTTAGTGTCCTAGTACGAATGGGTAAAGAAAAGGAGTTGCCTGTTTTAATTAAAACGCGCAACCTGGAATATTTGGGACTTATAATGAGAAACAGCCAACGGTATGAACTACTACAACTGATATTGCATGGCTAAGTAGAGCGCAGGAGGGGAACTGGAAGAAGTGACATATATGAAAGATATATATATATATATATATATATATATATATATATATATATATATATATATATATATATATATATATAATCCAGGATATCTACAGCTGTCGCTGCCTTCCTGCTTTCAGCCCTTGTCTCCAGTTGTCCTTGTCCTGCCAGTCTCCGTCCTGCAGGTTTCTTAATTCCATCGCCTCATCCACTTCGTCTCTCCATGGTCGCCTTGGTCGACCTCTCTTTCGTCTGCCTAATGGACTCCACTCAGTTACCCGGTGTATCCAGCGATCCTCCGGAGTTCTTCTAACATGTCCGTACCACGTTAGTTTCTTTTCCTCTATGTGTTCTAGTATGTCTTTTTTACCTCCATTCTTCTCCTGATCTCCTCATTTCTTATTCGATCTAATCTGTTCACTCCACAACTCCTTCTCCAAAAGTCCATTTCTGTGGCTACAATCTTCCCTTTGTTTTTTTTGTTGATCACCCACATTTCAGCTCCATAAGTCATTATGCTGCGAACTATTGAATTGAATATTCTCGTTTTATTAGTCTTGGTTATGTGGAGATCCCATAATATTGGGTTTAATTGATTAATACATGCCCTAGTTTGACCTAGTCTATTTTTTATTTCTTCCTCTGTTGTTCCACTTTTTGATATTATAAACCCTAGGTACTTAAATTTATCATCTATTTCTAGGTGATATATCCTGTCTTGTGCCGTTGACATATATTGGGTCTTTTCGAGGTTGATTTCCACTCCATTTTTCCCATATTCCTCCTCTAGTTTCCGCATCATAAAACCTAAATCCTCCTCATCTTGAGCTATGATTACCCGTGTGGGGTTGCTAGTCCTCCATCGGGCGCCTCCCCAGGTGGCGGATAGGGGAACGCTCACCAGATATGGTGGGTACCGGGGAAATAAAATACCCGGGGCGGACCAAAACTAGCAAAAAAGCAGATCACGTCTGACTCATAATGGGCGGTGATCAACAGCGTCTGACCCAGAATGGGCGGCTAAGAATCAAGGTCCTCCAAATGGGGGGTTGTGGCGTTAGGCTCTAGCAACCTATCACACATAAAAAAAACAAGGGTTAAATGAACGAAGGGCAGAATGAAAAACAAAGATAAGAAAGTAATTCCCCGGGTGGAAATCCACACCTCTATTAGAGGGAGCCCTATCGGATACGGGGGGGGGGGGCAATTCTGCAACTGCTTTACGCAACCCAGTCTTAAATTTCAGCCAACAAGGAAAAACACCTTGAAGAATACGTAAAACGGAAAGTAAACTCGTCATTGGTACCTGGAATGTCCAGGGATGGAGGACAAAAGACAGAGAAGTTTCGAAAGATGAACATGGACGTACTCGTAATTAGTGATATGAAAGATAACGGTCTAAATTAGAACTATTTCACACGAACGAAATTTTCGCTCTGTTTATGTTAAATTGTTTTTAATTTTGCTTTATTGTCAAAATAGAAGCCTTACGTTACAAATTTTTTTATTGTCTTGTGTTTTGTTGTAAATTTATTACAATGACAAATTTTCTATAAAATATCCAAGATCAAAATTATACCTAAAAATGTTTGTTTTTTATTCCTCTTTGGAATAAAATTGGTCTGGCACGTTCATACTTGACCAAAATTCTGCCAGACCAAGAGCTGCTAATTGTTATGCTCGAGTTTTTTTTTTGCTTTTAGCACATGACGACGCGACGGCAAGCTGCAGGGAGGTTTCTAGAAAAGGGGCTGTTGAAGTTTTAGGATGCCTCTACTGAATCTCGCCGTGCTTCGTTAGGATGGTAAATCTTCGATAACTAGTTAGCTGGTTCGTAATTCTGTTTGCTGTCAGTTTTTCCGGCCTTACCGCTGTGAACTTCTTGATAAAGTAAATTAAACCTCTACACTTTTCTTGTTTGATAATATATTTTAAAAATTTGTACAATGAGCTTACAGTTAAAAAAGACCTGTCTCTTCAGAAAATTTTTACTGGTTAAAGGGTTTTAAATTAATTGATGTTATTTAATTATATTTATTGTAAATTTTTACCACGTAGTGTTTTAAAGCTAACTTGCTTGTTCTCTCTACGAAGACGATGGACGAAGTCACAACTTTTCTAATTGGTTTTGCTTATGACTTTATGTATGATTGGTTGCCTATAGCACGCGTCTATCGGCTGTAATAATGAGGTTTTTAAATCAAAGAATGGATTAAAGGACATTCTACGGTTGAAAAATAACTGAATTTTTAGCAGCACAATTGACATTAAATTTTTAATCTGTTAAATATGTCACAATTAAAAGTGCGTGTTTCTAAGTAATGATAATCTCGCTATTGAATAAGAAAAATTAAATGCTTCATCTGTAATGGCAGTGATAACAGAGAGAAAATATTACCTTTTACCGCTGATACATTTAAAAAATGTTGTTTATTTAATTTAACTAAATTAAACTAAAAAGTAAAAATAATTTTTAACATAATAAAATTACTGACGAGAAAATTAATGTCACTGTTCTAAAAGCGTGGGGCGCTTTATATGACATTTTTAAACTAACTGTGCGTTTCGGAATTAAAGCACCCCGCACTCTTGGAACAGAGACATTAATTTTCTCGTCAGTAATTTTATTCTTGCGTTAAGAATTATTTTTTACTTTTTATTTTAATTAACTCTACTACTACTTTTTTTAAACTATAATTTATTTAAAACACTTTCTATTGTAAATAATTGTTTAAAACACATTTGCTCAAACATGCAAAATTTACTTCAAAACATTAACCCAATTTTAAGAGTCATTAGAGCACTAAATAAAACAAAAAACGTTGGGCTAGTCCATTTTGTGGAAAGGGGTGTTAAACTTAAAAAATAGTCACCGACTTAATATTTTACTACACAGGTGAAACTAATAAAAGTGTGTTAAAAATACATCTGTGTTAATATAATAGAACAAATTTCATTTTGTTTTTAAAAAATTAACACAATACTTTTATGCAACACAAAATACAAACTACCATTTGTATTATTGGAAATTGCTAGTGGCGCCATCTACTAGATATTAGGCAGCCTACTTATTTTGGAAAGTAGAAAACTGTCGCGTATTTTAAGCATTTCTGCAACACTATTGGAATTGCGCGCATGCGTAGTTCTATCTTTCTTGCTCTCATGCAAAGGATCCCTGAAGAAATTTATGAATCTTGGCGAAACTAATCAGAATAATCGGAAATTTTGATCAAATGATTGCAATTTCGTCGGAATTTGACAAGTGTACGAATTTTAAATTAAATCTGATCGTTTAAGTAGGGCAAAATCGAGGCCAAAGAGTCAGTTAGAAGCAAACATACATGCAAGCAAACAAACCTACATGCAAAACTGATATAAGCATGTTAAAAATTAATTTAAGTACAGTAATTTAATAATAATACCTAAACTACAAAATTCTACCGGTTACCATTCAAAATTTTACCTTAATCTAGTTGATGAAAAAAATCAATGGTTGATGAATTCAATCAATTTTTACAAAAAGTTATTACGGATAATGATAAATTAGTTAACGTAATTACATAGATTGTCTTTATAATTTTACGGTAAATTTGGCATGGAATGACCTTTATATTATCACTAGTTTTAAGCGGCGGCTTTGCTCGCGTTGATGTCCTGAAATAACTGTCATTGGAACTAGCATTTTTTATTTATCGAACCAATAACAATTATTAAAGAATAGTAAGTAAAGGATCATATAGAAATCCCGAATTATTAAATACGGACCAATTGTTAGGCATTAAATTTCGACAGCGTGGTTTTTTATTTCTGCATAAACGATTCTTCTCGTCTGCAATTGTTCTTGAGATTCTCTCACTCTAATGGCTGCCTGCTGTTCAGCTTGTCTTTCTAAACGAAGTTGCGTTTAAAGAGGTGTTTCAGAAGCTCTTAAATTAGCTTGGCGTTCAGCTTGCTCGTCTAAACAAAGTTGAGTTTAAAGAGGTGTCTCTGAAGCTCTTAAATTAGCTTGGCGTTCAGTTTGCTTATCTAATCGAAGTTGCGTTTAAAGCGGTTTTTCAGAAGCTCTTAAAGTGCAATAATAGTAGGGCGTGTTGCCTCGTCTACTTCGAATCATATCATTTATGCGTATGGGCATGCTTCTAATTAAACTTTGCTTAAAATCTTGTAAAATTTGTTCTCATGCTGTGATGACTGCATTTTCGAGTTCCCTCAGTTTCTAGGTGCAGGTATTTGACGTTTAACATTTTTCTTGAGGTGATCTCTAAAGGCTCAATCGTATTTAGATCCGGGCTTTTTTATGGCCACTGCATAACTGGTATACTAACTTGGTTAAGACAATTGAGTAACTCTCCAGCTATGTGAGGTCAAGCATTGTTTTGCATAAACAGGAAATCGGGTATTAAAAAAGGACCTAAAGGCATCACATGTTCTATTTCAATATTCTTAAGAATATTCGCTCTGTGCAAAGTCATGGTAGGGAGAACTGAATCAACACCCTCGCTCGCAGTGGATAATTTAGATGCTTAAGTGGTAACCAGTAATGACGTTTGGGTCAGAAGTCTGGGTCAAAGACAAAAATACGTCTCAGAAATTATGTTAAGCAGAAGTGACTTACTGAAGGAGATGCTGCGGTCTAACCTTACGGGATCATGTTAGAAATGAAAGGATTATAGAAAAAATGACAACAAATGACACCATTATAGTTACAATAAATAAAAAACAATTAAAATGGTACGGACATCTACGAAGAATGAGCCGAGAAAGGATACCACTGAAGGTTTGAAATTGGACACCAGCAGAAAGAAATAAAAGAGAAAGATCAAGGAAAAAATGAATAAAGGACATATATATGGAAATGGGAAGGAAAGGACTGTAACAAGACGATTGGAATGATAAGGATAGATGGCGTTTGGGATGCGAGAAGCGGCAATAAGCTGAAAATACTCGCCCTTGCCCTTTAATTTTAAATTACAAAATAGAAAAAATGAGCCACAAAACTTGCTGTGTTGTGAAACTTAACCTGGCAACTCTTTACTCTTTAGTAGGCAAGGGTGCAGTGGCTGGTCTCCTACTTGTTAATCCAGCTTTATTTAAACGTCTACTTACTGTTTTAGAAGAGATTGTGACTTTGCAGACAGCTTCGAGTTCGTTTCTTGATCACAGAACTAATAACTGTCCTGTTTCTTTAAACGTTTATTTCGGCCGTGAGTGCATCGTTTTCGCCCTTGCCCTAGTTTTCTGGAATAATTTTCTACCCCATCCAGGAGTCTTACCATACGACTTATTGTGAAACGATTTTTGCCTAACAAATTGGTAACATAACTTTGATAATATCCCTCATCCAATAAGTCTAAGGCCCGCACTACCTCTTGTTTAGTTAAATTCCTTGCTCGATTCATTTTTCTTAGTTAAAAAAATCCAATGAGATCAAAACCGAACTATTCCGTGGTTTTCCGGAAAAAGATCTTTCATGAAAAATATTAGAGGCGGACACTTTTAAATGGTCCACCCAGTAGAATATCCGTTTTTTAAGAAAACGCCCGATGCTACATTTCTCATCTAGTAAAAGTTTTCGTGGAACAGGTTTGTTTCTTATAAGAAATATTAATATTACAAATCAAAAAAAAAAAATCAACAATGCTGCAATATTTTATGGAGTAATATTGAATTTGTTTCTTTATAGGTACCCTTACCTTCTTTGTGACTAAAGTAATTTAAGATTGGAAACAACGTTTTTCAAATAAAATGTTCGATATCGAGATTGAAATATGAGAAAATGGATAGGTATATATTTTATCGCCGTATTAATAACATCTGAAGTTTGAAAGAAAATTTTAATCTACATTTTCAAAACGGTTAACCTAATTTAAGGATGTGCATAACATTTATGAATTTTTAGATGGCTGCCTGATTTTAAAATATTTTTTAGAGTAAATGATTCTACATCGATCAAGATAAAGAAATAGGTACCTTTCCGATAATTTACGCGAAATAATTTTATTTTTTCTACGCCCATGTCTGTAAACGTCAAAAATCGCACTGTCAACATTCCTTGTAAATGACATATAACAATAACATGCACGTAATGAGATCTCATAAGATACACGTGCATTTTGAGAATAAAACTTAAACTTCTTGGTTTTATTAAATTACAATCAAATTTTTATTAACGTAAGACTTTATTTGGTCCATTTACACAAATTAAGTCATTTAAAAAACATAAAAACTTTTAGCATTAGCGAGATATATTTAGGATTGAAAGAGTGATGCCCCTAAATGTAGACAGCACGTTATGCAATTTCTTTAAAAATAGGACACGTTTTCTTAAGTAGCATGCTATGAAAATAAATGTCATGTCATTTATATTGTCAATTTCTTGAACAAAATATAATTGTATCCGAACATTTTCTCAACTTTATCTACGAATATGTCTGATAGTAGTGAAAGTGATGAAATTATGAGCACTCCACCGAAGATTTTAGAAAAAGCTCAAGCTGCCACACATAATTTGTTACCGCTAAAATCCAAAGAAAGGTACGAAATTACCTATCAAAAATTTATGGATTGGCGACACAAGCATAACGTTAAATCCTTTTCGGAGAATGTTTTACTTGCGTATTTTGAAGAAATATCAAAAACTATGAAGCCATCTTCTCTATGGGCCATTTATTCGATGCTAAGAACTACACTAAACATTAATAATAACATTAACATTGCAAATTATCCAAAACTAATCGCCCTACTGAAGCGGAAATCGGATGGTTTTAAAAGTAAAAAATCGAAAATCCTTTCTACTGAACAAATTAATAAGTTTCTGAAAGATGCCCCAGACGATAAACATTTGTTGTTAAAGGTAAACAATTAAAATGTTGTATAATTATCATCACATAAAAATGAGTTTTTGTTTTTTGTTTTCAGGTTATCCTCATTATAGGATTAAGCGGGGCTTGCCGTAAACAAGAACTTAGAAATATAAAAATGTAACACATTCAGGACACAGGAAAATGCTTGATATTCCAGATTCTAAAATAAAACGAGACGTTCATTTGTAGTACCAGAAACGTTTTATATCACCTGTCAAAAATACATGAATTTGCGTCCTGCTAAAATGGAACTTCCTTTATTTCTTAATTACAGAAATGGAAAATGCATAAAACAGGTTGTGATGATAAACACAATCGGAAGTACACCAAGTAAAATTGCTGAAAATCTTGAGCTGCCGAAACCAAAGCAATATACTGGCCATTGTTTCAGGAGATCATCATCCACTATATTAGTTGATGCAGGAGGTGATATGCTATCATTAAAACGACTTGGTGGCTGGCAATCTTCTACAGAAGCGGAAGGCTATGTGAATCAATCTCTTAAGAATAAAAATGACAACGCATTACGAATATCGGAGGCAATTACCAATCTTCGTCTTCTGATGTACCGAGCAGTACTACAATTATAAATAACCGGTCATCATCATTAAATGATAAGGCACAATCGATTTACAATAATTGTTCAATTGTTATCAACAACTATTATAATAAAGTTTAAATGATTGCGATGTTTTTTATTAAATGAAAGAAAATGAATGGGCGTAGAAAAAGTATAGTACGTTACACAAGTTGTAAGCCCATTACGCACTGAAATTTAAACTTTTTCATTTCGTGCGTAATGGGTTACTTACAACTCTTGTTACGTAATATACTATTAAAGTCACCATTTACTCAATGTTATTTTTAACGGAAGTGAAATAATTTTTTAAAGAATCGAAAAATTTATGTTTTATAAAACTTGTACGGTTAAAAAACTTATTGTTAGTAAGCTCAGTCGATTTGCGATTTTCCGAGCCCAAAAATAAGCGGAGTTTCCGATAATTGCAGAGAAATATTTTGTTTTAAAGTTAATGAAATTATTCGTTTTGAACTCACCACCGGTGTAGATGTTTGCAATATAAAAATCTGACAACGTCGCACGGCAGCATGTCGATAATAATGTGCTCTTTATTTTCCTCTCTATTTGAAATTATTATGTATGTTAAACTCGTATCAAATGAAAAAACATTTTTATTTCATAAACAATATACAGAATGGACCAAAAGTCTGGAAACGGACAATTATCTCGTAAATTTCTCGTTCGAATTGTACTAAATTTGGGACAAGCCCATTTTAAGATACGGAGGTTCCAGATTTGATATTTGCAATGTTGTCAGATTTACCGTTTCTCTGATATTATTAGTCACTTTGGTTTTTTAAATACATCATCCTGTTTATTTAGTCATTATTGGAATCTCCTCTTTAATACCAGTTTAGCCACATGTGTCACTCATGATTTTATGTAGTCTAAAAGATCTTAAATAAATGAAACAGAAGTGTGGCAATGCCTAATTGCATTAATAATTTTTTAATTCTTCTTCTTCTTCCGCTGCTATCCATTACTGGATGTTTGCGATCACTAACACTTGCTTTTTTTATCCGGCATTTGATTTCTACGTTTGAAGACCAGTCTTCACATAATAAGGTCCTCAGATAGTTAAACTTTTTTACTCGTTCTATGTCTTCACTATCGTATAAGAGTTTCGCATTCTGGAACTCATTCATTTGCGGATGATTACTAGGAATTTTTCTTTTTTATGTTGATGTTAATTCCCATAAGTCGGCCGTGCATTTCAACTATCTCCAGAAGCCTTTGGAGGTCATTAATATTATCTGCTATCAGATGTATCATCTGCATACCGTAATTTTTAATACAAACAATTTTCAACTACATTAAAACGTAACAATTAAAAGATTACAATATTTTCAACATAATGATTACTTAATCTTGTGTTTAAAATGTGCTTTGTAAGTTAACAGTATCCTAATCGATAGTAGAATGCGTCTACCACATTTCTCCATGATTGTTTAGGCATTGACTAGACCTTTTAGAGTACATAAAATCATAAGTGTTACATATGGCTAAACTCGTATTAAAGAGGAGATTCCATTAATGACTAAATATACAGGGTGATGTATTTAAAAAACCAAAGTGACTAACAATATCAGAAAAACTGCAAATTTGACAACATTGCAAATGTCAAATATGGAATTTTCGTATCTCAAAATAGGCTTGTATTAAATTTTGTACAATTCGGACCTACAATTTACGAGAAAGTTGTCCGTTTCTAGACTTTTGGTCCACTATGTATAACATATTATCAACACAATAATATTACTGAGATAAATATTAATATTATTATACTAATACTTTTATGTGCATCACTAGTAGTATCCATGACTGTTAAAATTTCAGGGTTATACACAAATACACATATACAAATACATAACTTTCGGAGCGTCCGGACGCCACGCGGCCTGCAGTGTTGCCAGATTTTTTTCAGACTACATACGCGGTGGTCAAATTCAATTTCTTTATAATATTTAATTATAATAAAAATTTCAAAAAATGCATTATAAAAACCGTTCCCAGGTAATTAAATTTCTTAACCACCACGAAGTTGAACTGATTAAGGGTTATATTTTGCCTAATTCGAGGCCTTGGATTCTTTGTAACTCTTATGTTTTTTGTTTTTTCTTCGTTTACTCGTAGGCCTAAATCACCTGCTTCTTCCTCCAGCTGTGAAAAAACCTTTCGTATGTCTCTTGTTGAATAAGCCACTGTATCTATGTCATCAGCAAAGGCCAACGGCAGTTTTAAACCTTGATAAGCAAAACCTTCTGATAGCTCCGACGCTATTTTGTTAACTGTATATTCCAATGCACAATTAAATAGCAATGGTCTTCTCTCCACTAATTTCCTTGGTTTGCCCATCTTCAACATTGGCAGCCATAACCTACTTCTTTTTATGGAGTCATATGCTTGCTGGAAATCCACAATGATTTGTTTGATCGAAAATATTTGATTTATCGTTGACCTCCCAGCACGAAATTCTCATTGATAGTCGCCGATAATACCTTCTACATAATATAATATAATTGCTAGGACTTTGTATGTTCTGTAAATAAGCGATATACCTCTATAATTTTGAAATTGTTTCTTGTTTCCTTTCTTATGTATAGTAACAATGACGCTTTCGTTCCACTCTAGGTATTCTTTATTGTTTCCATATTTTAAAAATCATTTTATATTTTTTTTGGTGCAGAACGTTTCCTTCTTTTTTTAGCAGTTCTCCATTTATACCATCGTTGCCTGGTGCTTTGAGGTCTTTGAGAGATGCTATCGTATTTTTAACTTCTTGAGGTGTTAGTGTTGGTACTTTTACATCTTCTAAATGGTACGTAATATTTTCATTTTTCTGTCTTTTTCTCAATATTTAGTAATTCCTAAAAGTACTCCTTCCATTTTCCGACAATTTCCGTTTCCGTCATTATTAGCTCGTCTGTTTCATTTCTCATGGCTTTTGTTTCTCCAACACTTCGACCTTTTCTTACTCGCTTTATAGCAAAAATGCGCAAAAATTTTACGCAACTCTTAAAAGGCAAATTTATTCCTAATGCTCCAAAACAATGCGTTTTAGTGATAGATAGTGTCTCCTACCACAATGTGCAGGTTCGTCCAATTTGTCATAGAAAAAACATCGATGCAGCAATGGCTAACGGAACGTGGTATTTCATATTAAGCCAATGCTTTAAAAGCTGAATTATATATAATAATAAAAACCTATGCATAAATCAGCTCATAAAAGATATATTGTTGACACAGAAGCATGAAAATAGGATTAATGCTGCGGAGATGAGTAGTCTGAGAAGTATAGCCGGAGTGACTCGGTTGGATAAAGTTAAGAATAGTGAGATAAGAAAACGCTGTGGTGTAAAAGAAGATGTGGTCACAAAGATAGATAAAGGAATGCTTAGATGGTTTGGACACGTAGAAAGAATGGATGAAGGAAGATTGACGAAACAAATTTATAAGGCGAATGTGAATGGGCAAATCGGTAGAGGTCGACCTCGGAGAACATATCTCGATCAGATCAACATTGTTTTGAAGAAATGCCAGGTCAAGAGTACCAACAACCGAAGAGCATGTATGAGAGCACTGATGAAAGTAGAGGAAGCAAAAGATGTGTGTACGAACCGTAGCAAGTGGAAGGAAGAGACCACTTCCTTCCACTTGCTTGACACAGAAGCATGAAAATAGGATTAATGCTGCGGAGATGAGTAGTCTGAGAAGTATAGCCGGAGTGACTCGGTTGGATAAAGTTAAGAATAGTGAGATAAGAAAACGCTGTGGTGTAAAAGAAGATGTGGTCACAAAGATAGATAAAGGAATGCTTAGATGGTTTGGACACGTAGAAAGAATGGATGAAGGAAGATTGACGAAACAAATTTATAAGGCGAATGTGAATGGGCAAATCGGTAGCGGTCGACCTCGGAGAACATATCTCGATCAGATCAACATTGTTTTGAAGAAATGCCAGGTCAAGAGTACCAACAACCGAAGAGCATGTATGAGAGCACTGATGAAAGTAGAGGAAGCAAAAGATGTGTGTACGAACCGTAGCAAGTGGAAGGAAGTGGTCTCTGCCTACCCCTATGGGAAAAAGGCGTGACTTTATGTATGTATGTATGTATGTTGTTGACACGCTTCTAGCGGATTATGACACTTTTACACTGCGTTTTGGTGATAGATAATGTCTCCTACCACAATGTACAGGTTAATCCTGTTCCAAATTTTTCATGGAAAAAAGCAGCGATGAAGATATGGATAATGGAACGAGATATTTTGTATATAGCCAATGCTTCACAAACTAAATTATATACATAAATTAATACGCATAAACCAGCTCCTAAAAGATATATTTTTGACACGTTTTTAGCGGAACATAATATTTTAACGCTGAGTATACCACCATACCATCCGGAGCTAAACTCTATTAAAAAAATATGAAAAGAATGAAGTAGCAATATGTAATTTCTCATTTAAACTAGCTGATGTGCGGCAGCTAACAAAAGAAAAATTTCAGTTACAAACTGGCAATTACGAATGAGGTGCAAGAATAAATAATAAATGTTGTAGAAGGTACTAGTGAGAGTGAATCAAACTTGTCTGACAATAAAACATTGAATTAAATTTATTGTAAATGCTGTATAAATAAAATTGCTTCATTTTAACAATTTTGTGAACTGACAGTTCCATTTGATGTGAAAATGGATACTCCTCTAACTTTCCTTGTATTAAAGAGCAAAATTTAAACCGTCTGTCATAATCTCTTTCTTTTAATGCATGAACAAACTGCGGTTTGTATGGATGATACAGAAAAGTTAATAAAAAAATCTGTTTTCTTATGGCAGATGGATAATATTGAATATCTGACAATAGTTTTTAATTATAACTTTTCTTGAAAACAATTGTCACTTTTTTTCAAAAATAAAGGTACTTTACTCTATAGTAAAATTTATATTTTTTGACAAACCTCATATACAGCTTAAAAAAGTTGATATCTAATGGTTGTATTTTAAGTTTTAGACTATGCATAACTTTTTTTCATAAAATTATGAATGAAAAAGTTTCCTATATGATGCCTACTTAATTGGACACACTGTATATTTATTATAATATCCAAACAAAAAATAAATTAACAATAAATTAATTTACTAACATCAATGTTAAACCAACTGCCTTAGTATCAAATTACCAATTTTATACAAAATACGTTTTCATTTACTTTCGATGTGACAAAAAATTCGACATATTATCAAAACATAGGCGTTGCGTTTCATTTGAGAGGTGTTGCATTTTTAAATAATTAAGACTTTTTGCAAAGACGGTGTAAACATCGAACAAAAATCATGGTTGATCAATTTGCCCAAATACTCCATTGAAATGCCTTTCTAATTATGTGCCACACATGGTACATTCTCTATTTTAAATTAAGGGGTTGTAGAAGTAGAAATGGAATTTTTCATACCTAACTCTTGTTGCAGGATTTTTTAACTCAAAGTTCTAAAGTAGGTATACCATAGATGTTAAGAATGTTCTTGTTTAGCTTACTCTCTATAACTAACTGCTGCCTTTAATGGACCTGTTATTGTATAACCGCAAGTTGAAATTTTCATTTATGTTGTATTTCGTTCTACTAGCAAATTACGAGTAATTAAATGTTATTACTATGCTTAAAAGTCCCTTAAACTATAAATGTTCTTAAGGAACTAATTTTTTTTATAAGTAAATCAAAAAAATAATTAATTTTTTATTATTTACAATTGCATTATATTTTATTTTATCCTCAGTTTTACGCTTATTACTTCAAAACTCTTCAAGTAACAAAACGAATACAATTGAAATCCAAAAAAAACCCTGAATAAATAAACTGGAAAAAGGACTGTAGTGAATGAGTGAGATGTCATTTACTTCGTTGTAAGTGGGTAAGTGAGCAGAAAATAGTCGGCAATTGTTTGCAATTCTCAAAAAAAAAAAAAACAACGACAAAACAAAAGTAAAATTAGTCACCCGAAGCAAAAAAAAAAAAAAAAAACAAATTATTTGGGCAATTTTGATGGTTAACTGAGGTAACTAAAAAAAATTTTTCTGTATAAAAACGTAAATATTGAAAATTATTTATGAGATTAATTTTCGAGGTATCCCAGGAATTTTTTAAATAACTTTGGAGCTGCTAAACTCAAAAAACCCAAACCAAACAAATAGTCAATTATCAAATTTTTTGCATTAATAGAAAACTTTTAAAATTTAAATCAATTAGCAAAATAACAAAGATACAAATCCATAGGACTTTAATCAGACTTCTTCTTAAGTACTATGTCCTTTTAGAACGTTTGTCACCGACAAGGCTGTCCTTACTCTGTCGACGGCAAGTCTGAACAGAGAGCTTGAGTTGAGTTTATACCAGTCACGTAGATTCTTGAGCCATAATGTTTTTCTGCGGCCCGGCTTTCTTTTACCATAAATTTTTACCTGCATGATGTTCTGCAGTGATCGGTATTTTTCGCCTCTCATAACATGCCCAAAATATTGCAGTTTCCTTCTTTTGATGGTGGCAATAATTTCGGTGGATTTATTCAGACGTTGGAGTATTACCAAATTGGATATTTTTCCGTCCATTAAACTTTTAATATTTTCCTGTAAGCCCACATCTCAAAGGCTTCAAGTCGTTTTTCTTCGTACTTGTTTATAGTCCAGGCTTCCATACCGTACCGCAGGGTGGAGAAGACATAACATCTGAGAAGTCGGATTCTTAGAGTTAACTTCAGATCTCTACGGCACAAGACCCTACTCATGTTTTTAAATGCTACTCGAGCCTGCTAAATTGTTAATTTTACTTTAGTTTGACTATCCGCGCTGTTAGTTATTATGCTGCCTAGCTATTTTATTTGGTTCACTTGCTTCAATAGTTTACTCCCCAAACTGTTATGTTAGCTATGATATTAGGGTGCTTGCTAATTACTAATACTTTGGTATTTTTTGCATTTAATCTGAGTCCGGCCATTGCGCATTTTTCGATGACTTCATCCAGTCATCATCATCATCATCCAGCCTTATTCTCTTGTCCATTGCTGAACGTAGGCCTCCTCGAAATATTTCCATCTTTCCCTATTTTGCGCCTCTGCGATCCAGTTCGTGGTTATCCTTTTGAGGTCATCTGTCCATCGTGTCGGTGGTCTACCCCTGCTTCGCTTATCCGATCTCGGTCACCACTCCAGAACTTTCTTTGTCCACCTTCCGTCCTTCATTCTAGCCACGTGTCCTGCCCATCTCCATTTCTGCTTTGTAATTCTCTCTATTATGTCCTCTACCCCCGTTTTTCTCCTTATATCCTCGTTTCTGACTCGGTCGTTAAGGGAAAGTCCTAACATGGATCTCTCCATTTTCCGTTGCGCTACTTGTAGTTTTTTCATCCAGTATCCGTTGTAAATCTTCCTGACTGGAGGCCAACAGTACCATATCGTCTGCGTCAGTACTAGTCTGTACCAGTCAGTAAATGTATCTGTGCTTCTTTACAAGGGGGAGAGTTTATAAAAAGGAAATGATTGTGGACCCGCTTTTTGAAAAGTTGCAGGTCATAGTTCTCTGAAAAAACTGATTTTGGAATCTTGTTCCATTATGTAGCGGCCCTGTAAAAGAAGGATTTTATGGAGATTGTTCTTGTAGTGTCAATCTTGAGAGTAAATGGGTGAGACTGATCAGCGTGCCGAGTTCTTCAACCGAATGTGGCCAGTGGTGGTACAAAAATTTTTATTTCCCTGGAGCATCTGCCTTGGAAATATCTGTAGAGTAATATCTGGTCTGCAACTCTCCTTCTATGTTTTAGTGGGTGAAGGGTATCTGTGAGACTTGAGCTGTTTATCAATCGAATGGCCCTTTTCTGAATGGAATCTAGAAGACGAAGAAAATGCCTTGGTGCTGAACCCCAAATGTGCGAGCAATACTCCAGTAGAGGTTGGATTTGAGCCTTGTACGTCGTCAACAGTTGATCAGGAGTAAAAAACTTTCGTGCTTTCTACAGATAACCTAGCCTCTGTCTTGCTGACTTTGCGATGTTAGCCACATGGTCATGCCAAGACATATTATTAGACACCGTGACTCCCAAAATCAAGATGGAGGGACTTGATTTAAGGGTATTTTCGGACATTGTGATGGAATTATTTGAAGATTTCACTTTTTTGGAAAACGTAGCGCTTTGTGTTTTCTGGGCGTTGAACTGAACAAGATTGTTGGTTCCCCACTCGACGATTGCTACAAGATCTCTATTGATGGAATCAACCTGTTCTTGCATGAGTTTAATTGTATCATTCACCGAAAGTAATCGATAGACAAGTGTGCTGTCGTCTGCAAAACTGTAAATTGTCGGAAATTCGTACCAGAGTCGATATGCTTGAATTTTATCACGCACCGCACGGTTGCATTCTTGATTGAACCAGGGTTTGGGGTTGGAGATCCGTCTTGCACCATGAGGAATGTATTAGTCCATGCCTAGCCTTATGATTTCGGTGTGTTCTTGTCTGTCCTGCATCCTTTTTGTATTTATCGACCAAGTTGTGCATATCGCTGGCGTTCTTCAGCTGAGTTTAAGCCACTTATTTTAAGTTGTCGCCTGTTTTCCACAGTTGTTAGTGCACAACAATGGGTTCCATTAAAAACGAAAGCAAGGTAGCCAAGAAGTAGACGATGGGATCAAGTAAAGGAAGATATAAAAGCATTGAAAATCAGCGACTGAAAAACAAAATGCAGATACAAATAAAAATGGAAAACCATAACAAAAGCCGCCAGGACATATTAATCACTATAAACGTACTGATATAAGAGGAGTAATCCACCTAGTCAATAGGAACAATAAAGCTCTTTTTGAGCAAGCCATAATCCCTCAGGATTAATCGGCTATGATGCTAATGATTACCTTTATTAAATTAACGTCATATTTGTATTTTTATTTTTTCGAGCCAAGGGGTGAAAAAGGAAAAGTATTGGTTTACCTCCAAAACCAAAATCGCCAAAACCATGTGCGTTGCACGTTTCATGGCCCCACGTGTCGAATGGCACCATTTTCAGCGTGACGGTTGTTTCAAATTTTGTCTGTGTGTAGTGTAGGTCTCTATAACTTACAGGGTAGAAGTTTTGCCCGAAGGACAAGACCGAGTTTGAAGATAGGCCATAACGGTACATTCTTTCAGGTACCTGCCGTACAAAGTGATCACAAATTTACCGCATTTTGTACTTTTTGCACGATAACCTCAGAAGGAGAGCTAGGGCGATGAAACTTTCAGGAATTTTTTTTTTACTTTTCCGAACCGAAGGGTAACTATAATAAAATAGAGAAGAGCCCTCGGTTTGGAAAAGTTAGTTTTGCTATTTATTAGTTTTGATATTTTTGAAAAATATTTGTTTAAAACTTTTTCTGCTTAGAAGTAGTTATCATTGTCAAAACTTTTCTGAAATGATGAGACTTAAAATTAAATAATTCTTTGTATAAAATAAATTGTTTGTCACTACAATACCCACGTAAAATCCAATTATATTAAAAAAACAAAATGCGATACAAAAGAAATGCAATCCAATTGGATTTTTAATTTACCGCAAAATCAAATGGAAAAGCTAAGTAAGACTAGCATTTTAAAAAGACAGCAACGAAATAGATTGTTTTGGATATTAATTACGTTGTCAAAAATAAAAACGAAACATTTGCTTTCAGAAAAAGAAAATTAATGGCTTCGATCCATTTTGATTTCAGTTCGATTACATAATGAAACAATTTTTTAGGTCGGTTAAATAATTTGTTGACGTGGTTTTTTAAAATATTTCATTGATTTATTGACAGGAAAATGAATGAAACTATTATTGGTTTACTACTGATAAAAGAAATTACTTACATGTTGCCAGTACTAACCAGATTTATTTTTAAATCAACACCGTACCATTAATAGTAGGTACCAACAATTAAAAACAAATAGTTAACATAATCAATATACATATTTTATTGTAACACAATTTAACGAACAATCTACTGTAAATTTTTTTCGACACAATAATTTTTGTACAATAAGCATAAGTCTGGACGCCACCTGATTGATAATTTGTACAGTTAGTGTGTAAGCACTCGAAAACATAATTTGGCAAAAAAAATTGTGCTTTGTTTGTCTTGCTTGTCTGTTAGTTTGCTGTAAAACTGCAAAAACAAGATTGTCAGTAAAGGATTCCTAATAAATGTAAGCAAAACAAAAGTAATGGTTTTTAAAAGAGAAGAAAGCATAAGAAACTGTAAAGTTCTGATCAATGGAGAAAGAGTGGAAAAAGTAAATAAAATTGAGTTCAAAATTTACGAAAGATGGAAAGTATGACAGTGACATTGAATGAAGGGTGTTGGCAGGAAAACAAATAAATGGTGCACTGCATAGCTTTATGAACAGCCAGAAAGTGTCAAAAAAGGCACGTCTATATATGGTAGTAAATGTTGGGTTTGGCAGAAAAGCATAAAAATAGAATTAATGCTGTGAAGATGAGTAGTCTGAGAAGTATAACCGGAGTGACTCGGTTGGATAAAGTAAAGAATAGTAAGATAAGAGAACAATGTGGTGTAAAAGAAGATGTGGTTATAAAGACAGGTCAAGAGTATTAACAACCGACGAGCATGTATGACAGCACTGATGAAAGAGGAGGAAGCAAAAGATGTGTATAAGAACCGTAGCAAGTGAAGGGGAGGTGGTCTCTGCCTATCCCTTCGGGAAAGAGGCGTGACAATATGTATGTATGGATTACTAAATAATTCATATTCGTAAAAAGGTTAATAAATCGACCTTAAAATTAAAGTTTTAAATAATCTTGTAGAAATAGGATTGTAGTTAAAGGATTTTTGAATATCTCAAGTTTCGCTTACATGCTCGTCGGTTGTTGGTACTTTTGACCTGGCCTTTTTTTAAAACAATGTCGATCAGATCATGATATGTTCGCTAATATGACCTGATCATTGGCATAAAAGAGGCATCTGACGATCAAATCATTAATTCTTAAACCATACGTACTCTCTTTAAAATCTTTTTAACAATTGTCTATGTATAAGTTAAAGAGCCATAATAAAGCCACACATCCCTGTCTAACACCTTTTTTTACTGACTGGTTTTCCTTGCTAAAACAATGTAGAACTTGTATACAGGAAGGTACTATATATTATTTGTTTATAAATTATGATTTAATAATAATCTAGTTTATAATTTTTTTTATAATGTGGTTTAAAACGATAAGTTTCTCTTTTAAAGTTTACAAAAAAATACTACGAAACAAAAAAGTTTAAGAAAAAATGTTTGATTCCAATGACATTTTACATTTTATAAACCGTTAACCAAAAGGAAAAGTTGAGGGTCAAAGGAGCGTTGACCCTTTCCGAAAAACCATAAAAAATGAAATCGACTAATTTAAATTTATTGTTCATTGTTTTAAAGTGATCAGAGAAATACTTCAAAAGTTTATTTGAGAAAGAGGATACACAAGTACAGACCCCATTCGAAAACATTAGTGAAAGTTGCAATGAAAGTGAAATTAGTACGACAGAAATTGTGAAAGTGTTGAACAGAATTAAATTAGGTAAAGCTGCTGGGTACGACAGGATAACAGTTGAAATGCTGAAGGCTGGACAAAACGTGGTAGCTAGTCTGCTGTACTGCCTCTTTAACCTTTGTTGGAGGAGTGGTAGTGTACCAGACGACTGGTGCAAGGCCGTCATCGTGCCCATTTACAAGGGAAAAGGTTCGCAGCAGGACTGTAAATACTACCAAGTTATTAGTTTACTCGGCATAGTCAGCAAACTGCTGCAGATATTGATTTAAAGAGTGACGATTAAAACTGAGAAGATGGGATGTGCAAGCAGGATTTAAAAGAAGAAGAAGATGTATGGATCAGGTCTTTTCATTACGAGGTATAGTCAAAAAATTCTTGGCTAGAAGTCGGAAGGTCTATTGCGTTTATAGACTTAGAAAAGGCCTATGACAAAGTGGTGAGGAATGAATTGTGGTCGACATTGTCTATGTATGGGGTAAGCATTAGTTTAATACGAGCACTGAAATCACTTTACGAGGATTCCACTGCTTGTGCCAAAATAAACGAAGCTTACACGGACTGGTTTAACATCGAAAAAGGTGTGAAACAGGGATGTATGGCTTCGCCATGGCTGTTTAACTTATATTTAGACGATTGTTTAAAAGATTTGAAAGAGAGTGCGTATGGATTGAAAATGAATGATTTGATCGTCAAATGCCGATGATCAAGTCATATTAGAGTCATCCGAAGAGGAGTTGCAGGCGATGGTTAGTGTTATGCATGATGCCCTGATAATCAAAGGAAAGAAAATAAATGCAAGCAAAACGAAAGTAATGATTTTTGAAAGAGAAGAAAGCATAATAAACTGTAAAGTTCTATTTAAGGAAAAAACAGTGGAACAAGTAAATGGGTTTGTATACTTGGGTTCGAAGTTTACGAGAGATGGAAAGTATGACAGTGACATTAAGCGAAGGGTGTTGCCAGGAAAACAAATGAATGAGGCACTGTATAGCTTTATGAATAGCCAAAAAGTGTCAAAAAGGCACGTCTGGCTGTGCATAGAGAGAGTTGGTTCCTACACTTATGTATGGTAGTGAATGTTGGGTTTGGCAGAAGAAGCATGAAAATAGGATTATTGCTGCAGAGATGAGTAGTCTGAAAAGTATTGCCAGAGTGACTCGGTTGGATAAAGTGAAGAATAGTGAGAAACATTTTTAAGGCGAGTGTGAATGGACAAGTCGGTAAAGGTCGACCTCGTCGAACATCGATCTCGATCAGATCAACATTGTTTTGAAGAAAAGGCCAGGTCAAGAGTACCAACAAGTGAAGAGCATGTATGAGAGCACTGATGAAAATAGCGGAAGCAAAAGATGTGTGTAAGAACCGTAGCAAGTGGAAGGAAGTGGTCTCTGCCTACCCGTACAGAAAAAAGGCATGCTATTTGTATGTATGTATGTAGGTATGTTTATTGTATACTAGTATCTTATATAAATTTTCATTACGTATGTTATATATATAAAGTATAAAGTCTTATTTATAAAGTATATTATATAATTTTTTATAAGTATTCGAGCAACGTTAAAAAAATTGATATATATATATATATATATATATATATATATATATATATATATATATATATATATATATATATATATATAACGGATTGTCTACAGCTGTTGCCGTCTCTCCGTCCCCAATCTCCATCTTGCTCTGTTAAAAACCTCGTTTTCTTCCAAACCTCTTTTAGCCATTGCCTCGTCTATATCGTCTTTCCAACTTCTCCGTGGTCGTCCCCTTTTCCTTCGTTCTGGTGGTATCCATTCCAGTATCTTCCTAGGCCATCTGTCAGTTGTCATCCGCTTTACATGTCCGAACCAAGTTAACTGCCGCTTTTCTACTTCCTCGTGTATGTTTCTGTCCATTTGCATTTCATTTCGGATAACATCATTTCTAACCCTCTCAAGTCTAGACCTACAACAGCTCCTTCTCAAGAAATCCATCTCTGTTGCCAGAAGCTTATTCTTATTAGCCTTCGTTACGTCCCATAATTCGGAGCCGTATAGGGTGACACTTTGAACTAGACTCTTGTATATGTGTTTCTTTGTAGTTTTTTTAATTTTCTTGTCCCAGAGAAGAGAGTTCAGGGTTCTAGTTACGGCTCTACCTTTGTTGATTCTATCTTGGATTTCGTTATTACTGTTACCTTTTTTATTAAAAATTATTCCGAGATATTTACTGTGTTTTACTCCTCTTATTTTTTCCGTATCCAATACAAGGTCATTTATTTGGTCATCTCATATTCTTCCTTGAGCTTTCTAATCATATAATTGAGGTCATTGATACATATTTTTAAATTAAACACCCAACTTTCGTTTGTGCACTTTTGTACGTAGGTTTCAATCGACCTATTTTTGACCACAGAGTATTTGGTGTAATTTATAACCAATCTTTTCGGGATACCCTGTAAATCTTAAAAAAAATTCAAGAATATTGGTATCCGATAAAAAAAATCAAACACTTTAACTCTTTAAAAAATGACTACGCCCTTGGCATGTCTGCGTATTATTAAAGTAGATTCCACGTGTTTTTGCTTCAGCGATTTATTTATTACATTTATATAAGTACGTGATAAATGTCTCTACGCACGGTGGCCAAGCTAATTTATCAACATTTCGCCATGTATTACAAGACTCATTAATAAAGTGTCAATTTTTTTTACAATTACTTATTTATTTTTTTTTCGGTTAAGGTCATTACTTCTATTTACTTATACAGCATAATTCAAAGTAAAATTCCATAAACTGGGGGATCTTTAGATTTTATAAAAATCTATAAGTTTATTGTAAATATTTTCATTTCCATTTTATTGCTTATAGTCCAAGAATTGTTGGACTGTGTAAACATGGCAGGAAGAGAAATGGGTCTGAAAATGAATGTCACTAGGACAAAATTTATGATATTCAGTCGCCAACCGCACGCCCCGATGCTTTCCCACAGATAGACCAACAAAACATTGAGAGAGTTACCCACTTCAAATATCTTGGTTGCTATATTACGGAACAACTAGACCCAGATAAAGAAATTAAGTGCAGAATTGAGACCGCTCGCACGACTTTTCTGAAAATGAAAGCATTCTTCTCTAACGACAACCTAAACCTAAAATTACGCCAAAGAATGATAAAATGTTATATTTGGTCAGTGTTAATACATGGAGCAGAGACCAGGATTCTAAAGGCTGCTACAATCAATCGCCTGAAAGCGTTTAAGATGTGTTTACATAGAAGAATGCTTCGAATACCCTGGACAGCTAGGCAGACCAACGAAGCAGTGTTAAATAGAGCAAATGTGGTTCGTGAATTATTTATCACTATAAAGATCAGAAAGATATCATACCTGGGGTATGTTCTCAGAGGAGACCGATATAGGGTGATTCAACTTATAATGAAGGGCAAAATCGAAGGCAGCCGAGGAATTGAAAGAAAACAGATGTCATGGCTGAACATTCGCGATTGGACAGGAATACGCAGTGCGGAACAACTATTCAGATTAGCCGAAAACCGTAAACAACTCGCCAATGTAATTGCCAACGTTAGGGGACCTGATATGGCACCGAAAGAAGAAGTCTAAGATCCGGCTGCGAGATTAATATGTTCATCTAGTTTTCAATTAAAATCTAGTTTTTACGTAATTATAAACTGCTCCACAAAAGTGGCAATATAAGCGACCAATTACTAAAGCTGTATGTTCTGCCTCTAAATTTAAATTAAAATTCTTATTTATTTTTTTTTGCAAAATTCTGTTAGTGATATTTTGGATAATGTTTCACTAGATGTAAGAAGGAAAATTTGGTTAATGCAAACCTCATATCCCATTAGGACGACGGATTGGCAGAGGAAGTGATTTTGAATGGCCACCAAGAAGTCCTAAGTATAACCCGCTTGATTTTTATGTTTGGGAACATATGAAGTCCTTTGTTCAAGCAAATGAAATTAGTTCACGAGACGAAGTCTGAAGGAACATACAAACTGCGACTAATTTTATAAGGGGACAGAATAATATTTTCTTTGAATTCCGAAAGTCCTTTATTAATAGAATTAGAAAAGGCATTGAAGTCGGAGGTCACGTAGAAAATTTAATTTAAGTTTGCTCTGTTTATGTTAAATTGTTTTTAATTCTGCTTTTTCGTCAAATTAGAGCGTTACATTACAAGTTTTTTTTGTTGTCTGTTACCTACTTAAAATCCCCTTCTGAGACTGAATTGTTTAATTGCGTTTTTCTCGAAAACGGTTAAAATTATCGTGTTTAAACCAATATTGCGTAAAAAATAATAAAAAAAATAATATTCCTTGTCTAAAGTTATGCCTCTCTGCCGATTTTTATAACAATTGATAAATGTAAAGTAAAATTGTCAGCAAAAAATGAAAACAAAATTTCAAATTTAACGCCTTGTATCTTTTTCCACAGTAATATTTTATTAAGGCATGTTTGGTCCAAATCACCCACCCTTAGCCTATGTCCCAATAGTTATGAATCACCCTGTATAAGTAGGACCAATAGGCATACAGCCCGATGTGGGCCTTGGCCTCTTCCACAATGCGCCTCCAAGCGGATATCCGCATTGCCCTCAGGTCACCCAGTACTTGGTCCATTTATGTTATTCGTGATCTTCCTCTTTTCCTGGTCGCATAGATTTTAATGTTTAAAAATTTTTCTGGCATCCTGGCGTCTTCTATTCTCTGAACGTGTCCAAAGCAACGGGGTATCTGAGATTTTATAAATTTTACAATGTCTTCACCGTTCAGGATCTCTATTATTTCCCGGTTGTTGTGGATGTGCCATACTGCTTCGTTGATTCTGACTGCTCCATATATTCTTCCGATTATTTTACGTTCGAACCTTCTTATCTTCTCCTGATCTTGTACCGTGAGTGTCCAATTTTCACTCTCATAGTTTATTATTGGTCGAACTAATGTCTTGTAAATTTTTAGCTTTGTCTTTCTTGTAATCAATTTGTTTTTTGAGAGTTTCAAGTTGGCAAAATAGGCTCGGTTAACTCTTCGGAGTCTTTCTTTAATGGCGGTGCTGGTTTTTCCCTCGTTGCTGACTAACTCCCCGAGATACGTGAATTGTGTTACTCCCTTGAATTTTGCGTTTTCTATTTGAAGGTCTTAAACTGTTCTCCGGTCTTCTGAGGCTGACACTTTCATGTAGACTGTTTTCTATTTATTGAGAAAGTTAATAATGGTTTCTTTTAATTAAGTCTTTTATTACAAGCAATGTTTTTTTAGAAAATTAAATTCAATTAAAACTTTTGAATTGTGGAAAACAAAAGATTTTTTTGGACGTTTAAAGTGATTTACATCTCTGCAGGGTGTTCCAAAAAAAGGTAACTCCTTTTCTAGGATAGGTAGCAAATGAAAAATAATTGGGGTTTGCTCAGTAAAATATTTTCGTAACGCCATCCGTATTCAAGATAAAGGGCGTTGAAGAAAAAAAATTATACACATTTATTACGATTTTGCCGAAACTACTGGAAACATTGTAATGAATTTGTTTTTATCTCTAACTCTCATAGAGGGCGTTTGTTACACGGTTCGTACCAAGTAGTATTGAACGACCGAGCCCACTCCAGCTCGCAAAGTTTATTCATTGCATTTACTGACGTTGGCAGAAAAATGAGCTCCCTTGAAAATTTTCCGAAAACATTGAAAAATTGAATTTTTATGTACTTGATTTTCGAACAGGAATATCGCCTGTAATAAAGACTTTTTCAATGAATGAACCACACGAAAAACACTGCTCCAGATCCAAACTAAACTGCTCCGTGGTCAGATCATCGAAAGGTTCATGCAAAAATGAAATAATTGTTAAACAATTGACCAACTATGACATACACGGCAGAAACTCGACCAGACACAGCGAGAACTAAACAACTTCTAGAGACAACCGAAATGAGAGTACTTCATAGAATAACTGGAATATGCCAAAACTAAACTTGGATTAAAATAGTCTTCTCAATAATTCTTTATGTCCAAGTAAAAAAATATATTTTCTTCCTACTTATTTGTAAATATCCTACAATTTTATATTTTAAAGGACAACCATTGTAAAAATATTTTTAAATAAACTCGATTGTTTTGGCAGTGAAAATCTTTATGTAAATGGTAAAAACATGAGTAAATTAGCAGCCTTATGTAAACGTTTGATTTAGTGTTATTAATGAGTTGATTTATATACGTTTTACTTTTTTTTTGGTAACTTGGTAAAGTCTGTTACTCTTACTTCTGTTTTGGTTGTTTTATAAAGTTGTAAATTTTAAATTTTTGGTTTGTTTTAGCAAGAAAATTTACCATAGCTGTTAATTTTGACTATATTTGTTATAATGTTGCTATTGAGCTGTGTACTTTGATTTATTGTGTGAGTAAAGTATCCAATATATTTTAGCTATAATTTTATTTATTTGGTTCACCACAATCTTAGTTGTTTATCGTGTGGCTCTGCTAGTGCCTATAAGACCTAGGGGTTTCCGGCTTGAACCATCTAAGTCGGTGGCGCGGCTCACTTTTATATTTTTTTCTTCTACCCTCTACGGCTGAGCTCGGGTATAATTTGCCAGTAGAGAGACCGCTGGCAGAGTACTCTTTAGAGAACGAAAAAGACGTGGCAGGTTTTAAAAATCTTATTGTTGACTTATCGTCATAAGTATCAATAAATTTCAGTTTTTTATGGCAAACTTAGAGAAAATGAAGATATACCGATTAGAATGGATTTTTGGGAAACGTTACAAGAAAGGAAAGCCCTCCATTCCAATTTTTCAACATGAATCCGTTTTATCGATAACGTTTCAATAATAATAGTAATAATTAATAACTTTATCATTACTTTATACCAGCATAGGTTATTACTTCATAATTTTCAAATCAAAATATTCCGATAACGGTACACAGTATCGAGTTTTACCAAAAGTACCTTTTTGTTGTAAAATTGAATGATGTTTAAGTTCATTTAAAATTTTGATTAATAAATCTAACCTTAAAAAAGTGATGTTCAATACTACTTGGTACGAGCCGTGTAACTAGCGCCCTCTATAAGAGTCAGATATAAAAACAAATTTATGGGATGTATCAGCTCCTAAAACATATTCGTATAAAATTGTATTACAATGTTTTCAGTAGCTTTGGCAAAATCGTAATAAATGTGTATACATTTTTGTTCTTTATCGCTCTTTATCTTAAATACGGATGGCGTTGCGAACATTTTTTACTTACTTTTAGTTTTCTACCTATACTATAGAAGGGGGCACCTGTTTTTAAAACACCCTGTATATTCATAGCACAGGAATTTAAAAAAAAAAAAACCGTCTCATTACTTTTTTTCCAGAGTAGATAATTGCCCACAATTTTTTTACCATTTCATGATTCTATTTTTAAATATGTAATTGTTTTTTGTGTTCTTGTATGTTTTTACAAAATATTTTTCGTGATCGTTGCATGCTTACGCGTTTCATAAATACTACCCTAAATTTATGTGATTATGTGCGTATAATTTACATTGGTAGAATAAATAACGACCAATAAAATACAACAAAACTACAGTTTTTGGTGTCTACACTCTCGTAAATTCAGATAACTTTCGAGCCGTCGCCGTTGTATTATCAATTATACTGCATTATGATAGTTCGCGTGACTAACGGTAATCCATGAAAATTTTACGCTAATATTAGAAGATACTTTTAATACCAACCAATGTGATTTATTGACTCGTAATATCTTCGTACCAAAACTGCAACAAAGGGTGTTCGAGGGGATGGAAATATAACCGAATAGAAAAATGAAAAACCTAATAAGTATTGTAATGTAATTGGTTTTTTTAATGGCATTGTTGATTGCAAATCGTCGGCAAAATGACAAAGGGACGTATGTATCTGAAATTTTGGATATTTTAAGTTACCTTCACTTTAAAAACAATAACACGTGTATCTACAAGTTGTGCTGACTCCACGACGTGCATTGAGTTAGAAACTCAAAAGAAAACAGAATATTTTCCATCTGACAGCAAGGCGTAAGGGGTAGATAAGTTTTATTGTCATGTTATTATTTTTTTTTCATGTTCTGGTTCACACAAAAAGGGATATCCTGTAATGCTCAGAAAAAATCGTGAGAACTAAGGGAAAAAAGGTAGGAATTGGGTTTTTCTTAAATTTCTGGAGTTGTATGCCTCGGGGAACACCTCACAAGGCAATGTGTTCCAAAGCCTTGCTGTTCGTTAAATGAACAAGTCTTTGGAAAGAGATGTTTTTTTTTTTTATGAAAATAGTCGCAAAAAGGGTAGACCTATCGTGTGTGCCGCGGACGGCCCGCACTGCGTCTATTAGAAGGGGAAGGGATTATAGAAAGGAGATGATTGTGGACACGCTTTTTAAAAAGTTGCAGGTCATATTTCTCTGGAAAAACTGATTTTGGAAGCTTATTTCATTCCGTAGCAGCCCTGTAAAAGAAGGATTCTTAATGAAGATTGGTCCTTGTAGTGTCAATCTTGAGAGTAAATGGGTGAGACTGATCAGCGTGCCGAGTTCTTCGGCCGAATGTGGCCAATGGTGGTACAAGAGTTTTTATTTCTCTGGAGCATCTGCCATGGAAATATCTGTAGAGCAATGACTGGTCTGCAATTTTTCTTCTATGTTCTAGAGGGTAAAGGGTATCTGTGAGAGTTGAGCTGTTTATCAAGCGAATGCCTCTTTTCTGAATGGAATCTAGAAGACGAAAAGAATGCCTTGGTGCTGAACCCCAAATGTGCGAGCAATACTCCAGTAGAGGTCGGATTTGAGCCTTGTACGTCGTCAACAGTTGATCAGGAGTAAAAAACTTTCTGGCTTTCCACAAAAAACCTAGCCTCTGGCTTGCCGACTTTGCGATGTTAGCAACATGGTCATGCCAAGACATATTGGACTCCCAAAATCAAGATGGAGGGACTTGATTTAAGGGTATTTTCGGACATTGTGATGGGATGATTTGAGGAATTCACTTTCTTGGAAAACGTGGCACTTTGTGTTTTTTGGGCGTTGAACTGAACAAGATTGTTGGTTCCCCACTCGACGATTGCTACAAGATCTCTTTTGATGGAATCAACCTGTTCTTGCATGAGTTTAATTGTATCATTCACCGAAAGTGATCGATAGGATGTGAAAGTTGAGACAAGTGTGCTATCGTCTGCGAAACTGTAAATGTTCTGCAGGTATCCAAAGTGACCACGAAGGGGTGTGAAGTCTAAACTTGACGGATTAATCTCGAAGAGGAGGAGGAACGATTGTTGGTATTTCAGAAGAGCATCGCCCATGAAAATATCTATAAAATAAAGACAAATCGCTAACTTTTCACGGTGTTCCAGAGGAGTGAGCAAGTTTGTAAGCGAGGCATCACTGACCAGACGAATTGCTCTTTTTTGGACGGAATTCAGTAGTTTCAGGATATGTTTAGGTGCCGCACTCCAAATATGGGAACAGTATTCCAGGATAGGACGGATCTGTGCGAAACAGAAAGCCAAGTTTTGGGATGCACATTTGTCAATGGACCTCACGTGTTTTTCCCAAGAAAGGTTATTGCTGATAGTAATACCAAGCATCGAGATGGATGACTTCGGTGGTATGGTTACTCCTGAGAATATTATGTTCGGGCACAGTCAGATCGGCTTTTCTAAAGTTAAGAAACGCTTGTGTTTTATTTGCAGTAAATTCTATGATTCTATAATTAATTAATGTCAATAACGTCCTTTTTTAACAGTGGCTCCTTCATTAATGATTTTAATGATTGCATTACGGACTTGTTTTTGCCTTACCTTAGTCTTTTGTTTGTTAGCTCAGCTGTGTTTTATTAGTTTGCTACTGTTTGAAGAATAATCATCTGTATTCAATGGTCTTTTATTATAAGTTGCTTTCATTTATAACCAGCCAGTCCAAATAGCTTTTCATTTTTCGTAATTGTAAGAAAAACAAAAAACACGTCGAATTTTAAATCAAGGGGTAGGTTTTAAAATGTTATTTTGCTGTTTTCAAGTGGTACCCATTTCAAATGTTGCCTATCTTGTGATACATTAAATAAAAATCCAAAAAAATGAAAATTAGCCATTTAAACAACATTTTATTTTGCAGATAACATTAAACATAGTGAAATTACAACAGAAACTAAAATAAAGTTAATTACAAACAGCTCCTTAAATGTATTTACAGTAAAGTGTGCTCCGTTATTTCGTAGGCAATAATATAACCTAATTTCAAATTATTTTCGAACTCTTTGCAAAGTTTCTCTAGTAATTCGTCTAGAATTCCTTAGCTATCCTAAGCTTTAGTTGTTCAATGTCTTTGGAAGGAGTTTTGTAAACTAATGCTTTTAAATATCCCCCACAGAAAAAAATTAAATGGTGTTAGATCTGAAGACTTTGACGGCCATTCTATAAAACCCCTTCTGCCTGTTTTGGAAATCGTTCGTCTAGTCATTGTCTTACAGCTAGTGTGTAATGTGGTGTAGCTACGTCCTGTTGAAGGTATATATTCTGTTCATCTAGCACCATATTGGGAGGAAATGTCAAATTTAAAAACTATTGTAAAGAGAATTGCCAGAGCTTTCAAAAGACATCTTATTCGACCCCCAATGCTATTTAAAAGTTTTTGGGTAATTCTTACCCTTGCTTGGGGTCGATAATAGTGGAGTCAAAAATACCGGAAAAGAGTGTCACCATTTAATTAAAAATCGACGGGTCTGAGCGTTTTTCTAAAATGTTGACGAGGTTTCTGCAAATTGCTCCGATTCGTTTTAAGTTGGCCACCCTGTATGTAATTATAAGAAATTTAATAAGAATTAAAAAATATTTTCTTGAAGCTAACAACTAAAAGAAATACATTTGTAGTAAAAACCCTTACATGTGTAGTAACATAAAAAAATTATGTATACTTGCGTGACTTTTGTGATTTAAAGTTTCGTTTTATCTTCATACCAACACTCGCGTTTTCTTTTAACATCTGCAGTCATTAATGGTGTTCCAAAACTTTGATGAAATATTAACCGGCTACCGAATGGCGGCGAATCGAACTATTTAACAGCACTTTATAACTTAATTAGTTAAGTTTTGTACATGACTTTATTTTTTTTTGAACGTGTAACGGTTACAGAAAAGCGCTTAAAGTCTACCGCCGAACAGTAATTTCGTAGTGCTAGGAGCAGTATTGGCGCTAGGGTAGGGCGCGGTGGGGCGATCGCACAGGGCACCCTTTTATATCCTTTTGCTTACTAAGCGAGGCCTACTTACTCGTAAATTTCCAAAATTTCTTTTAATAAATGGTTATTTCATTATATCCTTTCCTTTTTTTGTATAGAACAGGTTTGAATTGCAGTTAGGGGGAGCCGTAGAAATCTCGCCAAGGTGCTGGCAGTGCTAAATCCGGCACTGGCTAGGAGTAATTGATCTACTCGCACTTCATGACATAGTTATCAAATATTAGTTTTATAAATAATAAATTACCGATAAGTTTTGTTTAACTAATATTTTAAACATTGTGGTAAATAGGCCGATCCCTATCATAAACCAGCAGATAGGACTCGATCATTAATGCGAGTGTGTCTGCTTCACTAATGAATTTTAGGATTTTTATTGCACCTCCAATTGGGCGGTATGTCCGCCACAAACATCCATGTTTTCATTTTATTTTAATCAACTGCCATTAAATAGTAAAAGGTATTAATACAATCTTATTTTTTATTAATTTACCCTCTATTACTGCTTACCGTAACAGCATTTAAATTTTTGTAATTTCTATTGTAAATAATGATCCAATATTTTTAAGCATACGTTTAAAAATTTTAGCTAAATAAATTATAAAATAATAAAATGTAGACAGAATAAAATATTAAAAAAACATTTTTATCTATATATTCACAGTTAAACATGTTATTTATTCTAGTTTATGGAGGAATCAGCATTTAGGGTGACTTTATAAAAGAATTTAACATCCAAAATTTATCACTTTACATATAAGATTTATCATTTAAGACAGATGGAATATGGAAATAGCATTGTAATTAAATTTTTTAAGTTGTGGTTTCTTACCTCCTTACTATTTACCACTCTGTCATAGGCTCTTTTCAAGTCTATAAAAGCGCAATAGACCTTCTGACTTCTAGTCAAGAATTTTCGACTTTACCTCGCATATCATCTTAGTTTCATTTGTCTCTCTTTTAATCAATATCTTTGCATACAGTTTGCCGATTATGCTGAGTTAACTTATACCTCGGTATAAACTCAGACCTACGACGGCCAAAATACAAAACACAAATTGACGTGTTTTATTGTGAATGTCATTTAAATGAGCGTTATTTTAAATAAAATGAGCGACATCTTCATAAATAGAATGAGTTTGAGCGTTTTTTAATATATGATGGCTAGTATTTTATAAAAATGAACAAATAATATTTTTATTAGAACATTAAATTAAATTTATGATTTGTTCCAAAGCGTGAGGTGTTTTGTATGACATTTTTAAACTAACTCTGCGTTTCGTAATGAAAGCACCGCACGCTTTTAGTATAGTGGCATTAATTTTCTCGTTAGTAATTTTATTGTTATGTTAAGAATTATTTCCATATGGGTAGGGAGAGACCACTTTCTTTTACTTGCTATGGTTCTTACACATATCTTTCTGCTCTCATACATACTCGTTGGTTGTTGGTACTCTTGACCTAGCCTTTTTTCAAAACCATGTTGATCTGATCGAGATATGTTCGCAGAGCTCAACCTCAAATATTTACAGCAGATTAAAATATATCCAGAATATTTCTTAATTGGTGTAATAATTTTATTAAAAACAATTTATAAAAATTATTAAAAATTTGTAACGGAAATATTTACATTTAAAACTTTTTTTTTCTATTCATAAAGTTTTGTACTAAAAAAAATTGTAATTAACAATCAAAAATTAGTATCTTTGCACTTTCGTGTTTATAGATGATTTTAAAAAAAAATTACTCTGTCTTGACAACATCTGCATATCACCCGAAATGAGATTATGCAAGAATATGTATGAGATGTAATTCAATGCTTATCGTAGGCATATAGTCAAGAGTGTAGTTGTTTTCTTATATAAAGTCGACCCACATCTACCCATAGTATAGGTTAACATGCAGCCAAATTAGCTGGTTATTAAAAATTAGTTCTTAAAAAATCAGTTTTATACATTTTTATTTTTATTCGCTGTCAAGAATTTTTTGTTATAGTTTTCTATAATAGTATTGTAGTTTTCTAAAATTTTATATTTTAATGCTTTCGTTCAGCAGCTATCTACTAGGTGGTGCTTGTTAAAAGGTATAGATATCGTGACTAGCGCTCCTCGTGTAGTCCTTTATTTATAATTGGTAAGAGTTGGAATTGTTGATTTGTCTCTTTGGAGGGCAAATATGAGTTTGTCAAGTCCTACTCTGTATTGATGAGGGGCAACACCCCTAAACCGGTCCATAGGTGGTCACTTCGAATGAATAAATTTAATTATTCTTTCTTTTACTTGACAAACATCTGCATATCACCCGAAATGGGATTATGCACGTTTATGTATCAGATATAATTCAATACTGGTCTTGGGCACAAAGCCAGGAGTGTAGTTGTTTTCTGATATATAATTGACTCACATATACCTATAGTATAGGTTAACATGCAGCGAAATTAGCTGGTTCTTTAAAAATCAGATCTTTAAAAATCAGTTTTATACATTTTTACTCTGTCTTGAATTTCGTATCAATAGGTATTGTGAATGCTCCAATTCTCATTGCTGCTAATGGGCCATTTAGAAAATGCCTCCAACGTAAGTTCATTTCCGAACAGCAATATTTCTCGATTTATGCGCGAATCACAAAATGATGAATGCTTCGAAACTTGTCGACATGTATAGGTATAAACGACACCACAATTCACGATTCATATAATTCCTATTACGAATCCGAAAAGTGTGAATTTAATGGAAACTTCGATGTGATTTGTTAGCTTGATAATAGCCTATGTTTCATGCAAAATGATGAAGCAATTTTTAAACGCGGTTATTTGGTCCGCATACAAATTATCCAGTTTAATGAATGGATAAAAGTGGGTGGAACGGAAATAATTAGTCAAGTTAGACAAAGAAAAAGCCTTTATAAAAGAATATAACGAATAAATACACTTTTGACTGCTTCGTTGTTATTTTGTTTGCAGGTTGATACTAAAACTAACATTTCAATGGTAAGTTTTTACACAAACAATAAATACCAAAATATTTTAGAGACACTGTTTCTTCTGTATGAATATTTTGGCAGATTCTTAAGCCATTAATGTTTTTCTTATTTATATAGTTCAATACTTACTTGCTTATGTATATATATATATATATATATATATATATATATATATATATATATATATATATGTAAAAATGTGTAACTGATTGTTTAAAAACCAGCTTGTGGGTCGATTATACATCAGATAACAACTACTTCCCTTACTATATGTCACGACAGCCATTGAATTACATCCGATGTATTCTACCCTATCACAGGAAGCAAGGTATACAGATGCTTGTTAAGTAAGAGAGAGGGCCATTAAATTTATTTAATTGTAGCTACCACCTATGTACCGGTTTCAGGATATTTGTTCATCGTCAGCATAAAACAGGTATGATCTGCAATTAAATAAATTCCTGGCTTTCGATCCTATCAAGTACACATGAAGAACCACGCAAAAAGCGCCAGTCACGACAAGCACCACCCGGTAAGTAACTTCCAAGAATCGGAGAATAGTAATGTTAAAATTATAGAAAACTGTAGTGTTATTACAGTAAACTATATATATATATATAAATATATATATATATATATATATATATATATATATATATATAAATATTTAAAAGATTCGTTGCTGACCAGTTAATAACTAAATAAATTCTATTTAATGGGTAGTGGGGAAGCAGCTAGTAAATGAAAACTCATTTAAAAATAATCCAAGCTTTCGGAAATTTTATTTTCATCTTCAGGGAACTACAATAGATTAATAATGAGGAGTAAAAAATTATTACATAATATTCTTTGTAAACATTAACAATAATTATTATCTATTATCTATTATTATAAAGTTTCATTATTAATATATTGTAGTTTCCTGAAGATGGAAATAAAATTTCCGAAAGCTTGAAATATTCTTAAATGAGTTTTCATTTATATATATATATATATATATATATATATATATATATATATATATATATATATATATATAAAACGACGGCTTTGTTGCCAAATTGTAATCTTAATTATTTTATTAGGTGCTCTTAATCGTCTGTATGCAGCCAGATAGTAACTGATAACGTGTTGTATTCGTTAAAGTATAAACTTGCTAATTGGATTTAATAACATCGTTGACTTTACATTACATTATATTACAATATTGCGGTTGGGCCTTTGGTATGGGCACCTATGTCACCTAGATCTTTTGATTCTCTGTGACTACCGCTGTGTCTTTAGGGCATTAAAATTCCAGTCTGCTGGTTTTGGCAAACCTCAGGTTTTCTGTTGGCCCTGTCTTATTTAGAAAGGATTTTTTCATCAGCTGTTTGATGTTCTGCAGCCAGTATTAGAATATGCAGCCACATAGTAACGAATAACGTGTTGTATTTGTTAAAGTTTAAACTTGCTAAATGGATTAAATAATAACATCAATATTTAATAAAAAAATATGCAAGTATAATAATAATTCGGTTATGAGATATCAAAAAAACTTTTTTCTTTTATTTAAAATTTTGTATGGGAACTTTATTTTAAATTTTTTAATAAGAAATCATCATTGTTGTTTAAAGCATTAGGAAAATGAAGGTTTTAAAAACTCATTGATTTTTCTTAGAGAAAACAAATCAATTAGTATTAAATCGACTTTAAAAAAGGCAACATATTTATTCAGAAACAAGGCTATGCAAAACTTTTCAGTCTATTTGTACACCCACTTAAGATATAAATGAATAAGGAATAAAAGGCACAATTGAAACATCCCTACTTCTTCACCATAGTAACACCACTTCTAGTGCCAATTAAAATCGAATTATGTACCAGTAGCATAACCTAAATATTTTATAACGGTTACCGAATATTTTTATATCAGAAAATGTATTGGAAGTAAATAAAAATATAAATAAATGGACACTGTTAAGATTATTAAGGGTTGTTTTTTCGCCAGTGACAAAATAAAAAAAATATTGTTTTCAAAGGTCTTAAATAAATAAAGCAGAAGTGTTGCAATGCCTAATTGTATTAATAATTTTTTAATACAAGCAATTTTCAACTACATTAAAACGTAACAATTAAAAGATTACAACATTTTTAACGTAATGATTATTTAATCTAGTGTTCAAAATGTGCTCCATTTGTAAATTGACAGTACCCTAATCGATAGTAGAATGCGTCTACCACATTTCTCCATGATTGTTTAGACCTTGACTAGACCTTTTAGAGTACATAAAATCATAAGTGTTACATATGGCTAAACTCGTATTAAAGAGGAGATTCCATTGATGACTAAATATACAGGGTGATGTATTTAAAAAACCAAAGTGACTAACAATATCAGAAAAACGGCAAATCTGACAACATTGCAAATGTCAAATATGGAATTTCCGTATCTCAAAATAGGCTTGTCTTAAATTTTGTACAATTGTGATTTGATTGCCACTCTACCACTGTAAGTTAAACCCAATAGAACTTGTAAGGGATCAAATAAAACATGAAGTAGCAAGGAACAATGTTACTTTCAAATTAAATAACGTAAAAAATCTGCTTAGTAATGCCGTCAACAATGTAACCTCACAGTCGTGGATAAAATGTATCGAACATGTAGTGAAAAAAGAGCAGAATATGTGAATCTTAATACTTGCATTAAAATTACCATCAAACCTGTAGTTGTGAATCTAGGCGAAAATACTACAGATGAATCTGAAGATGACAAAGACGACTCAAATTACAATAAAGTTAACTTTTATTTGATATTATTTTTTATATTTAATAGGAAGAAGTATTCAATTATGTTTAATTATTTATTACTATAACCATCATGTCAAAAGACTATTACAGTTTGTAACAGTGTAACAGTTTAGGTTCATCCTCGGGTTCATCAAATAAATTATTTTCATAATAATCAAAACATTTTATTATTGCTAAAACTCTTACACCAACCTCATTAAAGATGATGATTCAGTTATTTGATATGTTTAATATTAGGTAATTGAATTATTGTACCTACATCGGTTTATACAATGTAAGCAATTTTTATGGTGGAATAATACCGAAGTGATGTGGACTATGAAAATGATTTAAATGATTATTAATAAAGAAAACTTGGTATGAGATGGTCCTCAAGTTGTTTGAATGTTCCCAGCCTTACAACAGGGATATACAAAATATATATATATATATATATATATATATATATATATATATATATATATTTGAATGTACCTAACTTAAAACTATAAAAGTCAATTTAGTAATATAAATTATTTTTCTTTAAGTCATATCAGAGATAAGTGGAATATCTCATATAAAATTGTTCAAATTTGTCTTGTCCTCTATACTTTTTGGTAACATTAATAATAGAAAGTCGTAATATGTAACATTTTTTTCATATTAAACTTATTCGATAATTATTCTTGCTGGTTTTTCCCATCTTGGGCATCTTTAAAATAAGAAAAAAAAAATTGTGACATCTTATTCGTGGTAAAATTCTGGAGATAATTTTTAAAAATATAATAATAACCACACGCCTTCGACTCGTTAATTTTTTTTCCTCTTGGACCCACAAAAGGTCAATGTTGAAAATATGAGTCACTCTTTACAATTGTGGGATTCTACTATAAATTCTGTGAACCCAGACTTATTACCCCAAGGAGACGTGACAACCCATTTATAAATTTTATTTTGCTTTGTAGCAATGATCCATAAAAATGACCATTAGTCTAACAAAAAATACCAATTGGATCTCTTTGTCGACGCGTGAAACTTCCTTGACACTGGCAACGCTGTGTATTCTTTGCTTGACTCCAACCAGTAGTGTGCTATTATCGAGGTTTGAAAATAGGGATTATCGAATTTTTTTTTTTTCATTTAGAGTTGTAGTGCACTTCTAATGATGTGCTTGTAATAAAAAACAAACATATCGAATTCGGAATTACGATTACAACACGGTATAAAATTATTCAGTAGAAAACGTGCTAATTTACTTTCCAAAATTTCAATAATCATATATGCATTGTATTGTAAGTTCTTAAATTCTTCCAAAATCGATATTGGTATAGAAATATACTGTAACAAAATATTTATTATCATGTGAGAGTCTTCTTAAAAAATAACTGAAAATTATTTAAGAAAGTTAATTTGTTTCTTAAAGAAATATGATATTAAAACTCAAATGTAAGGTACACATTTTTTACATCATTTCAGAAGGATACAGAAGAAAATAGATAGATGTTTAATTGTTCACCCATAAATCATAAATAATTATTGGAATCAAACATGATTCGAAAGAAGAAAACAATTCTAATTATAGGTCCCAAAATTGCAGTATGGGGGAATAAAATATAAAATGGAATTCGTTATTCTATGGAAATAGAATATTTTTGGGTTAACATAATAAAATAATAGTTATTTATGTACCAAGGGTATAAATAGATGTTTATGCCCTGAGGGCGACGTTTTACAAACCCGAGGGCCTCTGGCCTGAGGGTTTGTAAGTCGCCCGAGGGTATACACATCTGTTTATGCCCGCGGTACATACATAACTTTATGTCATACTAGTTCGTTATTGCAATCCAATTTCAATACAAATCAGTATTTTAAAAAATCCGGTTTGAATTAATAACATTGCCATTTTATCACAGTAGACACCATCGTTGCTAGGTGAATGTTGACAAACGTAAATGTCATAAAATCACAATAATTTTTATATGTGTCAAAGTTAGAAGTCAACATGTACGAAGATTTTGGAATTCCTGACGAAATTATTGAAAAAGCAAAGAAAGCAACTGAAAATCTGTTGCCAAAAAAGTCTAAAGAAGCTTACAACATGGAATACGAAAAATTATTAAATTGGATGCAAGAAAACTACGTAAAATATGATAATGAAACAGTGTTGCTTGGATACTTCGGCGATCTCGCTAAAATAATTTCTCCGATTTCCTTGTGGTCCAAATATTCCATGGTAAAGAAGACTTTAATAGTAAATAAAAATAATAACATTGCTAATTACTATAAGTTAATGGAATATTTGAAGCAAACTTCGAATGGCTACAAACCAAAGAAGCCTAAAATTCTGTCTAGAGATGTTTTAAAATTTATTCATTAGGCACCGAACGAGACGTTTTTAATGAACAAAGTTGCATTAATATTTGGAATATTTGGTGGATGTCAACGGCAAGAACTTGTGAACATGTTAGTTACTCATGTAGAAGATAGAAAGTCGGTTTTTGTAGTAAATGTACCAGAGACAAAGACCGATAAAAAACGCATTTTACCATTATAGATGAGGGTGAAATGAACAGTTAAGAGCTAATAAGAGATTATATATCACTACGGCCACGTGGTTGCTCAGAAAAAAGGCTTTTTCTGACCTATAGACAAGGTCGATGTACTGTACAGCCAGTAGGAAAAAACACGTTTGGAAAAATCCCGTCCAATAAAGCGGAATATCTAGGTTTGAGTGATCCTGAGAAATATACAGGTGCGTCAAACGTCAGCAACTCTTCTTGTAGAGGCTGGAGCCAGTATGACCACGTTGAAGCGCCATGGTGGATGGAAGAGTATGTCGGTTGCTGAAGGATATTTAGAGAATAGTTTATCTTCAAAAAATGAAGTTTCAAGAATGCCGGCAGGTGTACCTTCCGGGTCTGGCGTTTCGGTACAGAAATTTGAAACTCAAACTATGAAACATGAATCGTTTGCTGCAGGCAACTTAACTATCACCGGATCATTTCAGAACTGCCAATTTTATGTTAATTCGTCAAAATAATGTTCATCGAATATTTACACATATTACTATATTCCGTTTGTAATTTCATTAATAAAAGTTATTAAATAAGTTAACCAAAAAAGTATTTCTCTTTATGCTCGCGCGGGATATAAAGTGAACTTTATGCCCGCACGGGCATAAAGTACGACATTAGATAGTTGGTAACCAAGTAATAAAAACACAATAATGAACTAGTATGACATAAAAATAATTTAATAAAAGTTCTTCTTTATTATATTATTTATTTTAATTTTCATAGTATTAAAATTAAATAAAATCAATACCACACTACAGAACCACAAAATCAATATTAAAACTGTTAACCAATAGTTCATACAAATTAACTAAAATCAAACCAAAATCACACTACAGAAACAAAAATAAATATAAAAATTGTTAACCAATAGTTTATACATATTTACTTATATAAGACCTATCCTACATAATACAAAACAAATAAACAGAATAAACAGCTATTTTGGTCCTAGTTTTTTTCACCTACTTGTTAAATGTATAAGTTAAACATAAAAATAAGCGCTGTTTAATTGCGAAAACAATGATATAGTGTTGCCCGCAAAAAGTCTGTCTTGAATGATGGTTGTCGAATTTTAAAAAATAAAATTTTACTGCGACTGTGAACGTGCGACAAAGACGTCCGAAACAAATATCTCGTGCGAGAGACGAAGATACAGAGTTGTAGCTGCACGCGGTGCGTCCGCAGGATGTAAGAGAATGGATATGTTAGTATTTCATGAAATAGAGAATGATAGCGATAGACTAGAAACAACAATATTTTAAAGCAACTGGTAGTATACGTACAAAAGTAATAAAAAATATAATAATTAAAAGTTGATATATGTTGGATTAATATAATAATTTGAAAATATTATACATATATATTTAATTATAAATACTGCATTAAAGTGTACAAAAGTTGTCGCGAATAAAATGAAAGTGATGTATACTTGCTTGGAGTTTTTATCTTTTTTCAAGAAAGTAAATAAAAATTCGTCGATTCGTCGATTACACGAGATATTTGTCTCGTACCTCTTTGTCGCACGTTCACAGTCGCATTAAAATTTTATTTTTTAAAATTAGACAACTAGCATTCAGGACATACTTTTTGCAGGCAACCCTATATTATTCTGTTCGCAATTAAACAGCACTTATTTTTATGTTTAATTTATAGATAAAATAAGTAGGTGAAATTAACAAGGACCAAAATACCTGTTAATATCTGGAAACCCAATAGTTAGACCGGGCAAAATATAGGCAACCCTACGTTTGCATATTCTATAGGCTTTGAACTTCGGTTAGCGTAAAAATTTTTTTTTAAACTCATCGGTAGAAATTAAAAAAAAAGTGATTTTTGAATTTTTAATTAATTATAGCCTGGCCAGGATTTTTTTAGGCGACCCATTTTTTTTGTAATTTTCAACATACTAAAATACTAATATTTTACTAAAATTTTTTTTATTCATTAAACAGATGGGTGAAGGTCGATTTTACTTCTGATCCTCTACTATAAATCCATCTCGTCAATTTTTCTTTATGCATTCTCTCTACTTGTCCAAACCATCTAAGCATTCTTTCATCTATTTTTGTACTCACAATTTTTTTGACACCACAGCGTTCCCTCATCTTACTATTCTTAACTTTATCCAAGCAAATCTTTCAAATGCTATATTTTAAGAAAATATACAATAAAATTACAATACCTTTATTAACAATAAATAAAAACAGTTTTTTTTGCTACCTGAGTTGGATAATGCAGGGATTAAGTTTCTGACCAATCACAGATAACAATTTTATAATCGTTTCCAAGAATGGTTATATTTAAAGAATATGATGGGTGGTTGGCATCCCAAAAAATATTTTGAAAATTTTAGTTTATCGCAGTTAGCTGTAAGAGCAACAAGTACATTTAACGTGTTTAACAAAAAAATATATTAAAATGTGTGACGTTTTAAATATTGGACCAGCCTCCAAAAGGGCTAAATTAAATCCATCAGTGTATCCAGATTATTTGGATAATTTAATTAATAAAGAAAAAATACTTGAGGAACAACTTAAAATCCAGAAGAACGAAACTGTATCAGTAGAATTAAAAATTATTAATACAGCCGTTGGAATGGAAAGAAAATATTATATTGAAAAAACCAGAAATAAAAAAACACGAAGATTAATGCCCGTTAAGGATAAACTTCCAAAATTCATAACAATTGCTGTTGCAGAAAATTTAAAGCTTAGGTTTCTGTCTAGAATGTTGGGAAACAAGAATATTTTGGCGAAATACGCAGCTTCCAAAAATGCAGTCATCACACTGTTAAAAGTATGTGAAAGTAAAAAAAACTTTGAACGCCGGTTGTAAGAATATAAAACATTTATAGTGATTATTGTGATAGTTTTTACAAAACTTTGTTTTACAAGTTAAAATAATATGTGAAAAATTTGTTTACTCGAATTTCATCTTGTGTTTAGCTTTTAATGGTATTAAGTTAATATACATTTAATAATTTTAATTTGTTTATAAACATTAAACAAAAAATGTCTGGACAGTCTTCATCACTATCTCAATATTCTCTAATCTATCTATGTATTTAAACCTTAATAGCAAATAATTTCATTTCATTAATTTGTAATCGTGTCCGATTTATTTTTAAGACTTTTAATGATTTTTAATAAATTTGTTAAAATGTTTTTACAAAAGGCAGACCTTGTAATATTTATAAAATCAGTATTATTATAAATAAATGATTAGGACTGAGAAATGTTGACTGTGTTTAAATTATTTTACAAGTTATTATAAGTTTTTTGTAAAAATAAAAATACCTAATAAAACATTTTTGTTGTTTTTTTTAAAATTTGTGATGATTACAGTTATTTCAGTAAAACCTTTATAAAATCACCACTTTCTATGAAAACTGAGTGCCGAATTCCCGGAATTTTATTTGGATAATTTCATACCTTCATGAGCTTATGGGAATTTTTTCATAATGGTAAAAGGTACCTAAAGTAACTGTAAAACATCGCTAGGCATCTTCGCACAATGAGCTGGATGTCAGTTTTATAACTTTAATAAGTATGAGTGAGAGGTCTCTTGACTTTATATACCTGGCTCTTTCTAAAGGACATAAAAGACATAATAGAATAAATACTATATTTAACTACTACCAAGGGACCTCTCGCTAATACCCATTTTGGATATCCTTCCTACCTGTCAGTGATTTTTGAGACCTTTTTTAAAGCCAAATGTTGCCCAGCTCTGCTGCAAAATCACACTCATAAAGGGCAATAAAATCCGACAAAAAGCCGTTAAAACAATTCTAACAAAACCCTCGATACAAATAATAATGGTGTTTGTACAAAGCTCATGAAATCCAAATTTAAACTATTAAGCTTTTAAAGTGGGTGCGACAAAAGTAACGATGTTGTTACAAAATAAAGACGAAATTAGAGATACAGTCAATGTAAGACATTCAAAACCACGGAAGCATTTGTCCAGCTTCGGCGATTAGCGGTTGGGGGGAATGTGGATTGTTTTCTTTCGTGTAAAAATGCGAAACGAAACGACCTAACCTCAAAAATAATGCAGGGATAAATGTTTTGGTTCGTTTTTATTATGTTTTTAGACTATTTATGTAAATATGATTCTCCAAAAGCTGCATTCGTGTATTTTTAAATCATATCAAAATTACAAGATTTCCGGAGTTTTTAACATACAGACATTAAAATTGTCCAAACTTAAAAGAGGAAAGAGGTTATTGTTTTTTGTTAACTGTATTACTAGTGATGATGGTGAAAGATTAAAAATTATTTTATTTACAGGAAAGTTACATGAATTCACTATCGAATTTATTGCACAAGTCAGAACAGTTTGTTGTCGTGCCATTTCACCTGAAAAGAGCTCATTATTCTTGAATTATACTGTGTAGTTATTATTAGTAATTAGTGATACTAACTACACATGAATAATGGGGTTTAGTTATAAAAATTTTAATACAGTACGGTACGTAGCTGGGCAGCAAAGTAATATTTGTTGTTGATAAAAATTAAAATTTTTTCTTAATTTAAGTTATTAACATTCTCATGAAGAAATAAATAAAAAGTTTTAACAAATTTGTTCCTATTTCAGGTACCTAGTTACAAGTAACATAATAAAATAAAAGTCCTTCTTTATTATATTATATATTTTAATTTTCAAAGTATTAAAATTAAATAAAATCAATACCACACTACAGAACTATAAAATAAATATAAAAACTGTTAACTAATAGTTCATACAAATTTACTAAAATCAAACTAAATTCACACTACAGAACCAAAAAATAAATATAAAAATTGTTAACCAATAGTTTATACTTTTTATGATTATTTATTATTGAAATATCTCACACTTGTGAATTTCGTTCCTTTTTGATATAACTTTTTATTTTCTTCGTATATTTTGTTTTTATAATGCAGCATTGTGAAAGGGTATACGAGAGGTAAATTACATTAAAAAAGTTATAATAAATATCTTAGAATTCGATTTATGAAAATTCTAATCTATTATATTGCGAAATAAATACATTTAATTAGATCTGACAACAGTCGTTAACCGGCAATTAGTTTGATTTCTCGTTTGATAAGAGTTGATGAAAGGTAAATTTTAAAAGTTAGGTTCTTTTTCGGTCGCTGGATTCTGCCAGTGAAAATACGTGTAGTCCTAAGCTGATATAGATTGGCGATTTTTCAAGTTTTTTTTATCTTTTCTTCTCGAGAAAGCAAGTTTCCCGGAAAACAAGTATTTGTTTTCCTTTGGTGTGTGCCTCTTACGGTTTTCTGGAAGAAGAGAAGTTTTTTTTCCGTTGGCGTGTGCCCTCAATAGAAGCGATTTGCGACTTTTTCTGAAAATTATAGCACGTAGTTGCCTTTGCCGGATCTTTTTCTTTGCTTTTTATGGAAGCAAGTTGTATGGAAGAAAAATATTTTCTGAAGGGAAGACGTTAATTTTTGGTAGCGTTCCTTAGTTTTTCTCTGGTAAGAAAAAAGTAAAGTTGAAATTTGGATTAAAAATCTTGTACTGAAATCAAAGAGTATAGCGGTGCATTTAAATTTAAATTGTTTTTGTACTCCCTGATTTTCTTTGAATGATTTTGCAAGTGATTAAGAATCAATTGTTTTTTTTGTGAATAGAATTTCAAGATATGAGACGCCATTGTGCTCTCACATGGTGAAATTACATATCTTAAAAGATTTTTAAAATCTACCTTTAAAAGGGATATATTTTGTTAAAATTAGTTTTTAATAAATTTAACTTTGAACTTGCATTAATATTTTCTTTTATTAAATGATATATTTTGTTAAGATTAGTTTTTAATAAATTTAACTTTGAACTTGTATTAATATTTTCTTTTATTAAATGGAATATTTTGTTTGGATTAGTTCTTGGTATGGTTAGCCTTAGATTGGATATATCATAAAAATTGGCTATACAAAAAAAACCTAGAGAAAACAAATTACCTCCAGTAAGAAACATCTACTGATGTAGACTATATTTTTAGGATATTAAAAATATAAATAAGAACCATTCTGAATTGGAAAGAAGCATATGGACTTCCTCTTGGACATATAAATTCAGGACCGAAAAAGTTAGCTGAATATTCCAGATATGAATAGAGTCTGACGAACTGAGTAGTCAGACTCCTCATACTAGGTATAAAGTTACCTATAAATATATAGGTAGTATGGTACCTATAGAGATATAAGCATCGCTCTCATTTGTTGTATATTTGAAATCTGATCTGGATAAATATCGGTTTTGTAATTTTTTTATTATTTTTCGTTTGATTGTGAGGATTTTGTATTTTAACCATAGAATAAATATATGGCGCTCAACTATTTTTTTGTAACAATTAGACATACATTTTAGAATAAATATATAGAAGCAACCGACAGGCTCACATAAAAATAAGTTGTACTTTAAATATTTAAGTTTCGATACAATACATATTTACTTAAATAAGACGAAACCTATCCTACATAATACAAAACAAATAAAGCACTAAACTAATGCTCAATTTCGTTCGCTTTGTTGGAAAGACTTTTTGCTTATCTATTTTTCAGTTACGCCCTACTGATCCCTTTACTCGCTTCATTATTAAACTATATTGGCCCATACACCTTATAAATTAATTTTTAGAAAAAACATACACGGCAAAAATTATTTCATTACTTTTTGCAATCCCCATCATTTGGAGACGATAAAAAGTTTGTCAAAGTTTTAATTTCTGCCTTCTTTGTCACGTATCCATCTATTGTAGATAAATCATTGCTTTCAAATCTCTTCTTTCTAACTAAGATTTCAATTTCTTTGTTATGCCCCTTTTTAATATCTGATGACTTACAAAATAAAGGAGAAATTGGAAATACAGTGTGGACTAGCCAATTGACTTTATTTTATTTGGCTGTTACACGCTGCATTATTTTAAAATATTGCTAGTTTTTTAATTTTAAGTGTTTATAGGATGTTTTAATGCATTAAAATTAAAAAAAACTATCAAAAAATAGGAAATTAGAAATACAGTGTGGAATAGCCTAATAAATTTATTTTATTTATTTATTTGCATTTCTTTAGTTTTAGGAGTTTTAAGATTGTCTTGATTAAAAGGTTTAACTGTACTTATTAAAATCAGAAAAACAACCATTGACTGCGCCGGGATTAAATTATTAATAATTCGAATAAAAAAATCTATGACCAGAATTAACCTAATTTACCATCTTATATCTTCTTTGTCTTCCTATATGTCGAGTATAAATACATGAACAGTAATTATCATTATCTATAGAATCTGGAGATTATTTGAAATGCCATTTTTAAATATAATATTATGGTACAAAAATTAAAATAATAATAAATAAATAATATTTGTTAGCTGAGTCAGATAATGTAGGGATTACTAATTTTAAAACTTGCAAGTTTTTTAATTTTAAGTGTTTTAAGAATGTTTTAATATATTAAAATCAGAAAAACTACCAAAAAACCGCATCATTTTTATATTTACCGCGATGGAGTTAAATATTTAATAATTCGAATAATAAAATCTATAAAGAGAATTAACCTAATTTACCATTAAATACCTTCTTTTTCCGGTAGGAGCAAACAAAGACCACTTCCTTCCACTTGCTACAGTTCTTACACACATCTTTTGCTCCTTCTACTTTCATTGGTGCTCTCATGCTTGTCGGTTGTTGGTACTTTTTACCTGGCCCTTTTTTAGTCTAAGATTCTAAGTGAAATTGAACTTCACCCATCTGTTTAATGGATATAAATAATTTTATAATTAATTTAGTATGTTAAAAATTATAAAAAAATGGGTTGCATAAAAAAATCCTGACCAGGATATATTAATTAAAAATTCGAAAATTACTTTTTTTTTAAATTCTACCGATGCGTTTAACGAAAAAATTTTACACCAACCGTTAGTACAGAGCCTATAGATTATAAAAACGTAGGGTTGTCTATATTTTTCGCAGTCTAACTATTTGGTTGCCAGGTATAAACAGGTATTTTGGTCTTAGTTATTTTCACCTACTTGTTTAATCTATATATTAAACATAAAAATAAGCGCTGTTTAATTGCCAACACAATGATATAGTGTTGTCCGCAAAAAGTCTGTCTTGAATGATGGTTGTCGAATTTAAAAAATAAAATTTTAATGCGACGGTGAACGTGCGACAAAGACGTCCGAAACAAATATCTCGTGCGAGAGACGAAGACACAGAGTTGTAGCTGCGCGCGGTGCGACTGCAGGATGTAAGAGAATGGGTATGTTAGTAGTTCATGCAATAGAGAATGATAGCGATAAACTAGTAAATAACAATATTTTGGAGCAACTGGTAGTATACGTACGAAAGTAATATAAAAAATATAAAAATTAAAAGTTGATATATGTTAGATTAATATAATAATTTAAAAATATTATACGTTTATATTTAATTATAAATACTGCATTAGAGTGTACAAATTTTGTCACGAATAAAAATCAGAAAGCGATGTAGTCTTGCTTGGAGTTTTTATCTTTTTTCAAGAAAGTAAATAAAAATAAACAAAATAAATCGTTGAAAATTTCAGCTACAAGCGTGCATCTACAACTTTGTGTCTTCATCGATCACACGAGATATTTGTCTCGGACCTCTTTGTCGCACGTTCACAGTCGCATTAAAATTTTATTTTTTAAAATTAGACAACTATCATTCAGGACAGACTTTTTGTAGGCAACCCTATATTATTGTGTTCGCAATTAAACAGCACTTATTTTTATGTTTAATTTATAGATAAAATAAGTAGGTGAAATTAACTAGGACCAAAATACCTGTTTATACCTGGAAACCCAATAGTTAGACCGGGCAAAATATAGGCAACCCTACGTTTGCATATTCTATAGGCTTTAAACTTCGGTCGATGTAAAAATTTTCGTAAAACTCATCGGTAGAAATAAAAAATTAAAGTTTTAACTAATTATAGCCTGGCCAGGATTTTTTCAGACGACCCATTTTTTGTATAATTTTCAACGTAATTACTTATAAATTTTTTTTTATTTATTTAACAGATGGGTGAAGGTCGATTTTACTTTTAAACCTCTACTATAAATCCATCTCTTCAATCTTCCTTTATGCATTCTCTTTACTTGTCCAAAACATCTAAGCATTCTTTCATCTATTTTTGTAACCACAATTTTTTTTGACACCACAGCGTTCCCCCATCTTACTATTCTTAACTTTATCCAACCAAATCTTTTAAATTCTATAATTTAATAAAATTACAATACCTTTATTAACAATAAATAAAAAAAAGTTTTTTTTGCTACCTGAATTGGATAATGCAGGGATTAAGTTTGTGACCAATCACAGATAACAATATTATAATCCTTTCCAAGAATGATTATTTAAAATATTTAATTAATAAAGAAAAAATACTTAAGGAACAACTTAAAATCCAGAAGAACAAAACTGTAACCGTCGAATTAAAAATTATTAATACAGCCGTTGTGAAGGTAAAAAAAACTTTAAACGCCGGTTGTAAAAATATAAAACAATTATAGAGATTGAAATTTAACAAAACTTTTCTTTGCAAGTTAAAATAATGAGTGCAAGATTTACTTACTCAAATTCCATTTTTACTCAAATGCATTTCTGAACATTTCATACGCCTCTATGGAGAGGAACTATTTTTACTTACCAAATCCTACAGTTGTCCCTGAGGAGTAGGCAGATTGAGACCTCAGAGACAACTGACCGGTGCAGTACGACCAGTGGAGTAGGCAGATTGAGACCACGAAAACGTACTGAACCTTACCCTTCCTAACCCTAACCTAACTCTTGATAATGGCTCCAAAGCGGGAGCCGAAACGTCGAGAAAACAAATTTTCTGAACGCGGTTTATCCAGAAAACCTAGTATTCATTTTTCTGACCGCGGAAGGATTTCTGAACATTTCATATATATATATATATATATATATATATATATATATATATATATATATATATATATATATATATATATATATACAATATAGGGAATAATTAAAACTTTTGTTTATAAAAATTATCATTTTTATATTAATATGTTTCGGGTAGTCCAATTCTTACTTATATTTTTTATATATACTGGATCTCTGGGAAATCCATGAAAATGAAGAAATTCTGTACGCGAAATTAACCTTGACAACCAACATTTAGGTATGCAACAAACATAAAAATTTACCCAAAACTGACATAATCCTTTTTTATAAAGATACATTATTCATTACTAAAACATCAAAATATAGCATAGGGTTAATATTGATAAATTCTTATTTCCTTCATTAAAAACATATCTTTACACCACTTTGAAAGATATTTTGGTCATTGTCTTTTGATAAAAACTATTACCAAGTCTTGTCCCACTTATTTTAATTTTTAACAATCAAATTATACCATCTTAACTTTCCCCGAAATTTTGCAAATCCAATTCTAAGTCTTTCTAGACACTAGAATTTGTAATCTGACTTCAACTATACTTAGTGAATATCCATTTTATATTTTTTTAGGACTCATCAACATATTTTGCTATTTTAAATAAACGTTTATACCCAAATAGACGTGTCGGCTCTTTTGTCTATGTATTAAATAAATTAGGGCTGCCGATCGCCAAAAGGCAAATTTGACTTATATTTTACTGACTTGTAATGACATACATACATATAGTCATGCCTTTTTACCATAAAGGTATGCAGTGACCACTTCCTTCCACTTGCTACAGTTCTTACACACATCTTTTGCTTCCTCTACTTTCATCAGGGTTCTCATGCATGCTCGGCGGTTGTTGGTACTCTTGACCTGGCCTTTCTTCAAAACAATGTTGATCTGATCGAGATATGTTCGCCGAGGTCGACCTCTACCGACTTCCGTCCATTCACACTCGCCATATAAATTTGTTTCGTCAATGTTCCCTTATCCATCCTTTCTACGTGTCCAATCCATCTAAGCATTCCTTTGTTTATCTTTGTAACCACATCTTTTTTTACACCACAGCGTTCTCTTATCTCACTATTCTTTACTTGATTCAACCGAGTCATTCCGACTACACTTCTCAGACTAATCATCTCCGCAGCATTAATCCTATTTACATGCTTCTTTTGTCAAACCCAACATTCACTACCATGCATAAGTGTAGGAACCAACACACCTATATGCAAAGCCAGATGTCGCTTTTTTGACACTTTCTGGCTGTTCATAAAGTTATGCAGTATCCCATTCATTTGTTTTCCTTCCAAAACTCTTCGCTTAGTGTCACTGTCATACTTTCCATCTCTCGTAAACTTTAAACCCAAGTACACAAATTCATTTACTTGTTCCACTCTTTCTCCCTCAATCGAAACTTCACAGTTGGTCATGCTTTCTTCTCTTTCAAAAACCATAACTTTCATTTTGCTTGCATTTATTTTCATCCTTTTGATTTTTGAGGCATCATGCATAACATTAACCATCGCCTGCAACTCCTCTTCAAATGACGCTAATATAACTTGATTATCGGCGTAAAGAATGCATTTGACAATCAAATCATTCATTTTCAATTCATACGCACTCTCTTTCAAATATTTTAAACAATCGTCCATGTATATGTTAAACAGCCATGGCGAAGCCACACATCCTTGTCTCACACTTTTTTTGATGTTAAACCAGTTCGAGTAAGCTCCGTTTATCCTCACACAAGCAGAGGAATCCTCATAAAATAATTTCAGTGCTCGTATTAAACTACCGCTCATCCCATACATAGACAATGTCGACCACAATTCACTCCTCAATACTCTAATAGGCCTTTTTCAAGTCTATAAAAGCGCAATAAACCTTCTGACTTTTAGTTTTCCTCTTCTAAATACTACTTGCACATCCAATATCATCTTCTCATTTTCATTCGTTACTCTTTTAATCAATATCTTTGCATACAGTTTGCCGACTATGCTGAGTAAACTAATACCTTGGTAGTTCTTACAGTCCTGATGCGAATCTTTTCCCTTGTAAAGCAGCACGATAGCGGCTAGCACCAGTCATCTGTTACGCTACCACGTTTAGTTCAGCCTTCAGCATTTCAGCTGTTATTCAGTCATACCCATTAGCTTTACCCAATTTTATGTTGTAATGACAACAGATATTTATTTCTCTTATCTGACCCTGCCTTTTTTGGTTAAGATTTATACTTTCCACTTTACCTTTCGAATAAACTTGAATCTTTATCAGTCGGTAAACCCTTTCTAAACATCAAATTTTGAATCAGAAATCAGTTTAGTTTTTGCAGACCCGCTTATTGTCAACTGCACTTGCTTCTACGTTTGCAAACCGTTTGTAACTGCTGCAGAAACAAACCTTTCATCTTTAGAACTGATTAAGCTAAACCTTTTAAGAAAATCGAATCCAGAACAATCGAAAATATACGAAGAATACACCGTGTACAAATTCAATTTAAAGCTTTTACGATAATTGGGCGAGGGTGATTTAAAAAAGTAGAGAAACTCAATTCGTCGTTGCCACCTTGTACCAGGCCGATAAAAATCGAATAGTTTATCTTTGAGGGGAAAATCATTTCCCCGACGGATATTAACCCGTCAAATTCTTAATGGAGAGACAACCCCCCGACTACGCGGCGATTTCGTGCATATTTACAATAGCACCTCAAAATGAAAAAACTTTTCGACGACCATTCGTTCTTGTTACAAGTATCCTGTTGAAAAGTGGAATTGTGTCAAACTAATTTAACATTTTCTGGAATGCAAATCAGACCGTGGGATCTCTTAAGGGCGCCATTCACACGCGATCGCTACATTGGAGAATATACGTACGCTCAAATTCAATCGATTTTTTTTGTCAGTATGCATTTTCTTTTTAAATAAACTAGCTGATTACCTTGGGTTTCCTGCAGCCCCAGAGTTCTTAAGTGTGGCTTTGTAAAATTAAAATTTTATTTTCTTTTTTTACTGAAGATGGTCGCAAAAAGGGTAGACATATTGTGTGGACTGCGACTTTTAGAAGGGGAAGGGATTAAAGAAAGGAGATGATTGTGAATCCGTTTTTAATTATTCTATCGATATTCCATCGATAATGGTGACGTTCTTCCTACTAACCAGTGCATTTGTTTTACTTTAAGATCTAATCGTGTACTTTTCCTTTTTTCCATGTGAGTTTTTGGTCCAAGTAAAGTCGCAAGTATTTGACATTAGGTTTTATTGGTTGTGAATCGTTGTTACTATTCACCTGAGGACAGTTACAGTGGTGAGTAAATATTACTTAGGCAGATTTTTCATTATGAGGTATAGCCGAAATTTTTTTGGCTAGAAGTCAGGTCTACCGCGCTTTTATAGACTTGGAAAAGGCCTATGACAGAGTGGTGAGGAGTAAATTGTGGTCGACATTTTCTATGTATGGGTAGTTTAATATGAGCACTTAAATCACTTTACCAGAATTCTACTGCTTGTGTCAGGATAAACGGAGTTTACACAGATTGGTATAACATCGAAAAAGGTGTGAGACACGTATGTGTGGCTTCGCCATGGCTGTTTAACTTATACATGGACAATTGCTTAAAAGATTTGAAAGGGAGTGCGTATGGATTAAAAATGAATGATTTGATCGACAAATGCCTTCTTTACGCCGATGATCAAGTCATATTAGCGTCATCTGAAAAGGAGTTGCAGGCGATGGTTAATGTTATGCATGATGCCCTGAAAATCAAAAGGAAAAAAAAAGCAAGAAAAACAAAAGTTATGGTTTTTGAAAGAAAAGAAAGCATAACAAACTGTGAAGTTTTGATTAAGGGAGAAAGAGTGGAACAAGTAAATGAATTTGTGTACTTTGGTTCAAAGATTACGAGAGATAGAAAGTATGACAGGGGCATTAAGAGAAGGGTGTTGCAGGGAAACAAATAAGTTGCAGACGATGGTTAATGTTATGCATTATGTTTTAAAAATCAAAGGGATGAAAATAAATGTAAGCAAAACGAAAGCTGGAAAACAACTAGAAACAGGTAGAAAGTGTCAAAAAAAGTCCGTTTGACTGTGCATACAGTGTTGGTTCCTACACTTATATATGGTAGTAAATGTTGGGTTTGGCAGAAGAAGCATCAAAATAGGATTAATGCTACGGAGGTGAGTAGTCGGAGAAGTATAGCCGGAGTGACTCGGTTAAATAAAGTGAAAAATAGTGAGATAAGGGAACGCTGCGGTGTAAAAGAAGATGTAGCTACAAATATAGATAAAGGATGGTTTGGACACTTAGAAAGGATGGATAAAGGAAGATTAACAAAACAAATTTATAAGGCGAGTGTAAATGGACAAGTCGGTAGACGTCGAACTCGGCGAACAAACCTCGAGAGCACCAACGACCAACGAGCATGTATGAGAGCACTGATGAAAGTGGAGGAAGCAAAAAATGTGTGTAAGAACCGTTGCAAGTAAAAGAAAGTGGTCTTTGCCTACCCCTACGGGAAAAAGGCATGAGTGAAGAATACTTAGTTCATAACACTTTATAATTCAATCACTGATTCATTATTTTATGCATTGTTCTACTTTAGTTGTCTCTAATAATCTACCGGACATACAGTATTAGTATATAGTATATTAGCAAGTTTGAAAAGATATCTCTCAACGTCAATCGAAATAATTATTATTGTCAATTTTTATAAAATATTTAGGAAGTAGATTGAAACCACAGAGGCAACCTTAAGTAATTTTAAGTTTGATTATACAGATTATTAGTTATAGAATATCCTATTTTTTAGGATTTTGAGTACATCCTTACATTCAACTGTAATATTATAAAATAAATAAAGTGGTTTATACTGCAAGTCCGGCCTAACTAGTTTTGATCACATATACTTCCAACAGCGTGACTATATGTATGTAGATTTCTCATTACTGACGGTAATTTTCCTGCGTTTTAGCCATTGTTGAAGTACATATGTTCAAATGATTTTGTTATTATCTAGAAGCCGTGATGGGATCTGCTAAGATTGCGGTGTCGTTAGCGAATGTAGCCATTGTGATGTCTTCAGTATCTGGTATGTCTGCAGTGAACAGAAGGTAAAGAAAAGGACCTAGGAAACTGCATTGCGGGACTCAAGAGTTTATAGGGTGGTATTTGGAAAGTAAAGTTGTTGACTCTATTTTGGAATAAGCGTAGAAGTTAAGTAGCAAGTATATTTCACAAGGCAGGTTTATTTGTTTATTTTTTGTTGACATTTTATGTTTTGTTTCTTGTACTAAAATAATAGAAAACAATAACGTTAAGCGAACAAATCCGCCATTTTATTTCAGTCTATAGCGAGCTTAATTTACTGTTTCAGATAAAGTATCGGCGAGATCTAAATTACTTCGCGAATTAGAAATTATGACAAATGGGTTTTATAAAATTTTTACTATACATTCAGCAAAAATAAATTTTAAAAAATTCTTTTTGGTTAGATATAATAATAAAAAATTATAATACCTATTAGAATTTTTTTTTAAACTTCTTTAAATTAAAGAGATATGTATATTTTTGTAAAATGAAATAAATTAATATATTTAGAGTTATCATGTGCCGTTGAAGTAAGTTGCAAAAAGTTCTCTTTTAATAGCAGTCGCAAATAGTTCTCTCTTGAAAAGAGTCGCTAAAAGTACTACCCGTTGGAAGTAAGTTCACTGCCGAATGTGAACATTTGAAGTTGCGAATAACGCTCGTTTGAAAACAGTCGGTTTATAAGACTTGCTAGAAAGTTGTTAATGTTACTTGCTTGTAATAAGTGTTAATATTTCTCACTCGAAGGTAAATGTTAAGCTGTCTCGAAACTAAAGAAATAAAGTCATACTCGTAGTCTTAATATAAAAAACGCTTTTGTATAAAAATTAAGTATAAAATCTCGTAATCTCGATCAGCTGATTCTCGTAAGTGTTAAAATAGAAATATTTTCTCTCGTATGCCCAAAAGTGCTCTCTTTGTTATAAACAATTAAAAATAGCTCCCGCTTTTGAAATGATAAGAAAAAGTTTAAAAGAAAACGGTTGACATAAACAGAACATTGTTAATGACATTTATAATTTGTTATGAACAATTTAAAATTATTTTTTAAGTTTTATACCATACAAGATTTTTTTGCAAAACTTTTATAACAACAAAACATATGGTATTTTTTCATTCTTTCCACTGAGAAGTTAATTGTGTTGACCTTTTGGGTCGCACCCAGACCACCGGAGAGCACTGATATTTTTGTTTGTTTTGTTACATTAAAAAAAAAGAAGTTGTTTTTATTGAAACTGCGATTTAAAATATAAAGTGCAAAAACTATCTACATAGTGAACCAGCAAAACCTAGGGTAATAAAAAAACCCCTATGGTTGAGCGAGGATAGAAAAAACCCCTCTCTCCATCATCTACATAGAAAAATATACAGACACTAGATAGCTAAAGATGTTCACAAATTTTTAATTCCTAGAAAACTTCAAGTGGATGTTTTCAAAGATATAATATAATTTATAATTTTTCAGATAATTTTATTGGTTTATTTTATTGTTTATCATCAAGTGCTCTCTATAGTAGTTTATCTTTCGTTTGTACAGAAACTTTGAAGAGGATAATAGAGTATTGGTTGTATAGATTATCAGTGAGACTAAATCAAATTCGTTAGTCAGTAGTGTTTTAATGTAATTTATAAATTGTAATTATTGTGATTCAATGTATATATATTTTTTTATAAATATAAATAACAAAAAATTGAGGACCACAGTGACGTGCCAGCGGCAAGGTGTATTAAGAAAGTATAAAACAAATCACTAATCAATTAAAATAAATGAAATTAAAATACACCGGCGAGATAGAGACACAGCACACTTGTTTCAACTTTCACATACTATCTCGATTTTGGGAGTCACGGTGTCTAATAATATGCCTTGGCATAAATATGTTGTAACATCGCAAAGTCAGCAAGCCAGAGGCTGGGTTTTATGTGAAAAGCTAAAAAGTTTTTTACTCCTGATCAACTGTTGACGACATACAAGGCTCGAATCCGACCTCTACTGGAGTATTTCTCACACATTTGGAGTTTAGCACCAAAGCATTCTCTTCGTCTTCTAGATTCCATTCAGAAAAGGGCCATTCGGTTGATAAATTGCTCAACTCTCACAGATACCCTTCACGCACTAGATCATAGAAGAAGAGTTGCATACTAGACATTACCACCACCTACCACATTTGGTCGAAGAACTCGTCACGCTGATCAGTCTCACCCATTTACTCTCAAAATTGACATTACAAGGACCAATCTCCATCAAGAATTCTTCTTTTACAGGACCGCATCGGAATGAAACAAGCTTTCCAGAAAACTACGACCTGCAACTTTTCAAAAAGCAGGTCCATCTCCTTTCTATAATCCCTCCCCCTTCTAATAGTCGCAGTGCAGGCCGTCCGCGGCCCACACGATAGGTCTACCCTTTTTGCAAATATTTTTAGTAAAAAAAAAGCATCACAATCCCAATATTCAAAAAGGGGAAAACCTCAGATCCCGCGAACTACTGAGGAATATCGCTTCTAGACACGACCATGGAATTATTCACCCTTATGCTGCAGAAACGCATTCTTAGTTACACTACAATAAGCTAGGAGCAGCAAGGTTTTCAGAAAAACCGTTCGACGATTGACGCAGTGTTCGTTGTCAGGAAGTTTGTAGAGAAAGCAATAGAGTAAAACAAACCAGCATACCTGTGCATATTATAGATTTGACGAGAGCGTTCGACATGAAAAAGACTGGAGGACGTTAGGAACGAACTCGACCGCAGGGGAATGCCCCCATGCATCACGGAGACGGTTAGAAAGATCAACACACAATACGAACAAAATTAACAACAGAAAAAATGAAGCAAAGCACAGGGATACAACAAGGAGGCAGTCTCAGTCCATTGCTGCTTACCATCACCATGGACAGAATAATAGAAAAAGTGCGCAAGATAGACCAGGGAGACAGGATGGGAAACCAACATCTTAAGATTTGTCACGCAGATGAAGTAACGCTATTCGCGCACACGAAAGGCTCTTGCGGGCATTTAAGAAAGAGACCGAAACAGTTAACATGGAAATATCAACCACCAAAACAAAAAGCATGGTGATCGCCAGGGAACCACTCAAATGCAAACAACAACTAAACAATAGACCAGGTTTTTTAGTTCAACTATCTGGGAATAACAATATCACCATATGGCGAACTCAAGAATGGCGTACCAACATACCAGACCAGATAAACAAGGCAGCCAGGATAGCAGGAGCCTTACGAACAACCATATGGAAAAATACATGAATATCAATTCCGACCAAAATTAGAATATATATAGAATGTTTCGGGCCCTTAATGACATACACGGCAGAAACACGAGCTGACACAGTGGAGACAAAAAGGATGGCACGAACCAATGAAATGAGAATACTAAGAATAATCACAGGGAACACACTTTGGGATCAAAGAAGGAGTAATGAAATTAGGAAAGAATGCAGGACAGAGGACTTGGTTAAAAATGAAAAATCAGCATCCGCCAGACCACCTAGATGGCCTCCCAAGAGGTGGAAGGACAGCTGATCGTCGGCTTCCCAGGAGGGGCAAATAAATGGGTAAAACAAGCCCTAAGGCTTCCGCAAAGAAGAAGAAGAAGAAATGAGGGCTACATAATAAAATTTCAGTTTCCCGCATCCTTGTGAACGTAAGAGAAGTACCTATTAAAAGACAAAAAAAGAGGTATATTTGATTTTTTTAAAGTATTGCCTTTGTGTTTCTCTCCTATCCTACCTATTTATATACGCGATGATAAAAAAATTGATGTGAAATTTATAATATTAAATTATGATGTCATCTATTACATGCTAATGCATAAAATCATGGTATAACTACTTTCTATGTGACCATATAATAGGTACAGAGTATATTCAAAACGTAATGATCCATTTTTCTTAGTGTGAAGCTGATATAATGGGCCGTGGAACATTTGATGGGCTATTTTCTGTAGGCACTACTTCGCATAAACCATTTGAAGGGGTTTATTCGTATCATTTCCCAAAAATTTGCATTTAAATTGCTTTATCGGTATACGTTAGGGCTAACACATTTTTCATAAGTAGTCTTAGACATAATTTTTAAGTTAAATGTAAAAAACGTCAAAAATTAAATAATGTAAGCAGATGATAACGTTAACATGTTTGCATATCTAAAAGCAAAAAATGTAAAATATGATTTTATTTTAAATTTATATACGTTACAGCTAAAGTCCGTTATTGGCTAAAACTAGGTTTGGACGGCAAAACTTAGATCTATCAAAACAGCTGGATAAAGCTGACAAAAATAAGGAATTTTAGGCATTATTCACACACGTGAATAAAGTTGAAATTTGTTTTGTGTCGATTGCAAAATGTAAACAATGACTCATACTTTTCGGCCGTGAATATTATGCTTTTTATTTATTTCTTCTTTTCTATTCTTTTTCTAGTTATTACATTTTCGGGTGATACTTTCGTTTATCAGAGTTGTGAGTGTTCTTGTACAAGTCGGTAGTCTTGTGTTACCTCCTCCTCCTCCTCTGTCCTTTATCCTTCGTAAGGATGTAGAGACGTTATGGTATTCGTTTTATTGTTGTTGTCCATTCTTCTCTTTCTTGTGCGTGTTGTGCTGCTTCGGAGAGAGAGTAACCGGTTATTTTATTTATTTGATCTATCTGCCCATCGCAGTGGAGATCTTCCTCGAGCTCTTTTTCCTTCAAATTTGCCCTCAACAACTAGTCTCTCTGTACCTTCTCTTCGTCTTGTTATATGTCCAAAATATCTTTTAATGCTTTGGTTAATAATTGTGGTAAGCCTAGTGGTAATGTTGAGTTCTGTTAATACTGAGATGTTTGTGCGGTTTGCTGTCCAGGATATGCGTAGCATTTTGCGATAGACCTACATTTCGAAAGCCAATATACGTTGTGAATCCGACTTTTTGGTAGTCCAAGTTTCTGCAGCGTAAGTGGCAATGGGAAAGACAAGCGCTCGTATCAGGCGTAGTTTGGTGTTCTTAGTTATGTCAGTGTCTTTCCATATTTTTGTAAGTTTGACCGTTGCTGATCTGGCCATTGTGAGGCGTCGACGTATTTCTACTTCGCACCCTCCACTGTTTGTGACGATCGACCCCAAGTAGTTGTAATGACTCACCACTTCATAACCTGCTATATTTCTTATCTCCGGTTGGTTATTTCTGCACCTGTCGATGATCATCACTTTGGTTTTCTGTGCATTAATTCTGAGCCCGTATTCCCTGCTAATACTGTCTAATCCAGCGGTTCTCAAACTTTTGTTATTCACGCCCCCCTGTTTTAATTTAAAAAATGTTGCGCCCCCCAATCCGTAGACCTAGGAATTTGGACTAAAATAGGCAACATTGTCTAGTCGAGAGCGCCAAAGATGCTGTCGGAAAGTTCGCGGCGTTCGTGCCACGTATTCAAGCTTCCTGATCTTTCTCGAACTGTCTGAACGCGACTATAAATACAGAAGCGCACATACGGTATTCTCAGTCTCTCAGTGAAGGTGTTTTAACACTAAGCAAGCATTATTGTGAAGTGTGAGTGTATAAGTAGATGTAGTATGGATAAATTTTTAAAACGAAAACTTGAGGATGACGGGGCTTGTACATCGACAGGTTCAGGTGGAAATCGTCCGAAATCTAAAACAAGAAAATATGACCCATCATACCTAAATTTGGGCTTTACTAGCCTTGAAGTAGGTGGCGAAGAAAAACCACAATGCGTTATCTGTTTAAAAGTATTGGCTGCAAATAGCATAAAACCAAATAAATTACAGAGGCATCTAGAAACGCTGCACAGAGAATATGTCAATAAACCGCGAGATTTTTTGTGGAGTAACTCAGATTGTTTAAAAAACAAAAATCCAGCTTCCATAGAGTACTGGCAGTAAATGAGAAGGCTCTCTTGGCATCATATAAAGTGGCATACAAAGTAGCTAAATGCAAAAAACCGCACACTATTGCAGAGCAACTTATTTTACCCGCTTGCAAAGACATTGTAGAAATAATGTTTGGTGAAAATTTTACTTCACAACTTAACAATATTCCTCTGTCAAATGATACAATCTGTCGACGAATTAACGATATATCAGTTGATATGCAGCAGCAGCTTGAATCTGAGCTTACTGGAAACTTGTTTGCTATACAACTTGACGAAGCAACTGACTCTAGTAATGATTCCCATTTGATTTGCTACATTAGATTCTGTCAATGTTTTAAAATATGTGAAGATTTATTGTTTTGTAAACAGATTGAAGGAAGAACTACAGCCACCGAGTTGTTCAAGATTACAAATGATTCTATTACTAAAATGAATTTGCAATGGAAAAATTGTGTTGCGATTTGCACCGATGGAGCTCAAGCCATGTCTGGTAAATACAACAGTTTACAAGCGCTAGTAAAAAAGGAATCCTCAGAAATTATCTGGACGCACTGCATGATACATCGGGAAGCGTTAGCATCAAAATCGCTAAGCCCTGGACTAAACATGATTTTGACAGTAGTTATTGAAGTTGTTAACTTTATAAAAACCAGACCACTAAAAACAAGGATGTTCTCTGTTCTGTGTGAAGATATGGGAGCTGAGCATCAATCTTTGTTGTTTTATTCCTCATCCAGATGGTTGTCACGCGGTAAGACGGTTAAGCGTGTCTTTGAATTAAGAAGGGAAATAGCGATATTTTTAAGCGAGGAAGTTCACAAGCATTCAACAGATTTTTTCGACAAATTATTTTTACTGAAGCTTTCTTATTTAGTAGATATTTTTGAAAAACTTAATATACTTAATCTTCGGCTGCAAGGAAAAGACGTAAATATATTTGATTTAAGTCAAAAGATTGATGCTTTTTGTAAGAAATTGCAGTTATGGCATAACAAATTAAAAGAAAACAATTTGGAAATGTTTCCCACATTTTGCGATTTTGTGCAAGATTACCCATTGGAAGATATTCATAAAGCTGTGATGCTAAAAACCATAGGAAGCCATTTAGAAAACTTAACTGAGAATTTCAAGCGATACTTTTTTGCAGAGAAAGATATCAAGTTGTCAGACTGGAGCTGGGTTTTAAATCCATTCGAAAATAGACCTGTCGGACTATCACTGCAAGAAGAAGAACAACTGATAGATATTTCAACAAATCCCTTACAAAAATCAAACTTTGTTAACAAATCTTTAACAAACTTCTGGACTGAACTTCCGAACGACTACTCCGTTATAAAAGCCAAAGCGCTTAGAATTCTGTTCCCTTTTCCAACGTCCTACCTTTGTGAAACTGGATTTTCTGCACTTGCTGTCGTGAAATCTAAATACAGAAATAAACTTCAAGTAGAAAATGAACTCAGAGTGGCCATCTCTAACATAGAACCAAATTTAGAGAAGTTGTGCGCCTTAAAACAAGCTCATGTTAGCCATTAGTCCTTAGAATGTTTCTTTGTCATCATTAAGTAAGTAAAATTTCAATAAAGATTTTTTAAAAATCTATTTGTAGCATTTTATCATTACCATTTTATTTTTAATCTGTACTGCGCCCCCCCCAATCATGTAAACGCGCCCCCCTTAGGGGGCGCGCCGCACAGTTTGAGAAACGCTGGTCTAATCTATTCATGATATCTTCAAGTTCTTCTGTTGAGGAAGCTAGTATTAATGTATCATCAGCATAGCGTAGGTTGCTGATTTTTCGTTCTCCAATTGTTATTTCTCCTTGCCATTCATCAAAGACAATGCGCATAATGTGTTCGCTATATATATTGAACAGTATGGGAGAAATGATACATCCCTGACGAACGCCGGCCTTGAGTTTGAAGTTATCAGAGTATGTGTTGTTGACTCTTACGTTGTGTTACAGTATTTAAAAATGTCCGCTGATCAGAAAAAAAGAGGTTTAGTGAAAAGTTTGTTGAACTGTTAAAGCAAAACGACGCAAATAATTTTTACATGGACGAAGAGTAGTATAACACTTTTTAAAAGATTAAACGTGCGAATGAAACCACAAGATTGACAACGCTACAGCGTCGACGACTACTGCGATTTGATGTTTTCATTGTTGGAGGTGTACAAAAATTAATTGTTTCTTTAAATAAAGGTAATTATACTAATTATAATTACTATAATATAATATAATTTTTGCCGATTCACTCTCTTTATTTCTTTTTCGAGGTGCGCGTTAAGAAGTTCTTCGTCAAAAATTAAATTGTCAAAGTTAGTCTTCCCCATTGTCGTAGTTAAGAAAATATGAAATCTGAAGTGTACCTAATTAGAACTTGACGTATTATTAACCAGTAATAATTAATACTACAAACAATTGTTTACGTTTTTACAAGGCAGTATAAAATCAAAAAATATTTACCATCTGTTGAAAATGTTTCCATTTACTTACCTGAAAAAAGAAAAAAAATTAAAATGTTTACAATTTTTAAAACAGAGAAGCCTCGGGCATTGACGAAATTAAGAATGAGATGATCAAATATGGAGGTGAAAGCTTATTGGCCGAATTACAGATTTTCTTCAATAAAATACTTACTGTCAAGGTTGTTCCATCCGAATGGAAAGAGAGCATACTGATACCAGTTTTCAAAAAAGGAGAGAAAGCAGACCCTAAAAACTATCGAGGTATTAGCTTATTGAGTGCTGTACTAAAACTGTTTACAAAAATTCTAGCAGAAGAAATATCTCTAACCGGAATATGTGAAGAACAGCAAGGGTTCAGACAGAACAGGTCTACTATAGATGCTATATTTATAATACGTCAAATTACTGAGAAAGCCATTGAGTTTAATAAAGTAGCCTTCACGTGTTTCATTGACCTAACCCAGGCATTCGATAGGGTACGGTTAACAGACGTCTTGGCCCTACTACAAAAGAGAAGAATTCATCCGAATGTAATAAAGACCATCGAAGAATTGAACAAGAACAACTACACATATGTAAGAACTGCAAATAAGCTAAGCAATAAAATACCTATGACAACCGGAATCAGGCAAGGAGATAGCCTAAGCCCAATCCTATTTAATATCATCATGGATGAAATTATAAATGAAGTCAAAGTAACTGGGAGAGGATATCGAATGGTAGATAAAGAAATAAAAATCATATGCTACGCTGATGATGCTGTAATCGTATCGGAAGACGAGGACAACCTACAGAGACTCTTACACAAGTTCCAAAAAACAGCTGAAGAATTCAATATACAAATATCCGTCAAGAAAACCAAATCGCTAACAATATCCAAAGAACCGAGAAGATGTAAACTCGCAATCTATGAGCAGAGTGTAGAACAAGTGATGTCCTTTAAATATTTAGGAGCTAATATAACTAGCACGAGAAATATTAAGGAGGAAGTAAAAGCTCAAACAACAAAGGCATCTCTAATCTCAGGATTCTTGAGAGACATAATCTGGAGAAATAAACACATGAGTACCAGAAGTAAGGTCAGAATATATAAGACATGTGTAAGACCGATTATGACATACGCGATAGAGACCAGATTGAAGAACACGACTACAAAGCGACTTTTTAGATCAACGGAAATGCGAATTCTTAGATCGATAACTGGCTATACCTTACTTGACCATAAAAGAAGCGAAGAGATAAGGGAAATATGTGAAGTCCAAGACATAGTAAGATGGGCAAGAAACCGAAGAAGAGAATGGAGAGACCATGTTAGCAGAATGCCAAACGAACGGCTGGCAAAAATTGTGAGAGAGAAGCGGCCCAACACACCACGCCCAACTGGACGCCCACCAAAAAGATGGTATGATAGCTGGTCTTCATCGTCCCAATTGTTTTTGGGCAACCTTTGAGGCAAACACAGGACGTAGTCCTAACGTAAGAAGAAGAAGAAGAAGAAGACAATTTTTAAAATAAAATTAGTACCTAAAAAAAATGTATATTAACTATTTATTAAATAAAAATAGGAAACGATATATCCAAGTAAAATACCAATTGTCAGAAATGCATAGTTTCTAAGAAACAGCGTCTTTACCAAATACAAAAGGTCAACCTTCTTCTAAGTCGTTTGCTCGTTTCGAGCATTATGAATTCATGTATTGTTTTCTGTGATGGCTTTCCATTCCTGTCCATCTTCTGCCATCTTAAATGTTTGGGTGAGGTTTTTGCCGGTTAAAGCGGTTATAAGATCCATGTATCTTTTGCCAGGAACTGTCCCTTCCAAAGTAAGTCTCACAAAACCATTTCTTCTAAGCACATGACCAAAGAATTTAGCTATTTTCTACGCTACCACAATGCTCAATCTCTTCTTAAATCTGAGTTGGTACGAAATAGATTGGTTGGTTCTCTTCTCAGTCCAGAACACTTCCAGCATTCTGCGCCAGCAAAACATTTTAAAAGCATCTATCTTCCATTTATCAGTCTTTTTTAAAATCCAGCATTCTGATCCATATAGAAATACTGAAAGCACCAAGCTCTTGACCAATCTAATTTTGGTGTTAAGAGATATGTGATGGATTTTCCATACTTTGGTTAGTTTGGTCATGGATTCTTTCTCATTTTTATCTTCTCGCTGGATCCACCCTTGCTCGAGATTTTAGTACTAAGATATATGAAAGCGTCAACTCTTTCGATGTTGATTCTCCTTTTTAATTCAGGTCTGTTATTATTTTGGCGATGAATTATTATGATTTTGGTTTTCTTTCTGTTTATCTGCAGGCCTACTTCGTTGCTTGTTTCTTCCACTCTTCGTATAAAATTAATCAATTCTTTTTCCGATGCAGCGATAAGAGTCGCATCATCGGCATAGCGCAAGTTGTAAATTTTGATGCCGTCAAAGGTAATTCCTTCCTGCCAGTCATCGAGCGCTTTCCTCATAATCCACTCACCATAGATGTTAAAGAGTAGTGGGCTTAGTATACAACCCTGCCTGACTCCTTTACTCACTCTGAGTGAGTTGATCAGATCTCCTTTAACGCTGACGTATGCTGTGTTGTGTCGTATAAATTTTGTATTAGCGATATTAAGTGGCCATCGTATGCAGTCAAATGCTTTGGAGTAATCTATGAAGCGATTTTTCGATTATTTGTAGAAGGTTTAATATTTGTTCTCTGGTTCCGCGCCCTGGGACAAAGCCAGCTTGTTCTGGTGGTAGTAATTGTGGTAGAAGAAGAAACTTTATATCTATGTAAAATACTAATTGTCAAAAATGCATAGTTTAGAAATAAAACAGCGTTTTTACCAAATACAAAAGATCAATAGATTCAATAAAAAAGATAAAATATGCAACACATTAAGCTTGAAGATTCGAAGCTGCAACAGGTTGATTACGACGTTCAACAAATAAAACGCAGTTGACAGTTGATGCCTGATGGCTGTTTATGACGTGTTATTGTTAAAAAAGTATTAAAAATAAAACTATTTTCTATTTATCAGATTTTATGCATTTCCGACAGTTCGAATTGTGTGCTGTTTTTTATTAGCGCCGTAGGCCACCCTGCAAAAAGGAAAAAACTTAAATTGATTCCAACGATGCCATGTATTTTATCAAGATTTTCGTTACATATCTGACATTTCAAATAATGGTTAAAACCACATCCACACTATGCCATCTGGCAATACCGATTGTCGTTTAATGCCTACATTGTAAAATTTGCAATACGGCACATGCCAAAAAAAGTTAAGTTTTAATTGCTAGATGTAAAAACTCGGCAACCTTGGTATCCATAACAAAAATACGTATTGCGTACTGCGTTATATTAAAATATACATACATACATACAAATAGTCACGTCTTTTTTCCGTAGGGGTAGGAAGAGACCACTTCCTTTCACTTGCTACGGTTCTTACACACATCTTTTGCTTCCTCTACTTTTATCAGGGCTCTTATGCATGCTCGTCGGTTGTTGGTACTCTTGACCTGGCCTTTCTTCAAAACAATGTTGATCTGATCGAGATATGTTCGCCAAAGTCGACCTCTACCGACTTGTCCATTCACACTCGCCTTATAAATTTGTTTCGTTAATCTTCCTTCATCCATCCTTTTTACGTGTACAAACAATTTAAGCATTCTTTTATCTATCTTTGTACTTGTTGACTTGTTCAGTTTATATAAAGATACTACTTAGTATTACACATTATATATATATATATATATATTTATATTAACTGACTTTTACAATATTAAAATATAACAACTGTTCATAACAAACTTCAAATAATTATAAATGTTAATCACGAATACAGGGTATATTCTTGAAGACTGCATTGCATCCAACAGTAACCACATCTTCTTTTACACCACAGCTTTCCCTTATCTCACTATTTTTCACTTTATCCAACCGAGTCACAACGGCTATACTTTTCAGACTACTCCGCAGCATTAATCCTATTTTCATGCTTCTTCCAAACCCAACATTTACTACTATACATAAGTGTAGGAACCAACACACCTCTATGCACAGACAGACGTGCCTTTTTTGACACTTTCTGGCTGTTTATAAAGCTATGCAGTGCCCCATTCATTTGTTTTCCTGTCAACACCCTTTGCTCAATGTCACTGTCATACTTTCCATCTCTCGTAAAGTTTGAACCCAAGTACACAAATTCATTTACTTGTTTCACTCTTTCTCCCTCAATCGAAACTCCACAGTTTGTCATGCTTTCTTCCCTTTCAAAAACATTACTTTCTTTTTGCTTGCATTTATTTTTATCCCTTTGATTTTCAGGCCATCATGCATAACATTAACCACCGCCTGCAACTCGTTTTCAGATAACACTAATATGACTAATATATAAATATATAAAAAGGTAACTGATTTTTTAAAAACCAGCTTACTTTCGCTGTATGATAGGTATATATGTGGGTCGATTATACATCAGAAAACAACTACTCCTTTGGCTATATGCCGCGACAGGCATTGAATTACATCTGATGTATAGTCGTGTATACTATCCCATCACAGGAAGCAAGATATACGGGTGCTTGTTAAGTAAGAGAAAGTGCTATTTAATTTATGTAATCGCAGTTACCACCTATGGACCGGTTTTGGGATGTTGGCCTTTATCAGCATAGCACACCTCCCGCTCTTACCAAGTACACATGAAGAACCATGTATATTTTGCATTACAGTTTTCTATAATTTTTTGCACGTATATACATATATTTTACTTGTTATTTAGGTATTTAAAGCAAAAGTTAATTAGGAATTAAGTTGAATAATGTCAGTTTGTACTGAAATATTTATGCAAAATAAACTTGTAAACCATTAAAAATGTTAAGCATTCACTTCAATTAAGCGGATTTTGAGAAAGCACTTACATATAAATACTTCGGGGCGTTTATTTTAAAAAGAATCACAGAAATACGAAGTATGTTAAGCCGAGAAACGCAAATAACATTATGGAAGCGAAAATGTTTTTGCTCTAAAGAGAAACTCGTTAGAAGCTTCAAATCTCAAGAAATGTCGATGCATTTCAATGAAGTGTCGTCGTTCGAGTCTTGAGCAAGAATGTCAATATGGTAGTAAATGTATCGCATTTTATTATCAAATTATCATTACTTTCCAATAAGTTAGTAGAGAAATATTCTCGGAAAGGAAAAACTGAAAAACATCTCATGAAGCAAGGGAAAGTAAGTGGGTTTTATTACGCTTCAGTTGAAACTTGAGGGGTTAGTGGTGATTCGAGATCGGAGCAAGCAAAATAAGAGCAATGCAAAGATTCCTGTTTGGGAGTTTAAATGAAATTTTGAGCGTGTCCTTTTCTAAACTATCTAAGATTAAAATAATTGTCGCATAATTTTTCTGCTGTAGGTTTTAATATTTTTTATAATTAAATATTTTTATCTACTATTGAATTATATATTTATTATTTAACTGCTATTGAGCAATTAATAGTATCTGTAAATAAACAACGTGAGTTATAATAACTCACTATAATAAATCGGAAATAGTATATTGTGCAACTAGTGCGATAAGATAGCGATTGCTCCTGAGAGCGAAATTGAACGCACAAGCGAATCGAGAGCGTTTATTCGCTCGAGTGAGCAATCGACAACATCGTACGGGTCGCACATAGATACTATTTTTTATTTGCAAATGCGGAATAAACGCGAGCATAAAACAGGGGTCCAGACCAAAAATATTAACTAAAATAAAAATAGAAACTTTGTTATGTCAACTTGACAGTTGCGCGTTCGGCTGTTAACCGAAAGGTTGGTGGTTCGAATTTGCGTGTGCTAAGTACTTAAATGACGTAAGCGTGCGCCAAGTAAACTTGTCGCACTCAAATGGACAAACAGCTATTTTTCAACCGCAACAGCGTACTCTAATGCCGGGTCCAGACCAAGCAGACAAAACAACGACAAGACAAAAACATTCATGTTTCGCGACAAAGTGGCGACAAACTCGAAACATTTCTGCAACATTTTTTATCTTATTTTTGTTTTGTTTCCAAATTCGGAAACATTTACAAGTCCCGTCTCGAGTCGGTAAAGAGTCTCTGTTTTGTCTGCATATTTTACGATAAGTTATCATCGCAGTGTGGACGGTGCGTGCTGACAAAAGTAGGAGGCCCAGTGAATCAGTGAAAAATCACACAAATTTAGTGCTGTTGTTGTTGTAGTGGCGTACTAGTGTACTAAGTCCAATATCATCCTCACGTAACTGGAGTAACAAATCATTTATGCCATAACTTTCTCGCATTTTTAAGCTTGGTCTCAACCAAAAACGCTTGCGTTTCTTTTTTCCAACATTGGATAACGTGGAAAGAAGGATGTAACAACTGGCTGCTAGCAATAAATCTTTATTTTTTAAATGTTTCTCCTGGTGGACACAACGGACAGTTTGTCTCAATTTTGTCTTGTCTGAATACCTAAAGTTTTGTCGCAATGTTATCGTGTTTTTGTCTCAAAATCGAGTTTCCTTTTTGTCTGCTTGGTCTGGACCCGGCTTAAGATACTACTTATCCTGCATGAGTAATAAAAAGATTCTTGGAATTATTTACGAACCGAATATCAAGGTGGCTTTGTGCTTCTGTACAAGCCGGTTGGCCAAAAGGGAACAGTCCATTATTGTTATTAAGGGGAGTAATGTCACTTAAATAATTTTGACGTTTTCAAATTAAATTGATACCTAACTATTGTGAATGTTTTGCTGAAAAAGATGAATTCAGATAGTGAAGATGAATTATTATGTACACCTGCAGAAATAAGATAAGCAGCTAATGTTACCATGCAGAATTTATTGCCCGAAAAATCCCAAAACAAATATATAGGTGTATACAAAAAATTTTAAGATTGGTGTAGCAGTAAGAACATTAAATCATCACTCACAGAAAATATTCATTTAGCATATTTTAGTGAACTTGGCACTAAATATAAAGCATCGTCTCTATGGACTTTCTACTCCATGCTAAGAAGCATACTCAACATAAATAATGGAATCAATATAGAGAATTATTTGAAATTACGTGCGTTTCTTAAACGTCAATCATAGAAAAATATAGCTAAAAAGGCAAAAACTTTTACGCCAGGTAACTTAATAATTTCATAAATGAAGCTCCTGATGAGAAATATATGACAAAAAGAAATTATAGACAAAAAAAGTAGTCTCTTAAGTGCTTGGACAAATTCTAGTCACAATGAAGTGCATGGTTCCTATGTCCTGCCCTGGTGATACGTTTGAATACCCCGCTAAAAATACTATTTATTGCACAAACTCAGAGGTAGGTCAATCGTCCTATGGGGTGCCAAATCATACATTACAGATTGGCATTTTAGTGTTCATTAAATTTCTGTGCTTCTAGCCAAGAGTTTTTATTTTCACACGAAGCTGCAGCAAGCAATGTGTTAGTTAACGTTTACTCTTGTCAGTGCACTGATGCTTTCGGGCCCCCACTCTGTACTTTCACGAAAAAGAAAAACCAGTGACTACTTCTACATACTATTTAAATGTTAGTGGCTTGCCGAGTACACTGGCATGTGTAAATGAGCCATTAAAAAAGGTTTTTTAAAAATAATAGATAATTCCTACCATTAAAAAATTGTTTAAAATTCACGCTATAAAGATGAAATTTTTTTTTCGAAATTTGTTGTAATCTTTAAAAGTTGTTATATTTAATTGAAAAATTGGTTGAAATTTTAGGGGGCAGTGGAAGTTATAAAGTCTTACACTTAAATTTTTTTTTACATAATTAGTAGATTTAGTGAAAAAAACTATTAAATCAGTATTTTTAAACTTCAATCTTCTTCTTCGTTGTGCCGTATCCGCTCAGCGAACGTTGGCTATCATCATAGCAATCGAGACCTTGTTAACGGCCGCTCGGAAGAGTTCACTAGACATTTTGCCGTACCACTGTCGTAGGTTTTTTAACGATGATACTCTTCGCCTCCCTGGTCCTCTCCTACTGTTCAACTTATCCTGGATAATGGGTTGGAGTAATTCATATTTCTCATTTCGCATGATGTGTTCCAGATATGTAAGTTTTCTTACTTTAATTGTCTTCATGAGTTCTCTGTCTACCCATTCTTCTTAAAACTTCATTATTTGTCACATGGTCTGTCCAGCTAATTTTAAGGATTCGCCCTAACACCCACATTTTAAATGCTTCAATTTTCTTGCTAGCAACTTCCGAGAGTGTCCATGCCTCTACGCCGTACAGTAATACTGAGAATACATAGCATCTAACTATTCTCATGCGCAGATGTAAACTTAAAGTATTGCTTGAGAGCACATCTTTCATTTTTAGAAAAATTGTTCTTGCTTTTTCTATTCGTTGTTTAATCTCTTTGCTGTGGTCCCATTAAACATTACTAAGCATCCAAGGTAAGTGCGGCTTTCCGCTCTTTCCAATGCCACATCGTTCGCATACAGTCTTATAATTTCGTTGGCGTCCATACTATTCTTGGTATATATATATATATATATATATATATATATATATATATATATATATATATCGCGTTAAAACGTGCGTCGGCGTCTTGCGATTCCTAATCTCCATTCCTCTCTATTCGTCCACATGTCCTCTCTCAGATCTCTCTCTTCCATCTCTTTTTGTATGCCTTCTCTCCAGCTCTTTCGTGGTCTTCCTCTTCTTCTTCTTCCTCTGGGGTTCCACTGTAATATTTTCTTTGGGATTCTGTCTGGTGGCATTCTTTGAACATGCCCGTACCATAACTGTTTAGTTCTTATTTCGTCTGTGATGTCGTGCTGTACTCCCATTATTTGTTTTATCCTCTCATTTGTAACTCTTTCTAGTCTTGATTTCCCCGCTGCTCGTCTCCAGTAATCCATTTCTGTGGCTCTAATTTTTCTTTCGATCTTTTCTTTCAAAGGCCATACTTCGCAACCGTACATTATTATGCTCTTCACTATCGTGTCGTAAATTCTTTTTTTGTTGTTGCTTATTGTTCTATCCCACAGTACTCCGTTTAACATTGATATTGCTCTTCTTCCTTTCATATTTCTGTCCAATATTGCTTGCTTATTCTTGGTAATTACCATAAATTTCGTTTTATTGGTATTAAGGCTTATTCCATACTTATTTCCCACATCAATGACTTTATTTAGCAGTTGTTGTAAATCATCAAGGGAGTCAGCTATAAGGACGGTATCATCGGTATACCTTAGAGTTTTAATCAGATGTCCATTGATGTTTATTCCAATCGGCATGTCATCTAATGCTTCACTGAAAATTTCCTCAGAGTAAATATTGAATAACAGTGGCGATAACACACACCCCTGCTTTCGAATGTTCACTTCTTCTGTCAGTAAACTTCAATAAGTTATTAAAACTTTAAATCTATTGTTAACTGTTTTTTTTTAAATGATTAAATTGTATCTTGGAAATTTTTAGTAAGTTTAAGAAATTATTTTTTTCGTAGGATCAATAACTCAAGTTAACGTGGCTTTTACCAAACGTATCTTTTATAGTCATATGGATAATTCACAAAGTTCGCCTTCTCGTTTATGCGATCATATAATGAACTATTCAATAAATTTTATTGCTAAGTGTATGAATAAAGGTAACAACTTTTAAAAAATTAATCTTTTTTTACTAATCTAAAACTATCATGAAAATAAATGTTAAAAATATCAGTGGTCTGGGTGCGACCCGAGAGGTCCACACGACTAACTTCCCAGTAAATAGAATAAAAATATACCATTTATTTTGTTGTTATAATTATTAAAATTATTATAAAAACAATTTCAAATTGTTTATAATAAATTATAATTGTCATTAACAATATTCTGTTTATGTCAACCGTATTCTTTCAAAATTGTTCTTATCATTTCATAAGCGGGAGCTATTTCAATTGTTTATAACAATTGAATTTTTTTTTTAAATATGGTGCAATGCCGTTATCGTGCCGCTTTACAAGGAAAAAGGTTCGTAGCAGGACTGTAAGAACTACCGAGGTATTAGTTTATTCAGCATAGACGGCAAATTGTATGCAAAAATATTGATTAAAAGAGTAACGAATGAAACTGAGATGATATGGGATGTGCAAGCAGGATTTAGAAAAGGAAGAAGATGTATAAATCAGGTCTTTTCATTAGGGGGTATAGTCGAAAAATTGTTGGCTAGAAATCAAAAGGATAGCGCTTTTATAGACTTGGTAAAGGCCTATGACAGAGTGGTGAGTAGTGAATTATGGTCGACATTGTCTATGTATGGGGTGAGCGGTTGTTAAATACGAGCACTGAAATCACTTTACCAGAATTCCACTGCTTGTTTCAGGATAAAAGGAGTTTACAAAGACTGGTATAACATCAAAAAAGGTGTGAGACAGGTATGTGTGGCTTCGCCATGGCTGTTTAACTTATACATGGACAATTGTTTAAAAGATTTAAAAGAGAGTGCGTATGGATTAAGAATGAATGATTTGATCGTCAAATGCCTTCTTTACGCCGATGATCAAGACATATTAGCGTCATCTGAAGAGGAGTTGCAGGCGATGGTTAATGTTATGCATGATGCCCTGAAAATTAAAGGGATGAAAATAAATGTAAGCAAAATGAAAGTAATGGTTTTTGAAAAAGAAGAAAGCATGACAAACTGTGAAGTTTTGATTAAGGGAGAAAGAGTGGAACAAGTAAGTGAATTTGTGTACTTAGGTTCAAAGTTTACGAAAGATGGAAAGTATGACAGTGACATTAAGAGAAGGGTGTTGGCAGGGAAAAAAATGAATGGGGCACTGCATAGCTTTATAAACAACGAGAATGTGTCAAAAAAAGCACGTATGACTGTTATATTAAGCGAAGTGTGTTGGCAGGAAACAAATGGATGGGACTCTGCATTCTTTTATGAGTAGCCAAAACGTGTCAAAAAAGGCATGACTGGCTGTGCATGGAGGTGTGTGGGTTCCTACACTTATGTATGGTTGTAAATGTTGGGTTTGGCAGAATAGGCATGAAAATAGGATTAATGCTGCGGAGATGAGTAGTCTAAGAAGTATAGCCGGAGTGACTCGGTTGAATAAAGTAAAGAATAGTGAGATAAGAGAACGCTGTGGTGTACAAGAAGATGTGGTTACTAAGATAGATAAAGGAATGCTTAGATGGTTTGGACAAGTAGAAAGGATGGATAAAGGAAAATTGACGAAACAAATTTATGAGGCGAGTGTGAATTGACAAATTAGTAGAGATCGAACTCCGCGAACATATCTCGATTAGATCAACATTGTTTTGAAGAAAGGTCAGGTTAAGAGTACCAATCACCGACGAGCATGTATAAGAGCACTGATGAAAGTAGAGAAAGCAAAAGATGTGTGTAAGAACCGTAGCAAGTGGAAGGAAGAGGTCTCTGCCTACCTCTACGTTTTTTTTGTTTTCTTAAACTATCTCTTTTTATGAAATATTGTCATCATATTTTTCATACAAATATTTTTAACATGCAATACTCATATTATTAAAAAGATCTTAAAATTCTGTATTAAAAATAGTATAGTTTATAAATTGTAAAATGCAGGTGGTTTACCATTTTTTTTCAGATTATTGATTATGCGTCGAATGCATTTGGTTTACCGTCGATATAATTTTTTGTTCTCGAGATAATCAAGACGAAAAATAATTCCGAACGAACAAACGAACATACAAACATACGAAAATACGAACATACGAACATACGCAGATACGTACATACACACAGACGTCTACTTAAAACCTATTGTATTCGACTAGGTGGTCCCCCGACCGCACAATTTTTTTAACGGTTTTTTGTTTACAATAAAAAAAATCAAATCCCTTTTAGTATCCACTACTTTCTCAAAAAGTAGTTCGTTACTAAGACCGATTTACCGTAATTTCAAAATGAAATATTAAATACCACTTTTCATTTTCCCTTCTTTATGGCGCTAAGGCCTCTTCGTATTTTTTATTGACGAATTATTCTTATCTTTAAAAAAGATACCCAAGTCATAAATATTTTTACTCGACTAAATACATATTCAATCATCATTTCCCAAAAGAGAAGATCCGGAATCAAAGTGCTTTTATTACGCTCATCTTTTATGTGAAAAAAAAATGAGATTTGCCAAAAAAAAAATTAAAGTATAAAACTAAATGCAATAAACATAGCTAAATAACGATATTCACAAAAAAAGAAATTTTTTCAGTTTAATTTTTGTTTTGGATTAAAGAAGACACAATATTTCAATAGAACTGCCACCGACAGGTTTTTTATACATATATAGTTTAATAGATTTATTAACTTCCCAGAGGGAAGTTATGGTAATGGTTCCGATTTTGCGAATCCCGAATTTTGACATATCTACACATTTTAAGGTGCTCAGTGTCGAATAAAATAGTTTTTAAGTGGACGTCTGTGTGTGTGTGTACGTACGTGCAGTATGTTCGTATGATCGTATGTGTATAAAAAATATGATGACAATATTTCAAAAAAAGAGATAGTTTTAAAAAACAAAAATAGGAATTGGAGAATTTTAAACTTGTGTCAGTATTGAGAGAATAGCATTGAAGACGCTATAACAGTGAAAAATTATTGTTAGTAATAATCAAGCATTGTTTATAACAATTGAATATTGTTTTTAACAAAGGATTATTTTAATGCAATTGTTTAATTTTTAATTGTTATAAAAAATTAAAAATAGCTTCCGCTTATAAAATGATAAGAAAAAGTTTAAAAGAATACAGTTGTCAAAAACAGAATATTGTAAATGACAATTATAATTAGTTATAAACAATTTGAAATCGTTTTTTATAATAATTTTAGTATTAATAAATATTATAACTACAAAACATATGGTATTTTTTCATTCTTTGCACTGTGACGTTAATCGTGTGGTCTCTCGGGTCGCACCCAGACCACTGATATTTTTCATAAAATAATGAAACTCAAAGTGATTAAAAATTTAAACACAAAAATTGTTACAAAATAATTGTACTATCACATACCAAAGGCGTACAAAAAAAGCTTTTTTAATGATTTAATATGTAATTAATCAAATTTTATGTACAATCGTCTAAGTCGACCTCCGCCAACTTGCCCATTCATCCTTTTTTTATGGTTTTTTGGCCCAACCCAACATTTACTACCATACATAAGTGTAGAGACCAGCACTCCTCTATGTACAGCCAGTCATGCCTTTTTTGACACGTTTTGGCTACTCATAAAAGAATGCAGAGTCCCATCCATTTGTTTCCTGCCAACACACTTCGCTTAATATAACAGTCATATTTTTTGGCTCTCGAGCATGTATGAGAGCACTGATGAAAGTAGAGGAAAAAAAAGATGTGTGTAAGAACCGTAGCAATTAGAAGGAAGTGATCTCTGCCTACCACATCGGGAAAAAGGCGTGACTATATGCATGTATGTATGTAAACTTTAAACTCAAGTATATAAATTTTTTCACTTGTTTCACTCTTTCTCCTTAAATTAGCAACTTGCAGTTTGTCATGCTATCTTTTTTTTAAAAACCAGTACTTTTGTCTTGCTTATATTCACTTTCATCATGCATAATCTTAACCATCGCCTGAAACTTTTCCTCAGACGATGCTAATATGGCCTGATCATCGGCGTAAAGGAGGCTTTTAACGATCAAATCATTAATTCTCAATCCATATGCACTCTCTTTCAAACCTTTTAAAAATCGTCTATGTATAAATTAAACAGCATGGCAAAACCACTCATCCCTGTCTAACATCTTTTTAAATGTTAAACCAGTCCGTTTCTTTATCATGACTCAAGCCGTTATTTTAAACTACCGCTCTTACCATACATACCTATACAATGTCGACCACAATTCATTGTTGTCGGAAGTGAATTTATAAATCTGGGCTTAGTTTTAATAAGGTATGATATGATTAAAGGTTGCTAAAATAATTCTTTACATTTGAGTAATTGTTTGCAGGCGAAATAAAAACCTTTGTTTACTTAAAAGCAAAAAGAAACGTCTTTTTTGGGCTAAAGAAAAGGTTTTGTGGACTAATGAGGACTGGAGTAAAGTGATATTTAGCGATGAGTTAAAATTTGATATCAGTTTGGATGATTGTAGGAAGTGTGTAATTAGAAGCAAAGCAAAGAAATTTCAACAAGATTGTCTAAAGAACACAGTTAAGTTTCCTCAAGGAATTATGGTTTGGGGATGCATGTCAGCAAATAGTCTGGGGAAATTTTATTTTTTAGATGGTACGGTAAATGCGCAAAAACATTAAAATATTTTAACAGAATATTTATTACGAAGCATTCAAGAGTTACATCCTAATAAAGTTAATATAATTTTTCAACAAGATGGTGCACCTTACACTGGCCTTCGAGCAGCCCAGACCTCAACATATTTGAGACTTTATGGCATAAAATGATGCCTTAGAAACAATCCCCATCGCACTATTCCGGATCTACGTAAGAAACTTTAAGAAATTTGGGACTTATTTTCTGCTGAAGAATGCCAGAATGCCAGAATGCGTGCGGTAACAATGCCTTTGCGTATAAAAGCCGTAATAAAAGTTTGAGGAGATGTTACGCCATATTAAAAAGGCTGATTTTTTTTTAAAAAACCACCAAAATGTGGTTTTCATTTAATTTTTACAGTTTTTTTACCTTGTTATAACATAGAAATGTTATGACAATTTTTTTGTATTTAGTTACCCGTTCGTATAAAATGATTAAAGGTTTAAAATGTACTAAACATACAAAATTGAAAAAAATCATAAAATATTTTATATATTTTTTTGATTTTAATATCGTCCGAACATATAGTGATAAGGGCTCTTATACCCAAGTTTAGTTTAATATTTTACCACCTAGAAAGGTTATTTAGGTCAAACATTTTTGAATTATCGGAAAACGTAGAAAGAAAGTATTAGTTATAACATTAGTTAGTTTATTAACAGCGATATCAAATAACAGCGGTCCCATCTGAGATCCCTGGGGTACACCTGAAGATACTTTAATTGAATCTTATACTGAACTAGCATATTTTACCTAATGGACTCTACCACTAAGATAGGATCTAATTCATTCTAAAATATTTTCTTCAAGTTTATACAGGGTGTTTCAAAAGAAGGTAACCCTGTTTCTAGGATAGGTAGAAAACTAAAAAACAATCGGGGTTTGTTTTGTAAAAAAATTTCTTAGCGCCATCCGTATGTAAGATAAAGGGCGTTAAAAAAATGTATACACATTTATTACGATTTTGCCGAAACTACTAGAAACATTGTAACGAAATTTTATACGAAAAGCTTAAGAAGCTGATACATTCCATGAATATGTTTTTATATCTGACTTTCATAGAGGGCGCTAGTTACACGGTTCGTACCAAGTAGTATTGAACATAACTTTTTTAAGGTGAGATTTAACTAGATACTATGTACCGTTTTCGAAATATTTTAATTTGAATTTTTTTTAACGCCCCTTATCTTACATACGGATGACGTTACGAAAATTTGTTACTAAACAAACCCCAATTATTTTTTAGTTTCCTACCTATTCTAGAGACGAAGTCACCATTTTTGAAACATTATTACTTTATACTAGCAAAGTTTATTACTTCATAATTTTCAAATCAAAATGGTCCGAAAACGGTACACAGTATCGAGTTTTACCAAGAGTATCTTTTTGGTGTACAACTGTATGATGTTTAAGATACCTTAAAATTTTGATTAATAAATCTAACTTAAAAAAAGTTATTTTTAATACTATTTGGTACAAACCGTGTAACTAGCGCCCTCTATGAGAGTCAGATATAAAAATAAATTCATGGGATGTATCAGCTTCTTAAACATTTCGTATAAATTTTATTACAATGTTTCCAGTAGTTTCGGCAAAATCGTAAAAAATGTGTATACATTTTTTTTCTTGCACCAATCTAGGTCACCAACAGACAAAGCTAGATTAAAACGCTACCCAGATATATTCAAAAATTTAAAAATTAATCTATTAGTGACTCTCTAAACTAAAACGGCCGATTTTGCAAAATCCGCCAATAAGGAATACAGATGGGAGTTGGGCAAGAAGAAATTTACAGAAGGCTGAACATTCCAACAGAATGAAGGCGAAAGTACGCTTGAATGGTAAAATATTATCTAAGAAGAGGGAGAAATAAAACTTGTGACTCCAAAAGAAATCAGCAATGAAATAAAAGGAAACATCAACCCAAACAAAGCTCCTAGGTTTGATTTAATTACTGGACAAATTTTAAAACAACTTCCCAGAAAAGCCCTGGTTAAATCGCCTCAAAGCCTTATTCAGACTGATGTATGTACCCATGTTATGGAAGATTGCTGAGGTGACAATGATCCTTAAACCTGGTAAACTTCCAAATGAAGCTACTTCTTACAGACCGCTCTCTTTACTTCCAATTGTATCGAAACTCTTCGAAAAACTCTTGTTAAAAAGGTTGTAACCCATCATGGAAGAAAAAAATTTAATTCCATCCCATTATTTTCGGATTTAGAGAAAGCCATTCGACTATAGATCAAGTCCACAGACTAATGGACATAATTGAAAAATCTTTGGAAGAAAAAAAGTTTGTGTTACCATCTTTCTTGATGTAGCGCAGACTTTTGATAAATTGTGGCTTGAGGGACTTAGGTATAAACTGCGTGAACTTTTGCCCAAAAAATATGCACAATTATTGAAGTCGTATATATCAGGTAGAGTTTTTAGAATAAAACAAAAGGAAGCTTATTCGGAATTAAAAGAAATTAAGGCGGGAGTACCACAAGGCAGTGTACTTGGCCCCATCCTATATCTACTATACACTAGCGATATTCCGATCTTTGTAGAGGACACGATAGCGACCTTCGCTGACGATACTGCCATATTAGTTGTGGGCGCAGATCATGAAGAAGCCGTAAGAAAGTTACAAATATCCGTTAATGAAATTATTCATTGGACCAAAAAATGGCGAATTAAGTTGAACAAGACTAAGTCTGTTTGCATCAACTTTACAAATAAAAACAAATAACAAATTCGAATTAGTATTAATAATACTCAAGTACCGTATGCAGATTCTGCAAAATATATGGGTATTACACTAGACGCGAGGCTGCGCTGGAGGGCTCACGTAAAAAAGAAAAGAAAAGAGCTAGATATTAGATATAAGAAGATGTATTGGCTATTGGGAAGACATTCCACCCTGTCAAACCATAATAAAATACTACTATATAAACAGATCTTTAAGCCCGTATGGCATCCAGCTGTGGGGTTGTGCCAGTAAAAGCAACATAGACATCATCCAGCGATTCCAAAACATAGTACTTAGAAACATTGTTAATGCGCCTTGGTACTATAGAAATAGTGACCTCCATAGAGGTTTGGAAATAGACACCGTTAACCATACCATAGAAAAGTTTGCCAGAAGTCACGAACAAAGACTCCTCCAACAGGTCAACGTCGAGGCAATCCAGATCTTCTACAATGCGAATTTGGTAAGAAGACTCAAGAGGACGAAGCCTTTCGAGTTGGTGAAGTGACCGTAAAAAGCAGAGCATAGTTCGGTAGTGGTACAAGATAATATTAGTGTAATAAAGTTGTTAGAATCTAAAGCATGCTAGTGAGTATGTCCCTAGTTTGAAGTATTGTTGTAGCTAATTTAGGTTAGATAAAAGTTGCTTATTTAGATTAGATTGTAATTTTAAAAAATACCCTTTTTAAGGTATTTTATAAAAAAAAAATTTCTTCAACGTCCTTTATCTTGAATACGAATGGCGTTACGAAAATTTTTTACCAAGCAAACCCCAATTATTTTTTAGTTTTTTACCTATCTTAGAAAAACACCCTGTATTTATAATTGTATTTATTCTTTGTATACACGCAATACTCGTACCTTCATTCCTTTTTAGTATGCCGATTATACTAAAAAGAAAACACCCGCACGGCATTAAAAGGCTCGCCGATTTTCCACAATGAAAACACAATAGCAAAGACTAAAATTCTGTGATGTGGAACTAAATGTTGAGACGTAAGAATCAGTAATCTCCGCGTTACGCGTTCTAAAGTTTGTTGTGTTAGTATTAGGAAACTTATACCTGCGGGTGTTTGTTCGAAACGTCTCTTAACAGTATCCAGTTCGTAATTAGATTACATGTAAACTTTTTTAATGTTTCGTATTACTCTATTGATTCGTTTATTTTTAAATAAAAATTTGGTTTTTTAAAAAATCTTTTATTCTCGTAGCTCAATGGCGTGTATCTGAAAAATAACCGATAAAATAGAAAAAATGCCATTATACCGTGCATACTTTTAATTTTAAAAGCTTGGATGTACGTTTGTTTGTCCGGGTGGAATCTTGCAACTCAATTTCGAAGCAGATTATCGTTAACAGATTGAACTGAAATTTTGTATACACGTTTAGTTTGGATGACAATGCATGGTTAGCTGTGTGACGTCATTCTAAATCCAACATGGTGGAACACGTAACATAGCGGACTAGTTATTTTAAATGCACTCCTACAATATGGGTATCAAATGAAAGAGCTTGCTGAGAGTCGAAAGCGAGTTAAACTCCGTGCACCAATCTGTCCGAAATTTTGGTGTACTAGGATTTTCGGAGTCTTTGATTATGATATTAAAGACAAATTGTTCGAATCTGTAGCATAGGTTGGTTAACTTTGATTTGTGCAATTTGGCGAGATGGGCGTCAACGGCATTGGTTTGCAATCTGTCTAGTAGAAGAAAAACTCCAAAATCAAAGGTAAGGCTTACGTGACCTTAACCTGGGTAAAAACATTAGAAGGTCTCCTTATTGAAGAACTAGACTGTTCGAAATTAACCGGCAAACGACCTTGCAATAATGATACATACATATAGTCACGCCTTTTTGGGCAGAGACCACTTCGGCTACGGTTCCAACACATATCTTTTGCTTCCTCTACTTTCGTCAGTGCTCTGATACATGCTCGTCGGTTGTTGGTACTCTTGACCTGGCCTTTAATTCAAAACAATGTTGATCTGATCGAGATATGTTCTACGAGGTCGACCTCTACCGACTTGTCCATTCACAGTCGCCTTATAAATTAGTTTCGTCAATCTTCTTTCATCCATCCTCTCTACGTGTCCAAATCAGCTAAGCATTCCTTTATCTATTTTTGTGACCACATCTTCTTTTACACTACAGCGTTTTCTTATCTCACTATTTTTTACTCTATCCAACCGAGTCACTCCGGCTATACTTCTTAGACTTCTCATCTTCTTTTGCCAAACTCAACATTCACTACCATACATAAGTGTAGGAACCAGCACTTCTCTTGATTTTATAAGGATGTAAGATTACGTTTAGCCGAATAAATACACAAGCTCTGTAGAATGCCGACGTACCCAACCATGCAAAGTGGCGCACTTTGGTGAGAGCGAGCTGTACTTCAAACTGTCCGTAAAAGTAGACAGATCACAAAAGTCGTTCATAAGGGATTAAAATGCGGAAGTTATGACGATTTTAACATTAAAGTTACCATAACTTTAAAAATCCTTGGGAAGCTTTATCGTAATATTAAGAGACACGTAAAAACAAGCCGAGTTTAAATATATACTAAAAAATAGGTGATGCCATTTAAAAAAAGGATTAGGCACCTTGCGATTTTACAATTTTGCTTTTAAAATTTTTCGTATACAAGAACTGTATTACTGTATTATTGGGACACCCTGTGTACGCCTACCCATAATTTATAAATAACTAGAGAGCCAGGAGTATAACTAAATTGCTCGTAATTAAACAAAATATTAAAAATATGCTCTAGTCAAGACTTGTAATTTAGTATCTAAAGCAAACTTTATTAACCCAAACATTTTTGTTACAAAGTAAATGAAAAATGATGTGAACATCCACTGCATCTGTAAATTAGGCAATAAGATCAATATTGTTAACGTAAACAGACAATCTGTTATATTTTATCATTATGACACCACAGGTATTTTTTATTTAAGGATTTTGTATAAATAGCTTTTTTTTAAATGAGTATTATTTAAAGTTGACAGAAACTTCTGGAACAACTATTTTTGACTGTCACCATTAATTACATATAATAAATAAACTCTCACAACCTATCAAGTTTGAAACTGGCATTAGAAAAGGAGATTCGCTAACCCCATTAATATTTAATCTGATAATGGATGAAATCATAAAGAAAGTTAAAAAAAAAGAGGATATAGAGTGGGAGAAAAGGAAATACAGATAATATGCTACGCCGACGAAGCCATAATAATAGCCGAAAATGAAGATGACCTACAAAGAATAATTAAAGAATTCGAAGAAGATACGGCGCTCATATACAACATGATGATCTCAACTGAAAATCTATAGTGATATCAATAGTTATATCAACGGAACCGAGACGATGTAAACTGGTCGTAAATGAAAAAATAATAGAGCAAGTGATGGAAACGGAATACTTGTGAATTAAACTGTCAAGCTACGGAAAAGTAGAAAAGTACAAAAACAAGTGAACATGGCGAACAGAGCAGCAGGATCTCAACAATGCAATTTGGAGAAACAAATACCTCACAAAGGAAACGAAAACTAGGATATATAAATCAACAATAAGACCGATAATGACGTATACAGCGGAAACAAGAGCAGATATGGCGAAAACACAAAGATTACTGGAAACAGCAGAAATGAAAGTCTTACGAAAAATAGGAAACAAAACTCTAAGAGACAAAGTAAAAAGTGAGGAAATACAAGCGAGATGTGGTATAGAGAAAATAAACAGGTGGACCAAAAGAATAAAAATAAAATGGAATCAACACATAGAAAGAATGACAAAAAATAGAACAGTACGAATAACAAGAGACAAATCGCCAAATGAAAGAGGATCGATGGGACTTACTTTGGTAAATTAATGGAGCACGAGGATGTGTAGTTCCTAGATTACTTTTGGGTAGGAACACAACCTGCTGTATTTAGATACTTTGTGTTGTTGGCTTCTTTACTGCTTTATTAAAACGCTTATTTACTAACTAGACTATATTTACTAATATAAAAAGAGATCTCCGCGGCTAATCTTGAATATAACATACATACATATAGTCACACCTTTTTCCCGTAGGGTTAGGCAGATACCACTTCCTTCCACTTTCGCTACGGTTCTTAAACACATAAGTGCTCTCATACATGCTCGTCGGTTGTTGGTGCTCTTGACCTGGCCTTTCTTTAATCTTTTGGCTTTTCTTTGATCTGATCGAGACATGTTTGCCGAGGTCGACCTCTACCGACTTCTGTCCATTCACACTCACCTTGTAAATTTGTTTCGTCAATCTTCCTTCATCCATCCTTTCTACATGTCCAAACCATCTAATTATTCCTTTATCTATCTTTGTAACCACAGCGTTATCTGGTGTATAATAGAGTATAATCAATAATTAATACATCCTAGACCACCAGCTATTTGCGGATCTGATAAGGTTAGGCATGACAAAATGACAAATACCGCGAATTTTAATAAATATTAAAAAAACTTTTATGAACTCAAAAAATTATTACACATAAAAATATATAATAACTAAGCTAACCATAACACTACTAACAGAACGCAAATCAAAGCTAGAGAGAATATTACATCTAGCATACCCACTCTAGGAGGAATTAGACAGGGAGATAGCCCTAGTCAATTTTTATTCAACCTTTTAATGGACAAAATCATAGAAGAAGTAACATCCATAAATTCGGGATACAGATTAAACAATAGGGCTATCAGCAAAGTGAGAATGACCTACAGGGACATTTATTTAAATTCTACCAGATCAGTTAGCAACTCAATATGGATATATCCATGGGTAAAACGAAAACCATGACCATCGCTACGGAGCCAATGAGATGCAAGCTCGTAATAGATAATAAACCCATAGAGCAGGTCATGCAATTTAGATACCTGGGCACAGATATGTCCAGCGCTCACGACCCGGTAAAGGACCTGAGAAACCAAATTAACAAATCAGCCATAATATCAGGATGTCTAAGAAAAACTGTATGGGCTAATCCTTTCATACGAAAGGAGAGTAAAATTAATATATATAAGACATCGGTCAGGCCAAAAATGACATATGGTATAGAAGCGAGAGAGGATACCAACAAGACCAAAAGGATGCTACGTGTCGCCGAAATGTCAGTACTGAGAACAATAGCCGGGAAAACAAGAAGGGATCACGTAAGAAACATTGACATTAAAGCAAAATGCGACGTACAGAGTGTGGTGAGAAGGGGAAGGCAGAGGAGAAGAGAATGGTATAACCACGTGAAGAGAATGATCGACGATAGACTATCACGCATTGTACTGGAGGGAAAACCAGCAGGAAACCGTCCACGCGGAAGACCACCAAAGAGATGAAGAGACAGCTGTCAGTCCACATCTCAGGAAATATTATAGAGGCAAGTTCGGAATCAACAGATCATTTGGATCTCTAACAAGTAGAAGAAAAAGAAGATTAGAAATTTTCAGAAACTTCTCAATAGGAATGATGAGTCGCAAAAATGGTGACCTTGCTATTGTAATAAAAGTCAGCGGAAATGACGCATGTAACTCGCGTAAACAACAATACAAAGATTTTTTAAGCCAACGGTTAGTTGGTGGTATATACGTAAAGTTAAAAGTAAGTGTACCAATGGCACTACAACTCCCCACTGTAAAAACATTTTTTTTTAGCAAAAATAAAATTTCCCTTGAAAGTTCTGAACAAGTACCTACAATATGCTAAATTTTACGATATAAACAATAACTTTGATCCTAAGATTTACAAAACCAAGATATTATGCAGCATTTTAATACTTACATTATTAAAGTTTTCTTTTGTGATGTGTTTGCGTTTATTTGACAAATTTTGTGTTTTAAGAAAAGTTTTTTTAACGTAAATATCAGAAGCAAAAAAATTGTAACTTTGCATATTACATCAAACAGTTTTACTTCTCGGAATTTAACTTAGCTTCTTCTTAAAGTGCCTATTCAGTCCGAATATTGGCAATCATTCTGACTATCATTAACTTGTTTGCTGCGGCACGGAACAGCCCGGTCGTGGTAGTAGAGAACCACGTTCTCAGGTTCTTCAGCCATGAGCTACGTCTTCTTCCCGGTCCTCTCTTTCCCAATATCTTGCCTTGGAGAATCCGTTGTAGAATTCCGTATCGACGTTCGTTACGCATAATGTGATAAGATATTCTAGTTTTCTGGTCTTTACAATATCCAAGTCTTCTAACTTCTTGTTCATTTTTCTTATCACTGATTGGTTGGTCACATGGTCTGTCAATGGAATCTTCAGAATTCTGCGGTACAGCCACATTTCAAAAGATTGTAGTTTTTTTGTGGTAGCCTCCGTCAACGTCCATGTTTCTACTCCATACAGCAACACAGAGAAGACGTAGCTTCGAAGAAGCCTTATTATGCTGTTCATTTGTAAATTTTTGTTTTTGAAGAGTAATGCCATTTTTGGAAATATTGTTCTCGCTTTCTCTATGCGGCGGCGAGTTTTTTTGTGAGTGATCCCACTGCTCATTTATCTAACTTTGCTTATGTTTTCTTAATTTTTAATGCAGTTTTCCTTTTTTTTTTCATTTAAACCTCTTTTGAAATTTTTTATTTGTACTTTATTTACAGTTTTTTTGTTCTTATTCTTAGTTATTTTTGATCCTTTTTATTTTACTATTTTACATTTACAATAGTTTACAATTCCACTATATCGAATAATATTAATTAATAGATATCCTGGTTTAAAGGCTATTATTTCCAGCACAGACCAGCATTACGTCTAGGGAAAGCCACCATTATTAACGTGGATTTCCCGTGACCGATGCTTTCCTTTTCTTTTCCAAAAAATATTCTTAAATTTGTCGGACTTACTTTAAAAGGAGGCACAGGGTCCTTTTATGGTACTTATTCCATTTTTTAAATTCAAGTTTCTTCATTAATTTTTATGCTTTGCACCTTGGCGTCCTTGTCTAACTTCCTGTTTTATTTATTCCTTATACATACATACACATAGTCACGCCTTTTTCTCGTAGGGGTAGACAGAGACTACTTTTTTCCACTTGCTACGGTTCATACACACGTATTTTGCTTCGTGTACATTCATCAGCGGTTTTATACATGCTCGTCGGTTGTAGGTACTCTTGACCTGGCCTTTCTTCAAAACAATGTTGATCGAGACGTATTCGATATGGTTGACCCCTACCGACTTGTTCATTCACACTCATCTTATAAATCTGTTTCGTCATTCTTCTTTCATCCATTCTCTTTACGTATCCAAACCGTCTAAGCATTTCTTTATCTATTTTTTTGAGTACATATTCTTTTACAACACAGCGTTCCCTTATTTCAATATTCTTTACTTTATCCATTAGTCAATCCGGCTATACAATAATCTAACTTGCATGCTTCTTCTGCCAAACCCAACATTATTCCTTATATATCGAGTAATTGTGATATTTTGTCTATTGGCTAAGTTATTTGTTGATCTTCAGTTTGTACAAAATTTGGTATGTCTATATTTAAATTCTTTCTTTTATGTCTTTATTCTATTTAGATATATAAGGTAGTCTCTGCCTACCCCTACGGAAAAAAGGCGTGATTATATGTATGTATACATGTACTTTCCGTTTTTCGTAAACTTTGAACCCAAGTATACAAACTTATTCACTTGTTTCACTTTTTCTCCCTTAATAGGAATTTTCTTTTTTTTCAAAAATCATTACTTTTGCATTGCTTACATTTACTTTCATTTTTTTGATTTTTAGAGCATCATGCATAATATTAACCATCGTCTGAAACCCTCTTCAGATGATGCTAATATGACTTGATCATTGGTGGCGGCGTAAAGGAGGCAATTGACGATCAAATAATTCATTCTAAATCCATATGCATTCCCTTTTAAATATTTTAAACAATAGTTTATGTATAAGTTAAACAGCCCTGACTTACCCTTTTTTTATGTTAAACCAGTCAGTGTAAGCTTCGTTTATCCTGACACAAGCAGTGGAATTCTCGTGAATTGATTTCATAACAAACTACCACTCACCCTATACAAAAAAAATGTCGACCACAATTCATACCTCACTACTTTGTCATAGGCCTTTTTTCAAGTCTACGAAAGTGCAGTAGTATCACGTTATCAAAATTAATTGTTGATAGAACGAATAGAAGGTTAATTTATGAGAATATAAGTTTGGTAACCTCGGATAAATGAATTAGGTTAACTTCATTTTTTTGAATAAATATATTAAGTAGGTGGCTCAAGTATAGACTACTCACATTAATGCCGCGTTCTGACCAATCCAGTTTTTCAAACACGTCTTCCAAAGCTAATGTTAACAGTTTGGGTGATGGAGTGTCACCCAGTTTAACTCCTCTTTGTTTCTACATAAAAGGATTTATGATGCATGTTTTATTTTAAAAAAAGGTTAGGAAGTTTAAATTTTTTATTTTAATATAGTTTATACAAAAATTCTGGCGCCCTGTTAAAATAAGTTTTACTTGCTTGACGCCTAATAAAGAAGTAACTGGCAAGTTAGTTTAAATAATCCATTGACCACACTCTTTACTGAATTAGTCAGGGCATTTTTAAGTAATGTCAATTTTTCGTTACATAACAATGCCTTTTATTTTAAAATATTTTGTGTGCCTACATTTATAGCATACAAGCTAGAATACTTTTCTTCTTCTTGCAGTACCTATCCGTTCCGGATGTTGGCTAATCGCACTTTATTGACTGCAGCCCAGAATAGCCAAGTTGTTGTCTGGTTGAACCAAGCTCTTAAGTTTTTCAGCCACGATATTCGTCGTCTGTCTGGTCCTCTATAGTCCGTTCATAATTTGTCGATAGCACAAAATGTGCGTCCAAGTCATAAAACGGCCGTAATAGTCGTAAAATCATAGGCGGAGGTTCCTGAGGTGTTTATTCATGTCCGTACACAATTTGTTGATAGCTCACTGCAAGTTTGACCCTCATTAGGTTTAGTACGTTTTTGATCGCATTTAATTTACGGCTCGTTGGTGTTTCGGCGTCTACGGCAGTAATTAACGTCTCTAATATTTATTTTGCGAATTTTGTGCAGTGCGTGAGTAACTTTTTTTCATATTCCTACAAACATATACGTACCTTTCGTTCCTGCTTGTTTTGTTTGATTGCTTGCGATGGCTTCGTCATCATCATCAACATCATCAAGTTTTACACCGGTACTGTTGCGTACAGTCAGTAAGTCTGTCTATTCACCAAGAGAGAAGACTATTGTTTTGAACGTTCACGATGCTCTGCTTTCTCAGAATCCCACAAACACTGTTCAGAACATAATCAAGAGTTGTGCCCACATGACGGGCGTAGGGAAGTCAACAATATATAGGTTCCTATCAGAAAGAAAAAAACAAGGTATAGCTAACCCAAATACAAACGAATACTTAAAGAGGGGGAGAAAACCTATTGAAATTGATGAATTTGCCAAAAATGGTATTCGAAGGAAAATTCACGAATTTTTTTACAAAAAAGAAATACCCAACTTAAACAAAATTTTACAAGAAGTTAGAGACGACCCGGATTTGCCTCATGTCGGACGAACCAAATTATGGCAAGTTTTAAAAGAATTAAATTTCCGGTGGGAGAAATCAGACCGAAAATCACTTTTGATTGACCGGGAAGAGATAATATGTTGGAGAAGAAAGTATCTAAGATCTATACGAAAATTTCGGGCTGAAGGAAAACCAATTTACTATCAGGACGAAACGTGGGTAAACGCAGGTCATACTCTCACAAAAATTTGGTCAGATAAAAATATATCAAGCTCCAGGCAAGCCTTTATGGAAGGTTGGTCTACTGGTATTTCCCCACCCTCTGGTAAAGGCAGTAGATTAATAGTTTCTCACATTGGCAGTGAAAAAGGATTTGCTAAGCATGGTTTGTTGGAATTTCAATCCAAAAGCACAAAAGACTATCACGAGGAGATGACAGCTGATGTTTTCGAAGAGTATTTTGAGCAGATGATTGAACATATACCACCAAACTCAATTATAGTATTAGATAATGCACCTTATCATTCACGACTAGTAGAAAGACTTCCAACGACTGCGTGGAAGAAACAGGATATCATTGAATGGCTGCGGAATAAGTCCCTACCTTACAAAGATGGAATGGTTAAAGCAGAACTTTTAAAAATTGCCCGGCAACACAAATCTAAGTTCAAGAAATACGTAGTTGACAAAATGGCGGAAAGACGAAACATCACAGTCCTTAGACTTCCACCCTACCACTGCGAATTAAATCCAATTGAACTCATTTGGGCACAAATGAAAAGCTATGTGGCTAGAAAAAATACGTCATATAAAATACAAGCTGTACGTGAATTGTTATATGAGTCTTTACAACATATTACAGAACAAAATTGGCGAGATGCAGTAAGACATGTAATAGAAGAAGAACAAAAAATGTGGGATCTTGACAATATAATTGATGCGACTGTAGAGACACAACCGCTAATTATTAACCTGCAAGACGACTCGGATTCCGAAGATGATCCTGTTTATTTTGAATTTGAATAGTTTTGTAAGTAATCGTAGTTTATATCATTTAAAAATAGGTATTAATTAAATAAATGTATCTTTTACAAATTGCAAGTAACTTTTTATTTTTAAATAAAATAAAGAAATTTTATTAAAATAAAAATACAATTTACAGTACCTACAGTTTAAGAATATTAATATATTTATTTATTTAAAGTAACGTAATGATTTAATCATATACTCTACGACACTGGTCGGTCACTTCCACTCAAAATACCTACATAATCGGATTAAAAGTTCTATAGCTGTATTGTATTTCTTCAGATACAAGGTGGGTTAGTCGAAAACATCTTAAACTGCCAGTTTTAGGTTGGTTTTTGTTATTATATCATACTACCTGTCCTCTCTGTATTTCAGTTCTCTAATGAGGGTCAAACTTGCAGTGAGCTATCAACAAATTGTGTACGGACTATAGTTCCATACACTTTGCCTTGTAGAATATTTTGCAAAAGTTTGTATCGGCTCTTATTACGCATTACATGTCCTAGATATTGTAACTTTTGTGCCTTAACCGTATCGAGGACTTTTATTTCGTTCCCCATTCTTTTTAGCACTTCTGCATTAATAACCCGATCCGTCTAAGGTATTTTTTGAATTCTCTGGTACAGCCACATTTCAAAAGCCTTAATTTACTTGAAGGAAGCCTTTGTAAGCGTCCACGATTCGACTCCATAAAATAGTATTGAAAACACGTAACAACGAAGTAAATGTATTTTCGTGGTAAGCTATATGTCGTGACTTGTGAAGACTTTTTTCATCATGAGGAATGCGGTTCTTGCCTTTTCAGTGCGAGTTCTGATCTCAATAGAGTGGTTCCACTCATGTTTGTGCCTAAGTATACGTAACTATTAACCCTTTCCAGGAGAATTCCTTTGGCTAATAAGTTTTCACGGATGTCTTGATTTTTACTTATTATTATAAACTTTGTTTTACGTTTCTTTTTAGGCCATACTGTGATTCTGTCCAACAGAAGCTGCAAGGTAGCAAGGCTGTCTGTGAAAATAACAGTGTCATCTGCTTACCTATGTTGTTTAACCGTTTCCCATTCAGTAGTATTCCGGCCTCAATATCTTGCAGAGTATAAATTGAAGATGACTGGGTACAGTATGCATCCTTGTCTTAAACCTCTTAGTTTTTTTATGTATTCTGCTCTGTCTCCGTCTATCCTGACACAAGCCAGTAGAGATTTCGGATGATCCTTATATCTTTTCCATCCAGGCCAGTTTTTTTTAAGACTTTCATTATTTTAATCTGTCGTACTCGGTCAAAAGCTTTTGTGTAATCGATAAAACATGCATACACATCACAGTTGACATTCCTGCATCGCTAAAACTATATTTGAACTGAAAAAAGAGCTTCCCTGGTTCCAACGGCGCTCCTGAAGCCAAATTGGGACTGAGATATCTGTTCTTCATAAAATGAAGTGGATTATTTTCAAAAATTTGGTTCCCTTATTTTAGTTAAATTACATGGCACCAAACTCGACTCTAACGAAACAAACTTACATTACAAAATTATTATTTACATCCAAAAGTTAATTTTTAATTTTATCTTAAATTAAAGGTAATTTATTCCCATATTTTTTAAATTGTTTGGTCTCTTTATACTTTAAAACCCTAAAAAGCAGCAGCAAATCTTTTGAGAAATTAATCGCGAGAAAATTCACTGCTTACTTTTTTGCTTAACTTAAAATTTGGCTTCACAATTTGCAATTTAAATTTATGTATATGAAAAATGAGCCACAATTTATGTATAAATATCCAAGTTTTACGCCGTTGTCTTACTTTTTTCGTTAAATAAAATAAAAAAGCATTAGAAACTCACCTTTTTGATATCTTTGTTCGGTTCACCGTCATCCGCTTTTCGTTTGTCGTTTCCTGTCAATTTACCTTTTTCCCTTTCGCTTCCACCACAGCCGCCAATCTGTAAAAAACAATTAGGAACATTAATTGGTTTACCGGTAACTGAAAATTCAGGGCTGGATTACAGAACAATAATAAGAAAAAATAAATCAGCAGCTACAGACTAAAACACTGTTTGTAGCACTGAAAATATCAAATTTATTGGATATTTTAAATAAATGGTATTAACAATTTAATTTTTTTAATTACCAAAAAATTTTTTTTTAACATTGTTAATTTTTTTTTATAGTTATAAAGTTGGGTTTTCCTGTAGATAATATAATATGTAAACATACATACAATTAGGTATATGACGGAGACCACTTCCTTCTACCTGCTAAGGTTCTTGCAAACATTTTTCGTTTTTTTTTTACTTTTATCAGTGCTCTCATACATGCTCGTCGGTTGACTCTTGACCTGGCTTTTTTGTAAACAATGTTGATCTGCTCGAGATATGTTCGCCGAGGTCGACTTTTGCCGACCACACTACCATTCACCATCGCATTAAATATATATGTGCAAAAATTATAGAAAACTGTAATATTATAGCAGTAAACTATAAAAATATTTTAAAGTCCGACAGCGAAAATTAGGTGTGAGAATTATAACTGCTGTATTTACCTATATATTTTTAGTATATAGGTATAAGTGGGTCGATTATATATCAGAAAACAAAATACTTAATAGGAGTCTGGGAGTGAATGTAGTTGTTCGAGAAATCCTGCTCTGTACTGATGAGGGGCAATTCACTCCGAAACCGGTCTACAGGTATTTTTTAGAGCAATTAAATTCAATAGCCCTCTCTCTTACTTAACAAGCACCTGTATATCTTGCTTCCTGTAATGGGGTAGTATACACGGTTATATATCAGATGTAATTCAATGCCTGTTGTAGGCATATAGCCAGAGGAGTATTTTGTTTTCTGATATATAATCGACCCACTTATATCTATGTATTAAAATATGTAGGTATTTGCTTCGTCGACCTTACTAATGCATTTGACAAATTCCGCCTGGAAGACGTCATAAAAATCCTAATGGAAAAAGAAGCCCCTGCCAACATAGTAACAACGGTATACAACCTTAATACTACTAACAGAACGCAAATCAAAGCTGGAGAGAATATTACATCTAGCATCCCCACTTCAGGAGGAATTGGACAGGGAGATAGCATTAGTCCATTTTTATTTAACCTCTTATAGACAAAATCATAGAAGAAGTAACATTCATGACTTCGGGATTCAGAATAAACAAAAGGGCTATCAGCATGGTCTGCTACGCCGACGACGCTGCAATATTCTCAGAAAGTGAGAATGACCTACAGAGACAGTTATTTAAGTTCTACCAGATCAGTCAGCAACTCAATATGGATATATCCATAGGTAAAACGAAAACCATGACCATCGCTAGGGAGCCAATGAGATGCAAACTGGTAATAGATAATAAACCCATAGAGCAGGTCATGCAATTTAGATACCTGGGCACAGATATGTCCAGCGCTCACGACCCGGTAAAGGACCTGAGAAACCAAATTAACAAATCAGCCATAATATCAGGATGTCTGACACAAACTGTATGGGCTAATCCCTATACACGAAAGGAGAGTAAAATTAAAATATATAAGACATCTGTCAGGCCAATAATTGCATATGGTATAGAAGCAAGAGAGGATACCAACAAGACCAAAAAGACGCTACGAGTCGCCGAAATGTGAGTACTAAGAACAATAGCGGGGAAAACAGTAAGAGAACACGTAAGAAACACCGACATTAGAGCACAACGCGACGTACAGGATGTGGTGAGATGGGGAAGGCAGAGGAGAAGAGAATAGTATAACCACGTAAAGAGAATGACCGACGATAGACAACCACGCATTGTACTAGAGGGAAAACCAGCAGAGACCCGTCCACCCGGAAGACTACCAAAGAGATGGAGAGACAGCTGGCAGTCCACATCTCAGGAAATATTACAGAGACAAGTCTGGAATCAACAGATCATCTAGATCTCTAACAGGTAGAAGAAGAAGAAGAAGAAGAAGAGGTAAATACAGCAGTTATAATTCTTACACACACATATATATATATATATATATATATATATATATATATATATATATATATATATATATATATATATATATATATATTTATATATATGTATAGTGTTCTGTTTTACCTTTGTGAACCGTTTCATTCTGAAGTCCATAACAACCAGGTTGTAATCTGTTCCGGGATAGGTTTTTACTGATTGAACGTACTTTTTGATTTCCAGGACAGCCAAGGTAATGACATTTTTATAAAAGGATTTTGGTTTAAAATTATACATTTTATTTTATAATTTTAATATTTAAATATCATGGTTAGACCCTTGATAAGTTAGTACCTAATACGCATTTTTTCACTGTCCGCCGCTTCACAATGGTATGATTGTTCTTTACAAAATCAATACACGTTTGAAATATGTTGTTGTTTACCAGATAGTGTTTGGTGTAGGTAGTGTCGAGCAATTAACATTTAATTTCCTGCTAGGTTACCTTGAATAAATAAATAAATGAATGAAATGTGCGGTATCTACCTTTGATGTTTGTATTCTGCGTACAATAAGGGTCGTCGGTAGCCAGCTACGGTACATGATGCAAACAATGATGGTCTGAATTTTTACGTACACGCTAGTTACGGGATCGGTTAAACGTAAAAAAATATTTATTTAACGTCGACGATTTTTTTCCCCGTTTAGTGGTTAATTCTTTACGGCGGCGATTCTTACCCCTAAATAAATATTATACCTGGACAGGCTGCACGATGCTTTATTTACGAAAACTTGAAAAGGGAAAGTAATAAAATAAGGGGTTGTTAATAACAATAAATTAAGAAAGGCTATTTGAAATGTCCCTTTGAATAATGATTGCGTTTCATTAAAGGTGGTAGAAGTTTTGCTCTTGTTAACTTCCCAGTGGGAAGTTATAGTAATGGGTAAGATTTTGCGAATCTTGAATTTTGACATATCTCCACATTTCAAGGTCCCCAGAGTCGAATACAATAGTTTTTAATTGGACGTCTGTGTGTGTATGTACGTATGTGCGTTAGAAATTATTTTTCGTCTCTATTATCTCGAGAATAAAAAAAATATATCGACGTGTATTCGACGCATAATTACGCAACTTAAAATTAGTTAGATTTTCAGCAAAATCGGTAACAAGGTTTTTTATGGAGAGAAAACTGAAAAAATTGGTAAACTACCTGAATTTGCAATTTATAAATTATGCTATTTTTAATACAGAATTTTAAGATCTTTTAATGTGTCAGAATAAACGGAGCTTGCACGGACTGGTTTAACATCGAAAAGGGTGTGAGACAGAGATGTGTGGCTTCGCCATGGCTGTTTAACTTATACATAGACGATTGTTTAAAAGATTTGAAAGAGAGTGTGTATGGATTGAAAATAAATTCTTCACGCCGATGATCAAGTCATATTAGCGTCATCTAAAGAGGAGTTGCAGGCGATGGTTAATGTTATGCATGATGTCCTAAAAATCAAAGGGAAGCATAAATGCAAGCAAAACGAAAGTAATGGTTTTTGAAAGAGAAGAAAGCATAACAAACTGTGAAGGGAGTAAGAGTGGAACAAGTAAATAAATTTGTGTACTTGGGTTCAAAGTTTACGAGAGATGGAAAGTATGACAGTGACATTAAGCGAAGGGTGTTGGCAGAAAAACAGATGAATGGGGCACTGAATAGCTTTATGAACAGCCAGAAAGTGTCAAAAAAGGCACGTCTGACTGTGCAAAGAGGTGCCTTGTTCCTACACTTATGTATGGTAGTGAATGTTGGGTTTGGCAAAAGAAGCATGAATAAAAAATAGTGAGATAAGAGAATGCTATGATGTAAAAGAAGATGTGGTTACAAAGATACATAAAGGAATGCTTAGAAAGTTTGGACACGTAGAAAGTGTGGATGAAGAAAGATCGACGAAACAAATTTATAAGGCGAGTGTGAATGGACAAGTCGGTAGAGGTCGACCTCGTCGAACATATCTCAATCAAATCAACATTTAAAAAAGGTCAAGAGTACTAACGACCGACGAGCATGTATGAGAGCATTGATGCAAGTAGAGGAAGCAAAAGATGTGTGTAAGAACCGTAACAAGTGGAAGGAAGTAATCTCTGTCTACCCCTACGGGAAAAAGGCGTGACTATATATGTATGTATAGTCGTACATCATTATCATCAACAGCTATTCCATCCATCGTTGGATGTAAGCCACCCTTGCGTCCATTTTAATTTTAAGATCTTTTGAATAATATTATTATTGCATCTTAGAAATATTTGTACGAAAAATATGACAATATTTCATAAATAAAAATAGTTTTAGAAAACAAAAATAGGAATTGGAGAATTTTAAACTTGTGTCAGTATTGAGAGAATAGCATTGAAGACGCTATAACAGTGAAAAAATTTTGTTAGTAATAATTAAGCATTGTTTATAACAATTGAATATTGTTACTAACAAATGACCTGGTCACTAAAGGCCAAATCCCTTAACAGAATCGAGGCCTTTGAAATGTGGATCCTGAGAAGGTTACTCAAGATTCCCTGGGTAGATCATATATCAAATGAGAAAGTCTTACAAAGAGCAAGAACACATCGGCAACTACTGAACATTGTAAAAGAAAGAAAAACATCCTATTTGGGACATATTTTAAGAGGTCCTAGGTATATTCTGCTCAAAACTATACTTATGGGAAAAATCGAGGGAAAAAGGGGACCGGGCCGAAAACAACATTCATGGCTTCGCAATATTCGAAACTGGTGTAACATCGCGGATGCCGCCACGATATTTAGAAGAGCCGAAGAGGACACGCTCCACATTACTCAATGAACACGTGATCGTCAACGCGCTACAATAAAAAGCGTACGGCACCAGAAGAAAAAGACTAACAAATGATTATTGATTATAATAATTAAAAAACGATTTCAATTGTTATAAACAATTGAAAATAGCTCCCGCTTATGAAATGATAAAAAGTTTGAAATAATACGGTTGTGCATAAACAGAATATTGTTATTGACAATTATAATTTGTTGTAAACAATTTGAAATCGTTTTTTATAATAATTTTAATTATAATGATAATAACAATAAAACATATGGTATTTTTTCATTCTTTCCACTGGAAAGTTAGTCGTTGGTACCTCTCGGGTCCCACCCAGACCACTGATATTATCGACTTTGTATTTTACGTTTTAGTTTTTAAGAACTCTTTTGTTTTCATCTAAATTTTTTAAATTTTTTATATTATTTTTTCTTTAAAAAATAAAAAATTAAGCTTATATCATTAAATTAACATAAATATATTTGGGCGGTACAAAAATGTGTGATGAATCCACAACTGCATCATGTAAATTTTCAAAACGGATATAAATGTCTTTTTTTAAGATTGTACAAAAAGTTATTATTTTTAAAAGTAAAACTTCTTTAAAATCGTCGACACTAAAAATAGACAAACACATAAATCTATAGGATAAAGCAGGCGAGAAAATAAGAAAGAATACATTATACAGCGTTTCATACTACTTGGTCTTCTCTTTGTGCGCTGCTTTGTAGCCTTCCCACTCTTATCTACTAAGCATTGTAGATACAGTGAGAGTCACCAACTATTAGACATTATAATCTATTTGATGCGAAAGTTGACATCGGCAACCTTGCGTCAAAACAACATATCGTTGAGGCCGGCCATATTATAGTTTTAGTAACTTATCGTTAGCGGTGGGGTGTAGTACATCTCCATTTTACTTAAAAAATTATTCTGACGTAAGATTTATTTTTTATGCAACTTTGGTAATGTAAATTATTCTCTGGGTGAATAAATCACTCGATACATAATTATGTATTTAGTACAATAAAATAAAAAGTTTAAAAAATAAATAAAAATCTTAGCTTTGACAAATTATAAACCAAAAAATAAAAATTATAAAAACGGTTCAAAAATGTCACACTCCCTAGCAAGTCAATATCCCCATCTGTCATTAAATGATTGTGTTTCACAATTGTTCAGACAGAGAATTTTCCAATGTATTTACTACATTTAAAATTGTCTGTCTACAAGGAATAGGCCTATCAGGATATAAACTTGCAAACAGAAATTGCCCAAATAATACCATTTAATTAGTTGCAATTTCTCTGGAGGCATATAAGTAGACATTTGACATACTCTATATTTTACTATTTTACTATTTTTACTATTACTCGCAAACTGGCAAATAAAACCCAGAACAATAGACGATAAGCACCAAGCAGCGACGAAATTTGTCCAGTCTAACAATGTTGCCGGTTGAAGTATGTAGCGAAATTTAAAGATTGAGTAAAACTTATTTTTATGTGAGCCTTTCGGCTGCTCTACACTCGAAAGGGTCGTGAGTAGGAAAATTGTTGAATTGGATTTCTTTAAAAATTCTATTTATTCTAAAATTCATGTGTAATTGTTACAGAACAAAAGTTAAGCGCCATGTATTTTTTTTCTATGGTTAAAATACAGAAACCACACAATCAAACGCAAAGCAATAAAAAAAAAAAAACATAACCGATATTTATAAAGATCAGATTTTAAATATCCAACAAATGAGAGCCATGCTTGTATTTATGATTTACTTTTACAACACCTACCTAAATCTTCAGAATGCCGGAAGGTCCTAAAAATATAGTCTGCAGCAGTAGATGTTTCTTACTGGAGCCAATTTGTTTTCTCTAGATTTTTTATGTATAGCAAATTTTTATGAGGTATCTATTTAAAACTTTAATAATTTGAATTTAACTGCAGGATATTTATACAGAGCAACAGAAGTAGCTTGGCGAGCGACAGATCACAAAATCTGCGCACAACGAAAACATTCGAATAACGATCCGATCGGCGACGACGAAATTTTCAGTAATCGTGAGTCTTAAGTACAATCGGAGGAAAAAGTTTACGAATGTGAAGTATATTCAGCCGAATATTTGTTATTTTAGAGGCTAGTCGACCTCCAAGCTACTTCTGTTGCACTGTACCAATCTAAGGCTAGACTTATCAAAAACTAATCTAAACAAAATGTTCCATTTAATAAAAAAATATTAATACACGTTCAAAGTTAAAATTATTAAAAACTAATCTTAACAAAATAAATCCCTTTTAAAGGTAAGTTCTTAAAAATCTTTCAGGATATGTAATAACACGTGAGAGCACAATGGCGTCTCATGTCTTGAAATTCTATTCACAAAAAAAAAGCAATTATTCTTAATCACTCGCAAAATTATTCAAAGAAAATCAGAGAGTACAAAAACGATTTAAATTTAATTACACCGCTATACTCTTTGTTTTCAGTACAAAATTTTCTAATCCAAATTTCAACTTTACCTTTTTCTTATCAGAGAAAAACTAAGGAACGCTACCAAAAATTTACGTCTCATCTCCAGAAAAGACGAAAGAGCTAAACTCTAAAAGGCACAAGCCAAAGAAGAAAACATTTTTCTTCTATACAACTTGCTTCCATAAAAAGCAAAGCAAAAGATCCGGCAAAAGCTCAACTCTCACAGATACCCTTCACCCTCTAGAACATAGAAGAATAGTTGCAGACCAGTCATTGCTCTACAGATATTTCCATGGCAGATGCTCCAGAGAAATAAAAACTCTTGTACCACCATTGGCCACATTCGGTCGAAAAACTCGGCACGCTGATCAGTCTCACCCATTTACTCTCAAGATTGACACTACTAGGACCAATCTTCATCAAGAATTCTTTTTTTACAGGGCTGCTACGGAATGGAATAAGCTTCCAAAATCAGTTTTTCCAGAGAACTATGATCTACAACTTTTTAAAAAGCGTGTCCACAATCATTTCCTTTCTATAATCCCTTCCCCTTCCAATAGTCGCAGTGCGGGCCGTCCGCGGCCCACACGATAGGTCTACCCTTTTTGCGACCATTTTTATACAAAAAAAAAAAAGCTATAATTTCCAAATAAAGTCGCAAATCGCTTCTATTAAGGGCACACTCCAAAGGGAAACAAACACTTGTTTTCCGGGAAACTTGCTTTCTCGAGATGAAAAGATAAAAAAACTTGAAAAATAGCCAATCTATATCAGCTCTGGACCACACGTTTGGTGACTGGCAGAAGCCAGCAACCAAAAGAGAACCTATCTTCTAAAATTCACATTTCATTAACTGTTATAAAACGAGAAATCAAACTAATTGCCGGCTAACGACTGTTGTCAGATCTATTGAAATGTATTTAATTTCTCAATATAATAAATTAGAATTCCCATTAATCAAATTTTATGGTATTCATTATAACTTTTTCAATGTAATTTACCTCTCCTATACCTTGTCACAATGCTGGATTACTTTATTTATGCAAAAATTATAAAACGATTTAATTAGTTGAATGAAAATAAACCAAAATAATCTTAGTTCCTTAATGACAACCATGTAGTATCTACAATTCCTATTTAACATAGAACTTATTAAGCTGTCAACTAATTAAACAATCAAAGAGCATTAATTGAAATCATGAAAACAAAATATACGAGGAAAATAAAAAGTTATATCAAAAAGGAACGAAATTCACAAGTGTGAGATATTTCGTTACAAGTATTTGTTCTTAATTAATGAAACTAAGCATGACCTGATTACTAGTTACAATGCCTAAAAATAGACAATTACGTTTAGCTTTTTCTGAAATAAATAAATATATTATTTAGACGTGTCCTCTGTGAAAGTCCGTCCCTACCAAGCACTATTGGCATGGGCTCAGAACAAAACAAACGTGAAAAGGTCCTTTTAAGTTTCTTTGTGCCATTCCTTTTACCTTATCAAAGGAAACTGAGTTTGATAGAGGGTTTGACTTTCTTAATTTTACCAGCTAGGACTAAATTCGTGGTGAAATTTCCGGTTAAAACAAAAATAATACTGTATTATTTTCAAACGATTTACAAAGCACTTAGACTACTAAAACGTTGTTAAATATGTTTTAAATGTAAAAACCGACCCTTCAGGCAAATGTAAATTAAATTTTTTAAGAAATTACCGCGTTAAAATACCACTTTTATTTTCTTTTGTAATAAAGATTTTACTTTTTACGAAAGTGGGTTTCGCAATCTGAAGACCTCGTTTACAAATTACCGATCTCGTTAGAAATTCAAAAGACATCTTAATTTTATTTAGGAAAAACGGCACAAAAATCCTAACCAAAAGAAATGTACCTAAGCTTGGTTAAAAGTTTAAAAAAACATGAAATTAAAACAAAAATGTTTTGCAATAAAAACAAAATAAAAATTGTTTTTAAAGCTGCACGGTAAAAGCTCATAGGTAGAGAGATTTTTGTGATTTTTTAAATAGAAAAAGGAATACATATCAAAAGTTATGGAAAAAGCGATTAACATGGAACTCATAAAAAATCTAGAGAAATTTGAGATAATCCATGACAGACAATATGGATTTCGACAACTTCGGTCTACTGGAGATTTGCTGTTTTATCTCACTCAGCTCTGAACAAACACTATTGAGAAGTATGGTGAATCCCGTGCAATAGCCTTGGATATATCTAAAGCGTTTGACCGAGTTTGGCACCATGCATTGTTAAGTAAACTATCTGCCTACGGTCTCCCAAACAAATTGCGTCAATGGCTCTTGAGCTTCATGCAAGATCGCTCCTTACATGTGGCAGTTGACGGTATTTCTTCTGATGCGTTAAAAACCAATGCCAGGGTCCCCAGGGTTCCATCCTGTACCTTACTAATTTTTTTTACACATCAACGACCTCTTGAAAACCACCACGAACCCCATTTACAGTTTCGCAGACCATAGCACACTTGTCTCAACTTTCACATCCTATCGATCACTTTCGGTGAATAATACAAAAAGACTCAGACAGGAACAGGTTGATTACATCAATAGAGACCTTGAAGCAATCGTCGAGTGGGGAACCAACAATCTTGTTCAGTTCAACGCCCAGAAAACACAAAGTGCCACGTTTTCCAACAAAGTGAATTACTCAAATCATTTCATGACAATGTCCGGAAATACCTTTAAAGCAGGTCCCTCCATCTCGATTTTGAGAGTCACGGTGTCCAATAATATGTCTTGGCATGACCATGTTGCTAACATCACAAAGTCTGCAAGCCAGAGGCTAGGTTTTCTGTGGAAAGCTAGAAAGTTTTTTACTCCTGATCAACTGTTGACGACGTACAAGGCTCAAATCCTACCTCTACTGGAGTATTGCTCGCACATTTGGGGTTCCTTTCTATAATTCCTCCCCCTTCTAATAGTCGCAGTGCTGGCCGTCCGCGGCCCACACGATAGGTCTACCCTTTTGCGACTGTTTTCAGAAAAAAAAAATTAATAGTTCTATGATCACACACCATGTGTTTACATCAATAATACGACGCTTTTTTTAAACAATGGGAGCGTTTTTAGATACATAATAATAGCTTTCACCTTTAACTGATAATTGCTAGGCTTGCTGGAAAATCTGATAGTGCTTGTATAACAAAATACGCACTTTTATCTTCAACTCCTGAGTAATGTGGAAATTCTGATAGCAGACACTGTAAATGTGTGTGAAGTAGACATGGAGGTAATAAGTCACGGGGTTGAAAGTGTAATTATTTCTAATTAAAGTTTCTATCTAGGTGCAATTTAATTTTACGATGTTTCCAAAGATAAGCAATCTGCGATCGAATTCAAAATGTCTATCTACCTTACAATTCTTTGTTTGAACTCCCCTTTGATTCTAATTCGAGAATACGGCTGCACAAGGGTTAATATAATTGATCCAACCTAATCGCTCAGACATCCTGTAAGGATATTATCCATTCAAGGACCTAACTTATATTTTATAATAAATTCAAATAAGTAACATTTTGCAAAGGAATTTCTATTTATAAGTTAAATGTAAAAGACTTCTTGTTAACACAAAAATCGATTAAAGGGTTTAAATCGTATTTTTAAAATAACATTAAAAATAAGAAATGCGAATCAAAGTTATTTTAAATATTACCATTTCATTTTACCTGGATTTGCAAAAAAATAAGGTACTTAAAAACTAATGACCTAAATCTAAGACATCACCAACTAGTGTTTCTTAGCTTTTATCTCGCCAATCACTTATTTGTTGTGATAACTACTTATACACTAATCATTTTACAGCACTAATTCAAAGGGCTTCACTCTTTTTAATCGTCTCTGTTGGTCCCGGTTGTCCAAAATCTGCAACACTTCAATATTGTGGTGATTATGTAGCCTATTCTCGTACTTCCTGGCATTTTTTTTTATTTTCTCAGAGGACGAAACGTGAATTTCCCATTGTTAAATTCTCTAAAATTCCAACGACTAATTTCACTAAAAACCTTTTTGATCTTAGGTTGTCTCCCTTTCCAGAAAGCACGTATACGACCCTAATCTTAACGACCCTAAGTTCTGCTCCTTTGCAATAACGCACGTAAACGATCCTACTTTTTATGACCAGAATCTTCTTTCCTCTTTAGCAAATCACATAAAATCACAGTAAGAAGGTAAATCGGTATGATTCTAAAAAGACCTTTCTACCAAGTTATGTATTTTCGACAGACTGTCATAAAACTTACCGACGTGGGGGAAAGTAGATAAAAAGAACAGAGAGAGGCATAAAAATTCATTCGTCTTCAGTCAGTCAGTCAGTTTCCACCAGCCTCGCAACAAACTTCGACAGTCTTTCAACGAATTCCAACAGTCTATCGATGAACTTCAACACTGACGCACATCGCCTCTTTTGCCAAGTTTTTCATTCATTTCGATAAATACACGTAGTCAACAGTAATTCTAATTGTGACACTCGTCACACAATATTCCCAAAATACCATGGTGTATTTACTATTTCTCTCAGCACCTTATTTTAAAATATTTGTATTATAGCTATATTGCTAGGTTTAGCGCATCCCCACAACTGTATGCCATAGGTCCATACGGGTTGTAATACCTGTGTATATAACAGGAGTTTATTTTGAATAGAGAGATGCGATTTTCCAATACAACCAATACATGTTTCTATATCTGATTTCAAGATCTCTTCTTTTCACTTTGATGTGTTCTTTCCAGCGCAACTAAGCGTCTAAATTCATTCCGAGATATTTAGCTGTGTTTACCAGTAGTCCTTGCCTGTTATTTAAGAATATGTTTTGATGACAAAAATCGATAGTCCAGCGTTTATCTAATTTTTTTATTCCTTCCAAATAATAGGTTTTTTCAAAGCTCTCAAAATACGCGTTTGTTTCGGTAATTACTTCTTCATTCGACTCAAACCTCTTACCGCCCAGCCATTTCTTTAGGTTTGGAAACAGAAAATAGTCGCAGGGGGCTAAATCTGGAGAATATGCTGGATGGGGTAGCAGTTCGTATCCCAATTCGTGGATTTTGGCCATCGTGTCTAGACAAGTGTGCACACGTGCATTGTCTTGATGGAACAGCACTTTCTTCTTCTTAGCCAAATGCGGCCGTTTTTGCTTCAAATCAACGTCGAATCTGTTCAAAAGCTTTGAATAATATTCGCCGGTGATCGTTTTACCTTTCTTGAGGTAATCGATGTGAATGACACCGCGTACATCCCAAAAAACTGTGGTCACGACCTTGTTGGCTGACAGACTCTGTTTCGCCTTCTTTGGTCCAAGTTCACCCCGAGCAACCCACTGTTTCGATTGTTCCTTGGTCTCTGGCGTGTTGTGATGGATTCATGTTTCATCCACAGTAACAAAACGGCGCAAAAAAGTGGTCACACGATTGCGCTTATGGTCGAGTGTGAGCAATCGCGGCACCCTTCTCGTAGAGAGTTTTTTTATGTCCAAATATTTGTGTAAAATATGATGTACCCGTTCAGTTAAGATACCTACAGCATGAGCAGACTCACGCACTTTTATTCTCCGATCATCCAATATCATTTCATGGATTTTATCGACGATTTCCGGCGTGATCACTTCTTTTGGGCGACCTGGACGTTCGGCGTCATTAGAGCTGGTACGACCACAACGGAACTCTGTAAACCACTTCTTAACCATTGAAATTGATGGTGCCGAGTCCCCGTAGTATTTATCAAGTCTTTCCTTAGTTTCAGTGTTGGATTTTTTACGTAAAAAGTAATGCTTAATCAGCACACGAAATTCACTTTTTTCGATTTTCGTAAAAATTCACGAGGTTGTCTGCTTTGAACGGTTATCAAACAATAACTGCACGACGTAGCTTGCTCAAAATAAGAAAGTTGTTCACTGAAAGATTATAGTTGACGGCAGCACTGTTGCATTTGGAGTAACTGCGCGGGAAATTCAAAAAGTCACTGACTTATCAAACTGCCCTCGTATAAAAATAGATTAATATATCATCCAAATAGACTAACATCTATCCACATGGTACAACCAGCAGCCCAGCGTAGACTTAAGCGTTATGATCCATACGACCTAATTAATAGGTTTTAACGAGTGTTAGTGTATTCCCAATGGACAAAACAAATCTAATCTAGTTATTAATTATAACTGTAAGAGATAGTAATCACCGGATTCCTGTCGAGCATGTCAATTGTATTGTATTATCACACAATTTGCTTATTATAATAATTATTATAGATTGCAAATAAAAAGAGGAAAAAATAAAAACGACGGGTTGCACTCTGGGAGTGCCGGCAGAAGTGAAAACTTAAGTATTAACGTTGTGCGCCCTGCGCCGCCTAAACGAAACAGCCGGCGCAGGCATACATTTTCGCCGCGCCGTAGAAAGAGAGGGGGATACTCCCTCTCCTACGCCACGCCAGCTATTTACTCTCCATCCGTCTTACGAATTTTCGATCAGGTCACGTGTCCTGACGCGAGTTTAACATTTTTTACCCATTACAAAAAAGTGTACAACGCCGCTAAAGAAGTTTTCACTTCAAAAACGTTTTGACTATCGCAGTAAGCATGTCGTTAATATGTGATTTCGTGATTACGCAAAGGAAGCAATATTTGCTAAATGTATACTAGATCATGGGTAACCGGGCCAATCAAACCCATTGTACACAAATTAGTATAACTAACAATTAATAGCAGTCGTTATGACAGTCTTTATGACAGTCTTGATATTAGTGTAGTATAGAACTATCTTTATAACAATCTTCATAATGCTGTTCTCTAAGAGTTAGTCTTTAAATTATAATAGTTAAAAGTAAAGTATCGTTTTATTTACCTTCCTACGAACACTACATTACAAAAAAGTAGAAATCTGTACATTAATTAAGATATTTTTGTTTGTAAATTATATAAACAAACTAGTAAAAAAAATCTAAATCACAAGGTTAAGTTTAATTAAAGGACTTTATTTAAAAATTAGTAAAAATACTGGGATATCTTATTGTGAATCGAAGTCTCGTACCACGAAAAAATGCAATATTTATGAAGTACGTGACTTGCATTGGTAATGTCTGCCGCAAAGAAGTCAAGTCTTAAAGTCTTAGATAAAGAACAAAAATTCTCTGCTATAGTCGCGGAAAGTTTAACAAAATATTTAACAAAACAAAAAACAAGATTATCTAACATAAAAAAATCAATCAAATGATATCTTCTTACGACGCCGTTCCCTTTTTGGAGGTTGGAGATGTAAATGGCTAACGTGGTTCTATATACTGACACGCGGAATATGTTAAGCGATAAGCAACCATCTTTGGATGTTCTTCAGCCAAGAATTTTGGCGTCTGCCGACAGACCTCTTGCCTTGGACCTGCGATTAAGAACTTCCATATTTGTTATTCTTTGGACCCGTGATATTCTTGGTCTCTCTTTGTCAGTCGTACTCTCAAAGCTGAGAGGTTGTGATTCCATGATTTTTAATTTGTGTTGTTAATGATCTGCTTCCAAAGTGTTTTATCTTCTGTGTCTTTAATGGTTGTTTGTAAGGGTCTTCCCGTAATTTTCTTTACCAGGTCTACCCATCTGGTGAGAGAGCGACCCCTTGTCCTCTGGCCTTCTATTTTTCCTTGTATCATCAATTTTTTCATGTTGTCTTGTCTTTTGTTTATATGCCCATAGTATTAGAGAATTCGTCGTCAGCATATTTTTGACAGTCGATCTTTTATGCCTATTTATTGGATAACTGATACATTTGTCCTTCGTGCTGTTTTTTTTCTGTTTGCTTCTTTGATCGTCCAGCTTTCTACACCATACATGAATATGGCGAATATTAGTGTTTGTACAAGTTTTATCTTTGTGTTTCGCGATATTTGTCTGTCTTCCCATATTATTTTTAGATTGGTCATCGCTGTTCGTCCCATTTATATGCGTCGTCTAATTTCAGGTTCGCAGTTTCCCTGGTTATTTATCAAGGCTCCTAAATATGTTAGGCTGTCGGTTCTTTCGATGCCTGCTAAGTTGTTTTCATCTTGTAACTGTTGTAGCTTGTTTCCTCTGTCTACTATCATAATCTTTGTTTTGTTTAGATTTATCTCTAATCCTAGCGTTCGGCTTTCTTCTGTTAATCATTGTAATAGTTGTACCATTTCCTGTTCGTCGCCTGATATTAGCGTGGTATCGTCAGCGTACCCGAGGTTGTTAATTCTCTTACCTCCGATGAAAATTCCTCCATGCCAGTTTCCTGTTGTTATTCTTAGTATACGCGGTAAATGAACATTTCTATTTTCTTTTCCATTAATGTATTAAGAGTCCAACTCTTACATCCTTAAAGGAGAACCGAGAAAATGTAGCATCTGACTATGCGTAACCAGAGCTCCAGGCTCAGATCTGACCTTACAAAAAGTCGTCTCATGCTTATAAATGATTTTTTGACTTGTTCAATTTGGCTTCTGACTTCTTTCATCGGGTCACAACGGTCATTCACGACACTTCCCAGATATCTGTATGACGGCACTTACTTCACCACAGCACCGTCGATAACCAGATGGACCCGCACAGGTGTCCTGATAATGCAATGACCTTAATTTTTAACGTATTTATAACCTTTGCAAGCCCTGCGAATTTTCGGCTAGAACAACGGTGTCGTCGACATAACTGATATTATTGATTATTTTTCCGTTGATCTTAAACGTTGTAGGTTCTAGGTTAGCTGGGCATTCGTAAGCAAATGTTCTTCAGTTTCAGCGAAGTTCTCGCAGTAGCGAGTGTTTTGCCCTTTTTCAGGTGATACTTCAGAAAGCAGTGTCCGGTGAAGAGTCCCGTCACCAGTTTCAAGTCTTTCTTGTCCAACTCGAGAAGCTGTTTAGCTTTCCTTAGCTTGTTAAATCGGTCAAACCATTTTTGAGTTTTAGCGAGACTAACGCACGGTGATTTATTTTTATATGTATAGATTCGACAACCAACTGACATTTTTTTGGATTTTTAAAATTTAAATACATAATAATCCGAATACATTATTTCTGAAATAGAACTGTTTGACATTCCAACAAAACAGATATTGTGTGTATGAAATAGTACAATAAAGACTTTTATGTAGCCTAATAACTCTTTCTGACTTACTCTTTCAAATAAATTTCTGAACGCACCTATAAATATTTGTCAATGACGACAAATGACAGATCAACCTTACAACCCTCCAAAAAAACTGATGATAAAAGATTTTAAAAATGGTATAATGGTGACAGAATAACAGGTAACTTTATAATCTGTCGTCTGGCGTTTGACAGACAACTGAAATGAACGTCAAATGTTTAACAGGAAAGTAGGTAGAACAGTTTAAATGGGAAAATTAAATTGTTATTTTTACTATCTTCCTTGCAATTTTTCTATATTTTTTCACCGTTTAAACCTTCCCTGGACTACGACAAACATTTCAAAACCAAAATAAGCTAAATCGGCCCAGTTGTTCTCGAGTTTTAGAGAGACAAACGACCAACAATTGATTTTTATATGTATAGATAATTTTTCAGTTTTAGTTAGTTTAAAATAAAATAAAAATTTTACACAATTTAATTTATTTGACAATTATATTATAATTTGACCGTGTAAAAGCCTTTACCTGGTAACTATTACATGCGCAGAGTGCAATAAAGACACGATTACGCACGCTATTGCGTTTATTTTGAATGGTTTCTTTATGATGCATGCACAATAAAAAAATTATATTTAAGGTATCATGCCTAGACTATAAATCTAAACGTTAAGAAAAGAAGAGAAGAAGAAAAATATCCATAACAATTTTTATCGAAAGAGCAAAGTGGAAAGTGTAGCCGCCACTACATTTACATTTTTACATTATGAAAGATACCGTCTTTTCGACAATAAAGGGTTACGAAATGGGCCTACGCTGTAATTTTATTTTTGCTTTAGTACTTTATAAAGATTACCTTATTCAAATATTTATTCTTTATTTAATCTTTGGATACACTTTCTGAGTAAAACTGAAGGAGTTACATTGATTTCAAATAAAATTTAATCGTTAATTTAGATTATAGGTACTTTTTGAGAGATTTTTTGTTGTTGTTATGGTTAATTAAAAAAAATAATTTACCATTCTCATTACATTTTGCTTTTTTTCATTTTCTTTATTCTTCTTCTTCTTCTTCTTCTTCTTCTTGTTCTTCTTTTTCTTAAGACATTTGTCTTGTTTTTCCTCATATATTAGCACTCATAGCAGCCGCAACTGGGATTCTGATGTCCAGCTCTCGTGCCACCTCTTGGGCGGTCGTCCTGGTGGTCTGTTATCTTCAGGTTTGTTGTGCTTAGCAGCTCTTACGAGGCGGTTTCCAGGCATTCTGTCCACATGATCCCTCCAAGCTCTCTTTCGGACTCTGGACCATCTTACTACATCTTGAATTCCGCAGGTAGCTCTGATGTCTTCGCTCCTCTGCCTGTCGAGTAAAGTATGTCCTGTTATGGTCCTTAGGGTTCTCATTTCGGCTGCTCTTAAAATTCTCTTTGTTGCTGCTGTTTCTGCCCTCGTTTCAGTAGCGTAGGTCATTACCGGTCTTACGCAGGTCTTATAGATTCTTGTTTTGCTCGCTATAGACATGTGCTTGTTCCTCCATATCCCATCTCGTAGGAATCCCGATAGTCTTGTTGCTTTGATTGTTTGCGACTTGACTTCCGACTTAAGATCACGGTTACTGGTTATTTGAGCACCCAAGTATTTAAATGACATAACCTGTGCCACGCTCTTGTTATATAATGCCAGTTTACATCTTTTGGGATCTCGTGATATTGTAAGAGATTGTGTTTTTTTTTGCGAGATGATCATGTTATACTGTTAAAAAATTATACCATAAAAAAAATTTAATACGAGCACTAAAATCACTTAACGAGGATTCCACTGCTTGTGTCAGGATAAACGGAGCTTGCACGGACTGGTTCAACATCGAAAAAGGTGTAATACAGAGATGTGTGGCTTCGCCGTGGCTGTTAAACTTATACATAGACAATTGTTTAAAATATTTGAAAGAGAGTGCGTATGGATTAAAAATGAATGATTTGATCGTCAAATGCCTTCTTTACGCCGATGATCAAGTCATATTAGCGTCATCTGAAGAGGAGTTGCAGGCGAAGGTTAATGTTATGCATAATGCCCTGAAAATCAAAGAGATAAAAATAAATGCAAGCAAAACGAAAGGAATGGTTTTTGAAAGAGAAGAAAGCATGACAAACTGTGAAGTTTCGATTGAGGGAGAAAGAGTCGAACAAGTAAATAAATTTGTGTACTTGGGTTCAAAGTTTACAAGAGTTGAAAAGTATGACAGTGATATTGAGCGAAGAGTGTTGGCAGGAAAACAGATGAATGGTGCACTGCATAGCTTTATAATCAGCCAGAAATTGTCAAAAAAGGCACGTCTGAGTGTGCATAAAGGTGTGTTGGTTCCTACATTTATGTATGGTAGTGAATGCTTAGATGGTATGGACACGTAGAAAGGATGGATGAAGGAAGATTGACGAAACAAATTTATAAGGAGAGTGTGAGTGGACAAGTCGGTAGAGGTCGACCTCGGTGAACATATCTCGATCAGATCAACATTGTTTTAAAGAAAGGCCAGGTCAAGAATACCAACAACGGCCGAGCATGTATGAGAGCACTGATGAAAGTAGAGGAAGCAAAAGATGTGTGTAAGAACCGTAGCAAGTGGAAGGAAGTGGTCTCTGCCTACCCCTATGGGAAAAAGGCGTTACTTTATGATTGTATGTACCTATGTAAAAAAAAATATCGCCTCTGTTAAATTTTGCTATTATTATTACTAAAAAACTGTGTGCAAATATGCCGAAAAAACTAAATAGTCGCTGCAAAGAACTCGTTGCATCATTAAATGACTATTTGACTTCACACCCCTTCGTGGTCACTTTGGAGACCTGCAGAACATCTCTTTCCAAAGACTCGTTCATCCAACAAACAGCGAGGCTTTGGAACACATTGACTAGGGAGGTGTTCCCCGAGGCATACAACCACCAGAAATTTAAAAAGAACACCAATTCCCCCTTTTTTTCCCTTGGCTCTCACGATGTTCTCTGAGCATTACGGGATATACCTTTTCGTGGGAACCAGAACACAAAAAAAAAAGTTACCAGTCAAGAAAAGTCGCATTTTATATTGCTCCAGTGAAATACATCCGTCTTACGAATTTTCGATCAGGCCACGTGTCCTGACGCGAGTTTAACATTTTTTACCCATTACAAAAAAAGTTCACAGCGTGCCATAAGAATTTATCACTTCAAAAATGTCCTTTTCATTTAAAATTCATCTCTAATACCTACCGTATATCTCTCTTTTGTTTATAAAATACCTAACCGTGAATATTGGAAAAACTTTATCAAATACTGAAATTAATAGTTAAAAAAGCAAATTATAGTTTGTAATAAAACACTAAGATAATACAGATTACAGTGAAAAACTGCAAATCCGAAAAAATATTACCTACATAAATGATTTACATTGTATTTTTTTGTCCTATTAAAACAAGATGCATGCTGTTATGAAAATGCTAAATTGTGTTGGTTTATAATTCATTAAATGTTATAGTATATAAAATCTAATTTATAAGCATCGTTACTGTTGCTGTGTTTCATTTTCAGTTCATCAAAATGTTTATTAGCTTAAACCGAAGTTAAATAAAACAGACTGATTAAAATAGAGTAAACATTACGTTTCAGAAATGATCGGTTTTTATTTCAATTATTTTTATGGCTAAATAATATTAATCACGAATATTTTTAAGAGACACATTTTTATTTACTCATTTTGAAAATAATATTAATAAATGTTCAAAATAAAATCAAATATTATAGTGACAAGAGCCAAAGATGCTTCTTAACACACGGCTAGCATTGAAAGTAAATATTTCTAATCTTTCGCCAAGAAAATTCATTAAAACTTTTTAAAACTTTATTTTCGATTAATTTCGGACACTTTTCCAGCTGGACGCAAGCGCTTTGTTGGCGATTGTTAGTCAACAAAGCACACACAAAAATATACACAGCGAAAAAAACCCAAATATGGCGCTAATATTGCCAACGCAGCAGGATATAGCAAACTTAAAACTCAATCAATTTATTACCGAGATTACAATCATGACGAAAATTTGGGGCTTACCTGTAACGGAGTAAAGAAGCTGTCCGTTTTTTGCAAGAAAAAGGTGTTTTGTGTGCTAATAAGACGTGTGTTAGGAATCATAAAATTAAGTTATTCGATGGCGGTGTAATGATTTTTTCTGCAGCAGCAAAAAGAGCATTCATGTTAAAACATGGTATCAATCAAAGCATTTGAGTTTTTTGATAGTTTTGGGATTTTTTTACAACTGGAGCGAAGAGTTAACTTCGATAAAATGATGCGAGAAACAATTGAAAATGAATCATAATTCAGTTGTCGACTAAAATTCTGTGTTAGTTCTGTAAAGGAACGTGATCGAAAAAATATGAAGGCCCGATTTAATAGTCGAAATAATAGTCTAAGATCCGAAGTAAAATCGATCTTCATCCATCTGTTTAATGGATAAAAATTATTTTATAAGTAATTTAGTATGTTAAAAATTATAAAAAAAATGGGTTGCCTGAAAAACTCCTGGCCAGGCTATGAGATATGTTCGGCGAGGTCGACCTCTACCGACTTGTCCATTCACACTCGCCTTAAAAATTTATTTCGTCCATCTTCCTTTATCTATCTTTGTAACCACATCTTATTTTACACCACAGCGTTCTCTTTTCTCACTATTCTTTACTTTATCAAACCGAGTCACTCCGGCTATACCTCTCAGACTACTCATCTCCGCAGCATTAATACTATTTTCATGCTTCTTCTGCCAAACCCCACATTCACTACCATACATAAGTGTAGGAACCAACACACCTCTATGCACAGCTCTATGCCTTTTTTGACACTTTTTGGCTGTTCATAAAGCTATGCAATGCCCCATTCATTTGTTTTTCTGCCAACACCCTTCGCTCAATGTCACTGTCATACTTTTTATCTCTCGTAAACTTTAAACTCAAGTACACAAGGCTATAATAAATTAAAAATTCAATTTTTTTCTAATTTCTACCGATGAGTTTAACGAATAATTTTTACACCAACCGTAAGTACAAAGCCTTTAGAATATGCAAAGGAAGGGTTGCCTATATTTTTCCCGGTCTAACTATTAAGTTGCCAGGTATAAACAGGTATTTCGATCCTAGTTTTTTTCACCTACATGTTTAATCTATAAATAAAACATAAAAGTAAGCGCTGTTTTACAGAGGAGTCTCTCCACCATTTTAAAGTTAACCACAAGTACAATTTTGATGACCCAGAAACTGCCGTACTTACCCAAAAGATCAAGCGTCCGTAGGGAAGCGCAAAATGGAGTAACAAATACATTGGAAATCAGCGTGAAGATAAACAATTGAAAAAAATGTTGAGCGATATAAAAATTTATCGCCTCCCCCTGACTGAAGTTTTTTTTTGTGTTTATTTTACTATTTTTTTAAAAATGTTTGTTTATTTGTGTGCTTTGTTAACAAAAAGTTGCCAACAACTTCTTTGTGTTTAGCCAACGAAGAAGTGACTTCCTTTTAAAAATAATTAAATTATTGGAGGTTTCTAATCTTAATTATAATGTTGCATGGCAATTTCTTAAGGATAGATTTACCGATAAAAAATTTAGTTTAATATACAGTCCATACATTATTCGTGTGGGCCGCGGACGGTCCGCACTGCAACTATTAGAAGAGGGAGGGATTATAGAAAGGAGATGATTGTGGACCCGCTTTTTGAAAAGTTGCAAGTCATAGTTTTCTGGAAAAACTGATTTTGGAAGATTGTTCCATTCCGTAGTAGCCCTGTAAAATAAGGATTCTTGATAGAGATTGGTCCTTGTAGTGTTAATCTTGAGAGTAAATGGGTGAGACTGATCAGCGTGCCGAGTTCTTCGGCCGAATGTGGCCAGTGGTGGTATAAAAGTTTTTATTTCTCTGGAGCATCTTCCATGGAAATATCTGTAGAGTAAAGTCTGGTCTGCAACTCTTTGTTATAATGGGTGAAGGGTATCTCTGAGAGTTGAGCTGTTTATCAACTGAAGGGCCCTTTTCTGAATGGAATCTAGAAGACGAAGAGAATGCTTTGGTGCTGAACCCCATTGGTGCGAGCAATACTCCAGTAGAGGTCGGATTTGAGCCTTGTACGTCGTCAATAGTTGATCAGGAGTAAATTTTTTTTAGCTTTTCACAGGAAACCTAACCTCTGGCTTGCTGACTTTGCGATGTTAGGGACATGGTCATGCTAAGACATACTATTAGACACCGTGACTCGCAAAATCTAGATGGAGGGATTGATTCAAGGGTTTTTTTTAAGGGTATTTAATTTAAAATAGACTGTGTTCTACCTAATTATCATTTCTGGTTTTTTCGTTGGATCCACCAAAAATAATCACGAGAAGATCCAGTAGTATGCACTCTTACCCCGTGCAGTTTCAGGTATCTAGGCGGTCATTTGTACAATTAATTTTCATACGAAGTTTTCGAAACGAAACTTTATTTACGCGCGCTGGGAGTAAAAATTCAAGGTCGCGTCACACGAGCTAGCGAGACGAAAATGTGTAACGATTCATAACGTTCATGCGCGTTCTGTTGTTAAGAAGAGAAGACTCGTAACATAGAAATACTTTGCAATGCGACGTCTATTTGTGTAGTTCACGTGTTTGTTAAAAATATTTAAAAAAACTAAATAAATAAATAAATAAAATAAAAATAAATTAAGAATAATATTTATGTGCAAACAGTAGGGTATGTCGTTCTATAAATACTTCATCCTTAATCCTTATAATATTCGTTATATATTCAGTATAATTAAATCAAATCCTAGCCGTTTAAACGTTAGAAGTTTCACTTCTAATATGCGCACATAGTACACACACCTTATTTGTTACTCTCCTTGTCTTTAACTTTATATAAATAAAGTAACATTTACGTTTATTTAAATATCTATAATACAGTTGAGTTTTACTTTACTAAAATCAATACACGACGAAATACCGAATTACAATTACAATATTATTATTAGTAGGAATTTACTAGCATCGTATTTATCAAAATATAAGAATCACATGGAAATATATACAGATGCTTCTAAACAATCCAGTAGCGTAGGATGCGCGTTTCATGTTTCATCGATCAATGCCCATTGCAATATAAACTACATGATCTTTTTTCTATTTTTTCCGTTGAAGCGATTGGAATTGTTAAAGCTCTCGAATTTATCGAACGACATCGACATAAAAAATAATAATATCGGATTTCTTATCAGTCCTCAAGAGCATAAGTCAACCATTCGATATTAATGTCACTTTTGATGATCAAATTATCCCAAAAATCAAACTGATGATAAATAAGCTAATCCAAGAAGAGTTCAGCATAAAATTTGCATGGATAAAATCACACATCGGACTTCGACATAATGAAGTTGTAGACAGTTTAGCAAAAGAAGCCGTTTAAAGTGGACAATCCATGCATAATCGTTGATGAATGCATAATTCAAAATTAAATTTAATTAAAAGGCAGATGGAGACATTTGTGACACTTCTATCAGCCCAGAGAACAAGCTGGATTTAGATCGGGGTATGGTACCAACGACCATCTACTAGTGATAAAGAATTTGATGAGAAATCTACAAAGTATAACAAACCCTTGGCACTGATATTCGTAGATTATGAAAAAGCCTTCAATACTATAGATCAACAGAAAATGCTAGTATCATTGACTGAGTGTCGAACAGACCATCGCTACATCAACTTAATTAAACATATCTACCAAAATGCCATGCCACGGCTAGTGTAAGATTATCCGCACAAGAAACAAACAAATTCTCTATATAGCGAGGAGTACGGCAGGGCGACACCATCTCTCCAAAGTTATTTACGACACTTTTGGAACATACTTGTAAGAGGGCAGACGTATACGAACATGGTATCAACATAAATGGAGAGAAGCTTGGTCATTTAAGATTTGCAGACGACATCGTCCTCATAGCCGATCGTATGGATGATGCAATAGCAATGTTGGAAAAACTCTATCACGCTTCCTTCGAGGTCGGACTGAGAGTCAACATGACCAAGACAAAAATAATGACGAACCTGGCGCTAAACCGTAATGTTTCTATCGCTGGAAAGAATATTGAGCAGACTGTGTCATATAAATATTTGGGACACGAAATTAGACTAGGCAGGGATAACCAAACATGTGAGCTTCTTCGTCGAATAGGATTAACCTGGGCAGCCTTTGAAAAATTAAATAACATATTTAAGTCACACTTGCCAGTATGCCTCAAAAGAAAAACCTTTAATCAATGTGTGCTGCCCGTTCTTACTTATGGCGCGGAAACATTGACACTTACAAGAAAGGTCGTAGATAAAATCCGAGTAACACAGAGGGCTATGGAGCGCCGGATGTTGGGCGTCTCTATTAGAGACCGGATCCCAAACGAAGAAATACGTCATAGAACAGTGACAATCGACGCTATAGAAAGAATTGCTACTTTAAAATGGAACTGGGCAGGACACGTTGCCAGATTATCTGACAACCGATGGGCAAGACGTATCGTCGAGTGGAGGCCAAGGCAAGAAGCGTTCCGCAGTAGAGGCCACTCACCTATCAGATGGACTGACGACCTGAAACGTGTTAGTAGCAATTGGATGCAGTACGCACAGAAAAGGGACAGATGAAAAAGACTGAGGGAGACCTATGTCCAGCAGTGGAGGCGTATGGGTTGACGATGATGGCACGAATATTGTCGTAGTAAGCCTACAAGATATACACTTCTACATCCAGAAATTCCCAACCAACAATGGTATAAACTATCTCGATGTAGTATTGTCACCATTAGTAGACTTAAATTTGGCCATGCTTGCTATCCCACCCACCTCAGTAGAATAAATGTAGTGGATTCGAACTTATGCGACAGTTTCAATTGTATATGTGATTTGGATCACATTTTCTTGGCATGTAAAATATATACCCAGCATAGAGAAGAAATGTATAGGAAACTAATAAAAATCCATATTCTTCCTCCCTTCAACTTAATGCACCTCCTAGCATTAAAAAAGCTGCCAGTATACAACATGTTACTGACATTCATCAAAGCATGCAATCTAAAACTGTAGTATTAGCTAGTTGTAAGTAAACCCTTTGTTACCTAACGAAAAGTAAACATTTCCTAACTGAACCGCGGTATACCTTTTCTGTGAGTCACCCTGAATGAACCCTGGGTGTGAAAAGTATAGCCTTATCCCATCCAAGTTAAATAATATTAGTACTATGGTAACTGGCTAAATGGACATTGCGTCATCCCTTAGCCGTATAATAATAATAATAAACAAAAATATAGTTATCACAAAACAAAACCTTCCAATTATTTAATAATTCGTCAGAGCGATTTTTAAAACTGAAAACAATTTCAATTTTCATGAGAGTTAAGCAAGTTATTTCGAAGATAATTATTTTATCAAAGATATAAATATATCACAGTTTTTGTCATGGGAAATGTAAAAGGTGGAATTTAAAAGCTCGGCATTTGCATTTTTGTATATGCGCGGCGGATATGAATCATCCCACTTTTACGTTCAATCCGATTCCTGCAAAATTTTAATTGACTTCGGTTTTATGTGCGGAATCTTTGTCTTAATTTAACGCAATTTCCGTAATCTGAATCGATTGGATGAACTCACAAACCATTTCAACCAGTGTCGGACTAATCTTATTGACAGTTCGCGACGGAAATAACATTTCTTTTTATATACAGCAAAATGGATTGCTTTGAACGTTGGATTGTTAATAACATAAAGCACCGATGCATTGGACACATTGTTTTTTTTTGTTATTAAGCTTTTAGGTTACATATTTTTACTTTTACTTTTTAAATAAGCTTTTTAATTTAAAGTTAAATAGCCATTTTTGTATTTAGAGAGCAAAGTGATAGATTGCCGATCGACAAAAAAATCATAACGTGACGCGAAGCGGCAATGACACTTTGTGCTCGAAATACACACAAGATTTTTTCTACAAACACTCGATACTTAATTGAACACATATAGTCCAAGAAACGAGGAAGCGGCCCGATGTTATATGTGCAAAAATTAATATCCAAAAAAAAATGAACGTACAGGAAATTAAAATTCAGGGTGAGTTTCTATTTCATGCGACTCGATCCTGACTACCGAACATAACCTAAAAATTGGCAAAGTTGCGAAAAGCGGTTTTTTGTTAATAACTAAAAAACTACAGCTCCGATAAAAAAAGTTAAATCAGAAAATTTTAGGTATTAAAAAGATCTATCTATTAAATATTTTATAATTTTTCGATATCATTGATACTTTTAGAGTTATATCGGAAAAACCGTGAAAAATCGGGTTTTCATAACTCGTTAACTGTAACGTAATCAATCTTGTTACTTACTGTTAAAAGTAGCGTATGGCAAGCCAAAAAAGTGTTTTTTTTTTTTAAAATGGATAAATATTGATTATTTTTCAAGATATATGAAATTTTCTCCAAAGAGATGCTCTCTTAATTTAGCTAGTTCTGTTCGGGGGATGATGCTACAGTAACGATTTAGGGCTTATTTTTGTCTGTAAGAGTTGTTATTTCATATTATTAATAAAGTATATTGATTTTTTTAATTCTAAGGGTCAAAAAATGATTTTAAAAAAATTGCAATATTTTTTTATCTGTTATTCTAAAATAAATTTCTTAATTTTGTTTTTATAGAAATGATTTTCATAAAAATAGATTCCTGGCAATATTTCACGCATTTTAAAAAAAAAGGAATTCTTACGATCATTTTAGATAATTTTTTTTTTCAAAAAAATCTGGAAGGCGTAATAATCATTGTACCATCGAAATAGATGAAGAATTGCCAAATTTTATGAAATATTTGCTTACAGATAATATTAAAGAAGAAAAAGAAGAGCCAATTGATTCAGCAGACAATCCTCCAATAAAGAAAAGGAGAATTATATTTTATTGTAAATCTTTCTCAATATAATATACGAGTATTTTCACAGTAATTATTTAATAAATATTTTCTACGTAATAAAGTTTTTTTATCATTTGGTGAATATGATATTCGTGTTTATCTCGACGAGCTAATTTAAATACAAAAGGATTTTTGTGCATAGTCCAGAAGCCGAAATTTTTCAAACGCAAGCAACTTTAAACGCACGAAATTACAAGTTTAAATACGTTACAGTTAACGAGTTACAGAAAACCCGATTTTTCACGGTTTTTCCAATATAACTCGAAAAGTATCGACAATATCGAAAAATTATGTAACATTTAATAGATAGATCTTTTTAATACCTACAATTTCCTGATGTAACTTTTTTTGATCGGAGCTGTAGTTTTTTAGTTATTAACAAAAAACCGCTTTTCACAACTTTGCCAATTTTTTAGGTTATGTTCGTTAATCAGGATCGAGTTACATGAAATAAAAACTAACCCTGAATTTTAATTTGCTAAACGCACATTTTTTTTTTGGACATTAATTTTTACACGCACTTTTCCCTATTGCTTGGACTAATATGGATATATTATACTAATGACTAAATATAAGCAGTATTGCCGTAGCAAAACTAACTTTTTCAAACCGAGGGCTCTTTTCTATTTAATATAGTTCTAGTTGCCCTAGTGTTATCGGTTCATTAAATTGAATTTGTATCTATAATTTATATGAAAATACTGACCAAATTTTGAATAATGATCTTGTCGGTCGGTCGGGCCAAACGTAATACCTGAAAGCCCTATAGAGATTCCTGTTCATTGCTAACGACAAAACTGTTATTAATGAACAGTAATTAGCTTAGAATCACTACGGGGTTTTTGATCTGTCACGCACCAGTAAAGAATCACCTCAACAAAATGGGACTATATAATGGAGACCTGACCTGCAGATTTTGCGGCAAGGATCCGGCAACAGTAAAACACATACTGTGCTGCTGCGGGGCAAAAGACGGCAAAAGACAGAAAATTTTTGGGCAGCTATCTGGCGACCCAGAACTATATTGCTCCCACCCAGTACAGAACTTGTACAAGGTACGGCAGGATACAATGGGCCAACAGGCCTAAGTGTCACCGAAAGCAATAGCCAGACAGACCTACATAAGGGTGGAGTTTTTAGTAAGTAGACCTGACATCAGTCAGGGAGTCTCACAGTAGACCTTGAGCCTACAGACTTCTACGTAAAGGATTTTCTTCACCTCTGCAAAAAAAAATACCTGAAAATTTCATCGCCCTAGCTCTCCTTCTGAAGTTATCGTGCGAAAAGTACAAAAAGCGGTAAATTTGAGGATCACCTTGTACGGCAGCTACCTGAAGGAATATACCGTTATGGCCCATCTTCGAAATCGATCTTGTCCTTTGGGCAAAACTTCTACCCTGTAAGATTTAGTGACCTACCGCCTCTCAGTCTTAAGATATCGATATCGTGCCCACAAGATTTTCCATTTGTTATACTTGATGCTTTTTATAGTGTAATATAAAAAAGAAGATTTAAAGAAAACCAGAGCCAATATTTCAAAATCATTCATAATTTCATAAATTGTTGGTATAAATTCACTAGGAATTAATTTTATATCAAGGGCAACAAAATCACCGTTGACCAATGTGTTACCATATCACTACGCTTGGTAAAATGATGTACACTTTGATTGTAGTATAAAGTGGCTAAGAAAAACGAAGCTAAATTTTTCCAAATTAGATTTTTTAATCGAATATAGAGAGAGAGAGAGAGAGAGAGAGAGAGAGAGAGAGAGATAAATTATAATTTTTAACATACCTCATAGCAATTCCAATATTATATTTAAGTTTGATTGAAGGTACTTTCTAGTGTAAAAAGATGTTTAAAAGATTGCTAATGTTAAAATGGTATTCATTATACATAATTTAATAATAATTTTAACATAATTAATATGGGGTTTTGTAAAAAATTTGTATATATTAAAAGAAAAAATTAAACAATCTTGTATAATAGTATACTCCCGTCTAACAGACGATATTTTCTCCACGACCAAGAATTTAAATAATAAATACTTTAACTGACTTGAGCTATTTATTGAAACATAGATATGTATTAATTGGTATTAATATTTATTGTGTTGGTACATTTATTAAAATAAAATACCGGTGCATTTGAAATATTGTCTCCATAGTTTTTTAAAACAGATTGATTGGATGAGGCAGATGTCACGTTCGTGTAACAGGAAGGATTGGAGGTTGAGAGGATGTTTTTTGGCGAATTAGTTTTACTCATAAAAGAAATTAATTGGTTTGCTATATTCATTTTGTTTTGCTTGGCATTTTCTATGTAGACTTTTACTACTTGAGTAGATTTCCAACCTCCATTTCTTTTTAAAGTTATTATGTCTGCACCTGCATTTACTTATGTATTGGCTGAGGTTCGACTGAAACAGTGCCCAGTATAATCTTGTGGATTATTTAAATTAAGGTATGTGGCAATTTGTTTTGGCATATTACCTAGCTTATTTATTCCGATTATTTGTTTTGTACATATATTTTTTGAAAATTTAAAAAAAATTTATCAAAAGGGATGTTTGAAGATCTCAGAGCCCAATATATTTTTATAATATTATGAAAATATCCAGTAATCATGAGCTCCCTTGGTTTTTTTGTTTTTGTGTTGGAAATAACAATAACAATCTTGAATTTTAATATTATACAGTTCATTTTTACGACAAGCCCCCAAAACACCAATAATAAGGGCAACCTAAAAGTTCAAATAATATTAAAATTTATACTTAATTAAAAAAAGTTAAAACCTTTGGTGCTAAATAAATTTCATCTAGAGCATTTTCTAAAAAGCTATCATTATTTTGTTCAGCTAAAATCTTTAATTTTTAGGTAGATACTTCTCGGAAAAACGTTTTAACTAAGTTTTTAATTTTTTGTATTTAAAAATATCGATATTACGTTTTACGTTTAATAATAAAGTATATTCTCCATATGGTATGTGATTTCCATTTCTTTAATAATTTACCAAAAAATGCAATCAAAACGTTTTGTAAAAAGGATTCTGTTCCTTTTTGTTGTTGCCAATCTCTTAACATGGTACAATATTTTTCATATTTCTTTTTTGATTTTTGAGAAAGTAGGTTTTCTGTTATATTATAAGCGTAATTTGTAATCTTAAGAGGAGTATTTTCAAATTTTGCATCTGATTCACTTACATTCTCCCCCATTTTTATAAAAAACTTTTAAAAAATAATTTTTTAGAACGACGCCTCGCCAATTTAATTTAAAACTGACATTTATTTCAAAAAAGTTATTCATCCATCCATGGCAATCGCTATTGTTTAAAACAATTATAGTATATTCATACCGTAACAAGTGATGGAATAAAAATACTTTCAAACAACTGGTACAGAATAAATATTCTTACTCTAGAGTGTGAATATTGTCAAATGTAAAGGGTGTCTCAGTTGGTATTTCAGTTTTTAAATAAATAATAATCGAGTAATGATAAAGCTGTACCACTTTTATCACCAAAATACAAACAATATATGCGGATTTCATTTTTTGAACACAACATCGTTTAAATGCTGTCCGTCGCGTACGTTTTTTTTTTATGAAAATAGTCGCAAAAAGGGTAAACCTATCGTGTGGGCCGCGGACGGCCCGCACTCCGACTATTAGAAGGGGAAGGGATTATAGAAAGGAAATGATTGTGGACACGCTTTTTAAAAGGTTGCAGGTCATAGTTCTCTGGAAAAACTGATTTTGGAAGCTTATTCCATTCCGTAGCAGCCCTGTAAAAGAAAGATTCTTGATGAAGATTGGTCCTTGTAGTGTCAAGCTTGAAAGTAAATGTGTGAGACTGATCAGCGTGCCGAGTTCTTCGGCCGAATGTGGCCAATGGTGGTACAAGAGTTTTTATTTCTCTGGAGCATCTGCCATGGAAATATCTGTAGAGCAATGACTGGTCCGCAACTCTTCTTCTATGTTCTAGAGGGTAAAGGGTATCTGTGAGAGTTGAGCTGTTTACCAAGCGAATGGCTCTTTTCTGAATGGAATCTAGAAGACGAAGAGAATGCCTTGTTGCTGAACCCCAAATGTGTGAGCAATACTCCAGTAGAGGTTGGATTTGAGCCTTGTACGTCGTCAACAGTTGATCAGGAGTAAAAAACTTTCTAGCTTTCCACAGAAAACCTAGCCTCTGGCTTGCCGACTTTGCGATGTTAGCAACATGGTCATGCCAAGACATATTATTGGACACCGTGACTCCCAAAATCGAGATGGAGGGACTTGGTTCAAGGGTATTTCCGGACATTGTGATGGGATGATTTGAGGAATTCACTTTCTTGGAAAACGTGGCACTTTGTGTTTTTTGGGCGTTGAACTGAACAAGATTGTTGGTTCCCCACTCGACGATTGCTTTAAGATCTCTATTGATGGAATCAACCTATTTCTGTCTGAGTCTATTTGCATCATTCACCGAAAGTGATCAATAGGATGTGAAAGTTGAGACAAGTGTGCTATCGTCTGCGAAACTGTAAATGGGGTTCGTGGTGGTTTTCAAGAGGTCGTTGATGTGTAAAAGAAATAAGGTGGGGGACAGGATGGAACCCTGGGGGACCCCGGCATTAGTTTTAAACGCATTAGAAGAAATACCGTCAACTGCCACATGTAAGGAGCGATCTTCCATGAAGCTCAAGAGCCATTGGCGCGGTTGGGAGACCGTAGACAGATAATTTACTTAACAATGCCTGGTGCCAAACGCGGTCAAAGGCTTTAGATATATCCAAGGCTATTGCACGGGATTCACCAAACTTTTCAGTAGTGTTTGTCCAGAGCTGAGTGACATAAGCCAGCAAATCTCCAGTAGACCAAAGTTGTCGAAATCCATATTGTCTGTTATGGATTATCTCAAATTTCTCCAGATATTTGATAAGTTCTGTGTTAATCGCTTTTTCCATAACTTTGGATATGACTGAGAGCAATGCAATAGCGCGATAATTTGCAGGAATAGTCTTCTTTCCTTTTTTCGGAATCGGTTGGACTTTAGCGTTTTTCCACATGAACGGAAATACTCCTTTGCTGTATGATAACTTGAAGAGTAGCACTCCTCCAATCTGGCCCTGAAATGTGCATAGACGCGTTGACACATTGCCGCTGAAATGTTGTTAATTTCTTGGCGAATGCGATCCTTTAATTCTTGTATGTTGGCAGGAGGGTTTGTGTACACGACAGACTTAAGGTATCCCCACAAAAAAATCCAGAGGTGTGAGATCCGGTGAACGTGGCGGAAAAAGAATGTCACTTGTCAGCGAAATAAGCGTGCCTGGAAACAACTTTCGATCGGCCTGCATGGTTATTGCTGCGGCATGGGGCGTAGGCTATCTTGTTAAAACCACATCCCAGCATTATAACCAGGCAAATCCTCGGGTGAACCTGCAACCCCTAGAGGGCGTGTTCCCAGGTGGCGGATAGGGGAATGTCCTAACCGGTCTGTATCTGGTTAGACCGGCGGATAGGTGGAAAATAAAATACCAACCGCGGACCAACAGGCAGGGCAGATGGGACTCTTTAGCTGTGGTTAAAGCAGTTCATCTAAGAGAAGGATACTCTGAAAATAAACCCTGGTCCTCCAAGATTGGGGGTTGAGGCATCGAGCCAACTCCTCGATACTCAAAAAAATGTGGAATGTTAAAAAACCTAACCAAAGCCTCCGAACTAAAGATTGGAACCAAAGACGACGAAAAATGCTACGGAAAAGGACAATGACTTATAACACATGGAACGTACAAGGCCCCTCTCGAAAAACAAGCGAAATAATGTCTGGACTCAAAAAAACCAAACGAAATGGATGAAATTTTAAATCTTGCTTTTAAATACAGTAAAAACTGGCACGTGAGAGATTTAACGCTTACGCGTGTTTCCGAGTGGAACGCACGGCTGTTAAGTCACTGCCTGGCGTACTCTTGTAATTTTTTTGGTGTTCATACAGTTTTATGGTACAAGGTCGGTACAGGGCGCATACGAAAACTGAAATACCCACTGAGACACTCTGTATAGTCGTGGAAAAAAGTAATATAGCGCACTGTTGGCTTGTTCAAAAGTTTACGTACTTACATTTTATGGTTGAAATAATTTTATTTAGTTTACCTTGCGTGTAACATGCCGGTAATATATAATAAAAAAGCCGGCAAGAATGTTTTTATTAGCAATTATTTTACCTTTTCTCTTTTTTGCCGCAACAGCAGAGTGTCAGACATTTTATTTTAACTTCGCTCGCAAGGAATTTTGCAGTTTGTCCACTATTTTTAAAATTTTTTTTACAAATGTTTTGAACTATTTGAAAATTTTTAAATGTTACACCTTAAAAACTCGCACATTAACATATTGAGTACATGCAAGTGGTCCTAACAGTACAGTAAAGTTTTTGTGTTTCGTTATTATAATTTACGAGGATTCCACTGCTTGTGTCAGGATAAACGAAGCTTGCACGGACTGGTTTAACATCGAAAAAGGTGTGAGACAGGGATGTGTGGCTTCGCCATTGCTGTTTAAATTATGCATAGACGATTGTTTAAAATATTTAAAAGAGAGTGTGTATGGTTTGACAATGAATGATTTGATCGTCAAATGCCTTCTTTACGCCGATGATCAAGTCAAATTAACGTGTAGAGAGTGTGTATGGTTTGACAATGAATGATTTGATCGTCAAATGCCTTCTTTACGCCGATGATCAATTCATATTAGCGTTATCTGAAGAGGAGTTGCAGGCGATAGTTAATGTTATGCATGATGCTCTGAAAATCAAAGGGATAAAAATAAATGTAAGCAAAACAAAAGTAATGGTATTTGAAAGAAAAAAAAGCATGACAAACTGTGAAGTTTCGATTGAGGGAAAAAGAGTGGAACAAGTAAATGAAATTGTGTACTTGAGTTCAAAGTTTACGACAGATGGAAAGTATGACAGTAACATTGAGCAAAGGTTGTTGGCAGGAAAAAAAAATGGGGCACTGCATGGCTTTATGAACAGCCAGAAAGTGTCAAAAAAGGCACGTATGACTGTGCATAGAGGAGTATTGGTTCCTACACTTATGTATGGTAGTGAATTTTGGGTTTGGCAGAAGCAAAAAATAGGATAAATGCTGCGGAGATGAGTAGTCTGAGAAGTATAGCCGGAGTGACTCGGTTGGATAAAGTAAAAAATAGTCAGATAAGAGAACGCTGTGGTGTAAAAGAAGATGTGGTTACAAAAATAAATAAAGGAAGGTTGGTTGGGATGGAAAGGATGGTTTTCACACGTAGAAAGGATGGATAAAGGAAGATTGACGAAACAAATTTATAAGGCGAGTGTGAATGGCCAAGTCGGTAAAGGTCGACAACGGCGAACATATCTCGATTAGATCAACATTGTTTTAAAGAAAGGCCAGGTCAAGAGTACCAACAACCAACGAGCATGTATGAGAGCACTAATGAAAGTAGAGGAAGCAAAAGATGTGTGTACGAACCGTAGCGAGTGGAAGGAAGTGGTCTCTGCCTACCCCTACGAGAAAAATGCGTCACATTGTATGTATGTATTTTTCACCACAGGCAAGACATCTCTTTATTCTACGAAACCAATCTTTAAACCACATCTGCCACGTCTCGCTAGGGAGTATGGAGCACTCGTTGTCCCAAGCCCCCAAAAGATCATTATCACTGAAAAATTGTCTACCTTTCAGCTTCATTTTTACACGGGGAAACGGTAAAAAGTCGCAGGGTGCAAGGTCTGGACTGTTAGGAGGGTGTTTAAGCAGTTTCAGTACTGTAGTGGTCAAATATTTGGTGCAGCTGTTCGTGCGGTGATCTGAAGCGTTGTCATGATGAAAGAACCAGGTGTCCATTCTTGCATTTGGTTCTTCAGAAAGTCGATTATTTTAAAAAGGCATTGTACCGTGTACCACTTAGCTGTGACTCTCTTTATTGTGTCCAACACGACATGCTTTACAATTCCACCCCATTTGAAAAATACAGCTATCATTATCTTCTTTACTGTGCGGGATTTTCTGACTACTACGGGTGTATTCTTGTCATGAAAGACCCAAATTTAAGACTTGGTCGGCACATTGTAATAGTACAGCCATGTCTCGTCACCAGTCACGATGTTGTTCACATACCGAGATTGTCTTTTATCAAACATTTTCAGCGTCTTCTGGCACAATTTCTTACGTCTTGTCATCTGGTTTTCAGTCAGACTATGCGGCACCCAGAGATAACAAACTTTCGTCACGTGCAAATGATCGTATCACTTACCTGTCTTCTTCAAGCATTTTCCTAACAGCAGAAGCGTTTTCCTCCGTAAGGGACGTGGGGGCATTTCCGTCCTCTCAGCTCCCTCCAGATTGAAATTATTTCCACTTTGGAATTCTCTGTACCACCTGAATTTAGTCGTACGATGTGGACAATCATCACCCAGAGCAAAAGTCATTTCTTCTAAGCACTGGTCTATGTTAAAACCACGAGCGAAGTTATACTGCAAAACCACCCAAATGTCATTTTGTTACCAAGATAGCATAGCACGCACGGTATACTTTTACTGCTGACAAACAACTAAACCCACCGGCATGGTGCAGTGGATAGTATGCAAGTATAAACACGTCTCAACATTCACCTACACCTGCGCCTCGTGGTTGCGTCCTTTGTAATGTCAATGTTAACCTTAAAGTGACCATAACTTTTAAAATCCTTAGTATACTCCAAAGAAACATTCATCAGACGACTCGTTAAAACGAACCGAGTTTAAGTATCACATAAAAAAAAGGTGATGTGATTTAATAAAAAGGTGTGTTTGGTTAGGTTTGAAAATATAAAGTACCATTTATATTAATAAATAATCCTGTATTATAATTTTTTCGTACTTTTATAATAACGGAATTTAAGAATTTTACCTCCCTATTAGGATCTGATAGAACTGGCACGTAAAAGATTCACTAGTTGGCGTTCTGTACTATGTAATAGAAGTCTTTCGATAAACATCCGTCTAAGAGTATTAAAGTGCTACGTTTGGTCTGTTTTGCTTTATGGATGTCAAACCTGGACACTGAAAATAAAGCATCTAAATAAATTGGAAGCGTTTGAGTTATGGTGCAATCGCCGTATGCTAAAGATTCCGTGGACAGCACACGTAACTAACGAATATGTGTTAGAATCACTACATAAAGAGCGAGAATTGACAAACACCATCAAAATAAGAAAAGTCAAATACTTTGGACATATGATGAGGGGGCATAAATATCACATGCTCCGATTAATTATCCAGGGTAAAATAGAAGGAAAGCGATGGATTGGCAGAAAACAGCTTTCTTGGCTTCGTAATATTAGACATTGGACGGGTCGAACAGTCGAAGAATTGTTTCATGTAGCTACCGATCGAGAAGCTATCCAACAAATTGTCAACTCTATTATAGCCAACGCCTGAACGCTTGATGATAGCCAACGTTTGAAAACAAGCATGACAAGATTAGGATCTGTAAATATAAAAATATGAAAAAAACAAAATTTAAACAAAAACAATGGAATTAAATAAAAAAGGATGTGCGTCTCGGGACGCTCGACAAAAGTGATAACTAAATAATTTGCGTAAAAACAAATTAAATATTGAACGTATTTAACGTAACAAATACTCAATCTTGGACATTTAAAGTAAGAGTGCGTGGTGGATGAATGGTACAGCTATCCGTTTATCACGTCAGTGTTTTCAGGTTCAAATCCCCAAATTTTCCAACTTTTTTTAAAAATATTAAAATATCGTTACGCTTTTGGAAACGCGACCAAGCGCCTAAAAAGTTCACAGCGTGCCATAAGAAATAATCACTTTAAAAAATAAAAACACTTGTAAGGTAATGTGATTAAAATTTTAAAGAATAAATAAAAATAATGCTTTTTTGTGTATTAATGCATTAATTAAATTTTTAATGTAAAAGAGACGTTTAATAAATTATTTTTCTCATGGATATTTTACCGTTATTTCCCTAAACGGGAAATATCGCAAATAATGTATCATTAGGAATTTTATGTTTGCATAGTAAGATATTAACAATATTTGCTTTTGTTTATTTATTGCCAAACCGACACTGACTTGAACAAGGACGAAATAAACTTTTCTTGGTTATTCTCCAGTTCCCTTTCTTGGTTATTTCCAGTAAGAATCCCCCAGTTTCCTTCATGTTATGGGTGGTCGAAAAGTAAGGGTTAAGGGGCTGACGACTCGACTGGTTCAATTCGAGCCAATAAATTTCAAGACACCTTTAAAATAAATTGGAAATGCAATTTCTCTAAAACGTCTTCTTAGGAGTGCAGGAAATAAAAATAACTGGATTTTACTTATCAGCTTTCTTAAGAACAGTTTTCAACGCGAATTTATCTTGTTAATAATGTTATGTTATAAAAAATTTTAAAAGTTTTCGAAAAAATAAGCTTTCCTACTATTTATTGTAAAAAACGGTTACTGTCAGCTACGTCGTTCAATCTGGCTCTAGAATTCGTTTTAAGAAAGATACAAAATGGAAATCTGAAAACAACAGAAAGTCAATTAATCGCATAATATGCAGATGACATAGTATTGGTGACAAAAAAAGAAAAATTATAAAAAAATGTTAAAGGAGATTAAAATGATGAAGTTGGGACTAAAAATAAATATGAAAAAAAAAGAATAAGCTTTGGAAAAACAGGACAAAATGGTAAAATAAAAATAAGAAATAAAAAATTCGAGGAAGTACAAAAATTTAAATACCTGGGCGAAATAAAAAATAAATGGGCAGAAAGAACGGAGGACGAAGGAAAAACAATGGCAACAAACCGAGATAACCAACAAAAAGCTGTTAAAAAACAAAATACTGACTAAATAAACTAATAAACAGAACAATAAGAAAGGCCCATAACAATGTATGCAGTAAAAACGATAACTATGACGGAAATAGAAGAAGGAAAAAGGATAAACGAACGAAAAAAAAATCTACAGTAAAACTTGGGGAGCAGGAATATAGAAGAGGAAGAAATTAAGAAATATTGAAAAAACTGAATGGAAAAGATAGAATAAAATTAAAGCTCAAAGAATCAAGTAGCTTAATTTATTATAAAAAAATTTCAGGAGGTGATTGCCCGTATGAAATTATGATCTTTTCTATAACAAAATTGTCTTAGCCCCCCTTTCGAGATATCACCCCTAAAAGTTAGTGAGTAAAATTAGTTTTAATTTTTTTTCTTAAGTTTAAGTAAAGATAGAAACTTAAAATTTTGTAATTTCCGTGCGCTCGCAAAGGACTAATCACTGGTATTTTTTCACCATTTCTGTTACATTATAAGGGCGTGAAATTAACAATCTTTTATTTTATTTAGTATCAAATCTTTTTTTCAAGGTTAAGTTTTGTAAAATAATACTTTACGTCTCATAAATCTTCGAAATATTTTAGCAAATTTCTTATAAAAATTAAAATTTAATTTGGTCCATTTAGATGATATCTCGGTGAGGTAGCGGGTAGTTACTACTTTGTGATCCCGACAAAGGATAGACCTACTTTAGGAATTTAGCTACCCTGACTACGCGAGCTACTGATTCTTCCTCTATTCCATAACTTGAGGAAACCAGTTCCTCACCCGAAATAATCCCACCATGTCATCAAAAGAAAAAATTATAGAACTCCAAAATATATGGAACTTTAAATATAAAGTGGGATATCATTGGTATTAGCGAAGTAAGAAGAAAAGGCGAAGGTCAGATAACATTGAAATCGGGAAATCTGTTTTACTACGAGGGCAGTTTGATAAGTCAGTGATTTTTTGAATTTCCCGCGCAGTTACTCCAAATGCAACAGTGCTGCCGTCAACTATAATCTATCAGTGGGCAACTTTCTAATACGTCGTGCAGTTGGTGTTTGATAGCCGTTCAAAGCAGACAACCTCGTGAATTTTTACGAAAATGGAAAAAAGTGAATTTCGTGTGCTGATTAAGCATTACTTTTTACGTAAAAAATCCATCACTGAAACTAAGGAAAGACTTGATAAATACTACGGGGACTCGGCACCATCAATTTCAATGGTTAAGAAGTGGTTTACAGAGTTCCGTTGTGGTCGTACCAGCACTAGTGACGCCGAATGTCCAGGTCGCCCAAAAGAAGTGATCACGCCGGAAATCGTCGATAAAATCCATGAAATGATATTGAATGATCTGAGAATGAAAGTGCGTAAGTTGGCTCACGCTGTAGGTGTATCTCAACTGAACAGGTACATCATATTTTACACGAATATTTGGACATGAAAAAACTCTCTGCGAGATGGGTGCCGCGATTGCTCACACTCGACCATAAGCGCAATCGTGTGACCACTTCAAAAGAGTGTTTAGCGATGTTCAGCCGTAATCCGGACGAATTTTTGCGCCGTTTTGTTACTGTGGATAAAACATGGATCCATCACAACACGCCAGAGACCAAGGAACAATCGAAACAGTGGGTTGCTCGGGGTAAACGTGGACCAAAGAAGGCGAAACAGAGTCGTCTGTCAGCCAACAAGATTTAGATTTAGCCCCCTGCGACTATTTTTTGTTTCCAAACCTAAAGAAATGGCTGGGCGGTAAGAGATTTGAGTCGAATGAAGAAGTCATTACCGAAACAAACGCGTATTTTGAGAACTTTGAAAAAACCTATTATTTGGAGGGAATAAAAAAATTAGAAAAACGCTGGACTAAATGTATCGAGCTAAAAGGTGATTATGTAGAAAAATAAAATGTTTATTTGCGGAAAAAAATTTGTTTTATTCAAAAAGTCACTGACTTATTAAACCGCCCTCGTATGTGGGCGCTGAGGACAATGCAGTAAGTGAAATCGGATTCTTATACATAGAAAAGATACTAACAGCATTGTGGAAATAAGAAACAGAAGCCCTCGAGTAGCCAGTGTTATTATAAAACTGAGTCGGAGGTATAACCTTAAAATAATCCAGACCTACGCTCCAGCATGTTCACATAGCGATGAGGAAGTTGACATATTCTATGAAGATATTGCAAGTAAATTAAATAACCCAAAAGCTCACTATGAAGTGATAGTAAGTGACTTCAATGCAAAAGGAGGAGTAAAAAAAGACGAGGAAGAAATAGCCATAGGCTGTCACGGAGTAAATGCAAGAAATGAAAGAGGCGAACGACTGCTGCAATTCGCACTGGAACATAACCCCATGAATACGTTTTTTAAAAACCTGCTAGTAGAAAGTCGACATGAGCCAGCCCAAACAGTGTCACTAAAAACGAAATAGATTACATGCTATCGAGTAAAAAAAAACAATACAGGACTTCAGTGTGCTTAATAAGTTTTCAGTAGATAGTGACCATCGAGCTGTTAGAGGAAAAGTGGTAATATATATCAGGAGAGAAAGAGCCAAACTAGTAACAAGAAAGAATCTAAAAAAATGGACAACCCCAGAAAATCTTTCTGAATACACAGAATATGTTGAAAACGAACTCCGAATTTCGGAAACCATGGGAATCAATATAGATAGGGAACGACTAAACCACTTACGCTTTGCTGACGATATCGTGTTGATTTTGGACAAGCCCAAGAGTTACTAAGGACACTTAATGCAGCGTCAGATGATTAACCGCACAAAAACTCAACAAATGATAAACTTAGGTCCAAGTAGCAACATATCCCTAAACGAATCTAAAATCGAGTATGTAACCTCTTATCAATATTTGGGCCATAAACCAAGATAACCAAACCTGCGAAATTCAAAGACGCATAACTCCAGCATGGGTGGCATTCGGCAAGCTAAGAAAAGAAGTATTTTAAAGCGATATACCGATATGCCTGAAAAGAAAGGTTTATGAATAGTGCGTGCTCACTGTGCTCCTGTATGGTGCAGAAACTTTAACACTCACTAAAAAGAGTTGTGAAAAAATTGGAGTGGCTCAGCGAGCCATGGAGAGGTCGATGTTTGGAAAAAACACTCAGAGATAAAGTTCCAAATGCAATAGAACTAGAACAGGGATCAAGAAATCTGAAAAAAAAAATAATATAAATAAAATAGAACTGGGCCGGACATGGACTGATGATATCAAGAGAATTGCAACAAACTAGATGTAATCAGCACAAGATCGGGAACATTGGAAACGATTGAGGGAGGCCTATGTTCAGCAGTGGACACTACAGGCTGTGTGATGATGATATGATGATATCTTGGAGGAGGGTGGGCTAAAGAAATTTTGTTACCGGAAAAATTCATCATAATTTCATTCAGACAATTACTTTCTGATTTTTTCGCATAAATTTAAAAACACCCTGTATATATTAATAAACAATAAAAAAACGGTATTTTATAGATTCGAAGCAAACAGAAAAAGAATCTTTTCGTTTTTAAAATGTTCTTAAATCTTTTTTTAAATATAAAGCCAAGAAATTAAGTAATAAATTATTTTAAATTGTAATTTGACAGTGTTTTGAATTTATTTTATTTAATTTGGAAGAAAAAGTCTGATCAAAGACCATTCTATTGCTGAAATAAACATATTTTTATATTTTTGTTTCTACTCCGGTTGATGCCTATGCAAATATTTAAATTGTACTGGTTAATTTATACGAGTTTGTCACTCGTAAGCATTAAGTAACCTTGGTGATTCTTGTCAAAAATCTAACTACGCTGTATCTGCAGCCTCCATATATTTTCTTCCTAAAAACGTTGGTGTTTGCAAACTTTAGCAGTGTTTAATGATGTTTCATATTATTTCCTGATAGACCGGGAGCCGGTGACAAAATTATTGTCTAATCTTTTATTCACTGCCGTATTAATAAATTTAGCTGTTTTCATCGAGTAAGAAAGGTACATGATGGTGCCGAGGTCGGTCAGCGAGACATAGATCCAAAAAATGATAATAAACATGTAACTTTTTCTACTGCGCTTGTCAAATGTTATTCACCTCGAAACTTATTTTATAGGTAGTTTTTCTTAAATAAATAATGATAAAATGTTTCTTACACCTGGCAAGCAGGACAAAATTGTTTTTAAAGGTAGTCAATCTTGTAATGTTTCAGGAGGGTGGTGACGAATCTTATTTAATCTGAAATTTATATGAGAGTTAAGTTTAAACTATAAATAATAAGAAAAAAAATTCTTACGTCTCAAACTCGGACCTAAAACATCGACCTAAAATTAAAAATTGAGAGCACTTTTGTAGCGGTGCGCACAAGTTGATTTTTCTTTGATACTGGTTTGAAAATAAATATGTCTCACATGAATATGGAAAAAATAGACAATAACAAGTATAACCACTATAAATTGTAAAATGTTGATCATTTTTAGTGCGTAATTATTAAATTAAATCGTTTCAATTTCTTCTTCACTATCAGAATCTTTAGATAAGTAGTTGATGTCGATGTCTGAATTTAATTCCAAATCATCCATAGGATGACTGATTTCATCGTCATTAAGTTCCTCTGATTAATCTGAATTTACAGCTCTAAAATAAAATGTAGGTTTGAGACTGGCGAAGGTATCAACAAAATTATAATTTATTTTTTCAATTTTTTATTGTCATCGAAAAAATTTCATGAAAAGAGAATTTTTAACTATCTGTAACACTTTCTATCATTGATAAACAATAGAAAATTGCTAAGAACAATTTTGTCCCGCTTGCCAGGTGTAAGAAACATTTTATCATTAATTATTCATGAAAAACTACCTACAAAATAAGTTTCGAGGTGAATAACATTTGACACACCCCCCGTTTTTTACTTTTACTCCCCGCAGGGGTTGTCCCACCCTCCAGGTGTAAGAAATGACTTTTCTTCATCAGAAAGATGCACTATATCGACTATATAGGGTTTCCCGGTGAATAATATATGATTATCTCTAGAAACCTAAATATGTTTGAAAATTCCATCATAAAATTTAACGCAAAGCCCATGGAAAGAGTGGACAAATTTAAGTACTTGGGCATTTGGCTTTTCGAAGACTGGACATCGGACAAGGAAATAAAATGTCGCATTGAACAAGCTCGTCAGGCATTCTTGAGGTTTCGAAGAGTGCTTACCTGTTCCGATTTCGACCTTAACCTAAGACTCAGATTCTGAAGAGCTACGTTTGGTCGGTGCTTCTTTACGGTATGGAGGGTTGGACATTGAAGGCGACTGTAATTAAGAATTAGAGGCTTTTGAAATGTGGCTGTATTGCAGAATCCTCGAGAAACCTTGGACGGCCCGACTAACAAACGAAGAAGTTCTAAGACGTGTCAACAAACAAGTGAACTGTTTGAATTGATTAAGAAGAGAAAAACGGCATACTTGGGACATATAATGCGAAACACAAAATATCAATTCTTGCATCTGTTGATCGAAGGCAAGATCGAAGGTTGAAGAGGGATCGGAAGAAAAAAAAGTCTTGGCTGCGAAATATCAGACAGTGAACAGGGCAACACGATATATAGTCGCTAATACACAAACATCCGTTAGTGTTAGTGGATTCGCATTAGAAGAAGATGCGACACAAATTTTTGTCGCCGGCTCCCGGCCTATAAGCCAAGCCCATTGCATCTAAATATTTACTATTCCCACAGTGCCTATAAAAATATTGTGTGAGATAATTTTTTTTTAATTTAATTTATTATAATTAATTAAAATTGTTATTTATGGAAAGGTAACTGGTTCATTTTAGTTAATGGAAATGCTTTCGAATTTTTTTATATGTCCCAGACCTATTGTTCAAGCATGAAAGGCCTTCTAAACTGTTAAATATTGCTTATCTGACTTTACATTGATTGCATTTGTGAAGTACTACCAAGCTCAACAGGGCTTGTGTAAACAGTAAAAGACGAACAGCATCAGTAACTCAACAAGTCATTCATATGACAGACTAGTATTTAAAGAACTCTTTTTTAATAATTTAAGATTTTAAAGTGCTACATTCTTTTAAATTTAATTTAATTAAACATTACTTGTTTTTTTCCATTAAATTTAAATATTATTTTTATTTATCTCTAGAAACACATTTTTTAATTTTTATGAAGTAGAACGTGAGAATAATAATAAAACGAGAGGTGGCAATTTTATTGGAACGTTAAATATGTGTGGGGTCAATTTTTGGTGATCTACCTTACAGTATACTTCACGACAAAAAATATGAATCGGTCGAAGTGTAACGATTAAAATATACAGGGTGTTGGTAAATAATTGCGACAAACTTCAGTGGATGATTTTGCATGAAAAAAATAATGACAGTTTGCTATATAAACTATTAAATGGCATTGGGGGTCGAATAAGATGTCTTTTGAAAGCTCTAACAATTCTCTTAACAATTGTATTTAAATTTTACATGTTCTACCAATACCCAATTACATGTTAAAATTCCAATTATTCTAGTTGCTTAAAATTTAAAAACTATTGTATAGAGAATTATAAGCGCTTTTAAAAGACATCTTATTTGACCCCCATTGTCATTTAATAGTTTATATAGCAAACTGTCATTATTTTTTTCATGCAAAATCATCCACTGAAGTTTGTCGCAATTATTTACCAACACCCTGTATATTTTAATCGTTACACTTCGACCGATTCATATTTTTTGTCGTGAAGTATACTGTAAGGTAGATCACCAATTTTGGGGTAATTCTGACCCTTGCTTGGGGTTAAAGGTAGTGAAGTCAATCTTTAATTTAAAATCGACGGGTCTAAGCATTTTTCTAAAATGTTGACGAGGTTCCTGCAAAAAACTCTGTTTTGTTTTCGGTTGGCCACCCTGTAAATAGTAGATTTTTAATTTATATTATTATGAAAAACAAAAGTTTTAAGGCCTGTTTACATCTCGAATTAATTTAAATTGCATAATGGACTCGTATAAGGCATGTTGGACAGAATTATCACATTTTGAGGTCTAGAATCTAAAATTCAAAAATTGGACATTTTTAATAAATCACCCTGTATAGTTTTAATTTTATACGCTGGAATTTTTAGCTGTACCCGGATAAAAAAGCAATAAGCTGCCATAAATTTAAATATGGAAATCAAAAGAGCCGGTATTTTTTGCAATAGGCAGACATACATACATACATAAAGTCACGCTTTTTTCCCATAGGGGTAGGCAGAGACCACTTCCTTCCACTTGCTACAGTTCTTACACACATCTTTTGCTTTCGCTACTTTCATTAGTGCTCTCATACATGATCGTCGGTTGTTGGTACTCTTGACCTGGCCTTTCTTCAAAACAATGTTGATCTGATCAAGATATGTTCTCCGAGGTCGACCTCTACCGACTTGTACATTTACACTCGCCTTATAAATTTGTTTCGTCAATCTTCCTTCATCCATCCTTTCTACGTGCCCAAACCATCTAAGCATTCCTTTATCTATCTTTGTAACCACATCTTCTTTTACACCACAGCGTTCTCTTATCTCACTATTCTATACTTTATCCAACCGAGTCACTCTGGCTATACTTCTCAGACTACTCATCTCCGCAGCATTAATCCTATTTCTATGCTTCTTCTGCCCAACCCAACGTTCACTACCATACATAAGTGTAGGAACCAACACACCTCTATGCACCACCAGACGTGCCTTTTTTTGACACTTTCTGGCTATTCATAAAGCTATGCTGTGCCCCATTCATTTGTATTAAACACCGTTCGGTCAAAACAGTTTGTGTCACTTTTTGTTGGTTTATTTGTCTGGAACAACACAAAAAAAAACAATTCAAAAATTTCCAATAAAATACAAAAGGAGTTGATAGAGCTAGTTTTTAATTAGTCAGTGACGGTTAAATGACAAATTTTTTTATAATGTACTAGTGGACCTGTCAGACGTTGTCCTGCCCGAATGTTGGCTTGCCTGCTTTGGGAATATCACTATTAAGCTCAGCGACCCCAAAAACTATAAATTTGACACTAATATTAGCGTTTTTAATAGTTTTTATATTCCATCTTTTCCCCACCCCCTTTGTATGGGTGCTACCATTATTGGGAATGTCACTATCAAATTCATCGTCCCCGAAGACTATGAATTCGACACTAATATCAGCCGTTTTTGATAGTTTTTATATTCCATCCCCTTTTCAACCTTTTCGTAGGGATGCTAACACAAAAGTTTTATTACTAAACCACCCCTGGTATGTATTAAACAACTTCTGAAAATTTAATCTCAATCGGTCCAGCCGTTTTGAAATTTTTGAACGACATACATACAAACATTTTTTTATTGTTATGTATATATATATATATATATATATATATATGGCGTAAAGATAAAAGTAAGGACATTGCTGAATGGACATTAGTAAGATAAATTGCACAGTTTTAAGATTTATTAGATGTACGAGTAAATTAATGGTTGATCTTTAAATTTATGGATTTAATGGTAAAGTGGTTATAATTTACAAAGCAGTAATAAATAAAAACGCACCAATATGATGACTCAAACATTTTAAAAACGTAAATACTATTCTTCATTATTTAAATTAAAGTAAGCAATATTGTTCATTCAAAATATCATTCAATAAAGAACAGCTTTTTCAATAAATATATTGATTTTAACAAATATAATACCTGTGTATATTTAATAGAGATTTATTTGTTAAAGTTTTACATTTAACTCAATTTCAGATATTTGAATTGCAAGTAACTTACTTCGTACGTGATCCGACTGTATATATGTATGATGAAACGTTGTGCAAACCTCTTTTCACTAAAAAGCAAAAAGCTGCCGTGAAATCGAATTTTTATTGCTTTGAAGGTTCTTGTAGACGCTGACAATTTTTAATGTTTTAAAATAGTTTTAAATGGGTAGATTAAAGGTGTTCGTATTTTTGTAGTAGGCGGACTTGCTTTGAGCACCATATTTTTGGTCATGTGCAGTCAAAAAACGTTTACTCAACAGATGTTGGCCGCTTCTTAATGGTTTGTTATTATCGGGTTAAACCTTCTTAGGCCTTTTTTTATAATCTATACATATAAAATGATTTGTCCTGAATGACTGACTGACGAATCAACGCACAGCCCCTAAACTGCTGATCGTAGAGACCTGAAACTTGAAAGGTGTGTTCTTTGTATGACGTAGGCTTTCAATAAAAAAAGATTTTCCAAAATTATGCCCCTAAGGGGGTGAAAAATGGTTGCAAAGTTTGTATGGGACAACGTGATTCATTGGTCCAATCTATTTCAAATTTTTCATAAACATTTTTTAACAGAATTGATGGAAGACGTGTTTCGTATTTTATTAAAACTCATCGCCTAACGGAGTTTAAAAGGGGTGAAAAGTTATTTAGGGGGTGATTTGCATCGAAGTTGATATCAATACTCCTTAGTGCTTTTGATTTAAATTACATTTTATTTTGACGCATGTTTGAAAAATCAATCCGATTTAATTTAAAAAACGTTGAACTCACATAAAAGCTTTGTGTAATGCAACACTCTTTAAAATTGGAATTTTAAATATAAAAGAATATTTAAATCGGATTAGAAATTAAAATTTCAATTTTATTTATTCTTGGATATTTGAATGAAAAACTAACCTTATACCTTGACTGCACACTCCGCGTTTAAATTCCTCTCGATTTGTTACAAACCGAAACCCCACTCTGCAATATACCTAAACAAAGTAACATGGCAGAAGTACTCCGCAAAACGAAATTAAATATTTGGCATGAGAGTACTATGGCACATAAAGGGTTTTGAAGCCCTAAATAGATCTTTACAAGATATTAGGAATAATAATTGTAAAATGGGAACTGCATTGTTAGCAGGCGATTTCTGGCAGACTTAACCAGTAGTGCCCAGAGGAACGCGAGTGGACATAGTTAAAGCGTGTGTGGTTTCATTTGTTGCCTTCAGTGACAAAACTGAGCCATACCAAAAATATAAGAGTCTATCTTAGGGGAGATGTTACTGGCGGATAGTTCTCAGACCTGTTGCTTAAAATAAGAAATGGTTATTTTCCGGAACTGGATAATAATATAATTCTCCCTACAGAGTTAGGCACAATTGTTTCCACTGTAGAAGAGCTTATAGCTAAAATTTACCCAAACAATAATAATATTTACGATAAACCTGCAGAATGGTTATGCGAGCGTGCCATTCTAACACCAAAAAACAAACATGTCTCAGTCATAAATGAAATACTTTTGAAATCATTCGAAGGGGTCAAATATCAATATAAATCCGTCGACTCAGTGATAAACACCGATAATGCTATTCATTCATTATCTGGTCGAGTTCCTGATTACACTAAAACCTCCCGGTCTCCCAACTTACAGATTAAAATTGAGAGTTGGCACGCCAATTATGTTACTGCGCAATATAAATTATGCAATGGTACCAGATTGCAAGTAAAAACATTGCATCGCAATGTAATCGAGGCAACTATACTGACTGGTTGTTCTAGAGGAGAGTGTGTATTTATTTCTAGGATTCCCCCAACACCGTCAAATTACCACTTCGAATTCAAGAGAGTGCAGTTTCCTATGAAAGTCTGCTTCGTCATAAACATAAACAAAGTTTAAGGTCAAACTTTTAAGGTAGCGGGAGTAGACCAGAGAAAAAGCTGCTTCTCCCACGGCACGTTGTATGTGACAAGCTCCAAAGTACTGTCGTCTAAGATACCACCTCAGAAAGATAGGTCTGAACCAACAAACGGACTGTCGGTTTTTCTGCGTGGAAGACTAAACTGCTGAACATATACTATGTTCATGTCCCCCCTAGGAAGAATAAAGTTCAACATATTTGGTTACACCAACCTAGAACTTACCGTGAGAAGGGCTGAATTGTGCGGTGAACTGTAACCTCTAGGGGTGAGCCACAATAGACCTACTAAGGGTCGCGGTGGAGGGGCGACCACGCCCCACTCACATGATACCTAACCTAACCTAAGCGCACTGAGTAGCCTGGTGATTCTAGAAAAAACAAAAAATATTGTTTGCAAAGAAATACTGAGAAATAGGTATTTCAATTTCGTTGTAAAAAGATAATACTCCTGTGTCACTTTCACCAGATCAAAGGCCGAGCTTCGTGTTCATAAAATATAAAAAAAATTTATTTTATATTCATGTTTAATTAATCTTGAAATCCCTACACTATAATTAAGGTTGTTATAGTTTATAAGTATTTAAACATTTTAGCATAATAATTTATGTGTTATAACAAAATTAATAACGTAAAAAACCAATTAAAAATCCATTTTTAACTTCTACGCGGACGAAGTCGCGGGCAAAAGCTAGTCTTTTATATTTCTTATTCACGATTTCTGCTTTTCATCAATGCCCCGTCTACCTTTGGTTCTTTTTTTTTTTTTTTTTATGAAAATAGTCGCAAAAAGGGTAGACCTATCGTGTGGGCCGCGGACGGCCCGCACTGTGGCTATTAGAAGGGGAAGGGATTATAGAAAATAAATGATTGTGGAACGCTTTTTAAAAAGTTGTAGGTCATAGTTCTCTGGAAAAACTGATTTTGGAAGCTTATTCCATTCCGTAGCAGCCCTGTAAAAGAAGGATTCTTGATGAAGATTGGTCCTAGTAGTGTCAATTTTGAGAGTAAATGGGTGAGACTGATCAGCGTGCCGAGTTCTTAATAATTTTACCGCTACATCTTATCGATTATTACTTCTAATGGCTCATTAACTTTGCAGTAAAAGATTATGAAAATAATTTTATAGCACCAACTGAAGAACACGTTATTGGTAGTGATTCAAAAACTACTTAAGATAATTATAACCAAAATAAATCAAATTAAAATAAATCATTTTATATGAACACATGGTAAATAATTTTAAAATTAGGTGTGTTTTCAATAATATTTTTCGTCGACCTTTACAAAAAATGACATTTCGTAAACCAACGATTTAATAAAAACATAGGCGCCTGTGACAATAAGTGTCATTTTCTGTTGTCAAATTAATTACTAACGAAATCCGATAGATTTTACGTGTGAATAAAAACGTGGTGTGAATATTAGTGTTTATAATAATTAAAAATGGATAGTGATAGCGATATGGATATCAGTCACACTCCTCCGAAACTGCAGAAATTGGCAACTACGGCCACGTTGGATTTACTCCCCCAAAAATCACGAATTTTATACGAAAAACAATACAACACATTTATTACTTTCATAAAGGTATATAGAGGTCGACGAAAAAATATAATATGCACCTTGGCGAAAAACTATCTAATGTTTAGACTGCTTGCTAGCCTCGTCTGCGCCTGGACTATTAATTTGCAGACTCGACTTTAATATACAGTTGCAACACTTCGCTTTGTTCTAATAAATGTTATTTGTTTCTATTTTTTATTCAAAATTGAACTGCCTTTGAATTTTCTAGTCATTTTAGACATAACTCATTGGGCAAAAAAGATATGTTGTAATTGACCTAAGTAACAGGGTGTAACTAACACCCTGTATAAATAGTGCTAAATTCAGCATAAAACAACTATTTAGATTAGCCGAAAATTGCGAACAACTCGCCAATGTAATTGCCAACTTTAGGGGGACCTGATATGGCACCGAAAGAAGAAGATTTCACGGACGGCCCGCACTGCGACTATTAGAATGGGAAGGGATTATAGAAAGGAAATGATTGTGGACACGCTTTTTAAAAAGTTGCAGGTCATAGTTCTCTGAAAAAACTGATTTTGAAAGCTTATTCCATTCCGTAGCAGCCCTGTAAAAGAAGGATTCTTGATGAAGATTGGTCCTTGTAGTGTCAATCTTGAGAGTAAATGGGTGAGACTGATCAGGTGCCGAGTTCTTCGGCCGAATGTGGCCAATGGTGGTACAAGAGTTTTTATTTCTCTGGAGCATCTGCCATGGAAATATCTGTAGAGCAATGACTGGTCTGCAACTCTTCTTCTATGTTCTAGAGGGTGAAGGGTATCTGTGAGAGTTGAGCTGTTTATCAAGCGAATAGCTTTTTTCTGAATGGAATCTAGAAGATGAAGAGAATGCCTTGGTGCTGAACCCCAAATGTGCGAGCAATACTCCAGTAGAGGTCGGATTTGAGCCTTGTACGTCGTCAACAAATGATCAGGAGTAAAAAACTTTTTGGCTTTTCACAGAAAACCTAGCCTCTGGCTTGCCGACTTTGCGATGTTAGCAACGTGGTCATGCCAAGACATATTATTGGACACCGTGACTCCCAAAATCGAGATGGAGGGACTTGGTTCAAGGGTTTTTCCGGACATTGTGATGGGATATTGTGAGGAATTCACTTTCTTGGAGAACGTGGCACTTTGTGTTTTTGGGCGTTAAAATGAACAAGATTGTTGGTTCCCCTTCCTTCAATGATTAACTGTGGTCATTCATACGTCGTACTTCGCATGACGTAGCTAAAATAAGTCGTTTTATGGCTCTTGACAGTTAGATAATTACAAGATATCAATAGTTAGAAAAAGGCTATAGTACACCAACATTTTTTAATTATTACAAGCCAATTCTCAAACGTTTTCGGCGTCAAGCCATCATCAGGAGAAATTTTTGTCACAAATTTGTTTACTAAAGACTAAACATGAAGAGGACATGACTACAGCTCAACAATGAATATTTCAAGATAAACAAAAATTATAAAATTGTAACTAAATTATATCATTTAAAAGACATGTACATTTTAAAACTTTTTAAAAACATGGAAACATTAAAGTTAAAATCAATTTGATTGACAAAAATTTCTCCTGATGAAGGCTTGACGCCAAAAACGTTTGAGAATTGGCTTGTAATAATTAAAAAATGTTGGTGTACCATAGTCTTTTTTTAACTATTGATATCTTGCGGTACATACAACCCCCCTTTTCTTTTATAGTTAGATAATTGTTTTTGTGAGTTAAATAAAATATAAAATATTATTTTTTTACCTTTATAAGCATCCATATGTTAAACTGTGTATGTACAACTAATCATGCTAAAGCGACAGTTTGATATACATAATTTAGTAGCAAATATCCATAATTGATTATCATAACTGATAGTTATTTCCTCTAATTGACATTAAAGCGTTCTATATCCATTTTCTGTCGAGTTTATGGGCCACTAAAAAACTGAGTAAAGTCCAATTAATTTAAAATTGCAACTCTCGTGAAAAATGGCATCGTATTTTCAAATGAAATGTTGCGGAAGCAATTGGAATACCGGCGGATATTTATTTAAAATTCTGTATGAAATTTGAACTCGTTTATTAGAAAAATATAAATAAAATTGTACAAATGAGATAAATACAAATAGTCTTTAATCGTGTTATTGGTAATTCAATTAAAATATGATAATCATTTATTTATTTTAAATGTTGCATATGAGTAGAAAAAATTAGTGTGATGTTAAAGGCTGAAAATACTTGTAGAATAAAAATAAAAATGATTTTTGTATGAAGTGTGTGTATACATTAATATTGCAAAGCGCTTTCGACTGATTAATCAGTCATCTTCAGTTTTTTCTGAAAGTAAATACTCATTAAAGTCAAAAGAGTCATGCATTTAAATTTACCACAAAAATTAACTAAATTAAATAAAAATATATCAAATTTTTCGGAATGTGGTTTGATGAAAGACTGACATGGAAGGAACATATAAAACAACTGACTCTTTCGTGCAATAAAAGACTAAACCTACTGAAAACTCTGGCAAAAAGAAATTGGGGCCGCGACTACTCTTCACTACTTATATCTACAAAACACTAATTTGATCAAAAATAAACTACGGTTCGATTGCTTATTTCTCTGCAACTAAATCAGTGCTAAAATCTCTAAAAACGATTTATAACACCGGACTTCGTATCGTTCTAGGAGCCCATCTCACCACTTTTGTTGAGAGTTTATATGCTGAAACAGGAGAATCATCGTTACGCTACAGAAGAATACTATTAACCCTAACGCGTGCTACATCTATTGCATCAAGTAAAAACAAGACACTGTTCAGAAAAACTTTTACTGATAAGTATATAAGGCTTTTTACTGATAAACCTCACTTATCCAAACCTTATTACGAAAGGATTAGAACTTATCTAAAATTCCTGGACATTCAGTTTCCAGAAGTATTTCCTCTAGACCTTGATCAGCCTCCGCCCTGGATAGTCAACACCCCTGACGTAAATACAGATCTAAATAGTCTTAAGAAACACGCAGTAAACCCCCACGTCCTTAAAACTAATGTAAACCGCATCCTACATGAGCAGTTTTAGGACTTATATAAAATATTTGCAGATGCTTCTAAATGTAACTTAGGTACAGGCGCATCTTTTGTTACTTTAAATCAGACTTTTAGATTCAAACTTCCCTTTTCGTTTAAAATATTCTCCGCCGAGCTCATTGCTATTTTTAACGCCATTCAACATGATAATACATCTAATATTTTTAAAACACTCATTCTTTCTGATTCCCTCAGTTTAATATTATCTTTGCAACACATCAATCCCATAGAAAAAATGATAAAAGCAAAACTAATGGAAGCTCAAAGAAATGCTAAACGGGTCAACTTATATTGTAAATCTTCTTCTTCTAGGTGCCATGACCGTTTAACGATCGTTGGCGATCATTCTGGTTATCATGTTTGCAATCATTATTTAGTTGGTAGCCGCTCGGAAAAGTTGTATAGTGGTGAGACCAAACGACTGTCCAAGATTTTTAAGCAAGGAAGTTCTTCGTCTGCCAGGGCGTCTCTTACTATTAATCTTACCCTGTAATATAAGATGTAGAATGTCAAACTTTTTTAGGTGTCTCTTGATATGTCCAAAATATTCAAGTTTTCCTTGTTTTACAATATTGACCACTTTTGTATCTTTATGCATTCTTCTAAGCACCTCCTCGTTTGTGATCTTTTCCACCCAACTTACTTTTAGCATCCTCCTGTACAACCACATCTGGAAAGCTTATAGATGTTTGAGCGTGGCTTCTGTTAGTGTCCAGCTCTCGACTCCATACATATGCTCTAATCATCCTCATTCGCAGGGCAATCGATAGATCGTGACTGGTAAAAAGTTTTTTTATGCGAATAAATGTCACTACGTATTTTGATTTTAACTGATAGATCCCAGTCCTCGTTTATCCTGCAACTATGGAGACTGGAGACTCTGTCTAATTGTGTTCCGTTAACGTAGACACTAGCAACTTGAATATGAACTCCTTTGCTTATTAGCATGAATTTGGTTTTGGCCGTCTTTATTTTCAAACCAAATAGTTTGCAAGCTTCAGTCACCCCATTAATAAGTCTCTGTAGGTCATCGATGGACTGCGCGAGTATTACGGTGTCATTCGCGTATCTTATATTGTTGAGAATTTGTCCATTTATCACAACTCCCAAATCTATGTCTCCTATGGCCTGCCCAAATAACTCTTCAGAGTATAAATTAAAAAGTAGTGGAGACAATATACATCCCTGTCTCACACCCTTCTTTACTTTAACATTTTTTGTCAGGTGACCGTTAATTCTGACTTTGGCAGACTGGCGCCAATATAAATTACCAATCAAGCGGATATCTTTGTCAACAATACCAGTTGTGTTGAGTAACTACATAAGTTTGTCATGTCTCACTTTGTCAAAAGCTTTTTCAAAATCCACCAGGCACACGAACACGTCAGAGTCAACGTCTCAGCAGCGCTGTATTAGTACTTAAACTCCAAAGAACGCTTCACGCGTTCCCAATCCTGATCGAAATCCAAACTGAGTTCTGCTGATGCTCGCTCCTTATTTTTGATGGTACGGTAGTCACTACATTTTGTTGCTCTGTTTTTCTTATGGATTGTAACAAAAGTTGACCTATTGTAAATACCATCACACATCGGCATTAAAGGCAACGAAAAAGTATATCTAAGTGCGCGTAAGGCCTGTCAAACCGACGAGCTAAATCCGGAGTGCCCGCACATCGCGAGCGATCTGAAATCGTGTAGTGAAGTCTAAGTGAAAACCCGCGAGCGAAAAAGCCCAGGCACGAAATTAAAACAAGTGAAAAGTAACGTTCACCCATGGACGCCCCCAAAAAATAACATATGTGCTCAGGTAGCACTTGCTCGTCTTGGGCTAGGCCATACCAATTACACACATTCACACCTATTTACCAACTGAGAACTACCATTATGTGAATTATGTGAGGTTATAATCAATGTTAACCATTTTTTAATTACGTGTCCGAAATATAAAATTTACCGAACTACGTATAACATTTCTAAGAACATGAAAGAATTCTTTGAGTTACCATACCAACGAATAATGGACTATCCAAAATCCATAAATATATTAAATAATATTTAGTCAAAAGTTTTTTGTTTTGTTGATGAATTTATTAATTGGATAAGAATTTAGAGATATAAAATTGTTAGTGTTAAAAAGGCTTTAACTTTGTGTAACAAATCAGCTTGGTCTAGTTACCCTTGTCAGCTTTAGTAAGTATGAGATTTTCAATAATTTGTTGATTTGTTTTTTAATTTCTGCAAGGATAGAATTAAATTTCTATGACTTGATTTCTTTAAAAAACTATTTATTGGGGGTAACGCAAGAAATTCTAAACTCTTTAAATAACTAACATCCGAAAATAAAACTAACACTTGAAACTAAAATGGACAACACACTAAACTTCCTAGACCTAACCATCTTCAAAATTAACAACAAATTGGAATTCTTAATTAAGAGAAAACCCACAGAGACAAACCATGTTATTCCATTCATCTTCAACCATCCCTTTCAACACAAAATGGCCACCTTAAACTCTTAAATCAATAGACTCCTGAACATCCCTTTAAGTACTGTCAAATGTAATAAAGAAGTCAATATATTAAGCAGATTGTTGTCAACAACCTTTCATCATTGATAAATTAAGACACACATTTAAATCTCGTATAGCTAAAGAACTTGCTTTTAATTATAGCCCTTAAGTCAGTTCACAACAACGTTATAAAGTATGCAAAAGAATTCGTGCCATGACTAAATATCTGTAAGGATAGAAATGAAAAAAACCTAACGGAAAAGCCGGATATAATAAGACGATGAAAAAAATATTTTGAAGAGGTACTAAAAGCAGAAACAAGAAGTGGAAAATGAAATACCTTATTAAAGTGCAGAGCGGGAAGTAGAACCACCATCGTACAAAGAGGTAACGGAAGTAATAAAAGATGTATAAAACAGGAAAACACAAGGTGCTGATAGAATAGTAGCGGACCTAATAAAGAATGGAGGAGAGGGACTATGGAGACAAATTCACAAACTAATACTACAAATCTGGGAGCAAGAATAGATGCCAAAGGACTGGAAACTAGGAAACTGGCCGCAGCTACCACCTATGTACTGGTTTCAGGATATTTGTCCATCGTCAGCATAGGGCAGGTATGATCTGCAATTAAATAAATTCACGTCTCTCGTTCCTATCAAGTTCACAAAAAGAACCACGCAAAAAGCGCCAGTTGCGACATCTGTACTTTTTAACAAGCACCACCCGGTAAGTAACTTCCAAGAATCGGAGAATAGTAATGTTAAAATTATAAAAAACTGTAGTGTTATATATATATATATATATATATATATATATATATATATATATATATATAAACATAAAGAGAAACATTCATGTTTATTTATACAGATAACAGGCAACTATTGTCTAACCACAAAATAAAAAAAACTGGCACATTTTAAAAATATTAAAATAAAGTTAGCTTTAATATCGTCGACAGGAAAATCGGCAACAAGTAATAAATCAAAGAGCGTCAGTTTGTACTTGATATATTGTCGATTAGCGGTACACATCATCTGATATTTTAATCGTGTGCATACATGTATTGTAAAATACAACACAATATCAAATTTTCAACATATATATTGCCGCAAATGGATTCCGATACAAACCTGTTACAAAATCAATAAACATGACAGGGATGAACAATTTAGATACACATTTTATTTTCACTATTTTATATTTATAAATATATTACACACTTAACAGCTTAAAATGTTTTTAAATTTATTTAATACGCCACATAAATTTTTATACCGTTTATTTAATCTAGATTTACATCAGATTTGTAAAACTAGAGCTTTGCTTTGTTAAAATAGATAACTAAGCTATTAAATTTTCCATTAATGATTTTTGATTTTTTTTTTCAGTTAATATCCGACATTATTTTTTAATTTTTATTTAAATACGTAGAAAAATAAATAACTTCATTCAAGCAAAATAAAACGGATGGGCGAGATGCAAATATTGTTACTAATGAGAGATGCAAAAAAATTAACTGATTAAAGTTAATTACAAACCTAAAATAATACATATAAAATTCTTGAACCCACCTGGGTTTAGCTAAAGTTCCTTTTAAATCCTTCTTTTTACGCTAATGAACCAACTGCCACTTCGGGCTACAGAGATAAAAGATATATCGACTTCCACCAGTAACTTCCGAAAACTACCTTCTTCTTCTTAAGTACCATGTCCGTTCAGAAAGTTGGTGACCATCATGGCTATTCTTATCTTGTCAAATGCCAGTCTAAACAACGTGCTGAAATTCACGTCAAACCAGTCTCGGAGATTCTTCATCCAGGATGTCTTTCTTCTATCTGGAGCTCGTATACCCGCTATCTTGCCTTGCATTATGTCCTGGAGCAAACGATATTTTTAAAGTGATAACTTCTTATGGCACGCTGTGAACTTTTTTTGTAATGGGTAAAAAATGTTAAACTCGCGTCAGGACACGTGGCCTGATCGAAAATTCGTAAGACAGATGTATTTCACTGGAGCAATATAAAATGCGACTTTTCTTGACTGGTAACTTGGCAACCTTATTCAACAAACTGACAAATTCAAGTACATTTTTTATGTCATTTTGACAAATTAATTTAGTAGCTAAATTCAAAATTTAAGTGCTTTTCATTAGTTTATTGATTAAGTTCTGCTTTTGCTGCATTAAAATGGTCCAAGGAGAGGAGTCGTTTTTAGCAGATGTTATGGACACCATAGCGTGTCTTAATGACTCTAATGGTTCTCCCCCCGACAAAATTTTAGATCAAATAATTTATCAGTGCAAGAAGCCGTTAAAAAAATGCATCAATTTGTGTTAAAAAAGCATTAAAAACGGGACTGAAAGCTGGTTTGATCAAAGAGAACGGGGGAAGGTTTAAATTATGTTTTGGTTTGCCGATAACGGAGGCTCGAAGACGAAGAAAAAATAGAAGCAGAAGCCGTAGACGACGTAGCCAAAAGCGACAAAACCGAAAACGAGGTAGCCGAAAACGAAAAAGTCGAGGTAGGAAGAAAAGCGCCATATTGAAAGAAGATCAAACAAAAAGCGGAAGAAAGAAATCGAAAACATTCAAATCTGGTACTGATGTTTAATATATGATTTATAATAAAGCGCTAATAAAAATAATGCATTATTCATAAACTATGGAAATCTGGAGACAATATTTTTCAGATTAAAAATAATATTTTTTGAAGTGAAAACTTCTTTAGCGGCGTTGTACACTTTTTTTGTAATGGGTAAAAAATGTTAAACTCGCGTCAGGACACGTGACCTGATCGAAAATTCGTAAGAGGGATGGAGAGTAGATAGCTGGCGTGGCGTAGGAGAGGGAGTATCCCCCTCTCTTTCTACGGCGCGGCGAAAATGTATGCCTGTGCCGGCTGTTTCGTTTAGGCGGCGCAGGGCGCACAACGTTAATACTTAAGTTTTCACTTCTGCCGGCACTCCCAGAGTGCAACCCGTAAAATTTTTTTTTTGTCTCTCATCACGTGTTCAAAATAGTTTAATTTCCGTTTCTTAACGGTGACAATAATCTCGGTGTTCTTCTGTACTCTCACGAGTAGCTCGGAATTGCGAACTTTTTCTGTCCACGCTACTTTTAGTATTCGCCTGTAGGCCCACATTTTAAATGCTTCAAGACGTTTCATGTCTTTGTTGTTAAGTGTCCAGGCTTCTACGCCTTATAGGAGGGTAGAGAACACATAGCATCTCAGAAGACGTATCCTCATTCTTCTTCTTCTTCTTGTGGTTCCTATCCGTTACGGATGTTGGCAACCAGCATGGCAAGCCTAACTTTATTTACGGCAATGCGGAAGAGTTCGGCTGATGTTTTTCCGGTCCACTTTTTAAGGTTATGCAGCCAAGATATTCTTCTCCTTCCTGGACCTCTTCTTCCATCGATTTTTCCCTGGATGATTGTCTGGAGTGAGGAGTACTTGGAGTCGTTTCTCATGATGTGGCCCAGATATTGCAGTTTTCGGATCTTGATGGTGTTCATAATTTCTTTTTGTTTATTCATCCTTCTTAGTACCTCTTCATTAGTGATATATTCGGTCCATGATATCCTCAGCATTCTTTGGTAGAGTCGCATTTCGAAGGCTTATATTTTCTTGGATGTGTTTTCATTGAGTGTCCAAGATTCTGTCCCGTACGAGAGGATAGAAAAGATGTAACATCTGAGAAGTCTCATTTTTGTTTCCAGTGTAAGGTCATGGCTTCTGAAGAGTTTGCTCATTTTGTTGTAGGCGGCTGTGGCTTTGGCGATTCGTGATTTGATTTCTTGAGTTGTGTCCCAGTTCTCGTTTATACGGGTTCCCAGGTACGTGGTGTGTGGTACTCTCTCTATTGGTTGGTTATTGATGGATAACTGAATGTTGTCGATCTTGTTTTTGCTAATGACCATAATTTTAGTCTTTTGTATGTTTATGTCCAAACCATATTCCTTACTAACTCTTGCTATTCTGTTGATAAGTTGTTGCAGTGCTTGTGGGCTATCTACGAACACGATGGTGTCGTCCGCGTATCTTATATTACTCAATTTTTTCCCATTTATTAAGATGCCTTCTTCTTCTTCGTCGTCGAGCGCTTCTTTAAAAATCTGTTCGGAGTAGATGTTGAATAGCAGGGGTGAGAGTACACAGCCCTGCCTCACTCCTCGCATTATTTTGACGGCCTCAGTTGTTTCTCCGTCGACTCTCATTGTTGCCGACTGGCCCCAGTACAAGCTATTTATGATATTCAGGTCATTGGTATCGATCTCTGTCTTCTTTAGTATTTCCATCATTTTGCGATGTTGAACCCGGTCAAATGCTTTGGCGTAGTCAATTAAACAACAGTAAACGTCACGGTTAACGTCCCTACATCTCTGAACAAGGACTTGGAGAGCAAAAAGTGCTTCTCTGGTTTCCATCGCATTGACGAACCCGAACTGGTTTCGAGAGATTAGGTTCTCGCATCGGTTGTATATTCTTTTATGGATGACTTTGAGAAAGGTTTTCAGCAGGTGGCTCATCAGAATTATCGTTCGATATTCTTCACATCGTTTTGTGCCTTGTTTCTTTGGCAGTGCAATGAACTCTGAGACTCATAGGCAACCCTAAATCTCTACAGCATAAGAGTTTACTTTTCTTCCTAAAAACAGTACGAGCCTGTTCAATTCTTGACCTTATTTCAGATTGGCTATCAGCGTTACATGTCAGAATACTGTCAAGATATTTTATTTGATTAACTTGTTGTAGCGTTTTGCCTCTAACTGTAATGTTAGTTACGATGTTAGGTTGTTTGCTGATCACTAACACTTTTGTCTTTTTGTTTGTTTAAGTCAAGACCAGCTGTAGCTTATTCTGAAACAACTCTGTCAAGGATGTCCGGTAAATCTTCCTGACTGGACGCCAAGAGCACCGTGTCTACCTTGTAAATACAAATTGTGTAAAACCTTCCATTAGTTCGCAAAAATTTAGAGATGAAATGGTATTCGAAACTTAACCCTACTGGGCAAAAAAAAATAAACGGTTAAACAACACACAAATATATTACTAAGGAAGAATCATAAGAAGATAGTTTTTCTGTAAATTAACGCAAGCATTATTTATACATATAAAATAATTTGTCCTGAATGACAGCCCCTAAACTGCTAATTATGGAGACCTGAAACTTGGAAGGTGTGTTTTTTGTATGACGTAGGCTTTCGATAAAAAAGGATTTTCCAAAATTATGCCCCTAAGGGAGTGAAAAACGATGGCAAAGTTTGTATGGGACAACGTGATTCCTTGATGTAATCTACTTCAAATTTTGCATAAACTTTCTTTAACAGAATTGATGGAAGACGTGTTTCGTATTTTATTGAAACTCATCGCCTAACGGGTTTAAAAAAAAGGTTAAAAGATATTTTGAAGGTTATTTGCATCGAAGTTGATATCAATAGTCCTTAGTGCTTTTGATTTAAATTACATTTTATTTTGACACATGTTTGAAAACTCAATCCAATTTTATTAAAAAAAATACGTTGAACTCACATAAAAGCTTGGTTCAATGCAATACTATTTAAAATTGGAATGTCAAATATAAAAGAATATTAATGGCATTCAGTGACAAAACTGAGCTTTACCAAAAATATGAGTCCACCTTAGGGAATTGTTACTGCTGGACAGTTCTCAGACCTGTTGCTTAAAATGGGAAATGGTAATTTTCCGGAACTGGATAATAATAGAGTTAGGTACAGAGGTACAGAGTTAGGTACAATTGTTTCCACTAAAATTTACCCAAACATTAATAATACTCACGATAAACCTACAGAATGGTCATGCGAGCGTGCCATCCTAACACCAAAATACGAACAAGCCTCGTAAATAAAATACTGTTGGGATCATTCGAAGGGGTCGAATATCAGGAGAGTCTGTATTTGTTCCTAGGATTTCCCTAACACCATCAAATTACCCCTTTGAAATCAAGAGAGTGCAGTTTCTTATCAATGTCTGCTTCGTCATAAACTAAACAAAGCTCAAGGTCAAACTCTTAAGGTAGCAGGAGTAAACTTGAGAAAAGGCTGCTTCTTCCACGGCCAGTTGTAAGTGGCATGCTTCAGAGTAGCCTGGTGATTTAAGCACCCAAAGGAAAAACAAAATATATTGTTTACAAAGAAATCCTGAGGTAGGTGTAGTATTTTGATTTCGTTGTAAAAAGATAATACCCCCGTCTCACTTTCACCATATCAAAGGCAAAGCTTGGTGTTCATAAAATATAAAAAAAATTAATTTATTTTCATTTTTATTTAACTTTTAAATCCCTGCACTATAATAAAGATTGTTATATTTTATACGTTTGGTTTGGCAGAAGAAGCATAAAAATGAAGTTAAAGCTGCGGAGATGAGTAGTCTGAGAAGTATAGCCGGAGTGACTCGGCTGGATAAAGTAAAGAATAGTGAGATAAGAGAACGCTGTGGTGTAAAAGAAGATGTGGTTACAAAGATAGATAAAGGAATCCTTAGATGGTTTGGACACGTAGAAAGGATGGATGAAGAAAGATTGACGAAACAAATTTATTAGGAGAGTGTGGATGGACAAGTCGGTAGAGGTCGACCTCGGCGAACATATCTCGATTAGATCAACATTGTTTTGAAGAAAGGCCATGTCAAGAGTTTCAACAACCAACGAGCATGTATGAGAGCACTGATGAAAGTAGAGGAAGCAAAAGATGTGTGTAAGAACCGTAGTAAGTGGAAGGAAGTGCTCTCTGCCTACTCCTATGGGAAAAAGGCGTGACTTTATGTATGTCTGATGTATTCAAACTCGTATTTAAACATTTTTACATAATAATTTATTTGTTATAACAAAATTAATAACGTATAAAACCAATTAAAAATCCTATTAGAACTATTTTTGACTTCTACGCAAAAGAAGTCGCGGGCAAAAGCTAGTGTTTAATAATTCTTTAAAAAAAAATTTTCTTCTAAGAAATGAAGAGTTCCGTTACTTTGTCATGGATCCTATAATAAGAACCCAACTGAACTTTCATTAAACTACCCTTGAAGTAAATCCTTATCTAGTCAGGGACTCTTTGATGTAACCCTCAGCTACTGTTGTAGAGCGTCAGCCACCATGCCGTTTTAATGTTGTTATATCTTCGCCACTATCTATTAATATTGTAGCTGAAGATCGGCGGAAACAGTTGCCGGTGTAAAACTCAGGATTCGGAAGTTTTAGGTATGAAGCAATTTGTTTTCCCATATTTCCTATTTTATTTATTTCAATTTTTTGGACAGTGCATTTTCCTTTTTGATAATTTAGAAAAAAATAAGCATCGTTGACATTATTTGGTCGCGGATTCTAATATTTTTTCACAATGTTAGCATCTTCTCCCGTTACAGTAAATTTCCGAGAAGTTTTGTTTTAGTGTTCGGAATGTGGACCAAAACTGCGGCACCTAAATCTTCAAAATCGTGAATTTTTATTTTGTACTTCTCATCTCTCCTGCAAGCAACCATAATTACCATGATAAGTACAACCTGCAATAAAAAAATATGAACAAATGATAATTAATTAACTGATAGTTGTGAAACTTACTTTTGCTTCAAGGTATTCGTTGTCTGGGGCTTCTTTGATGAACGTATCAACCTCCTTCGTTGTGAAAACTTTAGATTTTTTTGCTTTGTACTCATCTGAATTCCGCTTTAGAAATGCTCTCAATTTGGAATAGTTTCTGATATCCACGCCAAAATTGATACTAAGCATCGTTTTTAACATGCTATAGTGTGCCCATAAAGTGAAAGATTTAAATTTATTTGATATATTTCCAAAGTAAGCCATAGAACATTCTCTGAACAGGAAACGCATCAATGCCTGAGGTCACTATCCGCCATCGCACTATCAGGAAAATCCTACAAAATCTTGACTCTAATAAGGCAGTAGAACTAGATGGAATTCCAACAATTGCTCTGAAGACCTGTGCTCAAGAGCTCACCCCAGTTTTCTGTAGACTCTTCAAGTTATCATACAGCAAAGGAGTATTTCCGTCCATGTGGAAAAACGCTAAAGTCCAACCGATTCCGAAAAAAGGAAAGAAGACTATTCCTGCAAATTATCGCCCTATTGCATTGGTCTCAGTCATATCCAAAGTTATGGAAAAAGCGATTAACACAGAACTTATCAAATATCTGGAGAAATTTGAGATAATCCATGACAGACAATATGGATTTCGACAACTTCGGTCTTCTGGAGATTTGCTGGCTTATGTCACTCAGCTCTGGACAAACACTATTGAAAAGTTTGGTGAATCCTGTGCAATAGCCTTGAATATATCTAAAGCCTTTGACCGCGTTTGGCACCAGGCATTGTTAAGTAAATTATCTACCTACGGTCTCCCAACCAAACTGCGCCAATGGCTTGTGAGCTACATGCAAGATCGCTCCTTACATGTGGCAGTTGACGGTATTTCTTCTGATGCGTTAAAAACCAATGCCGGGGTCACCCAGGGTTCCATCCTGTCGCCCACTCTATTTCTTTTACACTTTTACGACCTCTTGAAAACCACCACGAACCCCATTTACAGTTTCGCAGACGACAGCACACTTGTCTCAACTTTCACATCATATCGATCACTTTCGGTGAATGATACAAATAGACTCAGGCAGGAACAGGTTGACTCTATCAATAGAGATCTTGAAGCAATTGTCGCGTGGGGAACCAACAATCTTGTTCAGTTCAACGCCCTGAAAACACAAAGCGCCACGTTTTCCAAGAAAGTAAATTCCTCAAATAACTCCATCACAATGTCCGGAAATACCCTCGAATCAAGTCCCTCCATCTCGATTTTGGGAGTCACGGTGTCCAATAATATGTCTTGGCATGACCATGTTGCTAACATCGCAAAGTCGGCAAGCCAGAGGCTAGGTTTTCTGTGAAAAGCCAAAAAAGAGCCATTCGCTTGATAAACAGCTCAACTCTCACAGATACCCTTCACCCTCTAGAACATAGAAGAAGAGTTGCAGACCAGTCATTGCTCTACAGATATTTCTATGGCAGATGCTCCAGAGAAATAAAAACTATTTTCATAAAAAAAAAAAAACTAGTTTTCTGCTCTTTGCACCAGTCCATGAATTGGTTATACGAAACTGACATAAGCCAGCAAATCTCCAGTAAACCGAAGTTGTCGAAATCCATATTGTCTGTCATAAATTATCTATGTTATTGTAGCCAAATATTTAGTTTTTTTTGGCCAACTTCTTTTGCAGTATTTTCTAGTTTAATAAATTTTTTCCTGACATTGATAGTTGTGGTTCCCACTATATCTAAATTATCAGCGAAAGCCAGTATAATGCGAGGACCTTGATTTCTAAAGAGTAGCGTTTTTGATCTTACTTAAAATATTATTGGATATATTAGGTTTTAATTATGGTAAGTATAATTAAATTTTTGTTGAATTTTTTAATTATGGTAAGTATTCTTTTTTACATAGAATTAAAAATTAAGTTTGCAATTGTTAACTATACACAATGGCAAGAGAATAATGGACTTTAAATGGCTATTCATTTTGTTTGTAAAGATTGCTCTACAAAAAGCATTCGCTGTTTACAATGCCGATTTTACTTGACATTATTGCTGATGGTCGCGTTAAACCATTTCCTTGTCAGCGGTATATTATTGACGAAAAACTCAAATTATAAATTCAAAAATACTCTCATTCAATTTGTTACGTTCCAAAACGTAAAGGCGTACATCTGGCAGTATATTTTTAGAATTTGACTGACACTGCCACAATGCTTTTAATTAGATTTTCGGTTATATAACTTTTCTATTACCGTCGATGTACCAAGAGCGTAGCAGAAAGGGGCTTGTTCGCAATTAAATTTATTAGTTTTTGTGAAGCGGTCAAATTGGGGTGGTCGTTTGTTTTGATAAAAGAGGAATGTAATATAATACTACATACTTGTTTATACTGGGCATTCCATGAAAGCGGACTCGGGTATAATGGGTATTATCTTAATTTAATTTGGTGTTTAAGGTTCAAACTTAACATATTTGTTTTAATGGTAGACAATCCAAAAGGGCGCTGCGTTAGTACAGAAAAGTACTCTTACCACTTTTTTCGATTTCTTGTTTATTTTACCAATCAGGGGCGGATGGGACCCCTTGGACCGGCGCGGAAAGTTACAGTAAAGCGGCGCCATCACGTGCCAGAAAAAAGGGTTTATAAATTTTTTTTTGCTTCCATCCGATTAAACAGGACACTCGTCGTACCAGTGCTTACCTATGCCTCTGAAACATGGGCACTTAGCAAAAACGATACAATCCTAATTCAAATATTTAAAAGGAAAGTACTAGGGAGTATATTTTGCGGAATTCGTGGAAATTCGGTAAAAATTCGAGCGGTTCAATCTTTATGAGCGCTTCGGAGGAAAAGTTGTTGTTCCGGTCATCAAGATTGTTCGACTAAGGTGGGCAGGACATGTCATCAGAATGAACGGAGACAAAATGCCATAGAAAATACTGTCTACAAATCCGGAGGATTGCAGCAGACGAGGACTGCCGAGGCTCAGATGGGAGGACAGCGTCAAAAACGATGCAACTAGTATTGGTGTACCTAACTGGAAGGATGCTGCTACGGATAAGACCAGATAAAGGCTCAAAATTGCGACATCCAAGACCCAGAACGGGCTGTTGAGCTAATGATGATGATAATGATAATGATCAACGTAGGTATCTAAAAACCTAAGATCAATTCTCAAATAAAAAAACTCTTACTTCATTATCACTTTACTAAAAAAAATTTTTACGGGTTGCACTCTGGGAGTGCCGGCAGAAGTGAAAACTTAAGTATTAACGTTGTGCGCCCTGCGCCGCCTAAACGAAACAGCCGGCGCAGGCATACATCTTCGCCATCCGTCTTACGAATTTTCTATCAGGTCACGTGTCCTGACGCGAGTTTAACATTTTTTACCCATTACAAAAAAGTGTACAACAACGCTATTAATTTTCATCTGAAAAATATTGTCTTCAGATTTCCATAGTTTATGAATAATGCATTATTTTTATTAACGCTTTATTATAAATCATATATTAAACATCAGTACCAGATTTGAATGTTTTCGATTTCTTTCTTCCGCTTTTTGCTTGATCTTCTTTCAATATGGCGCTTTTCTTCCTACCTCGACTTTTTCGTTTTCGGCTACCTCGTTTTCGGTTTTGTCGCTTTTGGCTACGTCGTCTACGGCTTCTGCTTCTATTTTTTCTTCGTCTTCGAGCCTCCGTTATCGGCAAACCAAAACCTAATTTAAACCTTCTCCCGTTCTCTTTGATCAAACCAGCTTTCAGTCCAGTTTTTAATGCTTTTTTAACACAAATTGATGCATTTTTTTTAACGGCTTCTTGCACTGATAAATTATTTGATTTAAAATTTTGTCGGGGGGAGAACCATTAGAGTCATTAAGACACGCTATGGTGTCCATAACATCTGCTAAAAACGACACCTCTTCTTGGACCATTTTAATGCAGCAAAAGCAGAACTTAATCAATAAACTAATGAAAAGCACTTAAATTTTGAATTAAGCTACTAAATTAATTTTTCAAAATGACATAAAAAATGTACTTGAATTTGTCAGTTTGTTGAATAAGGTTGCCAAGTTACCAGTCAAGAAAAGTCGCATTTTATATTGCTCCAGTAAAATACATCCGTCTTACGAATTTTCGATCAGGCCACGTGTCCTGACGCGAGTTTAACATTTTTTACCCATTACAAAAAAAGTTCACAGCGTGCCATAAGAAGTTATCACTTTAAAAAAACGTAAGTTACAATGGAACTTTTAATTATTGTAACAAAAATCACATAAATAAATAAATTATAGTTTAAAAAAACTAAAAAACGCGCTTATTGAGTTAATCAAACTAAAAAGTAAAAAATAATTCTTAACATAGGAATAAAATTACTGATGAGAAAATTAATGCCACTGTTCTAAAAGCGTAGGGTGCCTTAAAATCCGAAACGCAGAGTTAGTTTAAAAATGTCATACAAAGCACCGCAAGCTTTAAAAATAGTGTCAGTAATTTTATTCCTATGTTAAAAATTATTTTTTACTTTTTAGTTTGATTAACTCTAAAAGTGTGTTTCTAGTTTTTTCAAACTATAATTTATCTTTCGCTTTTTAGTTAAATTTGTTATAGTCACTAAAAAAAATATGTAATAATGGTAAAAGCACAAAAAGAATGCATCGGCCGGGAATCGAACCCGGGCTGCCCGCGTGAGAGGCGAGCATTCTATCACTGAACCACCGATGCGATGAACTGTTTAAATATTTGTTCTGCGCGCATGCGTAATTCACGCACTAGTTCTATCTCTCATGCATAGGATCACTGAAGAAATTTATGAATCCTGGCGAAAGTAATTAGAATAATCGGATATTTTGATCAAATTATTGCATTGTCGTCGGTCTTTGACAAGTGTGCAAAGTTTAAATTAAATCAGATCGCTTTAAGGCAAAATCGAGGCCAAAGAGTCAGTTACAAACATACATACATACAAGATATAGGTGAAACTAATATAAGCGTGTTAAAAAGAAACTTCAAATTTTTTAAAATAAACCTTACATAGATAAAACCAAACCAATTTTTAGGTAGAGTAACGTTAGACGCTTGCATATACAGGGTGTTAGTAAATAAGTGCGACAAACTTCAGGGGGTGATTCTGGATAAAAAATAATGACAGTTTGCTACATCAACGTATGTCCGCAACTACTTTGTTCCAGAGATACGGGGTATTAAAGTTTTTCTTAAAAACTGACGATTAATTTATTGCTCTAAAATCGGTCGAGATCTTTAAATAAAATTTGGTGGGTTTGAAGAGGTGGTTAGCGCGCATTTTTGACATGCAATTAAGAATTTTATATTTATCATTGGCGCGCATAGGGTAATGATCCCAATTTTTTTAAAGAAAAAAATTGTACGCCACTAAGATATTTTAAATAAAAAATTATGTTTAAATTCCTCGGTAAATTTGTGACAAAAATTTTTTCTGGGCTTCTTTTCGTATAGGGCGGCGTTTTTATGAAAAAAAATAAAACATCCTAACGCTTATTTTTCATTCCTTAATACATTATCAAGAACTATCTAATACAATAACACTAAACCAGAACCCGTATCTCTGAAAACAAAGCAATTGTGGACGATGATTTAAACTCTATATCGCTATGGTGTTTCCAATGGTTGCTTCCTCTCAATGCTGCTAAGTGCGTAGTGCTTTGAATCGGTAAAAACAACCCACTTTTGTCGTATGTCATAAACGGTCAAACTTTAAAATCCGTATTCTTTCAAAATGACTTGGAAATTATTATTAACAGTAGCCTTACTTGGTACGACCATATTTTGTCAATAACCAAACGTGCTAACAACAGGCTGTATCTTATACGGAAGTGTTTTTCGAGAGTTACGTTTCAATCGTTTTGTAAACTTTACACCATTTATGTAAGACCCATTCTTAAATATGCGGGTCCCGCCTGGTATCCTGACTTGATTCGTGATAGAAGTTTATTAGAAAATGTTCAAAGAAAAGCCACTCGACTTTCCCTGGGACCGAAAAGACCTTCCTATGAAGAGAGACTTGCTATGGCCAACTTAACTTCATTTGAACTTCGACGTCACCGTGGAGATCTTATCACAACATTTAAAATATTAAAATTCAACTTTGGAAACCTTTCCGTGATATTTTCATTAAACCATGACAACCGGCTCAGAGGACATGAATTAAAACTTAAAAAAAAAAAACTTTGTGACCAGATCAAGACAAAATTTTCTGAGTAATAGAGTTTTTGACGCCTGGAATAATATCGATGTTGACATTATTTCTGCTTCTTCTACTAACATTTAAAAATAGACTGGACCGCCTTATATATCAATAACTTTAAATTTAATATTTATCCTGATAACAAATATTTTTGTTTTGTTATCTTATCTTTTTTATTTTTGTTTATTTTCAATTTATGTATTAATTTGCTAGTAGGTAATTGATTTGTATATTATCTACAGTTTTTGGGTAATATGGGTAATATAGGTTCAAAATTTATGAAAAACAGAAAGTATGGCTGTGGCATTAAGCGAAAGGTATTGACAGGAAAACAAATATATTGGGCCGTGCAAAGCTTTATGGGCAGTCAGAACGTGTTTATAAAGGCATGACTGGCAGTCTATAGAAGAGTGCTCTGGTTTCTACAGATTTAAGGCAAGTGTGAATGGACAAGTCGCTAGAGGTCGACCTCGGCGAACATATCTCAATCAGATCGACATTGTTTTGATGAAAGGCTAGGTCAAGAGAATCAACAACCGACGAGCTTGTATGAAAGCACTGATAAAAGTAGAAGAGTCATAAGATGTGTATTAGAACCGTAGCAAGTGAAAGGAAGTGGTCGCTGCCTATCCCTATGGGAAAAAAGCGTGAATATGTGTGTGTAATTATGTATGTAATTAATTAGTTAAGTTTATTTTTTTTTTTAAATTGTTAAAACGTGTTGCCAAATAATAAGAAAAACCGTTTGACAGGTGTGGGTGTGTTAGCTTTTAATACAAAAATACTCTTTTAAGCTTGGTTACGTACATGTAGTCATTTAAAAAAATATATTGCCTATATTTTAAATTTTTGGTCATAACCTATTGTATTTGTATATAAATAGATTTTAATCTTAAATCGCGTGATTTTATTTAATGGAAAAATATTTACGCAAAACATGGAATACTCATCATTTAAACTTGGTTAATTCTTAATAATATATTTAGGTACATACACGTCTTTCTAAACCATTGCTCAATTTTTTTATGTTCTATTAATTGACATTTAAAAATGTAATAAAAAAATACTTATTTTATGGTTACTATTTAAAATGGCAATCGCCAGTTTGAAAATTAATTTTTCCGTGTCCGGGTCATACGATATCTTTCCAAAAAAATAGCGGCTGCAATAGCCTTGTCGTTACATGATACAAGGTCTCTGTAAGTTTTTTTTTTTGTATGAAAATAGTCGCAAAAAGGGTAGACCTATCGTGTGGGCCGCGGACGGCCCGCACTGTGACTATTAGAAGGGGAAGGGATTATAGAAAGGAAATGATTGTGGACACGCTTTTTAAAAAGTTGAAGGTCATAGTTCTCTGGAAAAACTGATTTTGGAAGCTTATTCCATTCCGTAGCAGCTCTGTAACAGAAGGATTCTTGATGAAGATTGGTCCTTGTAGTGTCAATCTTGAGATCAGCGTGCCTAGTTCTTCGGCCGAATGTGGCCAATGGTAGTACAAGAGTTTTTACTTCTCTGGAGCATCTGCCATGGAAATATCTGTAGAGCAATGACTGGACTGCAACTCTTCTTCTATGTTCTAGAGGGTGAAGGGCATCTGTGAGAGTTGAGCTGTTTATCAAGCGAATGGCTCTTTTCTGAATGGAATCTAGAAGACAAAGAGAATGCCCCGGTGCCGAACCCCAAATGTGCAAGCAATACTCCAGTAGAGGTCGGATTTGAGCCTTGTACGTCGTCAACAGTTGATCAGGAGTAAAAAACTTTCTGGCTTTCCACAGAAAACCTAGCCTTTGGCTTGCCGACTTTGCGATGTTAGCAAGATGGTCATGCTAAGACATATTATTGGACACCGTGACTCCCAAGAGAAGTTTGGTGAATCCCGTGCAATAGCCTTGGATATATCTAAATCCTTCGACCGCGTTTGGCACCAGGCATTGTTAAGTAAATTATATGCCTATGGTCTCCCAACCAAACTGCGCCAATGGTTTATGAGCTTCATCCAAGATCGCTCCTTACATGTGGCAGTTGACGGTATTTCTTCTGATGCGTTAAAAACCAATGCCGGGGTCACACAGGGTTCCATCCTGTCGTATCATAAAGCTTTTTTAATAGCATTCTGTGGTTAACAGTGTCATAAGCAGCTGTCAAGTTTATGAACATTAGTCCTGTGATTTTCCTTCTTTCGAAACCATCTTCTATATGCTGAGTTAAGTTGATAATTTGGTCACAGCATAATTTTCCTGTGCGAAAACCAGCTTCATTCGGAAGTTAGTACGTAAAATGTCATTTTTTGTAGAGGTCGATGAAAAACACTATTTTAACCATGATAAGAAACTGTATTTATCACAATTTTTTAATGATTTATTCGTGAAAGCAATTCCTAAGTACAAACAAATAGGTACTATAATAGATGTTTACATTTGTAAGATTATTAGTTTCTAAATAAGATATTATAAGATTTAAGGGTAGCACGAAGAAACTACTTCATAGTCTAGAGGTTCTATTAACCATTAAGAGTTCCAGTTAAAAATTTCTTGGAGCCAATAGCTGAAATGAGCAGCAGAACTTTTTATGGACTTTATTAATACAATCAGGTAAAAGTACATAAAAGACTACAGAAAATAATAAATCTGCTATTGCTCAACGATATGATATTCATTACTGATAATAGTTTAAAAAGCTGGTGCTCTTTGAATGTAGGTAGACAGTATATTTTTTCTATATGAATTATTTAATAAAATTGCTTTGAAAAACAATTTTTCATAGTTTTTTATTACTTATTTTTTCATAATAAAACTGGTAAAATTTATGGCATACCATCTATTTATACAATCTCTAGATTGTAGAAATTGTTTTTGGGAACTATTTATGGCTCTTTTTAAAATATAACCTTTTTTATGTTTTCAGAAAAAAATCTTTCTCCGTCTCTGCTTTTGTTAATGACTAAATAAAGTAGCATCGTTATTCCCACAACATTAACAGTGATTGATTATGAGGAAAAAGCAGAGCATTTTGCGATTTGTTTTAATAAAATGGAAAATGGATGCTTCGCAATGTAATAATATTCGATTAAATGAAAATTAAAATTCAAAAAATGTACAAAGTTATTTATTGACCTTATTATAATATTTGCCAATAAATAATAGCCCTTTAAAATTTTAATAGAACTGAAAAGAAATTTGAAAAATATTGTTTTACATACATTTCATAAAGGAACCATTTTTCATTGGTAATTGTATCCAAATTTAACTTATATATAAATCATTTTGACTTTATTTAAAAATCTAATCGATGACCCATATCATTTACCAAAATCTTCGTTCATTAACCCACCAAATAACAGTTTTATAGGATAATTTTATCAACACAATTTTCTCTCTGATTTGTACCAATTCCTTTACGTTCAAATTACAAAAAAAATCATTTAAAACTTTTATTTATTGACCTAGTCAATTATTTATTTAGATTATTTTATTTTAAATACAAATAAAAAGCAGTAAACAATGCTTTTATTTTAATTGTTTAATAGAAATTAAAAAAAAACCACACAATCAAATATTTAGGAGTAATGTTAGACCAACATATGAGATGGGACGAGCATATAAACTACGTGATCAACAGATCCAGAAAACTTTTGAAAAAAGAAGATTGTACTTCACGGAACAATTATATCAAGAATCACATATCCTAAATATCAGAAATATCTACATCTTACAGACCCAAACTTGGCTATTCAATAAAAAAAAAAACAGGATTCTCAATCAATCCAGACATACAAGACATACCACTGATCTAACTTTGCAAGTTCCAAGATTCAGTAAAACCCACATGCAAAGAAGCATCTTTTACTTCAGTCCAAAAATATTCAATAGCTTACCACAGAACTGAGAGAATGCAATAATTTCAGAGTTTTCAAAAGGATTATGAAAATACATATACAAAATCAGCTGCAAAGTAGATTTTTTTGATAATTATAATTTTAAATAATAGAAATATTTATATGTTTATATTTGTATGCATAATTTGTACTCCATCTCCATCCAACTTTTCACAGATATTTAATTTTTTCACATATAGTCATATATTTACGTATAGGCAACTATTCATTATGAACTAACTTTCGAATACTTTGAGAACACTAAATATTTAGACTAAAATCTAAGGGCTAGTAAGTAGATCGAACCACAACACAAGCCTTGTAGGTTTAGGCGAATACACTACACTACCCCGAATAGATGAATATCATCAAATGTTATTTATAAGTATATATAGATCTATACTGTGTTGCTGAATAAATTTGATTTGATTTGATTGATTTGAATAGCTAACCTCAAACTGCTGTTAGTTTATAATGTAAAAACAAAATTCAAAATGAAATGTTAACCTTGAGATATTAAAATTAGGTACCTACCAATTTTTATACAAAAGTAAAGCTTCTCAATTTTAAAATTTTTATAACTTTATAAAATTAAACATAAAAGAACTGTATTTATGCCAACAAATTTTAACCTAAACATGACACGCTCATTAGTCTTTAAGAACGTTGTTTTAAAAAAAATTTCTTAACAGAAACCCAATTTAAGCCAAAACAAACATTATGTTGTTGTAAGCACAGTTATAACGTGGAATACAAATAAAAAAAAAGATTTAATTAAAACATAAACATAGTGTTTGGTTAGGACAAACAATTTTTTTTTGTGGATTTATTGGAAAGACTATTAATGATTAGTTTAATGTAAGATCATGTAGTAGGTTCTTGCCTAGGAAATAAAAATAGTAAAAAAACTTTTTTTACCATATAATTTTGTCACTGTACTTATAGCATATTTCACAAATATATGGTGGTTTTGAATTATCGTTAGAAACTCGATAACCAGTATTTAACTGTACATTTAAGAAGTACGAAAGTAAATTCACTAATATTTTTAAACAAATTTCGTAGGTAACAATTTTTTTTTTAATAAGGGACTTTTTGTTTGGAAATTAAGGGTCAGTAGGGTTTAAGTTTAAAAATGACTACAACCGAAAGGCTTTGTATGAAAAAGCTAGAGTCGTGCACAAAAGAATTGAATTTTTTAATAATAACTGTAAAAAAGAATGCTCTTCATTTGTTTTATCTGGATGAAACTTGGATTTTTCCTAAAGGTGGAACAAAAAAAAATTTGGAAGGATGATAACATAAAGTCTATAAAACACACCGGTGGTGAAGGAAAAAGACACATTATTGTGCATGCAGGTGGAAAGCATGGTTTTGTTAATGGGGCGAAAGAGAAAAAATTTACAAAGTGGATCAAATTATACTCAGTTCTGGACATTGTGTGCTAAAACTTCTGGCTTATCATTGCCAATTTAATCCCATTGAGTATATTTGGGGAATATGCAAAACTGGTTTAACTTTGAAAACGGTGTGAGAAAGGGATGTGTGGCTTCGCCATGGTTTTTTAACTTATACATAGACGATTGTTTAAAAGATTTGAAAGAGAGTGCGTATGGATTGAAAATGAATGATTTGATCGTGAAATGCCTTCTTTACACCGATGATCAAGTCATATTAGCGTCATCTAAAGAGGAATTGCAGGCAATGGTTAATGTTATGTATGATGCCCTAAAAATCAAAGGGATGAAAAAAAGCAAGCAGAACAAAAGTGGTTTTTGAAAGAAAAGAAAGCATGACAAACTGTGAAGTTTTGATTAAGGGAGAAAGAGTGGAACAAGTTCGTATACTTGAGTTCAAAGTTTACGAGAGAGGGAAAGTATGACAGTAATATTGAGCGAAGGGTGTTGGCAGGAAAACAAATGAATGGGGCATTGCATAGCTTTATAAACAGCCAGAACTAATCTATCACAAGTACTGCAAAATTTTTTTTATCTTCTAACAAATTGCTTAAAACTGTAAATTTAAACGAGCTGTTTTAATAAGTAAATGGATTTATGGCATGCATGCAATGAATACTGTGTGTGAAGGACTAGAAAATGTCACTAATGTTACATTACATATCAAAAATTTTCAAAAAATATTTAATTATTTATTGAACGACATCGTGAGTATCGAACCACGTTCTATCTAGATAAACTATATTTCTATTACTTTCTCTAGAACTTTAGATCTGTCTTAAATAATTTTGACGAAGTTCCACAATACGAGACGATTTCATAATACACATTCGACTATCTAATTTCTTATACATACAACCACATTCTATTAAATTTGTCGAAGTGTTTCTAATGATTTATATTTAAAATCGGTATAATTCGGCAACTTGTTAAATATAATTTCTAATGTTGGCACTTGATTTTCTTTGTACGTATTGTTAACCGTTTGTCGAATTACGCTGCATCATCTATCCGACGACTGACAATACGTTTTCGTTTTTTAACGTGTTAAATCACAACGCCTAGTTTAATTACTTAATAAATTTAAGAATAAGTAAATTTCGTTAGGTTGCATATTCTTTTAATTATTTCATTTTAAGTTTAATTGACATTTTTAGATTTTAAGCATGAATATATATTTAAAATTACTTGCTGAACTTTGCCACGTGCCTATTTTTTCCCACCTACCGTTTCATTATTAATTGTGTCTCTGATAGTCTGGTGCTCGTAAATAGTTTTGCATACCGTATTTTGTTCGTTGTAAATAGTGTTGCATACCTAGTGATAGGATTTAATTATTAATGGCTGTGACATTTTTGTTAATTGGAGTGGGAGTCTTTGTATTAGATTTCGCCTTGATTTTTGGCCTCGATTGTCGTGTGTTGTCAGCTATATTATTGTTTGGTTTGCTTCTCTGTGTGGATGGGCTGGCTACCAACACGGACGAGCGCGATTAGGAGTTGGGAACATAGATTTGCAAAGGCTGGCTGACGCGTATCCCGTGTCATTTTCTGATATCCGGCCTGGGAGGAGTGGACAAGAGTCGCTTGGTGTCAGTCGTGGAAGTCGGGTGAGAGTTTTTGGAACGATTTGATATTAACACGTGAGCAGAACTTCTACGGTTTTTTCTTTCATATCTGGCTGTATTTGGGCAATCTTAATTGGATTTTGAAGAAAAAACATTTAATTTTTAACTTGACCATTCTGTCGTGCCTTTGTGGTGGATATTTTAAATATTGGGGTCGAGTTAAAATGACCGCGTGCGGGATCTGATGGAGTGAAGCCATTGTTAAGTAGCAGGTACTGTTCCATAATTCAAACCGGCCAGGAGTAGGCCACAGGATTCGTGAATTCGTATATCCACAGGTTACAAGTGATTTATTTTGGAATATTTAAACGACGTGATTTGTTTTTGACACCGCGATTAAGTTTGGTTTTAATTTATTAATATGGTACACTGTTGAAAACTATTTATCGCATTAGATAATATGCCGAGTCTGAACTTTGATTAAAGTAATATTCTCAATAGTTCTTTGTGTCCAAGTAAAAAACGTTTATTCATACTTATTTGTAAATATCCTACAATATTGCTATTTTGAAGGACAGCCATCGTAAAAAGAATTATTTTTAAAATAAGCTCGATTGTTTTAACAGTGTAAATCTTTAAAAATACTGCTTGGTGTTTCTGTTTCTTGGATCATCGATGTAACAGTGGCGTCTCAATGAAGTTTTTAATTGGTTACATAGTATTGAGTTTAATTTTATCAACTTATCAGTTATTATGTGCTTGATCTAAGTGTTTTCAATAGTTTAAAAGTAGCAAATTATTTTTCATTAAATTTGTACCTGCTCCAAGTTGAATCTGAATTTATACATTACTGAATATAATTTAAGTAGTTATTGTGAGGGTTTCAAATTAATATTTTTGTGGCAAGTCCATTTATTTTGTATTTTGTATTTTTTTTGTTAATCTTTTGCTATCAGGAATTCTATATAAAACCAATTATTTTTGAAATTTTAAATATTGTGAACATTTTTTTTTGGTGTTTTTAATTCTCTTTTGTACCTCATTAGGTTTTTATTATTGTCTGAAAGATTGTTATAAATAATTTAAATATTATTTTAAGAAAAGTGTATTAAATTCGTTTAATCCACTTTACAAAAATACAGAATTTGTTGTAAAAAATCAGAACATCATTTTTACTTAATTAATATATTGCAGGAATTGTAAATATAGTTTTATTTATCTAGTTTACCATAATTGTTTGTTGTTTATCGTGTGGCTCTGCTAGTGCCTACTAGACCTAGGGGTTTCCGGCTTGTACCGTCTAAGTCGGTGGCGCCGCTCACTTTTATATTTTTCTTCTACCCTCTACGGCTGAGCTCGGGAATAATTTGCCAGTAGAGAGACCACTGGCAGAGTACTCTTTAGAGAACGAAAAAGACGTGGCAACTTGAATATGCATATCGCGATTTTTAAATTCCCAAAATTGTGTCTCATTTTTATTATATTTAACCCAAGAACGGTCGCGCCTGAAAAGTAACGTTGGTGCTCGCGGCTGGTCGTTTTTACCAACTAGGAAATCTTTATCTTTTTCAGTATGTGTATTGTTTAAAAAAGTGGGGCTTTAAATAGGATGACAACTGTGAATGCGGTGCAACCCAAGACCACCAACATCTGGCCGTACGTCCAAACATGAGTATAACTTGCACAGAGGAGGACTTTATACTCGCAAATGACAAAGCCACATATGTGGCTGATTTTTGGATACTGAAAATTTCATTTAATATGGTGATCCGGACACGAAAATATTATATATAAGTTATCTGCTATTATCTATTTAATTTTACCACATTTATTTTATTATAACCCCCAATTTCCTTGTAAACAATTAATAATTTGGTACAAACCTTAAAATATTTGCGCGTCGAAGAAAACAACCAATTGTCAATTTTCTCCAAAAAGCCATTTCACAAATATCACAAAAAAAATAAAACAATAAAAACCTCCCGAGAAATTATTAAAAACCAGCGCGTGTTAAGGTTTTAAAACATTTAAAGAGTGAACACCTGCAAGCTAGATAGGCGACCGATGATTTGATAAATGCGTATTGGCACGTTAATATATATATATATATATATTTTTTTTTTATGAAAATAGTCGCAAAAAGGGTAGATCTATCGTGTGGGCCGCGTACGGCCCGCACTGCGACTATAAGAAGGGGAAGGGATTATAGAAAGGAGATGATTGTGGACACGCTTTTTAAAAAGTTGCAGGTCATAGTTCTCTGGAAAAACTGATTTTGGAAGCTTATTCCATTCCGTAGCAACCCTGTAAAAGAAGGATTCTTGATGAAGTTTGGTCCTTGTAGTGTTAATCTTGAGAGTAAATGGGTGAGACTGATCTGCGTGCCGAGTTCTTCGGCCGAATGTGGCCAATGGTGGTACAAGAGTTTTTATTTCTCTGGAGCATCTGCCATGGAAATATCTGTAGAGCAATGACTGGTCTGCAACTCTTCTTCTATGTTCTAGAGGGTGAAGGGTATCTGTGAGAGTTGAGCTGTTTATCAAGCGAATGGCTCTTTTCTGAATGGAATCTAGAAGACAAAGAGAATGCCTTGGTGCTGAACCCCAAATGTGCGAGCAATACTCCAGTAGAGAAAATAAGCTAAATAAAAAGAGGAGTCCGATATATTTTATCGGTATTGTTCAGTATAGCTTATTACCGGAATATCGCAGTGCCCTGGTAAAATTATCTTTTTTAAACTAAGATTAATAATAATATAGTGTCATGGTTTCTTAGGAGCCAACACTGCCAATAGTAATAAATTATAAATAAACTTAGCTTAAGCTTTTACTATTTTACTTTTACATTATCCCAATTAATTTAAAAATTAACTTAAACATTATTTTTCCCTTATTCAAGCAAAATGTTTTTATGTCTGCTTTATCTAAAATCAGACTAGTTTAATCTTGGTTTTTGTGACGCCCATCGGGTGAAGGACATTTTCTTTAAAAAAGATCGCAAATTTTGTTCTTTGTGGAAAATCAAGGTTCTTTGGAAAATTATCTTAAATCAAGCTTCTGTATGTAAAAAATATATCTAAATAAAATTCATCACATGGACGTGACAGAATTTAGTGGGAATTGCTTTCAGGATTTGGGTTAGCATTAGCATGCACGAGTACTTGCCATAAATACTTAATAGATATATAATGTTAAAACAATTTATGAAATGAAATAATTTTTGTTATTGCTGTGGAGTATTTTAATAAATATTTAGACAGAAAATTCCCAATTCAAGCTACGTGATTTCTAAAATAAATTTATTGGGTAAAAATTGGTAAATTTGGTTTTTCTTAGTAAAACCCCAGATATTTATTAAATATTTTAAATACCTTATGTTGAGCTGACTTAAATGACCTAAATCACTTATGGCTTGAATAAATAAGTAATTGGTGATTTTTTTAAGATCTGTTAAAATTAAAAAAAATACCAATTTCACAGACAAAAATGTAAAAATCGTTATTTAAAAAAATGGAATTTTACATAAATTTCGCGACAAAATGTAAGTAAGTAAAAATGAATAATTTTAATATCTTAGGAAAATAATGCGACATGTAAAAACTTCTAATCAATTTATTGTAACAAATAAAACAATAAAAAAAGTATTTCTGTGATTAATTGTTACATAGAGGTGTGTTGGTTCCTACACTTATGTATGGTAGTGAATGTTGGGTTTGGCAGAAGAAGCATGAAAATAGGATTAATGCTGCGGAGATGAGAAGTCTATGAGGTATAGCCGGAGTAACTTGGTTGGATAAAGTAAAAAATAGTGAGATAAGAGAACGCTGTGGTGTAAAAGAAGATGTGGTTACAAAGATAGATAAAGGAATGCTTAGATGGATCAGTCAGCAACTCAATATGGATATATCCATAGGTAAAACTAAAACCATGACCATCGCTAGGAAGCCAATGAATTGCAAGCTGGTAATAAATAATAAACCCATAAAGCAGGTTATGCAATTTAGATACCTGGGCATAGAAATGTCCACAGCTCACGACCAGGTAATGGACCTGAGAAACCAAATTTACAAATCAGCCATAATATCAGGATGTCTAAAGGCAACTGTAAAGGCTAATCCTTACATGCGAAAGGAGAGTAAAATCAAAATATATAAGACATACGTCAGGCCAATAATGACATATGGTATAGAAGGGAGAGAGAGGATACCAACAACACCAAAAGGATGCTACGAGTCGCCGAAATGACAGTACTGAGAACAATAGCCGGAAAAACAAGAGGAGATCACGTAAGAAACACTGACATTAGAGCACAATGCGACGTACAGGATGTGGTAAGATGGGGAAGGCAGAGGAGAGGAGAATGAAGAAAATGACCGACGATAGTCTACCACGTATTGTACTAGGGGTAAAACCAGCAGGGACCCGTCCACCCGGATGACCACCAAAAAGATGGAAAGACAGCTGGCAGTCCACATCTCAGGAAATATTACATAGGCAAGTCCGGAACCAGCGGATCATCTAGATCTCTAACAAGTAGAAGAAGAAGAAGAAGAGATTACAAAGATAGATAAAGAAATGCTTAGATGGTTTGGACACGTAGAAAGGATAGATAAAGGAATGTTGACGAAACAAATTTATAAGGCGAGTGAGAATGGACAAGTCGGTAGAGGTCGACCTCGGCGAACATATCTCGATCAGATCAACATTGTTTTGAAGAAAGGCCAGGTCAAGAGTACCAACAACCAACGAGCATGTATAAGACCACTAATGAAAGTAGAGGAAGCAAAAGATGTGTGGAAGAACCGTAGCAAGTGGAAGGAAGTTGGCCTGCCTACCCCTACGGGAAAAATGCGTGACTATAAGTATGTACTGTTACCTCAACAAAAAGACAAATCCTGTAATGTAAATTCGGTAATCCCCAAAGTGTTTTTTTTTATATTTTTTTAAACAGGAAAAAGTTATAAAACCAGCTTTCAGTTACAAATCTTTTTAAAAACTTTTTAGAGTTTTATTTTTATCACCGTCCCAGCAGCGAAAACTTTTTAAATATTTTTTTATGCCGATAATTAAATTGCACATATTTTACTACTACTATTTAATGATAGAACATCATCATATCTGCAAATCTATCCAAATTTATTTGAAAGTTAAATAAAATAAAAACAGTCTATACTGCTCAACAATTGATCGCTTAAATGTTTTTATTTATTTTAGCGACAAATGCAATATTGTCTTTAATTTTATTATTTCGTATTTTTCCTTAACTACATACATTATTTACGAAAAGTTAACATTTAAAAAGCATTTTGGTAATAATAATTATTGTTGAAAATTCCGTATTTTTCAACTGCAGAATGTTTCTTCAATCCATTCCTTGATTTAAAAACCTCATTATTACAGCCGATAGACGCGTACTATAGGCAACTAATTATTTATTTGGTTCTCCAGATGGGCGCTTGCTATCTTCTTCTTAAGTACCATGTCCTTCTAGAACGTTGGTCACCAACAAGGCTATCCTTATTCTGTCGACGGCAAGTCTGAACAGATAGCTTGTGTTGAGTTTATACCAGTCACGTAGATTCTTGAGCCATCATGCTTTTCTGCGGCCCGGCTTTCTTTTACCATAAATTTTTCCCTGCATGATGTTCTGCAGCAATCGGTATTTTTCGCCTCTCATAGCATGCCCTAAATATTGCAGTTTCCTTCTTTTGATGGTGGTAAGAATTTCGGTGGATTTATTCAGACGTTAGAGTATTACCAAGTTCGAAACTTTTTCCGTCCATGAAACTTTTAATATTTTCTGTAAGCCCACATCTCAAAGGCTTCAAGTCGTCTTTCTTCGTACTTGTTTATAGTCCAGGCTTCCATACCGTATAGCTGGGTGGAGAAGACATAACATCTAAGAAGTCAGACTCTAAGAGTTAACTTTAGATCTCTACAGCACAAGACCCTACTCATGTTTTTAAATGCTGCTCGAGCCTGCTCAATTCTTGATTTCACTTCAGTTGACTATCCGCGCTGTTAGTTATTATGCTGTTTAGATATTTTATTTGGTTTACTTGCTTCAATAGTTCACCCCCAACTGTTATGTTAGCTATGATATTAGGTTGCTTGCTAATAACTAATACTTTGGTATTTTTTGCATTTAATCCGACTCCAGCTATTGCACATTTTTCGATGACTGCATCCAGTATCCGTTGTAAATCTTCCTAAATGGAGGCCAACAGTACCGTATGGTCTGCGTAGCGAAGGTTGTTTATGATTTCGCCATTTATAATAATACCGGCTTGTATATCAGTTAGTGCTTCCCTAAATATTCTTTCAGAGTATACATTAAAGAGCAAGGGCGATAAAATCCAACCCTGCCTTACTTCACGTTTGATCTTTATTTCCGGTGTATTATCACAATCTATTCTAATTACTAAAGTTTGGTTCCAATATAAATCTTTAATTATCCTAATATCCCTTCCGTCCAGTCCTATATGGTCTAAAGTGTCTACCAATACATCATGTTTGACCCTGTCGAATGCCTTTTGGAAGTCTATGAAGCATGCATAGGCATCAACTGACATACCACGCCTTCTTTGAGCCAGGACATTTATCCCAAATAGAGCCTCCCTTGTGCCGAAGCCATTGCGGAACCCAAATTGCGTTTCGCTTAAGTCTTATTCACACTTGGAATAGATACGTCCATGAATAATATTGAGAAATATTTTTAGTAAGTCATTCATTAAGCTGATTGTTTTATAATCAGCACACGTCATGGCAGTTGTTTTCTTTGAGCAAGGTGACAAATATGGATCTAAGCCAATCGCTTGGTAACTTTCCACTGGTGTATATTTTATTGAATAATTCTGTTATGACTTTGAATGCACTTGCTATAGGCAACTAATTATACATAAAAGTCACAAGCAAAACCAATAGAAAAGCTGACATCAGCGCGGCTATTACTAAAACCACTTGACCACTTCGTTTTTGATCTTCGTCAAGAGTTCAAGCAAGCTTCGCTTAAAAAACCCACGCGGTATCATTAATATTTGAGTTGTATCAAAATTGTTCATTTTTACTGCAGCAATAGAATAAAAATGAATCCTATTAAGAAAAAAATACACAGCCAGTGACAAAATTGCCCTCTATATCCATAAAACCTTTTTGAGACCTAAGCTACAGGTCTGGGTTAATGTTCTTTTGTATATCCAGAAATATAAGCTTACGCTTCTGCAGCGTTCTTAAAAGTGCTTTCTTCTTCTTCTTTGGGTTCCCTGTCCTCCTCGGACGTTGGCAATCATCAGCACTATCTGATGGTAGTGCTCACTCCATAACATGTGTAATGACTAGACGATTTACAAATGAGATTTAATTTGTTTTTGGGGTAGCATTTGTTTCAGCGTGTGCACTGACTTAGTTTTGTTATCGTAGATTGATTATAAAAAAAATACTTTTTTATTTGTTTCTCCTATTTGCAAAAACGTTGTAATGATTGATGATAATACCTACACGTCTGCACCGTGCCACGAAGATCAATGACGCATTTGACCTGCACGGAATTTCTAGAATAGACTGGTTGACTTGTTTTGCGCGGACATCACCTAATTTAAGCATATTTAGAAAATTATGTCTAAGCAACTAAATAACTTAGAAAATCCCAATGAGTCTCTACAGTACTTGGTCAACTCTTGTGCGCACATCTGAATAATTTTTCCCCAAGGAATCATTAATAGTTTATTTAGTAGTATACCCAATAAAGTCCAAATGCCTAATTGAAACACCTGGTGGTCCTAATCGCTACTAATTGTGCACTAAAAGTGTACCTTCTTTAACTTTCAAAATTATTTGGCTAGTGGGTTTACCGCGCATTTTTAGACTGAAATAGGCCTATGAGGAATCAATTATGGTCGATATTGTCTATGTATGGAGTAAGCGGTAGTTTAATACGAGCAATTTACGAGGATTTCACTGCTTGTGTCAGGATAAACAGAGTTAACACGGATTTAACATTTAAAGAGGTTTTAGACAGGGATGTGTGACTTCGCCATGGCTGTTTAGCTTATACATAGACAGTTTTTTAAAATATTTGAAAGAGAGTGAAAATGGATTGAGAATGAATGATTTTATCGTCCTTGTTTACGCCGATGATCCGTTCATATTAGCATCATTTGAACAGAAGTTGCAGGCAATGGTTAATATTATGCATAATTCCTTAAAAAAATACAGAGAGAACAGTAAATGTAAGCAAGATAAAAGTTTTTGAGAAAAAAGCATGAAAAACTGCGGAAAGTATCACTGTGATATTAAGCGAAGGGTGCTGTCAGAAAAACAAATGAATGGTGCCCTGCATAACTTTATGAGCAGCCAGAAAGTGTCAAAAAAGGCACGGCTGGCTGTTCATAGAAAAAAGTGCTGGTTCCCACATTTATTTATGGTCATGAATATTGGGTTTGACAAAAGAAGCATAAAAGTAAGATTAATTCTGTGGAGATTAGTAATCTTCGAAGTACCTATAGCTGAAGTGACTCTGATGCATGAAGTAAAAAATGGTGAGATACACAAAAAGGTATGGTGTTAAAGAAGATGTAGTAACCAAGATATATAAAGGAATGCTTATGGAAGCGCTAATGAAAGTAAAAGAAGTAAAAGACGTGTGTAAAAACTGTAGCAAGTGAAAGAAAGTGGTCTCTGTCTACCTTTACAGAAAAAAGGCGTGAATAATTGCATGTATTTTAAAAGCAAATAGGTCATAACATAAAGGTGATTCCTATAAATTGTTAAGTAGTGCATGTTTAGCTTTTTTTGGTGATTATTATTTTAATATCGTAACGTTTTTACTTTAATAACATTTAACATAACATTAATTTATAAGTTTACAATTTATATCAACTAGCGAACACAATCATAAACTTTAGAAAACTGACTAACTCCACTTCGCAAACGGAGGCCAATTTATACACTTAACGTTAAATCGGGAAAAGACGATAATCTTTTAGAGGTATTCAAAGTGTTCAAAAAAAAATTCCAGATTAGTCGGGAAGGTACTGGAACATACTTGTCATTGGCTGTGACGTCACTTTACCGCCGAGCTTGCTTACGTTCATTCCAGGGGCGTATCGCAAAATCGTGATAATATTTTTACAAAACAAAATAATCACTAAGTCAGAGGTTATTATTAAATTATAAACTACAGTTTAACGTGTGTTTAAATTTTTATAAAATTGAAAATTTTAAATGAAGTTTAATATTTTAATTTTTAATTTACTAAAATAATTTTTACGAAAAAAATTACTCGCATTAATAACAATTAAGTAGAATTTTATACAATGGACTTTACCGATGTAAATACATGCACAAAGGCCTTAACAAATAATTATAACGCTTGGAATTTACGGACATAAAACTAACACCAACCCAGTAGTCAGAGTGTTAATAACTGTCTCGTCAACATAGTCTAACATGGACCTTTATTCCAGAATAATGCTGGTTGGGTGAGATAAACATCTGGGGTTTTTCCTAAGCATCTATAAAAATCGCGTAAAACTTTTCTTTGTCTGAGGAGAATAATTGGACTGTCATGAAAAGTACACCACGACTTTAAATTTACTTTCGTTAACATTTTCTACCAAAATGTCGTTAAGTTTTTATATTACGGTTCGGCGTAAGTACTGATTAACGATTTTTTTTTATTAATTTCTACGCAATGAAAATTGAGACAAGAACAAATTTATTACTCTGGGTTTATTTTCACTAGCCATTAAAGTTTAAGCCGATATATTTATATAAATTTAATTTATTAAAATAATTTAATTACAATAATTACTTTATATGAAACACATCCAACTTTACTTTAGTATTCTTTTCATTTTGTTTAAACAATGAGTCGTTTCACCTTGTAATGTAAAAATGGCAGGGAAGATATTCTTAGGGGAGCACAGGGAAGTTCTATAAAAGCATTCAACCAAGGATTAAAAAAAACCATGATTTATGGAAAGTCAAAACAGATATCTTATTATTATCTAAAGCCTTTGACCGCGTTTGGCACCAGACATTGTTAAGTAAATTATCTGCCTACGGTCTCCCAACCAAACTGCGCCAATGGCTCTTGAGCTTCATGCAAGATCGCTCCTTACATGTGGCAGTTGACGGTATTTCTTCTGATGCGTTTAAAACCAATGCCGGGGTCCCCCAGTGTTCTATCCTGTCCCCCACCTTATTTCTTTTACACATCAACGACCTCTTGAAAACCACCACGAACCCCATTTACAGTTTCGCAGACGATAGCACACTTGTCTCAACTTTCACATCCTATCGATCACTTTCGGTGAATGATACAAAAAGACTCAGGCAGGAACAGGTTGATTCCATCAATAGGGATCTTAAAGCAATCGTCGAGTGGGGAATCAACCAAAAAATACAAAGTGCCACGTTTTCCAAGAAAGTGAATTACTCAAATCATCCCATCACAATGTCCGGAAATACCCTTGAACCAAGTCCCTCCATCTTGACTTTGGGAGTCACGGTGTCCAATAATATGTCTTGGCATGACCATGTTGCTAACATCGCAAAGTCGGCAAGCCAGAGGCTAGGTTTTCTGTGGAAAGCCAGAAAGTTTTTTACTCCTGATCAACTGTTGACGACGTACAAGGCTAAAATCCGACCTCTACTGTAGTATTGCTCGCACATTTGGGGTTCAGCACCAAGGCATTCTCTTCGTCTTCTAGATTCCATTCAGTAAAGATCCATTCGTTTGATAAACAGCTCAACTCTCACAGATACCCTTCACCCTCTAGAACATAGAAGAAGAGTTGCAGACCAGTCATTGCTCTACAGATATTTCCATGGCAGATGCTCCAGAGAAATAAAAACTTGTACCACCATTGGCCACATTCGGCCGAAGAGCTCGGCACGCTGATCAGTCTCACCCATTTACTCTCAAGATTGACACTACAAGGACCAATCTTCATCAAGAATCCTTCTTTTACAGGGCTGCTACGGAATGGAATAAGCTTCCAAAATCAGTTTTTCCAGAGAACTATGACCTGCAACTTTTTAACTTATTTATACAGGGTGTCAGTTACACCCTGTTACTTAGGTCAATTACAACATTTCTTTTTTGCCCAATGAGTTATGGCTAAAATGACTAGAAAATTCAAAGGCAGTTCAATTTTGAATAAAAAATAGAAACAAATAACATTTATTTGAACAAAGCGAAGTGTTGCAATTGTATATTAAAGTCGAGTCTGCAAATTAATAGTCCAGGCGCAGACGAGGCTAGCAAGCAGTCTAAACATTAGATAGTTTTTCGCCAAGGTGCATATTACATTTTTTCGTCGACCTCTACATACTTTTATGAAAGTAATAAATGTGTTGTATTGTTTTTCGTATAAAATTCGTGATTTTTGGGGGAGTAAATCCAACGTGGCCGTAGTTGCCAATTCCTGCAGTTTCGGAGGAGTGTGACTGATATCCATATCGCTATCACTATCCATTTTTAATTATTATAAACACTAATATTCACACCACGTTTTTATTCACACGTAAAATTTATCGGATTTCGTTAGTAATTAATTTGACAACAGAAAATGACACTTATTGTCACAGGCGCCTATGTTTTTATTAAATCGTTGGTTTACGAAATGTCATTTTTTGTAAAGGTCGACGAAAAATATTATTGAAAACACACCTAATTTTAAAATTATTTACCATGTGTTCATATAAAATGATTTATTTTGATTTGATTTATTTTGGTTATAATTATCTTAAGTAGTTTTTGAATCACTACCGATAACGTGTTCTTCAGTTGGTGCTATAAAATTATTTTCATAATCTTTGACTACAAAGTTAATGAGCCATTAGAAGTAATAATCGATAAGATGTAGCGGTAAAATTATTAATTTAAAATGTTATTGCCAAAATTCTAATTTTTCAACGTAAATTAATTTAACAATTTTAGTCAACAGAATTTAATGAACGCCATAAACTTAAATTTGATTATTCCAACAGTACTGTTTCATTTTTGTTCTTTTTTAATTAAAATTTAACAAAGTCTTTTTCGCAAGAAAATCTTCCGACATCCGATTAAGGCGTGATTTTCTTTTTACTTTACTATATAATCAAATGAAAATTGATTTGCCAATTTTATATTTTAGATCGAACCTTACCACTTCGATGTCTGTCAATTTCGAAACGTTAAAACTTTATTATGTCGGGTAAAAAGAAAGAGAAAATTAGTAAAGGTTATCTTACCGGAATTTCTTCGACCCAAAGACAAAGTAGAATCGGCGGTCTGAACGCGATTGTGACTGAATTTAAAATATATAACTTCTTGCGTGCGTACAAAGTACACACAAATTTTTGTTTTGTTTTTCTTATATTCACGCAAAATCAAAAGTTATTTGAACTGGCTAGTTTTGAAATGAAAGGACTGTATAAAAATATTGGAAAAAAATCGGAGCATTTTTGTTTTCAACTGAATACTTCTCATGCTAGCTTGAGACAGGATTATCATTGATGTAACCAAAATATATTTTGTTGCTGGTTGGTATATATTTATAAGAAATTGGTAAAAAGACAGCAACACAATAGAAACAAAAAATCGGTCGTACCTTCTAATCGATACCGATATAGCTTGTTCATGCACTTTTTAGTAATACTTTACAGATTTAAGGTTTTTTTGGAATTTAAAGGAAGTATTTTGAAAGCCAGCAACAAAAATGGCAATTAATGATATAATGGTATTTTCGACCGGTGTTGCAAATCAGTACTTCCAACTGTACAATTCATCTTTGAGAAATTCCTTAATTTTTAAAAGTACTCAGTACGGCCCTGACGCCAATAAAAATCAACTAAAAGTCACGCATTCATTACGTGGAAATTAGCATTCGGATATAAACAAAGGGTCCCGTGCAATTTAGAACACGTGCATTTATTATGCCAAAACATTCCGAAATAGTCGCGCGCAATTTTTAGCAAGCGGTTATACGGTCAGTGACCAATCAAAAACGCTGAATTTAACACGAGAAGAAGCCACATTCAAAACAGTTTCCGGCTTCTCTCCCCTCTTTCGCATTCCGAACTTCAAGCAATGCAGAGCACAGCGTCGCTCCCCTCTTTCGCATATCATCAGCCGAGGCATGAACACCTCCAGCGTTCAGATCAATGCTTTAAAACACCACGTGGTAAAATGCACATCAATATTATCAAATAAAATACATCAAATTAAAAGCTAACAACCAGTAAAATTATTTCAAAGATACAGGAGGCTTTAAACTGTAAGCTTCATGTATTTAAGTTGACAATATGTTATCGATGACAAGTGTGTTGTTTCATTTACTGTGATAACAAAATGCACGGCGATAAAAGGCAGTAAAAGCTTTAGCCTATAGTAATAAAAAAACAAGATCGAGCCAGCGTTTACTGAGTTATCGAAGGATCCAACATCTATGCAGTGAACGACGTCGTCGAAGAGCGAGTGAGTCGCAGGCAATAGAGATTCCGGCGGTGAAGCTGCCGACACCTCAGATCTTTCTACAGCGAACCACGCCCAACTACTCCTAACTCGTCGGCGCCGGCACGCAACCAGAAATCATTTTTGTTGGTTACGCCAGCAAGACACCTTTTAATTTTGAATTATAATAATTGAAGGATTTTGTTGCTGCTCAGATTATTAATGAAAAGTATGCTAAGAGCCAGCAACAAAATGGTAAATAAAAATCGGCAGGATTTTTGACCAGCAAATTTTTTTGTGTCATCTTGATGTACTTTCATGTTTAAAGGATTTTGTTTCTATTTTTTGTTCTTTTGGTAGGTGAAAAGCTCAAACCACGTAGGACAAAAATACTTGAATCTGCTTTATAGCGTGAGATTTTAACCCACTAAAAAACTTTCCTTCCTACTTAGATTAATTATTATCACTGTGAAATTTTTTAGACAAATATTTAGATAAATAAGTGGTTGACATTGTTGTTACCTACACTACAAGATTGTGAGGTTTAGTTATTTTTAGACGTCGCGCAGAGGGCAATCACTGATTTAGGTGGACAAAAGTCAAGTCAAAAGTTTGAAATTTCTAAGTGCTTGACCTTTTCATTATTATTACAAATATTTCCCGCCATACCGTGTTTACAAATAAATAGTTAATGAGTGAATCATTCCTATTTATACAAGTGCCTAATAACCGGCAGTGAGATTATCTGTATTCGATGGCCGTTTATTATGTTCAAGGTGTGTGTAGTAAAAAGTCTTTTTGCTTTTATTTCACAATGGACATTGCTGAGACAGGTTAGACATTATATTTCCACATTTGTTATTGAATATACATTGCAATCTAGCTGTGGAAGTAATTAAGCAATTTGTAAATATCTTCTCACTATTCTTTACTTTATCCAACCGAGTCACTCCGGCTATACTTCTCAGACTACTCATCTCCGCAGCATTAATCCTATTTTCATGCTTTTTCTGCCAAACCCAACATTCACTACCATACATAAGTGTAGTAACCAACACACCTCTATGCACAGCCAGACGTGCCTTTCTGGCTGTTCATAAAGCTCTAAAGTGCCCCATTTATTTGTTTTCCTGCTAACACCCTTCGCTTAATGTCACTGTGAATGTCTCGTAAACTTTGAACCCAAGTACACAAATTCATTTACTTGTTCCACTCTTTCTTCCTTAATCAAAACTTCACACTTTGTCATGCTTTCTTCTCTTTCAAAAACCATTACTTTCGTTTTGCTTACATTTACATTCATCCCTTTGATTTTCAGGGCATCATGCATAACATTACCCATCCTCTTCAGATGACTTGACACCTGACAAAAAACAGAGTACCCAACAGTAAGATTAATATTCTCACTGACAGTCACGTGGCCATTGGGGTCCTCGTGAGTTGCACCACAACATCATCGGTGGTGTGGGACTGCATGCAGGCCCTCACTGAGTTAGCGACTGCAAACAAGGTCACTCTTACATGGGTTTCTGGGCACACAGTGATAAATGGCAACAAGGTAGCTGATTAACTGGCAAGAAATAGGAACCTGATGGAACCAAGAAGCCAGTTGGTCGAATTGCCAATTGCCGAAGCGAAACATGAATTGAAACTAATCTTTGAGCAAGGACATATCGCTCAGTGGAAAGCAAATACTGGCTGCAGAACATTTGAACATTTGATGAAAAAACCTCTTCAGAAGAGAGCAGACGCACTCTGGACGATGAACCGGAGTAGGCTAAGCAGCACGCTTGGCCTGCTCACTGGCCACATCGCATCAAGGGCGCACCTCTTCAAACTTAAGCTGGTGACTGAGAAAAACTGCCGACTATGCGGCGAAGAGGAAGAGAGCAGCATACATATTCTGTGTCACTGCCCGATGCAAGTGGTGTACAGGTATCAAACCTGGGGCCGTATGATAATGAATCCAAGCGATCTAAAAGAGACAGGGCCAACAGAAAACCTGCGGTTTGCCAAAACCAGTGGACTGAAATTCTGATGCCCTGCAGCTGTAGTCACAGAGGATCAAAAGATCTAGGTGACATAGGTGCCTATATCAATGGCCCAACCGCAAAATTGTAATGTACTGTGATGTAAGTCGAGTGTCTAGATGGTTCAAAGCTGAAAAAAAGCAACATTTAATTCCCCAACTAGATGCTGTACACCATTATAACAAACATGTGGGGGCTGTTGATAAATTAGATCAAATATTTAAAAAATATCCTATAAAAATACGAGTCAAGAAGTGGTACTTTCCCACTTTTACAAATGCAACAAATATGACCCTTGGCCTTTGCTGTTTAATGTATAGATAATGGTACTATACATTTATTGAATTTTTGCCGGATGTTTGAAAGAGCATATCTTAATTTGCTTTCTCTCTTTGACCCAAAAAAATCCGGTAAACTATCATATAGTGTAAGCTGACAAAGTGTTCCAGATGGCATGAGAAATCATTCTGTTGGAAATTATTTAAAAAAATACATTAGCCGGAAAGCAGAGAAAGTGTGCAGTGTGTAAAATGTTCGAAAACAGTGCATCAAATTTGACGTTGAACTTCATATTGATTGCTCAATGGAATGGTATGAATAGTAACATAATTTTCAATATATTTTTTTAATTTTGTAATAATGTATAATTATGTACATGACATATACCGTGAGCCTCAAATTAAAATTAATAAATAAATAATTTGGAACACAAATATATGTAAATATTATACCTACTCTATACTGTTTTTCACACCATAAAATAAACATTTAAAAAAAAATAGAAAGTAAAATTTGAAATGAAACCCGATATGAAAATAACAAAAAGTTGCTTCATATTATTTACAATCAGATGAAGTTGTTAGACTTGCAAATCCAGTTTTAGTAGCTAAATAGCTTTATAGTATTTATAGGTTTATTAAATGAATTTCTCATTGGGATTTATATACGGAAGCATATATAGCATAAAATATGCATTTTAGGGTTGATTGTAATGCAAAGTCAACTTCTCTGCAACAATAGAAAATGAGGGGATATTCCGGCCCTGCATCTAAGTAGATTAGAACGTTAAAAGAAGGAGGTTCCGGGAGTTCATTACATGCAACTCGAAATTGCGGTTTAGTCCTAACTCGAGGCACCCGATTCCAAACTTGTAATAGCCTTTAGTTACGTACGATTACTGACCTAGCTTGGATGGGAGTTAGATGTGGCAGCTACAAATAAATTTGACCTTTAGATTCACATTTTTTCTCATTTACTTGTTTACAAGCTTGTTCCTAGTTAACTCAGATAATTCGTGTACTAGTTGAACGTTTTAATTAATAACCTTTATTACAGTAAAAGCTCCTTATTCACGCTTCCTTTATTCGTGTTTTCACTATTACCGGAATTAAAAAATTCCTTTATTCGTGGCTAAAGATTTGTTTATTCGTGGATCTAATCGGTATATCAGTACATACATATTAATAAAAAGGATTCCAATAGGTATCCAACCCAATATCCTTTGTAAACGCGTCGTCAAATGGACTAATAAAAAAGTAAAATAGAACTTATTACAACTATGCCTAATGTATTCTGATATGAATGTTATGGATTGCTGGAATAAATTTCAAAATGCATCGTAAACATAAAAGAATGATTGGAAGACCTGAAGCCATGCACATTGAAATCATGCTGAAAAAAAACTGGGACTGCGGAAAATGTCGACGAATCTGTGCAAATTTAAACTTTGACTGCAAACATAGCCAAAATTGCGAATGGAATAGGACGAAATGGGTTCGATCAGATAGAATCAAGGGACATTTAGGAATTGCTTGAATCGCAAGATGAAGATTTGACTGAAACCGACTTGGAGAAAATGTTAAATTCACAGCCCATTGAAGAAGAGGCTCCAGCAATCACTGGAAACGTGACATTTAATTTGAAAAATATTAGTAAAGGTTTAAGAATGGCAAATGAGCTTTGTGATTTCTTTACAAAAATTGATCCGACCATGGAACGAAGTCTTATTTTTAAGAGGCAAATTGCTAATGCCACTGCTGAATAAAGAAGCTTTTAAAAACTGCCAAGCAAGAATTATTGCAAAATTCTTTAAACCATTGCCTAAGCTACTATAATAACCACTTGCAATTCAAACAGAGACTGGGGTCCTCCATTTCATCGAGTCTCGCATCGCATTTGAGATATCCAAAGTCCCAGTGCCAACTTACACTAGGAGAGTTATAGCAACCATATAACGAACATCTCTTTTTGTGATCGACTCGCCGTCACTTTAAGGCAAATATTCGACAGGGATGGACCCGTTAATCACAATCCGTAACAATAATAAATAATAATAATAAAAGAAATAGGTTGTGGTTTAAATAAACTTTGTTAAAATTAACTTGTTTTAGATTATAAACTGCATAGCCCTATTTTTTGTTAAACATTTTCAGTGCAGAATAAAATATCCTCAGAATAATATTCATGTGTATATTTCGAAAACTTTTCGTTTATACTCATATATAATACTTTCACAAATTCTTTAATAAAGAAAATGTAAACACTGCCTCAAGTTTTATAAATAATTTGTATTTTGGTTAATTTAAAGTACTTATAACATACCAAAAATCCGAAGTAAATCCTTTGTAAAGTGAAACACTCACCTGAAACAAAAAAAACACTTGGTTATTGTTTGAAAATATTTTTATAAAAATAATAAATTCGTAAAAATTAGTTCCAAAATTATTTAAAATAAATTGCACATTAAAGAGACTCATACAAATTTAAAAAAAAAGAGAAGATCATAAAGTTGTAGTGAACTAATTTTGTAGTTAACTACCCAAATTACACACAAATTATATTTAATCAACTCTGAAAGTTCAGTTCATAAATATATGTGATTTATGTCAAACACGTACGACCTTCTGTTCATTTATTTCCATTTCACGACGAGTAAAACTTAATAGTACATTTCGAATTTTATTGGATGATTTCAACGTATTACTCTTTTTGTCCCTACTTCTCATTTTAACTACTTCACCCAATCAAATTCTATTAAATTCGTATGTAACTTAAAGATATTATGTTAAACTTATTTTTTATTATACCTACCTGAAAACACTATATTTACATACCTATTTAGCGCAACGAAAATGGGCTTTTTCCGTGCGCTCTCACGGAAAATTTTACGGTGCACTGGCATTAGCTGCCTACCTGCATGTCAAAATAAAATAACATGTTATTGACAGTTCACTAGAAATCGCAAATTTTTCTGTTTATTTTTTAGCAACGGGGTGAATAACGCTTGTTTTTTGACAATTTTTTGATATTTTTAGTGATAATATCTTAACAATTTGTGGTTTTCAGGTAGATATAATGTAAATTATCGTTCATTACACGTCCATAAATGCTTTTTATGTCATACTAGTTCATTATTGTGTTTTTATTACTTAGTTACTAACTATCTAATGTCGTCCTTTATGCCCGTGCAGGCATAAAGTTCACTTTAGATTGGAATATAGTAATATATGTAAATATTCGATAAACATTATTTTGAAGAATTAACATAAAATTGGCAGTTCTGAAATGATCCGGTGATAGTTAAGTTGCCTGCAGAAAACGATGTTTCATAGTTTGAGTTTCAAATTTCTGTACCGAAACGCCAGACCCGGAAGGTACACCTGCCAGCATTCTTGAAACTTCATTTTTTGAAGATAAACTATCCTCTAAATATCCTTCAGCAACCGACATACTCTTCCATCCACCATGGCGCTTCAACGTGGTCATACCGGCTCCAGCCTCTACAAGAAGAGTTGCTGACGTTCGACGCATACAATGACCTGTATATTTCTCAAGATCACTCAAACCCAGATATTCCGCTATAATGGACGGGATTTTTCCAAACGTGTTTTTTCCTACTGGCTGTACAGTACATCGACCTTGTCTATAGGTCAGAAAAAGCCTTTTTTCTGAGCAACCGCGTGGCCGTAGTGACATAATCTCTTATTAGCTCTAAACTGTTCATTTCACCCTCATCTATAATGGTAAAAATGCGTTTTTTATCGGTCTTTGTCTCTGGTACATTTACCACAAAAACCGATTTTCTATCTTCTACATGAGTAACTAACATGTTCACAAGTTCTTGCCGTCGACATCCACCAAATATTCCAAATATTAATGCAACTTTGTTCATTAAAAACGTCTCGTTCGGTGCTTTATGAATAAATTTTAAAACATCTTCTCTAGACAAAATTTTAGACTTCTTTGGTTTGTAGCCTTTGGAAGTTCGCTTCAAATATTTCATTAACTTATAGTAATTAGCAATGTTAATATTTTTATTTACTATTAAAGTTTTTTTTACCATGGAATATTTGGACCACAAGGAACTCGGAGAAAATGTTTTAGCGAGATCGCCGAAGTATCCAAGCAACACTGTTTCATTATCATCTTTTACGTAGTTTTCTTGCATCCAATTTATTAATTTTTCGTATTCCATGTTGTAAGCTTCTTTAGACTTTTTTGGCAACAGATTTTCAGTTGCTTTCTTTGCTTTTTCAATAATTTCGTCAGAAATTCCAAAATCTTCGTACATGTTGACTTCTAACTTTGACACATATAAAAATTATTGTGATTTTATGACATTTACGTTTGTCAACATTCACCTAGCAACGATGGTGTCTACTATGATAAAATGGCAATGTTATTAATTCAAACCGGATTTTTTTAAATACTGATTTGTATTGAGATTGAATTGCAATAACGAACTAGTATGACATAAAGTTATGTATGTACCGCGGGCATAAACAGATGTGTATACCCTCGGGCGACTTACAAACCCTCAGGACAGAGGCCCTCGGGTTTGTAAAAGTCACCCTCAGGGCATAAACATCTATTTATACCCTTGGTACATAAATAACTATCTATCTAACTAACTATCTCTACTCCTAATAAAATATACTATTTTCGCATTTTGACTAATAATGTGCTATTTTACTACATTCAAAATCGTTTAATAAAGTGGCATTTTATCACATAGAACTGTCACTTTACTCCATAGTACTGTCACTGTCAATAAAACAGTTTGACAAAAAATTGTTTATTTATTATTGGAAACATTTTTATATTAAAAGTACAATTAATTAAATTTGAAAACTTTAAAACACCAAATTTATTCAATTCTAATTTGTTCTTCCCGAAAACTATTATGATTCTCCGTCTGCATGCCTGAATGATCTTGAGGTGCCACTAGTTCTTGCTGATGAAATATACTTTTTGAAATTTTCAACTTATTGGAAATGCTTTCCTCGATATACCCTTCAGCCACACTAGTTGACTGCCATCCTCCATGCAGAACACACCCTTTTCCAGTTCGGTCGCAACTGATGTCAATATAATGAGAAGCCTGATGAAATAAAAAAAAACCTAGAAAATAGCCTATTCAGTTATTCGGTATATTATAGAAAACAAAGAGAGAGAAAGTCGAAACTGAAACAGACTGCCTCTTCACTGAAGTAATGCGAAAGCGGATTCCGGTGAAGAGAGCGAGAATAAAGAGGAGGGGTTTTAGTCGATAGGAATCCGACACTATCCCTACCTGGGAGTCTTATGCAAGATTTTCCTTCCTCTTACTGCCAAAAAAAAGGTAGGCCAAACGAATCGTTATCCTTAGAGCACGGTTCTCTGCTGGGTTCTCTTCACATTCCAACGGTGTCACTCTAAACAATTGCAATATTTACTGAACTTTATCAATCGATGCTGAATCGTTTCCGATTTTCTTTAATCTCAGCTTTAGGATTTGTATCTACCGCTTTGCAAGACCATTTAGTTAAGTGTAACCTCATGCAGTACATATTAAAAAAACTTTTCGTTTTGTCCACTTTTTTTACCATATTGTTTACGACAGTTGCATCTTTCAAAGCCCTGTAAGGAATTTAATTATTTTGCTGCAACTGTTCTTGAACTAAATTTACTAAAGATACCAATGTATTCGTTTAAAAAAAAACTGAAAAAGGGTTACGTTGTTCCAGTCAGCATCGGCTTATTATGTAAATGCGTATTTCAGGATGTTTTCAACCTAAGTTAGCTAAATGCCAAATTGTATCATTATGTCATCATGTGGTATTTCTGCTGTGGACAGATGGCGATATGTCCCAATATTAGGCCACGGGTCGAATTCGTCAACTGTTTCCAACATACATATTATTATTGTGTTTTAATTTACATAAATTGTAATTACTGTTGTATTAAACTTACTTATTATACTGTGTGTGTGTGTGTATATATATATATATATATATATATATATATATATATATATATATATATACTTATATATATATATATTTATATATATATATATATTGTTACGAAATTTACTTTTTCTTGGGTTCGGTGATTTTAAACTCTCGATACAGGTACAAAACAATTTTTATTCCAATACTTTTACACAATACATTAGTTACTTAAGTTACTAAAAGAACATGGTATAATAATGGACACAGTTTTTTTAAAAAATACTTACAGTATATGAGTAAAATATAAAATAACATTCAGAAAATAAATAATTTTTAGACAGTACCAGAAAATGGAGAACACTAGGGCATGGACCAGTGATTTTTTGGTATTGATGGATATATATATATATATATATATATATATATATATATATATATATATATATATATATATATATATATATATATATATATCGGTCTTTCCAAATTTTATGTAATTGGCTCATTGCTGTTCGGCCAAGTTGAATATGACGGCGTATCTCCATCTCGCAGCTGCCGGAGGAGTGGAAAAGGGCACCCAGATAAACAAACTGATCTACCACTTTACAGTTGGCAATGAGATGTGGTCTGTTTGCTGTCTCATCCGATCTATCAACTATCAATACTTTAGATTTGGCATAGATGACCATAATTTTTTGTTGTTCTCTCGAGTTGTTGTATCAACTCTGTAAGTTCTTCTGCTGAGTTAGCGATCAGAAGAGTATCGTCAGCGTATCTAAGATTTGAAATTTTTGTCTCATTTATGGCAAAGCCTCCTTCCCACCTATCAAGTATCTCTCTCATTAAACATTCCGTATATATATTAAACAAGAGAGGTGATAAAATACACCGTTGTCTAACTACCTTTTTGATATCTGCTGCTCTGGAAATACAATTGTCAATTTTGACGACCGCTCTACTTTGTTCGTATAACTTTTTTATGAGATTTACCAGATGAGTAGGTACTCCCGTAACGCACAAGATCTCCCACAACTTTGACCATTTTACATTGTCGAACGCTTTTTCGTAGTCGACAAAACACATATACATGGATTCATAGTATTCCCTGGCCTTCAAAATAAGTATTCGGACGTTTAGTATTTGTTCTCGTGTACCTGATTGTTCGGGTGCTATTTGGTAATCGAGGAAGTGGACCAACCGAGATCGAAGAACATGCAGCATTATTTTGCTCGCATGTGAGATCAGGAAAACCAGACGATAATTGTTACAGTCCATCGTTGATCCCTTCTTATGAATGGGTATTATAGTGGATACAGAACATTCGTCTGGCCACACTCCGTTGTTCCTAATTTGCTGGTATAACTACGGTGACCATGCGTCCCGAAAAAATCGGGACAGTCCCGATTTATAGAGCTTTGTCCCGGCGTCCCGAAATATAATATATTTGTCCCGATTTTTTAAGATCTGAGGAAAAAGTAGTAATTTTTGAACATTTGTTCAGCGCATAGATCACGCACACAATAGTTCTCTAGCCGGGTTTAGGTTGGCAGAAGTGACTATGAGACTATGACACGACGCTACTACCCCCTCCCACCACACAATCGTCTGCTACGGTCTCGTCTCTCGTCTCGTCACGTCAGGGTCAGTGTGTCTCAGTCTAGCACTCGTACTTGACATCACAGCAGTGTTATCTAGTTAGTTAGCGAGTGGTTTGGTTACAGTTCCGTTTGTGCATGAGCTACTTGATAGTTGAACAATGAGTAGCGATAAAGGTATGAAGAGAAAGTGTTCTTTTAATAGTGATCTCCAAAAGGAATATCCTTTTTTAAAAAAGCGAGAACTCAACCCACACGTTGCATTTTGTACTCAATGTTCTAGTGAAATTAATATTTCACATGGTGACGTGACTGATATCAAGCTGCATTTAAAAACTAAAAAGCATTTAGCTGGTGTTAATGCAGTAGCTATGTCATCATCTATGAGTAAGTTTGTTACTAAAAATGATTCAGAACAAATTGAAATTGTAGCAAAAGAAGCTGTTTTAGCCTACCACACTATAAAACATAATCATAGTTTTAGATCCTTAAATTGTACTACTAAGCTCATTTCAACGTTATTTGAACAGAAATTTTCTTCTGCTCGAACAAAAAGCGAAGCCATGATTAAAAATGTGCTGGCTCCAAACATTCAAAAAGAATTAATGCAGGAGCTCAGTGAAACGTCATGTTTTACATTAATGGTGGATAGCTCAAATCATGGTGCTCAAAAAGTTGTACCAATTGTTGTGAGATATTTTCATGAGACCCGTGGTGTAAATGTGAAAGTTTTAGAGCTTGAAACATTAAGTGGCGAAACAAGTAATCAACTTAGTGAGTATGTATTTGCAGTTTTAAGCCGTAATGATTTGGTGGATAAAGTAGTAGGAATGTCTGCAGACAACACTAATACTAATTTTGGTGACTCAAAAAGAAAAGGAACAAATAACCTGTTCTGTAAACTATCAGCTAGTACTGATAAAACTTTAGTTGGCATTGGTTGCATGGCTCACATAGTCAATAATTGCATTAATAACGCTGCTGACTCACTTCCTATTGATGCTGAAGTTGTTATTGTGAAACTATTTAAGTTTTTCCATATATACACAGTGCGAGTGGCAGAATTGAAAGATCTTTGTGAATTTATTGACGTGGAGTACCGCAACCTCTTGTCTTATTCAAACACAAGATGGCTGAGACTTCTACCAGCATTGGAACGTGTTCTACAAATGATGCTGCCTCTTAAGCAATACTTTTCTTCACAACCCAACACCCCAGTAGTGTTGAAATCATTTGTTGACGATCCAAATGGGGAACTTTGGCTTTGGTTTCTTCATAATGTATAATCTGTTATACCGTATAACAGATGTAGGAATTTAATGTTCCTCTCCCCAAGGGTCTTCAAGACCTCCAGACCAATTACAGTGGTTGTTAATTTAATTTAATTATTTCCTATTGACTCAATATCCAATCTTATTCGTGTTGGCACGTAATATTGAGTTTAAGTGATTTTTTTTATTGAAGTGTTGTATTTTAATTTTTTAAAAATAGAGTTTTGGAGAACTTTTAAAAGTGACGAAAATTATGTAGTCCCAGAAAATTTTAAATACGTATATACTTCTATGCAGATCTCATCCTAATTGAAGGATGCGTAACAAAAATGTAGTGTTTTTATGTGGATGTCACCCTGCACTTACCTTCAACTGAAATAAGAAAATAATGAATATAAGTGTAGTGAAAAGGATTCACGTTTTGAAAAAAATTACAAAACCCTCCATTAGTAAATTAATTGCAAGCGAGTAATGTCGTCCAAGAAATAAGCGAAGTCAGAGACTTTTGGTTAGTGTGGATCACCGTATGATGAAAAATATTTTAAAAGAGGTGAATAAATAATTTTTATTATGATAAGATTGTTTCGTCTTATATTATTAACTAGCTTACCCGGCGAACTTCGTACCGCCTAACAGTCGATTCTTTAATTTTTTTATTTTTTTTTAATACTTATTCTCCTATTCGGGACACCGAGTCGGCTAGTAAGATAAAAAAAAAGAAAGTTGATAAATCAACAATTACATTATGTCAAAAAATAAAAATTATACACTTAAAATTCTTTTTAATAGTCACTAAAAAATCACAATTAAAACTACAACTTCTGATTTCTTATTATGATACCTACTTATTATATTTCATTTTTTTTTACTTATTTTAAATTAAGTTTTATTTTTATTGTAGTACTTTATGGTATACGATATTTTTTGTTTAATTACCTGGCGTGTAAACAAACAGATCAGATGGGTTTTCTAGATTAATACCACAAACACTTAATGACTGCCCCTGGGATTTGTTTATAGTCATAGTGAAAGCAAGGCGTACTGAAAACTGTAGTCGTTTAAACTCGAATGGTACGTCAGTCGGAATCACTGGGATGCGGGGTGCCAAAACGTCTTCTCCATTATACTTTTCTTTCAATATGATTGCTTCTATTACGTTATTCAGTAATTTTTTATCGCTAATCGTGTGCCGTTACAAAGTTGCGGTTGGTTAATATTTCGCAACATTATAACTACAGATCCAAACTTTAATTAAAGATTGTGAGGCGGCAATCCTGGCAAATCAAGTGAGTTTAAAAATTCCGGTGGATAGTTCACGACATCATCTTTATTAGCCGTATCAACTGATTTATATGTCCTCATTTAGCCAGGAATGGCATCTTGAATTTTGAAATTTAATTAATTTACATCAGTGTTTTTGGCAGCCGGTATAGCTCTTTTGCTCAACCAACCATTATTAGTCGAATGTCTCGCTTTACGGGTATAGTTGCACAGCAGACATTTCAAGTGACATTTTACCACAGACAATTTACATTTTACCATAGACAATTTGTTTTTGAATAATGTTACCATCGTATAAATATTGAAAAATATTGACATTAATATTTACACGATACTAACGTCACTCAATTGTTTTGCCTTCCCGGAACCCCTCCACTAACACTTAAACTTTATGGTATGGTATTAAAGTTCAAATTGACTTTTAAGTATTATTATGAATTTTTTGTATGGAAATATGGAAAAATTTTGTTTTTAGACTTTTTCAGGCAGTTTTTTAAATTTTTCTCTCCGTAAGAACCATCCTCGTACTTCAAAGAATATTATAAAAAAGAATTAGCGAAATAGCTTCAGCTGCTCTCAAGATTTGCGCTTAGCAACACATTCAGCGATTCATTTTAATATTATGGATTAGTTATAAATAAGTAAGTAATTGATAAATAAATTTTTTTTTGACTACTTCAACAAACCTTAATCTGGGATTTACTTTAGGTTTAGCAGAGAATTCGAAGTTAAATCGACCTTCACTTATTTGTTTAATGGATAAAAATTATTTTATAAATAATTTAGTATGTTAAAAATTATAAAAAAAATGGGTTGCCTGAAAAAATCCTGGCCAGGCTATAATTAATTGAAAATTCAAATATCACCAATCATCAATTTTTTTTTAATTTTTACCGATGAGTTTAACAAAAAAATTTTACACCAACCGTAAGCACAAAGCCTAAAGAATATACAAACGTAGGGTTGCCTATATTTTTCCTGGTCTAACGACTGGGTTGCCAGGTATACACAGGTATTTTCGTCCTAGTTATTTTCAACTACTTGCTTAATCTATAAATTAAACATAAAAATAAGCGCTGTTTTATTGCGAACACAATGATATAGGGTAGCCCACAAAAAGTCTGTCTGAATGATGGTTGTCGAATTTTAAAAAATAAATTTTTACAACATAATATATATATATATATATATATATATATATATATATATATATATATATATATATCTCGTCTGCAATCTCAAAAACGATTGCGTTTTGGTATAAAAAATTGATGATAAACTTTTCTTGTTTTCTGCCACAGATTTCAGTTAAACAGAAAAAATGATTAGTCCTAGTTTTAAAAATGAAGATACCTATTGACATTTTTAAAGTTGAATTTTTTTATCACTTTTTCACAATCATTGTATGCTTTAAGAAGCTTTTAATATAATACTAATTACCTTTGACCTTCCTTCTAACCACCACGTAAAATTATTTTTGCTATAGGGGATGTTCACATAAAATTTTTACTGTAAAGGTTTTTATATATCAATTTTAAAAAAAAAATAATATCTCAAAAAGAATACGTTTTAAATATGGGTTATTCACAACATTTAAGGTTACTCTTACATTTTACATAAAATTTGAAATAACAAATAACAAAGTGGCTGTCCGCTTCGAGTACAACAGGAAATAGCATGTTTGTTAAAAAAAATTGTTTAATTTTGCCATAATTTGTAATACATGTCTACAAATTTTTAAAAGTATTATGTATAGTAAAGTATTTTTTAATATACAGATCGTTTATGCACACATGACACACACTGTATTTACTGAATCTGCATAAATATAAATTATTGTGGGTTTATACAGTAAATAAGATAAAATAAAATGAACGTACGTAACACAATGGGAACGTTTATAATCAAACTAAAGTAAGTTAAGAAATAAGATAACTGTTGGCAAACTTTTAACTCTTATCTTATTTTCTGCATAGCTTTATGAACAGACAGAAAGTGTGAATGTTGGGTTTGGCAGAAAAAGCATGAAAATAAGATTAATACTGCGGAGATGGGTAGTCTGAGAAGTATAGCAGGAGTGACTCGGTTAGATAAAGTAAAGAATAGTGAATAGTGAAGGGAACCCTGGGTGTTAAAAAAGATGTGGCTACAAAGATAGATAAAGAAATGCTTAGATGGTTTGGACACGTAGGAGGATAGTAGAAGGAAGATTGACAAAATAAATTTATAAGGCGAGTATGAATGGACAAGTCGGTAGAGGTGGACCTCGGCAAACATATCTCGATCAGATCAACATAGTTTTAAAGAAAGGCCAAGAGTACCAACAACCAACGAGCATGTATAAAAGCACTGATGAAAGTAGAGGAAGCAAAAGATGTGTGTTAGAACCGTAGCAAGTGAAAGGAAGTGGCCTCTGCCTACCCCTACGGGAAAAAGGCGTGACTATATTATGTACGTATGTATTTTTAAAATTAATGTTATGAGCATTTTTGTATCTTATTGTCATTTGTGTCATGTATCTCATATAGTAACACGACCAGGACAAGTCAGGCAATGACAGATGTCAACAGTCTGGGCCGAGGTCGTAAGCTGGCACATTATCAAATAAACAATTATTATTTAACATAAATAATAGTTTCGAATTAAAATCTAAATACGGTGTAATTGTTTTATATATTTTCGAAGTACAGAAAACAAATTAAAGATTGAAATGGGCGATAAAAACGAACGTTATTGTCAAAAAAGCCGTGATTTCAGTGGTTGATTCTTAATTCCTATTTAATTTTTGTCTAACATCTCATTTTATCTTATTTACTGTATCAATCCAGTGTTAGATAACATTGACTCATATGAATAAGTTAATGTTTTAGTTTTGAGAATAATTGATATTGAAAAAAAAATTTACTTCCAGCATTTAAGTATACCGTTTCGAGATAAATGCTGGTAAGTTTAACAATATTTTTTAGTTTAAAATGTCCAATATATTATAAATCATATTTATTCAGCATTTGACTAATCGTTGCTCATATTTTTATTTTACTATTAACCGAGCAGACTTTATTTAAAAATTAACAGGTGAAAATTATTTTAGATTAACTTTAATAAACGATTTGGTTACGACTTAACCAACATTTGAAAAAGTTATTATTAACTTTATTATTTGTTAGTGCAGAGGAAAATTTATACAATTTAAAAAACTTTAAATGTAAATTTTTTCAAATTAATAGATAGTTTATATTATGCATTTTTTCAGAGTTAGGGTTTTTATTACATTTTATATTAAATTTAATATTTTAAATGTTAAAAAAACGAAATTTAAAATTTTAAAGAGTGTTAAATCATTTTTCTAAATGGGTACGGTGTTTTGTTTATGACTAATTGTTAAAGTTTAAAGTATTTTAAGAGAATTTCAAAGCATGTAAAAACACATATTTTAAAAAACGTCTCTTTTTATTTAACAAAATACAATTAATATTACCTTTAATCTATTTCTCATATTTTTTACTTTCTTTTCATTCTTTTAGTGCTTAGCAAAAAAAATACGGTAAATCTTGTATACTTCTTACTTTCTTATAAATGGAGTGGACTTTTGCTACGGTTTCCGAAAAGGTTGCGGAAAACAGAACAAAATAAATCATTTCTTCTTAAAGTTATCGACAGCAAAAACTAAGAGACCTGTAACTTCGTCAGCTTTTTCTCAGCGGAGGATTACAAATTACTTTGGCTTGCGACGGGTGCACAACTTTGACACATTGACGTACATATATGTGAGAAAAAGGGAGTTTGATTCTATAATTCTATAATTTTAAATGTTAAAAAGATAAAAAGTTTAATTTAAAAATACTAATAAATATAAACAGATTTTATTAATAACATAACTTGCAAAGGAATATAAATAAATAATTAACTAAAATAAGACAATTTTTGAATCTATAAACAACATTATTTCGCCATTCTTTTGATTTTTGTGCACAAATCAATAACTAATTGTAGGCTTAAATACATTGATCCGTCTAGTGATTATCGTAGAAATTTTTAATAAGGTACCATTTAAATTTGCCATCAAAACATAGGTATAGTTCTTACGAAGTCAGTTGGACAAGTATAAAAACAATATTTCGTCCGGCGGCTTGCCGAACTTTGTTGTTGCATAGACGTCACAACAGATATTTTAATAGTAGTTTTACTCAATTAAATATTTATTGGGTAAACAATGTTCTCAATAAAGTATATATTTTGAAATGTATTTTTATGAATATAAGGGGTTTTGGATATACCTATTTAAATTCAAAACTTATTTAATTAGGTTCGTAGATTGGCATGTATTTTTAAAATCATTTTAAAATTTTTTCAAAAACTTAGTAAGTATTGTTTTGACTTGCGTAATAAGGTGACCACCCTAAACGAAACACTATTATACATTAGTCACTATCGAAACACTCATAAGTACTTGAGTCTTATTGGGTAATTATCACTATCGGTTCGATTTGTGGCAAAACACAATACTGTTTTTCTTTTTCTTTGACGTGGTTAACACAATTTGTCCATAAGTCAGTTTCGGCGAGCTCATCAACTACTTTTATATTTGTTAGAACAGAATCGCTTAATTGAGGAGCTTAATTACACTTTCGTAATTTGTTTTTTAAAGCAGCCCAGATCAGTTCAATAGGGTTAAATACACAATAATATGGAGGCATCGCAAAACTGTATGACCGTAAGATTCAAAAAGTTTGTCTATGACGTATTCTTTTTTAAAATTTTGTTGTTTCACTAGTTCCAACAATAATTTTTGTGTGCAGTTTTTAAAAGGTATTTCTATGTTACTAACTAAATAACAGATACTCCAATAAAACTGCAAACAAGATAATAGGTATGTATAAAACGGAAAAATATGTATTTGTAACAACACGGCACTGGTCAATAGTTGTGTAAACACTGATTTGTTTTTTCCGGCATCGACTTTTGCGGTGAAAAAACTGCCGATTAAATTTGGCCAATTAGGGTTAAGTACTTTCCAATAAGATGCATAGAATCACAAAAGGCTCGCCGGCAGTCCATGTGGACAATACCGGATGTAATAATGGTAAAAATTTATTTATTTTATAAAACATAATAATGGTTTAATCATTCTATATTATGTTCGTTAAAATTTCAGTAATAACATCTTTATTAATTAATTAAATATTTTTTTTTATAATTAGGTTAAATATTGGTTAAAAGCATTTAATATTAGTATATGACGACGCATTTTAAGATAAATATTGTTACGATGTTATCGAGCCCGTCTCTGTCAAGTTGCCGACGGCGCCGACCGAATCTTGGGTGAATATTTTATGAGCATAGGAGACAATGGATAATTCGAGAAATTACTGGACCCTTTTCGTGGTTATTCGTATAGGTATTAAAAAGACGGCATTTGTGAGAAAAGACGGTACTAGCAAAAAAAAAGTTTATGATTTAATAAATGTAAAACTTGTATGTCTAAGTGATTTATAAAAGTAGAATTTATTGTATTGGAATAAACATTGTTTTGTTTTTAATCGAACCCACAGAGGAATAAAAAACGTAACAATATTAATGATCAAACCAAGAAAAAAATTTTATACAAATAGGTTATTGACAAAGTTAGCATTGAAAAGTACCAACATAATAGTTAAATGACAATTTCGCATTTATGAAATTGAGAAAAAAATTTCAGTAATACAAGGTACGTTAGGCATTAAAAATTATTTCTTGTAAATTTTGATTTAAGTAATAATATAAACGTATGATTATTTTGAAAGTTACTAGATACATTTTAGCATGCACTATTAACGGTAGGCTATGTATCATGTGCCACTCCACTGCAACCCATTATGGGTCCATTGTGGCTACTATTAACGGTAATTTTAAGTACTTATGAGCTAAAAATTTTACTAAAAAATAATAAAATAGAGTACTTATTTAAAATATTTAACTATAAAGTGCTTTTATTTTAAAACCAGCCATCCAAAGGACTTTTAATTTTGCGTAATTGTAAAAAAAAACACGTCGAATTTAAAATCAAGGAAAAGGTTTAAAAATAATATTCTCAAGAAAAATGCAAATTAGCCGTATAAACAATAATTTATTTTATTTATTTATTTTGCAGATAACAACAAATTTTGTGTAATAACATAAGACCATAACAAAAACGACCTACGCAACTGTTGGATAGATAGATGTGTAATTAGGAATGAATTAACTTATTATTAAATACATATCACCTTTTTTGTCATTTTGTTTAAAAAATATTAATAAAATATTTAGTTAGTTATTTGTGACGTTAAATTAGCCATTATTTATAGCTGTAGCATCTTGATTTATTTTAAAATGGTGTATTTTTTGCAAGGACGAATAAAAATAATATTTATTTACGGTCATCAAAACAAGTGCGCTCGAGAAACATCTCAAATTTTTAATGAAAGGTATCTTGATAGAAATATTGGCCACCAGACCATCATAGAGTTAGTACGGAAATTTGTAGAAACTAGATCCGTTTGTAATAAAAAAAATAATTCCAAAGTTCTCGACGAAGCCGCACAAATTGAAGTACTGGGTCATTTTGCTATACATCCTACCTAATCAATTTCAAAATTATTAAAACAAATATTTACGTTAGTTCTATACATAAAGTGTTAAAATTGCATAAGTTTTTTCCTTATAAAATACGAATTCATCATCAGCCTAGTGAAGACGTCTATGACCGCAGAATTGAATTTGGTAAAACATTGTCCCAAAAAATACAAGAGGACGCAAATTTGGATAAAAATATTTGTTTCAGTAATAAACCAACGTTTTATTCAAATGGTTTAAAGGTACTGGGATAAAGAAAATTTCCACGTGTTTTAATAGGATAATACTTAGTTTCCAGCTAAGATCAATCTATGGGCTAGTATTTTAGAAAATGAAATTATTAGACCACTTTTATTGACCCAAATCTAACGGAAGAATTGTACCTACAATTATAAAAAAATGAAATTAATCTACTTATTACTTAGTCACTAGAAAGACAAGTTGATGAACAGGAAAATTTGGTGCTAGATGAACAGAATATTTTCCTTCGACAGGACGAAACTACACCTCATTACGTACTAGCTGTAAGACAATGGATAGACGAACGATTTCCAAGATATTGGATTGGCAGAGGGGTTTTATAGAATGGCCGAGAAGATCTTTAGATCTAACACTACTTGACTTGACTTTTTTAGAGAACTAAAGCTTAGAATAACTAAAAATGTGGAAGACTTACGAGCTGTAAATACATTTAAGGAGCTATTTGTAAGTAATAATAATATTGCTGACTTAAATTTTTCTGGGGTTTTTATTTGATGTATTACAAGGTAGAGGTTACTTTTTGACATTAGAAGGGGTGAGAGATGTTTAAGAGTTGCCAATTGGAAATGGCAGAATAAATTTTTTAAACCTTTCCTTTGATTTAAAATTTAAAAAATTTAAAAAAATCACAAGTAATTTAACGTTTTTAAAACAATATTATAAAAAACTAACTTAACCTAACCACTTCCAACACAAAAGCTTTTTTTCACTAGTCCAGGTATGTATAAAATCGGTCCAGCCGTTTGGGAGTTTTTGAAGGACATACATACATACATTTTTTCATTTTTTTATATACATAGTAGACCAAAAGTCTGGAAACGGACAATTTTCAATTGTTTCAAATTTGAGACAAGCCTATTTTAAGATACGGAGATTCCACATTTGACATTTGCAATGCTGTCATATGCCGTTTTTCTGATATTATTAGTCACCTTGGTTTTTTAAATACATCACCCTATATATTTAGTCATTAATGGAATCTTCTCTTCAATACGACTTCAGCTATGTGTAACATTGATAATTTTATGTACTTTAAAAGATCTTGTCAAGGTCTAAACAATCATGGAGAAATGTGGTAAACACGCTATCCAACCCGAGAAAAAAAAAACAAAACCAGAGAGGTCCACACGACTAACTTCCCAGTGGAAAGAATGAAAAAATACCATATGTTTTGTTGTTATAATTATTATTATTAATAAAATTATAAAAAACAATTTCAAATTGTTTATAACAAATTATAATTGTCATTAACAATATTCTGTTTATGTCAACCGTATTCTTTCAAACTTTTTCTTATCATTTCATAAATGGGAGCTATTTTTGTTATAAATAATTAAATTTTTTTTTATTTATTATGATCAATAATCATTTATTAGTAAGAATATTCAATTGTTATAAACAATGCTTGATTATTACTAACAATAATTTTTTACTGTTATAGCGTCTTCAATGCTATTCTCTCAATACTGACACAAGCTTAAAATTATTCAATTACTATTTTTGTTTTTTAAAACTATCTCTTTTTATGAAATATTGTTAACATATTTTTCATGCAACTATTCCTACATTCAATTATCAAATTATTTAAAAGATCTTAAAATTCTGTATTAAAAATAGTATAATTTATAAATTGCAAAATTCAGGTAGGTTACCATTTTTTTCGGTTTTTTGATTCTTCATAACAGCTTAACCGATTTTGCTGAAAATCTAGTCAGTTTTAAGTTGCGTAATTATGCGTCGAATGCAATTCGACCTACGTCGATATCATTTTTTGTTCTCGAGATGATCGAAACGAAAAATAATTCCAAACGCACATACGTACAAACACACAGGGGTATTTTATCTTAAAAACTGGTGCTGATGTTTATACTTAAAAGTTATTTATCCTGCATAATTGATTATTTTTTTAAAAAATAGTAAATTAAAATCAAAAATCGACCTGTTTTCGGATTTTTTCAGATTACCGTTTATTTAGCTAAAAATGAATTTATGCGTTACTTTATTGACGCACTGTATAATGTATTGTATTGTTGCAGTTTATTTTTATTGAGTACATTTAACTGTACACTTCTTACGTATCTCTTAGCAAATTAATCTGAAACATTTCGCATTATAGCATTAAATCTAAAATGTTTTTAAGATCCCAAACTCCTTTGTAATTAGTTAATGACAAACTGATGTCTTAAATTAATGAAAATGGTAACGTGAGGATTAAATTAAACAAAAAAGTGTAAAAGTGAAGTGAAGGAAGGCTAAACCTTTCTTTTAAGAGCCATTTTCAAAGTATATGGTTTTTCACTTTAATTAATTACCCGGTAGTGATTTAATTTTTAGCAGTAGGATTTTAAATTAAAATAAGTCAATTACCATCAATTCCTTATAAAACAAAAATGGTTTTTTTTTGTAATAAATAATTACTTCACAAAGTAGAAGCAAAAGAGCAAATACTGCGGTTTGGATATTAAGGTAATATTTGTCAACTACATATTTACTTTTGCATTTAATAACCCCACAATATCAGTTTGGTAGCGAGAGGGGGCAACGAACTGTTATAATATATAAATTATAGAAATGGCACGTTTTTTTTACTGGCAGGGCTGACTCGACCTCTGTTTGTCATACATACATATAGTAACGCCTTTTTCCTATAGGGATAGACAGAGACCACTTCCTTCCAATTGCTACGATTCTTACACACATCTTTTGTTTTCTTTACTTCCTTTAGTGCTCTCATACATGCTTGTCGGTTGTTAGTACTCTTGACCTGGCCTTTCGTCAAAACAATGTTCATGCGATCGAGATATGTTCGCCGAGGTCGACCTCTACCGACTTGACCATTCACACTCGCCGTATAAATTTGTTTCATCAATCTTCCTTCATCTATTCTTTCTACGTGTCCAAACCATTTAAGCATTTCTTTATCTATCTGTGTAACTACATCTTCTTTTACACCACAGCGTTCTCTTATCTCACTAATTTTTACTTTATCCAACCGAGTCACTCCGGCTATACTTCTCAGACTACTCATCTCCGCAGCATTAATCCTATTTTCATGCTTCTTCTGCTAAACCCAACATTCTCTACCATACGTGTAGGAACCAACACACCTCTATGCACAGCCAGACGTGCCTTTTTTGACACTTTTTGGCTGTTCATAAAGCTATGCAGTGCCCCATTCATTTGTTTTTTGCCAACACCCTTCGCTCAATGTCACTGTCATTCTTTTCATCTCCTGTAAACTTTGAACCCAAGTACACAAATTTATGTTCTTGTTCCACTCTTTCTTCCTTTATCGAAACTTCATATGCTTTTATGCTGTCATGCTTTCTTTTTTTTTAAAAACCATTACTTTCGGTTTGCTAACATTTATTTTCATTCCTTTGATTTTTAAGGAATCATGCTTAACATTAACCCTCGCCTGCAACTCCTCTTCAGATGACGCTAATATGACTTGATTATCGGCGTATAATGCATTTGACGATCAAATCATCTTTTTTCAATCCATACGCACTATTTTTCAAATCTTTTAAACAATCGTCTATGTATAAGTTAAATAGCCATGGTGAAGCCACACATCCCTGTCTCACACCTTTTTCGATGTTAACCAGTCCGTGCAAGCTCCGTTTATCCTGACAAAAGCAGTGGAATCCTCTGTTAGCACTTATGGCATTTACGCTTTGTAGGTACATAAATTATCTCCTTTCTTGATTTGTCTAATAAAAAAATATTTTAAAAAATGTGATACTGATACAAAAATATGTGTAAGAAGACGCCGCAAAATTACCGGAGAATTGGCGTTGTTGGTCTTTCCGCAGAAAGTAAAATTTCTCGCGTTATGAAAGGCGTTTTTGATCGTCTCCAACAAGAAATATGTGTACACGATTAACACGATTAAGTGACCTTACTCTACGCCACTGCCACATATTTAGACAACTTACAATTTTTAACATTATATCCTTTTTGTGTTTTAATTTTTTACATTTAGGTACATCTAACTCGTTTTTAAATATGCTTTTTTAAGTTTTTTTTTTGGAAAACATCGATAAATAACTCAGGACGCAACAACATTTTTGGATTTTTTCAAATCGGTAAAAAATCTAATTTAAATTATTATTTTTTGGTAACCGTCCGGAAAGTACTCACTTCCTGGACTGTTTTTTTTTTGAGAAAATAGCACTTTTTAGCTTAATTCAGGTAGTACTTATGTCCCGGACTAGGCTGAGAAATTGTTGTTATTTCCATAGCACCGAAATAGCTTACCGATGTAACATTAAAATGGTTGACATTTTGCTGAATAGTTTTTAATGGTGATTTTCGCAATAAATTTAACAATTTAACTGTGTTGAGAGGTACATTAGTGATTTCACTTTAAATTTTGTACACAATGTCGCGAATTTTAATTTTGTAAGCTTTAGGAAAGTCAACAGTCTTAAGATGTCAGTAGGGTTTTTTTTTAATTTTTTTTACCATTGCCATCTTTTACATTTTTTAAAACTAAGCTTAATTTTGTTCCACCAATACCCATCGCATCACACACACACACACACACACACACACACACACACACACACACACACACACACACACACACACACACACACACACACACACACACACACACACACACACACACACACACACACACACACACACACACACACACACACACACACACACACACACACACACACACACACACACACACACACACACACACACACACACACACACACACACACACACACACACACACACACACACACACACACACACACACACACACACACACACACACACACACACACACACACACACACACACACACACACACACACACACACACACACACACACACACACACACACACACACACACACACACACACACACACACACACACACACACACACACACACACACACACACACACACACACACACACACACACACACACACACACACACACACACACACACACACACACACACACACACACACACACACACACACACACACACACACACACACACACACACACACACACACACACACACACACACACACACACACACACACACACACACACACACACACACACACACACACACACACACACACACACACACACACACACACACACACACACACACACACACACACACACACACACACACACACACACACACACACACACACACACACACACACACACACACACACACACACACACACACACACACACACACACACACACACACACACACACACACACACACACACACACACACACACACACACACACACACACACACACACACACACACACACACACACACACACACACACACACACACACACACACACACACACACACACACACACACACACACACACACACACACACACACACACACACACACACACACACACACACACACACACACACACACACACACACACACACACACACACACACACACACACACACACACACACACACACACACACACACACACACACACACACACACACACACACACACACACACACACACACACACACACACACACACACACACACACACACACACACACACACACACACACACACACACACACACACACACACACACACACACACACACACACACACACACACACACACACACACACACACACACACACACACACACACACTGATGTATGAATAAAACTGGTAGCAACGGACCTCCATTGTTCTATTTCTAATGGGCGGGGTTTGCGCCAAAGGGGCACGTGGCGAGCTGAGTGGAGGGGTCGGATTCGAGAGTCAGGCCTAATCTCCAACCATTAGAGAGAGCGCGAAACAACCTCTTGAGCGACTGCCTCTTTCTCATCGGGAGCCAACTATCACATCTAGACCCGCATGAAATAAACAGATGTAGACACCTAACTTTAAAAATAAAATTATTAATTATTGCTACAGGTAACAAAAAAAAGAAAATAAATAAAGAGAAAAAGGATTAAAACTTCATAGCAAAGGAATCTATGACTAAACCAACAAACATATGGAGAAGTCATATAATTCTTTAGCTACAAAAATGATACTGGTAAGGAGCCTGGTCTTCTCAATCTTTCTCTATGGGTCAGAATGCTGGTCGCTCAAAGTAACGGACAAAAAGAAAATTGACGCCCTGGAAATGTTCTGTTGGCGTAGAATGCTGAGAATCTCGTGGACACAAAGAAGAACCAATGAATCAATACTTCAACAAATAAAACCAAAAAAGAGACTAAGAACAATAGTAGTTAAAAACATCGCTAAAGTTTTTGGCCACGTAGTACGAGGCCTTGAAAAACTAACCGTTAAGGGCATGGTAGCCGGAAAAAGACCCCGAGGTAGGTCCCCCACTAAATATACGGACCTCATCACTAACATCACGGGACAAAGTCTAGCCTGCACATTCAGGGTGGCAGAGAATAGAGAGAAATGGAGACATATTGTGGAGAGCAACTCTTGAAAGCACGATACTCGAATATGAGATAGCGACTAAGAAGAAGAAGAAGTTTTAGGTATGCTCTACCCAATTAAATATTAAACTGACCACCGGTATTTATTTTTTTTTAAAAAAAGTGTCCTATGTGTTTAACTCTTGAAAGTATGTGTACAAAATTTTATAATGATCGGTTGAGTAGTTTACGCGTGAAAGCGTACAAACTCACATTCGCATTTATAATATTATGTAGGATGGTCTGATGGTTTTGAATTCAATGTAAATAAATTATTTGTGCGATTATATTTATGTAATAGTTTTTAAAATATAATTTAACATGTCAGATAATGTTTAAGCTTTTATATTATGTAATCAAGTATCTATATATTAACACGAGTATTTTAAAGTTCATTCTATAAAACAAAACTTTACTTTGTAAAGACGTGCTCTGGTTCGTAAAATAAAAAAACTTTGCTTTGAAAAACGTTGGTTTAAATTATACGTGAATGTTTTAACAATTCCAATCCGTTTTCATTTCAGTCCATCCCTGGAAATTTAAACTAATTGTAGTTAGTCTTTGACATACAATGTTTCTTCCAAAAACCTTGTTTAGGCGCTCCTGTTTAGTTTTCACGAATATATTGTAGAGAGGTGATTTAAAATTTCCTTTTTTTTACGTTAAAAAGATTGGGATTGAGCAGTGAAACCCTTATTTTTATGTTTGTGGAATCGCTGGTCAAATAAACGGGATTGGTGAAAGATCAAACGTCAAAATGTTGAACTTAGTTTTATAGAGCGATTATCTTAAAGAAAAAAATATTCTCTTTGATATATTTCCGTTAAAGGTATGTGTTAGCGCTCTTTAAAATTCCTTGATTTTCACATTCTTACATACTTTATTATCTACTTATATAATATTATAAAATACAATATTATAAAGAAATTATTGTAAAATTAACGCAATGTATTGTAACAAAATATCTCACACTTGTGAATTTCGTTCCTTTTTGATATAACTTTTTATTTTCCTCGTATATTTTGTTTTCATGATTTCCATTAAAGCTTATTAATAGGTTGATTAGTTAAATGTTGACAGCTAAATATGTTCTATGTTAAATAGGTATTGTAGATACTACATAGTTGTCATTTCAGAACTAAGATTATTTTGGCTTATTTTCATATAACTAATTAAATCGTTTTATATTTTTTTTGCATAAATAAAGTAATTCAGCATTGTGACAAGGTATACGAGAGGTAATTGAAAAAGTTATCAGGAATATTATAGAATTCGATTCATGAGAATTCTAATCTATTATGTTGTGAAATTAAATACATTTAATTAGATCTGGCAACAACCGTTAACTCAGATCTGTCGATAAATAGAATTTTGTTGAAAAGGGATAAAAGGACAGGTACTTGCTCTTTTTCGTCGTTGGGCTTTCCTGGAGAGAAGACGTTAATTTTTGATAGCGTTCCTGAGTTCTTCTTTGAAGTGTGTAAGAAGGTAAGTAAATTTCTTGTAAATAAAGATATTACGTTTTGATATTTTGATAAAGACATATTAGAGTACAACCGTATGAAGAAAATTATTTTTGCTTTCCTGAGAAAGATATAACTACAACCATACAGATACTTTCCAGTTGAATCAAACACGCTGACAACGTTTCATTTTACATCGAACCCTTATTTACTCAGAAGAAATTTGAACAGTTTAAAAATAAACCAGTCCAATTAAAAAAAATATTTCAACAACATAAAACCTGTACGGGAAGTTAATAATGAACAAATAAATTAGTTATTCATAAATTTATAACGATACCGATTTTTTCAATTTTTATGAAACTACCTGAACGTATAGTCTTTAAAGGGTAAGTTAAAGAAGAAGGTTTTGGTAAGTTTGTAAAAGATTAAACAGTTTTTGTTAGAAGTCACTTACTTTTTTATTACCTAATATTAAATCTTTCTCTTTTTGTCAGTATTCAAAAACTCAACAACTATTTTAAAAATAATTTTTTGGCACAGGGTAAACGTCTAATTTGATTGGCCTAAAATATAAGCTCTAAAATATAAGTCACTCTTTACAAAACTTGTAAAACCGTAAAAGATACCACAAGTAAACGAAGAGAATTATTATACGTGCCGTTTAGCAATTTTTATGTGGCAGATGAGGTTTTTGGAAAGCCGAGAATCAGTGGATAAAAAACGTGAAGGACGTGCCTTATTATTAAGATCGGCATTTGAATATCAGAACTATAGCAGATATGGTAAATTAATAGAAAAACTTATAAAAAATGTTCACGTTGATTTAATTATAAAAAAGTTTTGTGAGATAATGGTTCCCAAAAATTTTTCTTATGATTAAAAATCCAACAATTAAAAACTTATTTTGTTTGCTAGGAATCCTGCATCTTAAGACATAAAAGAGGTGAGAGGCTCAAATATAAATTTAGAAATTTTTAACTTCCCAGTGGAAAGTTATAATAATAGGTCCGATTTTGCGAATCCCGAATTTTGAAATATCTCCACATTTCAAGGTCCCCATAGTCGAATACAATAGTTTTTAAGTGGGCGTTTGTGTGTGTGTGTGTGTGTGTTTGTACGTATGTGCGTATGTTCGTATGTGCGTTCGGAATTATTTTTCGTCTCGATATTCTTGAGAACAAAAAATGATATCAACGTGGGACCAATTGCATTCGACGAATAATTACGCAACTTAGAACTGGTTAGATTTTTAGCAAAATCGGTAAAGCTGTTTTTATTGAAGAATCAAAAAACCGAAAAAAATGGTAAACTACCTGAATTTTGTAATTTATAAAATATACTATTTTTAATACAGAATTTTAAGATCCTTAAAATAATATGATTATTGCCTGTTAGGCATATTAGTATGAATAATATGATAACAATATTTCATAAAAAGAGATAGTTTTAGAAAACAAAGTTAGGAATTGGAGAATTTTAAACTTGTGTCACTATTGAGAAAATAGCATTGAAGACGCTATAACAGTAAAAAAAATTTTGTTAGTAATAATTAATCATTGTTTATATCAATTGAATATTGTTACTGACAAATGATTATTAATAATTATAATTAAAATTTTTTTTTTCATTGTTATAAATAATTTGAAATCGTTTTTATAATAATTTTAATAATTATTATTATAAAAACAAAAAATATGGTATTTTTTAATTTTTTCCACTGGGAAGTTATTCGTGTGGACCTTTTGGGTCGCACCCAGACCACTGGTATTTCTTATTAAAACTAAAAGTTTATTAATAAACACAAAACCATATTAAACTTATTGTAAAGGATTCTTCATTCGAATAGTCTAGATCGTACATTGTTTTTATTATTTATTGCTGCATGCAATAAAATTAGTATGGAAGTAAAAGTTAATCTTATTTTTAAATATACCGACTTTGTTTAATAAAGGTCCTTTTTTAAAATCACCAGCTATAATTGTCTTATAAAGTTTTAAATATTTTTTCTCAGTATAAAATAAAAATTTCTCCAGTATTTAAAAAAAAGCTTGAGTGCCTTTTCCCATCATCTTATATTATCCAATGGATGGTTAAACTCCTAATATTCTATTCATGAAGAGGGTAGACATAGATAGATCATCTTGCGGACATTAAGAATTGAAATGGTTTTTAATAACTTGACAAGAATGTTTCCGAGATTAGTAAAACTTGAGACGAGATTCCAATTTGAGCTTTAGCCTGAGGAGTTGCCATTTTAACTTGAGAAGCAGCCTTCAAATAGCTCATACATATTGAAGATAGTAATATATAGGACTCAATTTGTGCCTTGTTCTAGGGAGAATTAATTTTATGAATGGGCTAAAGATGCAGAGGCGTATTATATAAAACAAAATGATCGTATTTAAAAGTTGTTAAAATACCTCTAAGCGTAAATTTATGTTAATACCTATTATATCTTAAACGAAGTTTAAAATTTTATTTATTTATTTACTCCACCAAAATTTTGGCTTTCACCAGAATTTTTTTGTAAATGGTTACCAAAAGGTTTCTATAATAAAATTTAAAAAATAATGAGTTAAAGTTAAACCTATTTAAATAAAAATTCTTTAATCTAGAGTTAAACTGAAATTAAAGGATTTAAGGTTTCATCGTTACATATTTTCCTAAAAATTTACATGGATATGGAATATCATAAATTCAGTGGACATGGAACATTACTTTAAAATTAAAACTAACTTAAATTCATTCACTTATCCCTGAAAAATTTACAAAACTTGCATGTACCTACCATACATAAACTTAAATTAAATGGAATGTTATCTCAGATAAGTCCACCAAAAACGTTCAACAACGAACAATAAAAGAAAGTTATGGCTGTCGACATAAAGTTTTGATGCAATAAGAGATTTCAAAGTCAATAAATATTTTTTTAAATATTCAGAATATGGCAATACGTCTTGCTATTGGTGCATTTAGAACTAGTCCCGTTAAAGTTATCCAAGTCGAGGCATTCCTTATCCCGTTAAAACTACATCGAGAAATGAGAACTGCTTTATATGCTTCTCCGTGAAATTTTTACTAAGAAGCTTTTACTACATCGTCGCCGTTCTCAACAGCTTGGCCTGTCATACTCAACAACTTGGCGTATTTTACGTTAGTATCTTTCTCTGAAAGCATACAAAAGTCAATAAGTGCAAGAACTGAAGTCAACCGACCTTCCGAATAGTTTCCAATTTAGTCATCGGGCTCTTGACAAGCTTGCAGAAGATCCACTGTATTCGAAAAAAAAAATTGTTCACCGATGGGGCCCATTTTTGGCTTAATGGGTTCGTAAATAAACAAAATGCCCGTATTTGAGACGATGAACAACTCAAAGAGGTTTTAGAGCTGCCATTAAATCCAGACAAAACAACTGTTTGGTGTGGTTTATGGGCCGGTGTAATTATCTGTCCATATTTCTTTAAAACAGAGGCCGGCAGGAATGTTACTGTGAATGGTGACCCTTATCGCGCCATGATTTCTGAAATTGAAGCCCGTGGTCTCGACGAAATTTGGTTTTAACAAGATGGCGTCACTTGCCATACCGCCCGTGAAATCATGGTTTTACTGCGTGTACAACTCGGCGAACAGATCATTTCACGCTTTGGACCAGTAAATTGGTCGGTTAGATCATGTGACATCACACCTCTTGACTTTTTTCTTTAGGGTTATGTAAAGTCCAAAGTCTACATGGATAAGCCGGCTACGATTGAGGCATTGGAGGCCAATATTACTCGAGTCATTGGCCAAATACCACTCGATATACTATCACGCGTAATTGAAAATTGGAACTTGAGAATGGACCTTGTTAGCCGTAGTCGCGGACAACATTTGAGAAAAATTATCTTTAAAAAATAATTGTAAGAAATGGTCCTTTTGTATGCTAGTAAAGATTATAAAATTAAATTGTTTTGAATTATTGCAATAAACTATAAAAGTATAATAAAGCCCGACAGCGAAAATTAGATGTGAAAATTATGACTGCTGTATGTACCTACATATTTTTAATATATAGGTATAGGTGGGTCAATTATATATCAGAAAACAAAATTCAATGCCTGTCGTAGGCATATAGCCAGAGGAGTATTTTGTTTTCTTATATATAATCGACCCACCTATACCTATATATTAAAAATATATAGGTACATACAGCAGTCATAATTTTTACATATATATATATATATATATATATATATATATATATATATATATATATATATATATATATATATATATATATATATATCCCGTGTATCTAGTACCAGGCCTATTATTATTAGGTTTTTCGAACTAATTTTCTATTCTCTCTTAGCCAATGATTTATCTAAAGCACCATAAAAAATGAACTACTTCTGATATTAACACCTCACTTACTGTTTGGAAGAAAGAAGACACATCAAATACAACTTACCGAGCAAGATTTTTTGAACAACTACAAAAATACCCATAACATTTAATTATATACGGTAATGGGTCACGAACAGAACAAGGTACAGGAGCCTCTATAGTAGTTACCATCAGCTTACTCATGAATTTTAAACTCAATGTGTACCATTTTTACGGCAGAACTCTATGAAATATGGCAAGCTTTGCTGTTCTTCTCTTTTAAACAAAAGTTTGATCTGCACTGACTCATTAAGTGCCACCGAAGCTTTAAGGAATATTTTTTTTTCCATGGGTTATAGGAATATTCGAAACAGTAACCTCAATAAAAACTAAACATAAAAAAGTCACTATTATATGGATCCCGGGACATTAGCGGTAATAAAAAAGCAGATTTTGCGACTAAAGGTGCAACTGCGAACATAACGGATAGTGGAATCCCAATTCCATATTATGATATTAAATCTGCAATAAAACAAAAAAACCACGACAATATGGCAAAACCAGTAAAACAATTTCTTTGGTCAACAGGGATTAATTAAAAATGGTGTAAAAAATGGACATAGGTACCCGATGTATTTAAAAGAAAAGAAAAATTTAGCTTCTGTAGAATGGGAATTGGGCACACAAATCTTATCTACCTTTACCTTCTGTTAGGTGCACGCAGACCCCGGTGTGAGAGATATCGATGTCGAACTCAGATGCTGTACAAAATAAATTAATGAACTTCCTTAATTGTGCAGGATTACTAAACAAATTATAAACTATAATAAACTAACGAATAAAATGGTCTAAGTAGTCCATGCTCTATAAAAGACATATATTTATAATAAAATAAAGAATTAGTTAAAATAAAAGTAAATAGTTAAGTATATATATATATATATATATAATTATAGAAAATGTTTATAGTTTTCTATGATTACATTATAGTTTTCTATAATTTATGCAGATTATAATACTTCTTCGCAGAAACTATTCACCGGGTGGTGCTTGTTAAAAAGTACAGATGGCGCTTTCCGCGTAGCACTTCATGTGTACTTGGTAGGAGTCGGAGCTGTTGATGTGTCCAGTCGAGGTTGACCTGCCCTATGCTGAAGAGGGGCAACACACACCGAAACCGGTCCATAGGTGGTCACTTCGGATGGATAAATATTACAGTTCCTTCTCTTACTTAACAATCATCTGCATATCGTTACCCGAAATGGGGTATTATACACGAGTATGTATCAGATATAAATCAATTCCTGTCGCAGCATATATCCAGAGGAGTAGCTGTTTTTTGATACATAATCGATCCACATGAACCTATAATATAGGTGACATACAGCGAAATTAGCTAATTTTTTTATAAATCAGTTATACATTTTTCATATATATATATATATATATATATATATATATAAGTAGCATAAATCATAACATGAACATAATTAATTTTTTGGAAGTGAAGCTAATACAATTATAAACAAATCAAAAAGCATTCACCAGTCCTGTTGCACTCTACGAGTATAAAGTTGTGAGTTCAGTAATTGATCAGAAATCCCTATATTTTACATGGTCCAGTATTTTGTCGTTTTTAGCATAAAAAAAACCTTAAATTCTTTATTGACAGTATGTTTGGATGTTATATTTATAGTCAGTTGACTTGTACCGGCCGTTAAATGATTAAAATTTTGCTTTGTAAATGGAATCAATCGCAATATTGTAAACTTTTTGTATCTAATACAATAAAATTGTTTTTAATAAAGAATGGTAAAGAACTTTTAGATTTGTGTACATAAAATTGGCATTTTAAAAGATTTTATTTAAAAAAAAATCTTTTATTTTTGTATTTACGTGAGACAGTTTTTAACCAAATAATTTTAAGTGAGGACGAGATCACCTTTTAAATATTTTCGACATCATATATAATTATTTAAAAAATAAAGAATTCCCTTTTTTTACTGCCCTTTGCACGTCCATGTTTACTTGCAGTCTGTTTTCTTGAATGACGGAATTAGAAGCGGCTATGAGATGGCTAAAACGATTCCATATTTAAACTCCAATGTGGTGGTGTGTGCATAATTTATTCGAGTGTAAATTATGGGTTTAACCCTTAGATTAGAGTATTGTCTTGTGGTTAGATTGTTGTAGTAACCATAAGCAAAATGAAACGATGGAAATGTTTATTTGGGGTGACAAATAATGCAAACTCATTTAAAAGTTAGTTGCAAATTTGTCAAGGAAGAAAAGTTTAGGGTTTATTCTACTTGTGGATAATAAAATATTTCAGGAAATATGAAATTACACATTTAATGAGTTTTAGTCTGTTAGTAAATACGGTGTTTTGATTTCAAAACCAGCCATTTCAAATAACTTCAAATTTTGCGTAAATGTAAGAAAAACACATAAAATTTTAATCAAGCGGGAGGTTTAAAAATGTTATTCTGCTGGTGTCAAGTGGCACCCCATTAACATACCCCACCCCTTTTTTAAAATAACAAATAGTAACCCTTACCTTGTGATACATTAAATAATAACCCAAGAAAAATGCAAATGATTAATAAAAACAACAATTTATTCCATCGATTTATTTTGCAGATAACATAAAAAGTTAATTACTAACAGTTCCTTAAATGTATTTACAGTTCAAAGTGTGCTACATTAGCAGCCTTCACGAGTTTCATCGACCTAACCCAGGCATTCGATAGGGTACGGTTAACAGACGTCTTGGCCCTACTACAAAAGAGAAGAATTCATCCGAATGTAATAAAGACCATCGAAGAATTGAACAAGAACAACTATACATATGTAAGAACTGCAAATAAGCTAAGCAATAAAATACCTATGACAACCGGAATCAGGCAATGAGATAGCCTAAGCCCAATCCTATTTAATATCATCATGGATGAAATTATAAATGAAGTCAAAGTAACTGGGAGAGGATATCGAATGGTAGATAAAGAAATAAAAATCATATGCTACGCTGATGATGCTGTAATCGTATCGGAAGACGAGGACAACCTACAGAGACTCTTACACAAGTTCCAAAAAACAGCTGAAGAATTTAATATGCAAATATCCATCAAGAAAACCAAATCGCTAACAATATCCAAAGAACCGAGAAGATGTAAACTCGCAATCTATGAGCAGAGTGTAGAACAAGTGATGTCCTTTAAATATTTAGGAGCTAACATAACTAGCACTAGAAATATTAAGGAGGAAGTAAAAGCTCAAACAACAAAGGCATCTCTAATCTCAGGATTCTTGAGAGACATAATCTGGAGAAATAAACACATGAGTACCAGAAGGTCAGAATATATAAGACATGTGTAAGACCGATTATGACATACGCGATAGAGACCAGAGCGGAGAACACGACTACAAAGCGACTTCTTAGATCAACGGAAATACGAATTCTTAGATCGATAACTGGCTATACCTTACTTGACCATATAAGAAGCGAAGAGATAAGGGAAATATGTGAAGTCCAAGACATAGTAAGATGGGCAAGAAACCGAAGAAGAGAATGGAGAGACCATGTTAGCAGAATGCCAAACGACCGGCTGGCAAAAATTGTGAGAGAGAAGCGGCCCAACACACCACGCCCAACTGGACGCCCACCAAAAAGATGGTATGATAGCTGGTCTTCATCGTCCCAATTGTTTTTGGGCAACCTTTGAGGCAAACACAGGACGTAGTCCTAACGTAAGAAGAAGAAGAAAAAGCTTTAGCTCTTTAATGTCTTCGGAAGGAGTTTTGTAAACTAATGTTTTTAAATAGCCCCCTCCCAGAAAAAAATAAAGTGGTGTTAGATCTGCCAATCCAATTTCTAGTAAATTGTTTGTCCTGTCATTTTCTTATAGTTAGTGCGTAATGTGGTGTAGCTTTGTCCTGTTAAAGGTATATATAGGATGGATTCTAACCTGGCAATAATAGTTTTTTTAAAATTACAAAATTAATAATAAATAAAACATTTAAGAAATACTCATTAGTTTTACATAAAATACATGTCGATATTGAAAAATATCTCAATTCAAAGAATATTCTACAGCCATGCAAATTTTCAGGGAGGGTTCATATGGTGAGCCAATGCAATGGCAAATAGTCGAACTTGTATTGATTTTTAAGCAGATGACTTGCAGACGGTACATTATACCGTATACCCTAAACCTTGGTATTGATTTTAGTTTACTTCATTAGTTTTTATTTTTCAACAAAAACAGAGCATATCATCACTATTAAATTAAAACAACCACTCGAAGAGAAAATAAACTTTACAGGGTGTTTCACGAAAAGTTTTGATTAAAAGTAATGGCAGATACAGCTATGTTAAAAATCTAAAATTACGAAGCTGTAGGTTTTGGATTACGCTGAGTTTAAATATGTTGTCCTGAAGTTACATTTGGTCGATTTGAATATCTGTCTGCAAAAACACGGAAAGTCCGTTTAACAATTCTATTTTTATTATTTACTATAAAATACAAAGTGGTAAAGAAAATTGCCAAAACAACATTAACAATTAACATTCTAACTATCAAATCTTTGACAGCCAAAGCCTACCTTTTACTATACCTACCTTTTGCTATATTTTAACTAAGATAATAAAATAACTCAGTGGTTGGATTTTGGTATAGGGAATACTGATACCAAACGAATTGGCTTAAAAAAATACAGCGAAAAATGTAATAAAATACAGAATGTTTTATTTAAAGTAAGCAAATTATAAATTGTGCATGTTGACGGCTAAGTTTAAAACACCCTGTATAAAATATTAATGAGTTGGACTTATGGAGTTAACGGGTAAGCACTTCTTTATAAGTTACAATTTTACGTCACTTGCTTTGTTATTAATGGAGATATCTTTATTCAATGTGGACTAGGATTTTTTCAAAATTTTAAAAAAATCTAAATATATCGAAAACACTTCATTTTTGGTATGGGACATTGTGCACAAACATTATCCAAAATTTTAAGCAAAAATCTAAAATAAAATAAAAAATATTAGGTTCTATTTAAAATAACAAAGTTAACGTCTACTTCCGGTATAACCGGAAGTGACACATTCAGTACAACATTATATTTGAACTCAGCGTCATCCAAAACCTACAGTTTCGTTATTTCAGATTTTTTAACATAACTGTATCCGCCATTACTTTTAATCAAAACTTTTCGCGTCACACCCTATAATTACATACTAACGTGGCCTTATTTAAAATGGTTTTGGATCCTAACTAATTGTGTGATAAAAAAATCTCTTAAAATAAAATAAAACAGAAGCTATTGATATCCAAATGTGCTTGAGAATTAAACAGTTAAAAATTATGGTTATTCATTATTTTACGTTGTAGAGAAATGTATTCCTGCGTTTTGCAATCTATGAAAGGCCAATTTCATTATTCAATACGAAGCGCAATGGGAGTTATTTTTCAAAAAAATTATGCGGTTTTGCATATGTGTTAAGATTTCTTAAAATGTGCTTTATTAGCTGTAACTACATGTACTCATTTATTAAATGATTTAATGACTCCAACAAATAATAAACTATACAGACTTTTGATAATAATTTTTTTTTAAAAAAGGTTTCAATAGCCACATACTTGAAACAATGTGTACCTATAAATGTATTGTTATTTGTCATTATTTTATTAAGGTTTTTGTAAAAGCAAAATATCTAAATATCAGTCTGCATAGACCTACAAATATTCGTAAGTAGTATCAGCTATTAAAAATGTCATCCCAATTCCAGTTGATTAAAGATAACAGTAACACTGACACGAAGCCATATTATTGTTATAATTAAAATCTAAATATAAGTAGGATTTCACAGTAGGTATTTGGCCGTGCGTATTGACCGTTAGCCAAAAAAAAAGTAAAGTCTATATTGAAATTAAAAGTTTTTTGTCTACGACAAAAATAAATTTGAACATGCTCTAGTATTCTCCTAGATACAAAGCAAAGTAGCTAAATATTACGCAGTCTTATGTTGTTTGTTTTAGCACTGTTAAAATATAATGAAATTAGAATGTGATGCCACTTTATTCGTCCGCCAAAAATATTGTGGTGTCGAGCTGGCAAACTGTTATAACGTTTGATATATTAAGTCCACAATGCCAAAACGTTATTTTTTTAAAAGCAAAAGGTTATCAATATAACATTAATAAACAGAATCTTATAACATTTAAATTATTTTTTACATACATACATTTAGTCACGCCTTTTTCCCCTAGGGGTAGGCAAAAACCACTTCCTTTCACTTGCTACGGTTCTTGCACACATCTTTTGCTTCCTTTACTTTCAGCAGTGCTCTCATACATGCTCGTCGGTTGTTGGTACTCTTGACCTTTCGTCGAGTGGAGAACCAACAATCTTGTTGACTTCAACGCCCAGAAAATACAAAGCGCCACGTTTTTCAAGAAAATGAATTCCTCAAATCATTTCATCACGATGTCCGGAAATAACCTTGAATCAAGTCACTCCATCTCGATTTTGAAAGTAACGGTGTCTAATAAAATGTCTTGGCATGATCATGTTGCTAACATCGCAAAATCAGCAAGCCAGAGGCTAGGTTTTCTGTGGAAAGCTAGAAAGTTTATTTCTTCTGATCAACTGTGGACGACGTACAAGGCTCAAATCTGACCTCTACTGGAGTATTGCTCGCACATTTGGGATTCAGCATCAAGGCATTCTCTTTGCCTTCTAGATTCCATTCAGAAAAGGGCCATTTGGTTGATAAACAGGTCAAATTTCACAGATACCCTTGACCCACTAGAACATAGAAAAAGAGTTGCAGACCAGACATTACTCTACAGATATTTCCATGGCAGATGCTTCAGAGAAATAAAAACTCTTGTACCACCACTGGCCACATTCGGCCGAAAAACTCGGCACGCTGATTAGTACCACTAATCCTTTCCCCCGTCTGCGGCCCACACGATATGACTAACCTTTTTGCGACTATTTTTAGTAAAAGAAAAACATGGCCTTTCTTTAAAACAATGTTGATCGTATCGAGAATAATAAGTTAATATAAAATCAAAATTTTAATTTAATAAAAAAAAATAAAGTTGTTTATAGAATGTTAATTTTTGTTAAATACTTCTTTTACACTAAGCAAAAATAAACACTTTCCTGTCCTATCGAGTTATAAAAATGTCAATCTCAAATTATACACTGTGTTGATTTGAGGTTTATTATTCTCAAAAAGTAATCGTTCTTTGTAGAAAAATAACACTGATTCTTTCATGAAGATTGCTGTAGTCGTTAATATTTTGTTCTGTTTAAATTTATTCCTATAAGAATCTCTCACTTTTATTCACAATATTATTCTTAAAGCTCTTTTTTGACAAATAAAAAGTTTACCGACATTGATACAGCTTACAAATAATATAATACCATATTTAACTTGACTCTCAATGACAGCATGGTAGACCATTTTTAAATTTGAAAAGTTCAATAGTATATTTCATTAAGAGTCGAGAAAATATGGCATACAATGGCTGAGTTTGGCATCCCACCTAAGCTGATCAGAGTAACCAGAACTTGTGTTGAGGGTTCTAGGTAAAGATTGGTGATGACCTCTCAGATGTGTTTTAGGTGAGCACATGTTTTAAACAGGGAGACGCACTATCACCCACGCTTTTTAATATCGCATTGGAGAAAGTAGTAAGAGAAGCCCAAATTAAAACTCAGCTATTCGAAGCCAGTGAATTAAACTTGCTGCTAACATATGTCGACGATATAGACGCGGTGAGCATAAGCGTCATAAAAATAAAACAACTATTTTACAAAATCAAAAAAGAACATGCATTTATGGGGCTTAACGTCAACGAGGCCAAAACAAAATATATGCATGTCTCAAGACCAGGCAGAGCTAGGGTAGGACAAAATGTGACCATGGACATATACAACTTTGAAAATTTAAGACAATTTAAATACTTAGTGTCCACAATAACATCCGACAACGATATATGTGAAGAAATCAGAGAACGCCTAAAGTCAGCCAACAGGTGCTTATACAGCCTAAAGGATTCACTAAAGTCCAAATACGTGACTGGGAGAACGAAAATCAAAACGTACCAGACCATGATAAGACCCGTGGTAATGTACGGCTGCGAAAACTGAACTCTAACGGTGCAAAATGAGGAACTCATTCGAAGATTCGAGAGAAAAGTGCTGAGGAAAATTTTCGGACCCACCAAAAGCCAGGATACGCGAAGCTACCGAATCAAAACAAATGCAGAACTAAAACAAACATATCAGCCAGAACTGATTAACCTTGTAAAGACACAAAGGTTGAGATGGGCAGGCACGTATGAAGACAGCCAGAGGATAGAATGGTCCGCTTAATATGGGACAGAGCACCAGAAGGAAGACGCCCACTTGGAAGACCGAGATTAAGGTGGCGTGATAATATTTCATCGGACCTCCGGAAAATGGGCATCGGGAATAGTCTAAAAGTTATGAAAGACCGAGATAGATGAAGGACATTTTTTGCCTCAGTCAAGGCCCATCAGGGGGTTTAGGCTCTAAGGAGTAAGTAAGTAAGTAAGTCGAGAAAATAGGCTTTTTTCGTGCGCGCGCGACAATTTGCCGTGAGAGTCGCAGCCGAACACGTAAAGTCGTGCAAGCACGGAAAAAGCATTTATGGACGTGTAATGAAGAACACTTTACATTATATCTACCTGAAAATCACAAATTGTTAAGATATTATCACTTAAAATATCAAAAAATTGTCAAAAAACAAGCGTTATTTACCCCGTTGCTAAGAAAATTAAATTTGCGATTTTTAGAGAACTGTCAATAACATATTATTTTATTTTAACATGCAGGTAGGCAGCTGGTGACACTAGTGCACCGTAAAATTTTCCGTGCGGGCACACGGAAAAAGCCCACTTTCGGTGCGCTAAATAGGCATGTAAATATAGTGTTTTCAGGTAGGTGTAATGAAAATATTTGTTCAGTACAATTAAAGTGTAAGTTAACCTTGATACCATTTGACGAATATTATCAATTTGTTGTAACCATGACAGGGTATTATCCAAAATCATTCCTAGAAATTTAACATTTTCTCCTGATATGTGTGTCATAAATTGTATAAACTTACATTTGTTGAACCTCATTCTTTCCAGGACGGGCATAAACATAGAAATCCATGGATATAGTAATCAGAATAATCTGATATTTTTATCGAATTATTGCATTGTCGTCGGTCTTTGACAAGTGTGCAAAGTTTAAATTAAATCTGACCGCTTAAAGTAGGGCAAAAACGAGGCCAAAGGTCAGTTACAAACATACATACATACAAGATACAGGTGAAACTAATATAATCGTGTTAAACATAGATGGATAAATTCCTTGGAAAAGAAAATTAGCTACACAAAGTACTTATCTTACGCAGACTAAGTCGCGGGTACCATCTGGTAATATAAGACTGATTTCGTTACTATTTTGTAAATTAAAATACTGAAAATTAATAAATATTTACATTTATTTATTTTTACTTTATTACATTACGTAATTTACCGCTATCGGTGCGAAGTATTCGCACGGGTCACCTCTAGTAATTTCATAAACTTTTTATGCACGAAATAAAAAAATTTACTTCTAAATTTTCGATTGGTTGCTGATAAAATATTTTATTTTTATTTCTTAGTGGAGTCTTTGCATAAAGTTAAACGTAAGTTAAATAAGAAATAAAGAATAGATCCAAATTTTATAAATAAACCTTTATAAAAAAAATAATCTTTGATAGATGATGATCTAAAATATAACATTTTCTTTAACTTTAGAGACGCCATAGTAAATTCCGAACTGTAATAAGTATATCGCAAAAAACATACAAACTCATAACCTTATAATACTGGTAGGTGCGCAAACATTTTTTAATATTAAATTTTTCATTTAAAGTTATGATCTTTACAACCGAGGGGTGTAGGTAATTCGAAGAAATCTACTTGCGAAGATTGCATCTATTTAAAATAAATGGATCAGACAAGCTTAGTTAAGTGGGTATTTCTTTTATAAAAAAAATTTCTCGTAAGAAAGAGTGTGCTTCATTTTTTTGTTGATTAAAATTTGTACTGATTTGTATGCAAAAATAGCAAAATCTTAGAAATAATGGCTACCTACTTCTGACGTAGATTGTCTGTAATCTTTACATTTTTCTGTATGCCCCAAAAAATTATCCTTCTATCAATAGTTGTTTAAAAATTCGTTTAAACTTGTCTAAATAACTACATCTTTAAATTAGGGATAAACTGTATATTCATATTTAAAATTCTGTTATTGATGGATGCAAGCGACGTGATTGGTCGTGGACCCTGGACCAATATAACATTTGAGATGACTAAAGCTTATAACCTATAATTTAACAATAAGCGTAAACTCTAACCTAAATAATTTACTACCCATTACAGTTTGTTTGATTGACTATCATTTTTAAATTACCTATTTTAAATTTTTTGTTGAAAAATATTTTTGTTTTGTCTCTGGGTGTTTTTGTATTCAAGATAAAACTAATTTTAAAACTCTCCCGGGTTTGTATCGTGAGCAAACTTAAAAATTTAAAAGTGATTGTTTGGTTTTTTTGCTTGTTTATTTTACTAATTTGTTATATGATTGAATTGAATTTTACCTGAATTTTACTCTTGTAGTGGCGATAATTATTAGCCTAACCTTACCTAACACCAACAGTACATGGTAAAGAAATTTGAAAAATGCGGAGACGTTTTAGAAAAGACCCGTTTTATTTGCTTTTAAATAAATATTTTTAATACTAGGGCAGTTTGATAAGTCAGTGACTTTTTGAATTTCCCGCGCAGTTACTACAAATGTAACAGTGCTGCCGTCAACTATAATCTATCAGTGGGCAACTTTATAATTTTGAGCAAGCTACGTCGTGAATTTTGTGTGCTAATTAAGCATTACTTTTTACGTAAAAAATTATCACTGAAACTAAGGAAAGACTTGATAAATACTACGGGGACTCAGCACCATCAATTTCAATGATCAAGAAGTGGTTTACAGAGTTCCGTTGTGGTCGTACCAGCACTAGTGACGCCGAACGTCCAGGTCGCCCAAAAGAAGTGATCACGCCGGAAATCATCGATAAAATCCATGAAATGATATTGGATGATCGGAGAATGAAAGTGCGTGAGTTGGCTCATGCTGTAGGTATCTCAACTGAACGGGTACATCATATTTTACACGAATATTTGGACATAAAAAAACTCTCTGCGAGATGGGTGCCGCGATTGCTCACACTCGACCATAAGCGCAATCGTGTGACCACTTCAAAAGAGTGTTTAGCGATGTTCAGCCGTAATCCGGACGAATTTTTGCGCCGTTTTGTTACTGTGGATGAAACATGGATCCATCACAACACGCCAGAGACCAAGGAACAATCGAAACAGTGGGTTGCTCGGGGTGAACGTGGACCAAAGAAGGCGAAACAGAGTCGTCTGTCAGCCAACAAGGTCATGGCCACAGTTTTTTGGGATGTACGCGGTGTCATTCACATCGATTACCTCAAGAAAGGTAAAACGATCACCGGCGAATATTATTCAAAGTTTTTGAACAGATTCGACGTTGATTTGAAGCAAAAACGGCCGCATTTGGCGAAGAAGAAAGTGCTGTTCCATCAAGACAATGCACGTGTGCACACTTGTCTAGTCACGATGGCCAAAATCCACGAATTGGGATACGAACTGCTACCCCATCCAGCATATTCTCCAGATTGAACTCCCTGCGACTATTTTCTGTTTCCAAACCTAAAGAAATGGCTGGGCGGTAAGAGATTTAAGTCGAATGAAGAAGTCATTACCGAAACAAACGCGTATTTTGAGAGCTTTGAAAAAACCTATTATTTGGAGGGAATAAAAAAATTAGAAAAACGCTGGACTAAATGTATCGAGCTAAAAGGTGATTATGTAGAAAAATAAAATGTTTATTTGCGGAAAAAAATTTGTTTTATTCAAAAATTGATTTTTATTTTTGCGTTTTTTATTTTTCACAGCAGTCATCTGATTATTAAAATACGTTCTAGATAGGTGTTAAAATACAATGATTATCCCTGCACATATTTTTCTATAAAGAAAAAAGTCATTAATACTTTAACTTAGAGCTGATTAGATTTTCAGCAAAATCTGTTAAGCTGTTTTTTATGGAAAATCAAAAAATGGTAAACTACCTGAATTTTGTAATTTATAAATTATACTATTTTTAATACAGAATTTTAAAATCAATTTGAAACAATTCGAAATCGTTTTTAATAATAATTTATAATAATTATTTCCACTGGTTAGTCGTGTGTATATTGGACCACTAATATTATTTTATTGGTTTAAAATTTTCAATTACTAAAATAATGTGTAGTAGGAATTGATTTAAGTTAAAAATAAATTAAATGAATTTTTGAATTTTACACGGAAAGAAATTATTTAAACTATTAACAAATGCTGAGGACACTGTGATTTACAAATGCAGCAGTCGCAAACACATGCAACAAAAGTCTTTTCGAGGACCATCATTATAAATATATACTTTATAAATCGTTTGAAAAAAGCTCACTTAAGATCATGAAGACCGCTGAGATTTCCGAGACAATGACGAGAGACAATGGCACTGCTTATTTAACTTGGGTTCGGGAACAAATGTGCAATAAAGTTCTATATGTTTTTCAGACAAGTCAAGATTTGGGATACATCCTGACTTAATACATGATAAAGTGTGGAGAGTACCAGACAATAACGTGCACAATGTATAGGATGTTTAGGAGGTCCATTCTTATGGAGTGAGTACAGTAATGATTTGGGGATGAATTAGCATCGAAAGTAGGACTGATATTGTTTCGCTAAAAAAATTGTAAATGCTGGTAGGTAAATTAAGTGAATACATACATAAATACATATAGTCACGCCTTTTTCCCGTAGAGGTAGGCAGAGACCACTTTCTCCCACTTGCTACGGTTCTTACAAACATCTTTTGCTTTCTCTGCTTTCATCAGTGCTCTCATACATGCTCGTTGGTTGATGGTACTCTTGACCAAGACTTCCTTCGAAACAATGTTGATCTTATCGAGGTATATTCTCCGAGGTCGACCTCTACCGACTTGTCCATTCACACTCGCTTTATAAATTTGTTTTATCCATTTCTACGTGCCCAAACCATGTAAGCAATTTTTTGTCTATTTTTGTAACCACATCTTCTTTAAAACCACAGCGTTCTCTTATCTCACTATTCTTTACTTTATCCAACCGAGTCACTCCGGCTATACTTCTCAGACTACTTACCTCCGCAGCATTAACCCTATTTTTATGCTTCTTCTGCCAAACCCCATATCCAATAAATACTTTAACTTAATTACATATGTACCAGCAACCGACGAGCATGTATGAATAAGCTGATAAAAGTAGAAGAAGGAAAAAGACGTTTGTAAGAACCGTAGCAAGTGAAAATAGGTATAACTATATGTATGGACGGTTCGATAAGTACTTACCCGCACCGCCCGACGGCACCACTATCTCAAAAGAAATTTACTATCGTGTAGTACATTTTCGTAAACGGCTACTGTCAAAATGTAAGCAGAATCGGACCGCTAGTTTTTTTTGACCGCGTGCGGAAGCGGGCGTGTCCGCGGATTTTAGAAAAATTCAATAAGAGCAATATCGATCGGTGATTCGATTCTTTTTTTTGGAAGGAAAATCGCGAAATCAAAGAGCACTTGGATGATGTGTACGGTGACTCTTTTCCTTCAATGACGACTATCAAAAATTGGTTTAAGTTTCAACATGGTCGCACGTAGGTTTTTGATGAGTCACGCCAAGTTGCCTCCAAAACGGCTACCACAGAGGATGACGTGACAAAAATCCACGATCTCGTATTGGCAAACCGCCGATTGAAGGTGCGCGAGATAGCTGAGATAGTAGACATTTTAAAAGACCGCGTGGGTCAGATCCTGCATAAAATTTTGAGCATGAGAAAGCTGTCGGTGCGATGGGTGCCGCGTTTGCTCACTCCGGATAACTGCAACCGTGACACCACTTCAGAGCAGTGTTTGACGCTGTTTAAGCACAATCCGAAGGAGTTTCTGCGTCGTTCCGTGACCGCCGAGGAAACATGGATCCACTAGTACACACCAGAGACCAAGGAACAAGTGCACTTTACCCGGCAAACGTGCTCCAAAGAAGGCGAAGACTGTCCTGTCGGCCGGAAAGGTGATGGCCACTGATTTATGGGATTCACAGGGTGTGATCTACATCGACTACCTGGAGAAGGGCGAAACGGTCACAGGGTTGTACTATGCCGAATTATTGGGCCGATTCGACACCGAATTGCAAAAAAAACGGCACCATGTGGCGAAGAAAAAAGAGCTCTTTCACCATGACAACGCACCGGCTCACACCTTCGTCCTTGCCATGGCCAAATTGGTCAAATTGGGCTACCAACTGCTGCCCCATTTATCGCAGTCTCCAGATATGACCCCGTGCGACTTATTTTTGTTTTTAAACTTGAAAAAGTCACTCGCCGGGAAGAAATTTGAGTTGAATAAGGAGGCCTACTTTGCAGACCTCGAGAAAACGTATTTTTCAAACAGGTTAAAGAAGTTGGAGGAGCATCGCTAGGTCAAGTGTATCGAACTACAAGTAGACTATATTGAAAAATAATTTTCCAATTTTCCAAAAATTTTGTTTTTCTTTTATAGGCTAAGTACTTATCGGACCACCTGTATTGTATGATTCCATATGTAGCAGCCATTGAAGAAAATGACTTACTGATGCATAATAATGGACGACTACATGATGCAGTAACAGTGGCTAGCTTCCTTGCTGTGGCATGCGCAATCAGTGGACTTAAATCCAATAAATCATAATTTAAACATACTTTATCTCCTCTTCTTAGGGTGCCGATCCGTTACGAATGTTGGCGATCATCACAGCGATCCGGATTTTGTCTGCAGCAATCCGGAACAGTTGTGTAGATGTTTTATTGAACCAGGTCCTGAGGTTCTTGAGCCACGATATCTTGCGTCTTCCTGGTCCTCTTCGTCCAAAGATTTTTCCTTGTAAGATTGTCTGCAGCAGACCGTATCTTTCTTTGTTTCGCATCATATGATCTAGGTATTCTATTTTACGTGCTTTTATTTTGTTTATCAGATCCAGGTCTTTTTTCATTGTCCTTAGAACTTCGACGTTTGTCACTTTTACCGTCGAAGAGATTTTCAGCATTCTCCTGTATAGCCACATTTCGAAAGCGTTGAGTTTTTTGGCTGTGGTTTCATTAAGTGTCCAGGATTCTGCACCATAAAGGAGAACGGAGAAGATATAGCATCGCAGGAGTCTCACTTTAGTGTCCAGGGTGATGTTATGACTTTAAAAGAAGGCGCTCATGCGGTTAAAGGTTGCTCTGGCTTTTCCTATGCGTGCTCGTATTTCCTGTAGGTGGCTCCAGATAAAGGAATGCTTAGATGGTTAGGACACGTAGAAAGGATGGATGAAGGAAGATTGTCGAAACAAATTTATAAGGCGTATGTGAATGGACAAGTCGATAGAGGTCGACCTCGGCGAACATATCTCGAACAGATCAACATTGTTTTAAAGAAAGGTCAGGTCAAGAGTACCAACAACCGATAAGCATGTATGAGAGCACTGATGAAAGTAGAGAAAGCAAAAGATGTGTGTAAGAACCGTAGCAAGTGGAAGGAAGTGGTCTCTGCCTATCCCTATGGAAAAAAGGCGTGACTTTTTGTATGTATGTATGGCTCCAGTCCTCATTTTTAATTGTTCCCAGATAGTTGTAATGATCAACTCTCTCGATAGTCGCTTGGTTTACGAATAGTTGGCTTCCTCTGATGTTCTGTTTGCTGATTATCATAAGTTTGGTCTTACTTACATTCAAGGCCGTACTAACTACTGTGATGGGTAATTTTGTCCACCAGGGCTTGTAGGTCTTTGAGATTGTCAGCAAGGCCGATGGTATCATCGGCGTACCTGATGTTATTCAGTCTGAGTCCGTTTATTAAAATTCCCTTGTTCATGCCGTCTAGCGCTTCGGGTATAGGTTATACTTTACTTTAAAGAGTTTTAAAAGATCTTCAGAACCGCCAACAAATATTTAAGGCTTTGCAGAGAACATGTTATACCTTAACAAGAAATATATTGTATCCATGCAAAGACCTATTTTAAAATAAATTTAAATTTTAGTTCTATATTTTGACTTATTTTTAAGTTTTTCTATATTGTTAAGAGTTTTAAAAAAAGATAGGTTGTGGTTTATATAAACTTTGTCAAAATGAACTTGTTTTAATTTATTAGCTACAAAACCTTAATTTAGTTGAAAATTCCAGCACAGAATAGAAAATCTTTAGGTTATTGCCATTTTTGTAGTCCCAAGCTCTTAAGTTATTGACAAATGTGTACTGCTTAACTACAGGTACATAATTTTTACTCGGTTTCCCTACGGCTTTAATGTGTATGAATTTCTTTTAGTCTCTTTGAGTGGATACAATATTTATTGATATCTTGTACCGTTAAGATTATTAAATATTTCCTTACTTCATAATTTTTCCCCCATTTCTTGTGTCGTATCATTGCTACTTTATTATTATTATTCATTGTTCTTTTACAGAGTAAATAATTTTTATTTCAGTTTTTTTCCTTTTACGACCAATTGTATTTTAACAGCAGAAAGATGTAAACTGCAAGCTTTTTTTAAAATAAATATAATAAAAATTGACATTTTTTCTTAAAATCGTTCAAAAAGTTTAAAAGTAATTAATAAAGCAGTCATTTTAAAAGCAATTGATGGGAACTAACAATAAGAAGAGAGGTGCACTATCACACATATGAAAATCACACTATAAGATTAATCATTTTTAAAATTTGTTCAATTTTATGGTATTTGCAAACTGGAAAAAACTTTTTAGCTCTAAAAAGAAATCTCAATTGTTATAAAACATAATAACAAAACATTTTGTTGACTGCTCCCAAAGAATTTAAATGAAAAGGCTTTTTGTTGCATAATTATTTTTAAATATAAATCATCATGTGAAACTCTAACTGAAATATCCCTCGTAGAAATGACATTTTGGTAGTTCTGTAGTTCAGATAATCATATAAAATAACATAGCTGACCATGTAACTAAAATAAGGGCCATATAAAACCAAGGCAGCGTAATATAAAGTTTACATTTAGAGAAAGTAATTTCATTCATGTACAAAACCCGGACCATAAATGTAAGACGAACAGCAGAGGGTTTCAGAAACAGTAAACACTGTCGTTTATATATACATATTAAAATTGCAAAAGAGATTTATTTCCCATGAGCTCTAAATAATTTATGGAAAATTTAGTTTATAAATTAATGTTGTAGTTTCTTAGGGAAATTACATTAAAGGGGAGCATAATTAAATTGTACATACATACATACAGTCAGCCCCTTTTCCCGTAGGGGTAGGCAGAGACCACTTTTACACTCGTTTTACGCTTCTTCCACTTTCAACAGAGATTTCATACATGCTCGTTAGTTGCTGGTAGCATTTCATATTTTTCCGGGTGCCTGATAATATGATCAAAATATTCGCCGTTTGATAGTTTTGATTATTTCCAGATCTTTTTCCATGAGATATAGAAGTCTATTGTTGCTGACATCGTCGGTACATTCACATTTCGAATGATTCGAGGCGTTTAAGCATTACTCCCGTGAGTGTCCATGCCTCCATGCCATACAAGAGAACTGAGAACACATAGCTGCGTACCATTTTCATTTTATTTTTATAAACGCGGCTCTGTCTTTCTCTAATTTGGTTTTGATCTCGATTCTCGAGTTCCATTGATCGTTGATGTTGCTACCCAAATACACCAATTTATGTACTCTTTTCAGATGCGCGCCATCTTTTATGATAGCATTACCTCTAATATCACGTGCTTTACTAATGACTTTATATTTTGTTTTGTTAACATTGAGTTTTAAGTCAAATTAAGTACAGGTGTCGGTGATCTTATCCATTAGATTTTGTAGATCTTCTTCGTTGTTCGTTACAATTGGTGTATCGTCGGCGTATCTTATATTATTAACAATAACTCCATTTATATCGATTCCTTTACTGGCATCGTCAAGAGCCACAATGGATATCTCTTCCAGGTTAGGTAAGGTATTATGTGAGTGGGCGTGGTCGCCCCTCCATCGCGACCCTTAGTAGGTCTATTGTGGCTCACCCCTAGAGGTCACAGTTCACCGCACAATCCAGCCCTTCTCACAAAGTTCATGGTTATCTCTTCCAAATAAAGATTAAAAAGCTTGGAAGACATTAGTGTTGTTATTAAAACTTTATGTTAATATATTGTTTTTAAGTTACCTATTTAAAATATTAAAAGTTTTAATTATAAAAGAGCAATTTTTCCGGTCAGTGTAGGTGATATTAAATAATTATTATAATTAATAAAATGGTTTACTACTACATCAACTAACTAAGATAATAGGTTAGCAACCATCGTATAAGCGTGGAGGCACATAAATATCTAAATGAATAATTTTTTTGTGAAAACAGCGAAAAGCAAAGGCCACATCTTATAACAGAAGCTTTGAAACCTGTGTAGAATTTTAGTGTTCGTATTACTCGCGGTACCCCCAAAGCATGACAAACTGTGAAGTTTTGATTAAGGGAGAAAGAGTGGAACAAGTAAATAAATTTGTGTACTTGGGTTCAAAGTTTACGAGAGAAGGAAAGTATGACAGTGACATTGAGAGAAGAAAGTTGGAAGAAAAACAAATGAATGGTGCACTGTATAGCTTTATGAACTGCCAAAAAGTGTCAAAAAAGCACGTCTGGCAGTACATAGAGGTATGTTGGTTCCTACACTTATGTATGGTAGTGAATGTTGGGTTTGGCAGAAGAAGCATGAAAATAGGATAAATGCTGTGGAAATGAGTAGTCTGAGTAGCCGGAGTGACTCAGTTGGATAAAGTAAAAAATAGTGATATAAGAGAACGCTGTGGTGTAAAAGAAGATGTGGTTTAAAAGATAGATAAAGGAATGCTTAGATGGTTTGGACACGTAGAAAGGATGGATAAAGGAAGATTGAACAAACAAATTTATAAGGCGAGTGTGAATGGACAAGTCGGTAAAGGTCGACCTCGATCTCGATCAGATCAACATTGTTTTGGAGAAAGGCCAGGTTACCGCTACGGAAAAAAGGCGTGACTATATGTATGTATGTATGTACCCCCACTGTGGAGGAAAATTGCATTTATTAAATTATAAAGTGAAAAATTGTTGTTCATTGTGAGTTTTAACTTTATACCAATAATTGAATAATATTGTGCAGTTTTACTTGACCTTTGATCTTGACTCTTAATAAAGTATTTATTATTTAAGATGGGGAATTTGAAAATTAATAATTTTTTTGGATTAATAAAAAATCTTTTTAAAAAGAAGCTTGCTACTCGTAAATTTTTTGTATTAAAGTGAGGTGTTTGTTTGACAGGAATTTTTTTCATCCATTTGTAACGTAAAAACTAGTGAATGTTCTTTAGTATAAGGTGTATTTTTAGGGTAGTGGTTTTTGGAGAAAGTATGCTAAATTAAGTTTGTTTTTAATTTTTTTTTTATTTTTACAATAATATAATTTCATTTTAAGTAAATTTTTGAAGCAAAACCATAAAAAATTGCTTTTAAACTATTAGAAAAAATGGCGTAAATTATTAAATTAATTAAATCAATTTAAATAAACGACTTCAAACGATTTCTTTTAAATCTAAATTAATTGAATAATTATTGTATAAGTACATCTTTTTTATTGTCCTCTTCTTTAACTTAACAAATTACTCACATAATTATTAAGTTAATGTTAAAAGAATTGTTTTTATTTTTGGATAAATATTAGTGGGAATATGATTGATACCATAAACGTATAACCCAAAGGAGACGCGACATCCCATTCATAAATCTCTCTTTGTTTTGTCGCAATGATCCATAAAAATGACCATTAATCTGACAATTAATACCAATCGGACCTCTTTGTCGCCGCGTAAAACCTCCTTGACACTGGAAATGCTGCGTAGTTCTTTGCTCGACTCCAACCAGGAGCGTGCTATCCCCAAGGTTTTAAAATAGAGATTAGGGAATATATTTTTGCTTCGTTTAGAGTTGGAGTGCACATCTAATGATGTGTTTGCAATAAAAAACGAACATTCCGAATTCGGAATTACAATTACAACACGATACAAAATTATTCAGTAGAAAACGTATTAATTGACCTATTTAAAATTTAACAATAAAATAATCATATTTGTACGTTTCAGAAACATACATATAGTAACGCCTTTTTCCCGCAGGGGTAGGCAGAGACCACTTCCTTCCACTTGCTACGGTTCTTACACACATCTTTGGCTTCCTCTACTTTCATCAGTGTTCTCATACATGCTTATCGGTTGTTGGTACTCTTGACCTGACCTTTCTTTAAAACAATGTTGATCTGTTCGAGATATGTTCGCCGAGGTCGACCTCTATCGACTTGTCCATTCACATACGCCTTATAAATTTGTTACGTCAATCTTCCTGCATCCATCCTTTTTACGTTTCCAAACCATCTAAGCATTCCTTTATCTATCTTTGTAACCAGATCTTCTTTTATACCACAGCGTTCTGTTATCTCACCATTCTTCACTTTATCCAACCTAGTTACTCCGGCTATACTTCTCAGGCAAAGAGGCCCGGGTAGAAGAAAGATATCCTGGCTAAGAAACTTAAGACAATGATATGGAGTGAGCACTACCACATTGTTCCGCCGAGCTGTAGAAAGGTTCAAAAAGCGCTAATGATTGCCAACGTCCGAGGAGTACAGGGCACCTAAAGAAGAAGATACTTCTCAGACTACTCATCTTCGCAGCAATAATCCTATTTTCATGCTTCTTCTGCCAAACCCAAAATTTACTACCATACATAAGCGTAGGAACCAACACCCCTCTATGCACAGCTGAAATATATTCTTAAATTCTTTCAATATCGATATAGGTATCGAAATATACTGTTACCTAATATCTATTATTATGTGAGAGTCTTCTTAAAAATTAACTGAAAATTCTTCAAAAAAGTTGATTTGTTTCTTAGAGAAATATTAACGATTAACTCAGCGATTAACAAAGAGATTATTTATAGATTACAAACTGCACAACGAGCAATGGAAAGGAGAATGATAGGTGTAACTCTTCTAGACCGAATAAACAACGAAGAAATTTCGCGTAGATCTAAAGTGACGGATGTCGCGGAACGCCTATGTAAATTGCGGTGGAGTTGAGCAGGCCATATAGCTAGGATGGAGGATTCTCGTTGGACACGTAGAATAATAAAGTGAAGACAGTGAGCTGGTAAGAGAAACAGATTAGGGGAGGCGTATGTCCGACGATGGACGACTAGCTGACAATGATGACGATGATGATGACACTAAATTAAATTTAAATCTCCACAATAATTCGTATAACAAAATAAAAAAGCATAGCAATAAATCCTGTAAATAAAACCAAGACTTGTTTTTGTACGTTTGACATAGAAATTGAAATTAAAACAAAAAGGTAAGAGCTTTATGTTTATCTCACAAATAGAGTTTTAGTTTTTAGCTGTTCTGCACAAATAACTTTATAATTCACTCGAATAGTTTAGGTATGTGAAGCTAAAACATTGATAGGTTTTTTGGATTTTATTGTCAACTGTTAAACCACAAACAAACACAGTATCGTGTATTTTGTATCGTTGAATGTTTATCAATAATGTAATATGGTTTTATCTTTTTAATAACGAGTAAGTGCAAATTAATTTAATTGCGGTAAATAATTTAACTGTAAAAATACAATAATTGTTATTTTAATTAATTATTTTTGTATTAAGCATTCATTTAATTAACACCCTTAATTAAATGTATCAATTAGATTTATTACTTGTGTTGGTAAATATAGGGTTTTATTTATAAACAAAATAATAATCACTTATGGTGCAGTCAAAATAATTATATTACTTTAATTGTGAAACAGATGAGTCGAGGTATGGACGGTTTTCTGATAGTCGACGTGTTCGTGTATGGACCCTTCCTCTAGTGGTAGAAGAGACCGTGGGAGATCAACCTTCATTCATCTGATAACCAGATGAGACATATTTTTTATCAAGTATCATTTATTTACAAACACGCCTGTGATAGCTTGGCTATCGAAAAGTGTTTATGGCTACCTCCTACGAACGGGTAAGTCAATATAGGTCTGATAACCAATAAAAATTAATATCGTAGGAAAGATCATTTAATAACAAAACAAATCGTATAGGCTTGCCTGCAAAAAAATGTTCATGGAATAGTATATATTGTTAAGACTTTTAGTTCCTCTGTGGGTTCGGCGATTAAAACTCTCGATCCAGTAACAAAACAATGTTTATTTCAATACAATAATTTCTACTTTTATTAACCACTTAGATATTCACTTAGCTATACAACTTTTACAATTCTATATAACTATTTACATTTATTAATTCATAAACACATAAGCCGATACTGATTATTTCGCTCGCTGTCCCTTTTTTTTATACCTGAACGAATAACCCCTTTGGCGGCCAACAAAGTAAAGCGGTCGAATACGGACCCTCGGCGCGGTCGATTTCTCGGTTGCTGATAGGACCGGATTTGTAACAATATAATAGTTTTAAAATCAGAGCAATTTAATATGTGCCAGAGAGAAAGTAGAGCGTCCGAGGTGATTCAAAAAAATTTATTATTGATTTTTATAATAATTCATTTAAAATATGTTCTTTAAAATTGGCTTTCCGTTAAAAACAAAACTTTAAGTATGAAAATATTTAGCTAAACAATAAATCGCTGAATCTTGTTGGTTATCACTCCACGTGTTATAATAAAGTTACACTTTTAAATAAAAAGTACAAGAAAGAATTTGAAATTTTTTTAAAAATTATGATGAAAGTGAAAATTTTTGTTTGTATTACCAATTTTCAATAAGCAACGTTTATTAATTTTTTCTTTAAATACAAAAAGATCAGGTCTTTTCATTACGAGGTATAGTCGAAAAATTCTTGGCTATAAATCCGAAGATCTATTGCGCTTTTATAGACATGAAAAGGGCCTATGACAGAGTGGTGTGGAGTGAATTGTGATCGACATTATCTAAGTATGGGGTGAGCGATAGTTTAATACGAGCACTGAAATCACTTCATGAGGATTCCTCTCCTTCTGTCAGGAAAAACGGCGCTTGCACGGACTGGTTTGACATTGAAAAAGGTGTGAGACAGGGATGTGTGGCTTCGCCATGGCTATTTACCTTATACATAGATTTAAAAGCGAGTGCGTATGGATTGAAAATGAATTATTTGATCATGAAATGCCTTCTTTACGCCGATGATCAAGTCATATTAGCGTCATCTGAAGAGGAGTTGCAGGCGATGGCTAATGTTATGCATGATGCCCTGAAAATCAAAGGGATGAAAATAAATGTAAGCAAAACGAAAGTAATGATTTTGAAAGAGAAGAAAGCACGACGAACTGTGAAGTTTTGATTGAGGGAGAAAGAGTGGAACAAGAAAATGAATTTATGTACTTGGGTTCAAAGTTTACGAGAGATGAAAACTATGACAGTGACATTGAGCGAAGGGTGTTGGCAGGAAAAGAGATGAATGGGGCACTGCATAGCTTTATGAACAGCCAGAGAGTGTCAAAAAAGGCACGTCTAGCTGTGCATAGGGGTGTGTTGGTTCCTACACTTATGAATGGTAGTGAATGTTGGGTTTGGCAGAAGAAGCATAAAAATAGGATTAATGCTGCGGAGATGAGTAGTTTGAGAAGTATAGCCGGAGTGAATCGGTTGGATAAAGTGAAAAATAGTGAGATAAGAGAACGCTGTGGTGACGAAACAAATTTGTAAGGTGAGTGTGAATGGACAAGTCGGTAGAGGTCGACCTCGACGACATATATCGATTAGATCAACATTGTTTTAAAAAAAGGCCAGGTCAAGAGTACCAACAACCGAAGAGCATGTTTGATGGCACTGATGAAAGAAGAGGAAGCAAAAGATGTGTGTAAGAACCGTAGCAAGTGAAAGGAAGTGATCTCTGCCTACTTCTACGGGAAAAAAGGCGTAATTATATGTATGTTGGAGTTTCTGGCGGTGAAAGTGACGTGCTAATACTTCAACGGCTACATAGTCCATGGCCGGCAAAGTGTTTTTTTTTTAGTGAAAATTGTAAATTTGCAATGTAATTTACTCTTATTTTATCTAAGTAACAAAACTGTAATTATTACAAAACTCTGTACGTAAACCAACTGCCCAAGCCATTAGACCGTAATTCTCAAACAGTAAACTAATTAAATTGCAATTAAATAAACAAAATTGGTACACGAGAAATCAGTTTAGAGTGTTTGAGTAAAACTCCAGAGAACTCAAACGCATTACATATTGTTTTACGTTTGAATAATGAAGCTGTATCAACAGTTACCGAAATTATATTTAGCATTCATAATTACGAGTACGTATAGTATATATTTCGATGAACGAAATCTCAACCAACTTTCATCAACAATGACGTAATTCCGATGAGAAATCGATGAAATTAAATTTGATGTCCTTTGTCGATTTATTGTCAGCATGTGGTACATTGTAGTCACGCTTAGGGATTCCACAAACAATCTATTTACTACGTCCGATTTCAGCTGTGTCCTTTAAATTCGAATACAAGGGATGGTTTTTAAATGATCGAAACATGTGGATGAACGAAAAATATTTATTATTTTAATGATCTTTTTCCGGAAACCAGAGACTAGTGCAGACAGGCAAAAGCCACTTAGGGGATTCTCTCCGAAAGGACCGAGCCGAAAGTGCACAAGTACACAAACTGACGGTTTATTGTAATCTCGGATAACACACACACACACACACAATCTGGAGCTTACCAACATCACCAATAATTTTAGATTCTGTGGAGAGGGATGAATGGCAAGAGGTGAGTAAAACAAATTAAAATAAAAAGCGAAAAATAAATTATAGTTTAAAAAAACTAAAATACACGCTTTTAGAGTTAATAAAACTAAAAAGTAAAAAATAATTCCTAACATAGAAATAAAATTACTGAAGGGAAAATTAATGTGACTAAAAGCGTGGGGTGCTTTGTTAGACATTTTTAAACTAACTGCGTTTTGAAATAAAACCACCCTACCATTTTAAAACAGTGACAATAATTTTATCGTCAATAATATTATTCTTATGTTGGGAATTATTTTTTACTTTTTAGTTTAATAAGCTCTACAAGCTCTAAAAGCTCATCTCCGCAGCATTAATCCTATTTTCATGCTTTTTCTGTTAAACCTAAACCATATATAAGTGTAGAAACTAACACACCTCTATGCACAACCAGACGTGCCTTTTTTGACAATTTTTGGCTGTTCATAATATAATTTGTCTCAAATAATTACCATAAGTTTGTTCATAAAGCTACACAGTGCCCCATTTATTCGTTTTCCTGCCAACACCCTTCGCTCAATGTCACTGTCATACTTTCCATCTCTCGTAAACTTTGAGCCCAAGTACACAAATTCGTTTACTTGTTCCACTCTTTCTCCCTTAATTAAAACTTCACAGTTTGTCACGCTTTCTTCTCTTTCAAAAAGAATTAATTTCGTTTCGTTTTGATTACATTTATTTTCATTGCTTTGATTTTCTAGGCACCTTGTATAACATTAACCATCGCCTGCAACTCCTCTTTAGATGACGCTAATATGACTTGATCATCGGCGTAAAGAAGGCATTTGACGATCTAATCATTAATTTTCAATCCATACGCACTCTCCTTTAACACAGTCTTTAAGTTAAAAAATCAAAGAAAACACAAATACAAATATTTTATATATAACACGATGAACACAATATGACAGAGGTTTGTTTGAATTCATTTTCTGACAAGAATGACATTTTGACGTCATGACTTTCCTCTTTTATTAAAAATGAGCAACATTTTGCATCCGGATGTTTCGTATATCAGATGTGTGATCATTTGTAACGGAACGGAAACAAAACAAGAAGTGAACGATCACTACGACATTCCATTCTTTTATCTCTTTTTTGGGCACCACCGTTTTGGCGCCATCTTTTGATCGACATCATCGTCATCCAATGGAAAGGTTGACATTTAGATTTGACTTTTAGTTTTTTTAAACTATATATAATTTATTATTAAATAATCATAAATACCAAAATTAATTTTGTCTTTTCTATTATTTAGTAAAGTAGGAGCTTAGATTCTCATATTTAAACTGCTGGAATGCGGTTGTTTTACATGTTCTACCCATCGATTACTTTTTTGATAACTTTTGTGATGTATTGGAAGCCGATCGAGATATTTTAAAAACTAATCGGTTAGTACGTTATTTGTTAACGAATTTTGTTAATGAAAAACATTTTTGTGACACGAGGCAACAGTTTTTTCGCAATTACAAAATTACTAAAAAATAAAATGTAAACTCAAAATGTTTTGATGAAACAAATACATGTTTATAGGTTGTACATTTTTTAGAGGGTTTTGAAAGAGCAATATAGCCAAATAATGGTCTTTGCGTTGTATCCTCTTCAAGGATGAGTTTTAGAATTTAGATCGGTAAAGATAATCGCTCTTTAAAGGTATTATTAATACCAAATATTTGTACAATATTAAATTAAACAATGGATTAAACTTCATGTGATCTTTTTGCTAGCAATACTTCCACTAAATATTTTGTTTCTGTTCATCAAAAATACCAAAATCAAATAAATATAGTAAAGCCGAATAGGATTTCTTGCCATTTATTTAAAAGAGATAAATACGTGTTTTCTGTTTTTCTGTATGGAGTTGAGTCGTGGACACTTACAGAGAATACCATGAAAAAACTATGGACGTACAGAAGAATAAGCTGGATTGACCATGTCACCAATGTCGAAGTAATGAGACACCCTGAAATATGTAATATATTATATCTGGTACTTCAAGGAAAGATAGAAGGTAAACGCGGACCAGTCAGAAGACACATTTCTTGGTTAAAAAACTTGAGGCAGTGGTTTGGCCAATTAATATCAGGACTGTTTAGAGCGGCTGTCAACAAGGTGAAAATTGTCAAAATGATCGCCAACATTCGTTAAACGAGTACGGCACTAAGAGAAGAGAAGAAGCCGTTTATTAAAAGACAATTTAGGTAAGACATTTTTGTGTAAAACTTGCTCTAATGGATTTATCATTAGATTTGTTTAAAATATATTCCTACTTTAAAATTCAATAACTAATATTAAACTGTATTGTTTATGACTTGCTCTTATAGAAAGATCTGTTAACAAATATTTAAAATCTTTCTCTACTTTAAAATAAACATTCAATAGCTTACATAAATCTTATTTTTAGCATGAGAAATATTGGAAGTCACCTTGTAAAACCGCTTTCGGTTTGGTTTAAGCTTTTGTTGGAATAAATCATAATACATTGTTAGGCAAATTAGGCGAAAACAGTAGAGAACTACACTGATGAAATCGCTGAAATCAAGAGGGTTTTCCAACAAAGAGAAAGCCGAAACGATGATGACAACATACTATAGTTGCAATGTCCGAAAATCTAAATTAGCATAAATAACATCTTGGACACTTCCATAAAATCAGTAACAAATTAGTTTTAATTTTGTATTGTTTTTCTTTTAATTTTAAAGATTTAATAATAAATTATTAATTATCCATAGCAAAAAAAAAGCGACGTGAATTTTGGACTTGCTTTGAAAGAATTTAAAAAAGAACTAAACTTTCGATTATTTGAAGTTGATAAAACTTTTAATAAATATTATTAATTTATGTAAATACTGAATATTTGTATAGTTTACCAAACGAAAATGACACTATATTTTTTGTTGCAAAATTAAATGACCAATAAATAATTAAAAGACAATAATTTTAAGATAATAACTTATTTTAAGACAACATGGTAGTTAATGTTGGGTTTGGCAAAAAAAGCATAAAAGTAAGATCAATGCTGCGGAGATGAGTAGTCTGAGAAAGGAATAATAAGATAAGGAAACGCTGTGGTGTAAAAGAGTATTTGGTCTTCTTTTTCTAAGGTACCTTATCCAGTCCGGATGTTGGCGATCATCAAGGCTATCATAGTTTTGTTAACGGCTCTCCGAAACAGCTCTGCGGATGTTACTCCAAACCATTGTTGAAGGTTCTTTAGCCACGAGATATGACGGCGTCCCGGTCCCCTCTTGCCAAATATTTTGCCTTGCATGGCGAGTTAAAGAATTCGATATTTTTCTTCATTGCGCATTACAAGTTTACACCGCTTCACTTTGTTAAGCAGTTCTGTCTCTTTTCCCATGCGCCGCAGGACTTCGACGTTGGTTACATGTTCCACCCAAGATATCTTTAGTATTCTCCTGTACATCCACATTTTGAAGGCTCTTTTTTAGAAGCCTGCGTCAGGGACAAGGCCTTGACTGGGTATAGCAGCACCGGAAGAACGTTGCATCTTACTATCCGCATTTTGGTGTCTAAACTCAGGTCACCGCAGTACAGTAAGGGTCTCATCCTGGTAAATTTGAACCGTGTAATTTTAATTCGGGACCTGATCTCCACAGCTTGGTCCCATTGCGAGTTAAGGAAATCTTGAAATCTTTTTTTTTTCCTCTTGACGACGTTTTTTTCTTCCGAACGGCGTTTTTGTTCTTCCAATTTTTCTTCTTGTTTTCGTTTTTTTTTTAATTTTTCTTCTTGTCGTCATTTTTCTTCTTCCAACGCCTCAAATTGATTTTTTATGAATTTTATAACGTCCTCAATGGCTTCGTTTGACGTATTTTTTGTTTTAACCATACTTCTTCTGTTACAAAAATCCTAACTTGTGACACAATTGTAACAATATTTACTTTAAAGTTCGATTATTTTAAACACTTCGTACAATAACTAAACACTTTGTTCTAATATTTCTATACAATAATTTCTCACTTTATTAATTACTAAGATAATTACAATCTCTGTACAATCTTTATAATTACTTTAAAACTTAACTTAAAGCTCGATTCCTTTCATATAAATCTAAACAATATTTTTGGAAATTTCATTGTGGTCGACGCGCTGTCACCTTAAGGCAACAATCGACAAAGACGGACTCCGCAAATCATTTTAAACGAGAACCAAATTTACAGTTCAAAATAGATAAAATTCAGAAGAAATTTAGAGAAACCGGTTATTTCAAAGCCTTCTAAAGGTTTCACAAAAAAAACAAAATGCTACAACCAGAATTTGCAGACGAATTATGTCCACATCATCTTCGAAGGCCAGTAGTAGGTTGGGTCCTTCCTGGTGGAATATAGCTGTTGGTAACTTAATCTTGGCTTTTCTAAGTGTATATTCTAGAGGTATGTTGAAGAGTTGGGGTGAAAGCAAGTCGCCCTGTTTAAGCCCATTGTTAATATCAAAAAAATCAAAGTAGCTCTTCCATCTTTACACAACTTTACCAGGGATATCAGCTTTTCTGGAAAGCCCAGTTCTTGCATTGCTTCTTACAACTTTGCTCTACATACTCTCTCGAGTTTATACAATGTTTAAAATAATTAAATTATTAATTTAACCTAAATAAAATAATACATTTTGTACCTATATATAGTTATTTTAGATTAGAAATAAAATTAAATATAAGTTTAAAAAGGAATTTCTTTAATGGAATTAATCTAATATTATTGCGTTTTGAACTAATTAAGTGTTTATTTTGGACATTTGTTTAAAACGAAGTTTAGGTGGGGGTATTCAAGTCAAGACAGCCACTAGCCCATTGAATTCCTTTGTTTTGCCTCCTGTGTGTTTGTGGGTGTTAGATAACGTGTATTAATTAAATGAATGTGTTCCAGATTGGGGATGTAATGAAGACACAATTAATGTTTTAATAAGTTTGGTAAAGGTGTACTAAATATGCTTATGTAGTTTACCAGCCCCTGTTTGATGTTTCTATGCATAATTCGCTCAAATGCAAATTAGGTAGATATTTTTTTATGGAATATCAACAAAAATTATTATCGAAACATACTTTAAAACGTTATATGAAAGCATAGTTAGCGACGTCATTTAGGTTATACAGTGTTTTAATTTATTTTTTTTGTCAATTATTTTTAAATAAAACTATACGATAAATTAAATTTTTTTTTAATATAGTCATGTCTTATTTTCTTTTATTAAATCTAAAGAGACTTGTTTTTTTTCGCATTTTGTACACAATTACGCAAATTTCAAATTTGTAAGTTTCGGGAAATTCAACGGTCTTTTGAGGTCGGCGGGGTTTATATTTTTTTTACTTTTTTTTAATATTTCCATTCTTTACACTTTTTAAAATTAAGGTTAATTTTATTTCACCAATACCCATCGCATCACACACACACGCTTACTTATAGATAAAACTGGTAGCAACGGACCTCCATTGTTCTTTTCCGCTGTAAAATAAGCGTATACATTCAATATTAATGCATCTACATCTAAAACACGTCGCGGCATTTTCGCGGTCTATTATGTATGCATACACTACTTGAAATTACATTCGGTACTATACAATTTTAATGTCGGAACCCACTACAATGATAACCCAGGATTACTAATTACTTTTCTAGAAATCTAACAAAAAATTTAACAAAAATGAATCAACAAGCCAAATTTAAGCTTAATAGCTTAGTTAATCAGTGATATTTGTTTGGATTACTTACCTATCTCTCTTATTATGTACAATAAATAACGTCATTAAGAACAGACTTTGTTGCAAAATTAACAGTGCAAACAATTGAAAATATTGACTCTTAATTTCCAAGCATGAAGTTGTCACGTGCCTATTTTTTCCCATCTACCGTTTCATTATTAAGTACGTCTCTGATAGTCTGGTGTTCGTAAATAGTTTTGCATACCGTATTTTTGTTTGTTGTATATAGAGTTGCATACTTAGTACGGATAGGATTTAATTATTAATGGCTGGGACGTGTTTGTTAATTGGAGTGGGAGTCTTTGTATTAGATTTCGCCTTGATTTTTTTTGGCCTCGATTGTCGTGTGTTGTCAGCTATATTATTGTTTGGTTTGCTTTTCTGTGTGTATGGGCTGGCTATCAACACGGACGAGTGCGATTATGAGTAGGGACATAGATTTGCAAAGGTTGGCTGACGTGGGTCCCGTGTCATTTTTCTGATATCCGGCCTGGGAGAGTGAAGTGGAGAGCAGTCGCTTGGTGTCAGTGGTGGAAGTCGGTTGAGAGTTTTTGGAACGATTTGATATTAACACGTGAGCAGAACTTCTACGGTTTTTTCCTTCATATCTGGCTGTATTTGGGCCATCTTCATTGGATTTTGAGGAAAAACCATTTAATTTTTAACTTGACCATTCTGTCGTGCCTTTGTGGAGGAGATTTTGGTTATTGGGGTCGAGTTAAAATCACCACGTGTGGGATTTGATAAAGTGAAGCCATCGTGAAGTACCAGGTGCAGTTCCATAATCAATCCGGCCACATGATTAGAGAAATCGCATACCCACAGGTTACAAGTGATTTATTTTAGAATATTTAAACGACGTGATTTGTTTCCGACACCGCTATTAAGTCTTGTTTTAATTTATTAATATGGTACACTGTTGAAAACTATTTATTACATTGGATAATATGCCAAGTCTGAACTTTGTTTAAAGTAATATTCTCAATAGTTCTTTGTGTCCAAGTAAAAACGTTTATTCATACTTATTTGTAAATATAGTTTTATTTATCTAGTTCACCATAATTGTTTGTTGTTTATCATGTGGCTCTGCTGGTGCCTACAAGACCTAGGGGTTTCCGACTTGTACCGTCTAAGTCGGTGGCGCGGCTCACTTTTATATTTTTTTCTTCTACCCTCTACGGCTGAGCTCGGGCATAATTTGCCAGTAGAGAGACCGCTGACAAAGTACTCTTTAGAGAACAAAAAAAAAGACGTGGCAAAGTCACTTATGAAATAAAATTCGTTACCCACGAAATTTGTTTAAAAATATTAGAGGAATTTACTTTACTTTTGTGTTCCTTAAATGTACACTTGAATACTGGTTATCGAGTTTCTTCCGCCAATTCGAAACCACCGTATATTCGTGAAATATGCTATAAACGACATCGAACGCCCACCTTAACATTATTATAATAACGTTAGATTAAGAGGTGACCTAATTAAAATATAGAAAACATTTTATGGTCACCTTTTACCTAAATGTACACAGAAATAAGTTATTAAATAAAAGGATCTGTTGACTATTATTTCTACGTGATTATATATATTCCTGCCTAAAAATATTCGCACGAACTTTTTTGTTTATCGTCAAGCAGGGTTAGAAACTGTTGTTTCGTTGACGTTTTACCCTACTCCTATCATATCAGCTGAAAGCGGTATCTTTTAATAGTAATTTTTTTTTGAAATTACCAACGTAAGAGAACTTAAAGCAATAAAAAAAAATCTTGTACGCCATGCACGTATTCTGAGTAAATAATAAAAACTGTTTAAAAACAAAGTTGACGCTAATTTCTGCACCATTAATAGTCCTATAATATTGTTCATAAAATTGAGATACTATAAAATCTGGACATAAAACATTATCGTTATTAAATTTTACTTTTAACAGCGGACAAAGCTCGAAAATATAAATTCTTGATTATATATTATTAGTCTAAATAGCAGCCAAATTCTTGCCGGGTTACTCTAGAAAGGTATGTTTTCCAGTTAAGTGTTAACATTTAGAATTAGTTTAGTTAGATACTAAAGGAATTTAAGAGGCATTGTAGCTGTCCCACAATTTGTCACTGAGAGACAATGAAATTTAATTAGTTCAACAGGTACCCAAACATGAATACCTAATTTAAGGTTAGTGATTATTACTCAAAGTTATAAAAGATAAAAAAATAAAACTATACTAACAATCCATTTATAGAGTTTGTACTATAGTTATTTAGGTTCCAATGACGAAAAACTGTATAGCCTGTATAGCCGAGGCTTGCAAGCAGAAGAGACATTAGATAGTTTTTCGCCGAGGTGCATATTACACACTTAATGCCAGGTGAAGGTGGACGGAAAAACTGGCGAACCTTTAAGTGTATCCCAGGGACTAAAGCAGGGAGATGGGCTGGCCCCAACTCTTTTTAATTTGCATTGGAAAGCGTCACAAGGAAGGCCAGCGTAAGCGTAACCTCAACGATAATAAATAGATCAAATCAAATTATCCGGCCATGCAGATGATCTAAATATAATGGCAAGATCAATACTCTCCGTAAAGGAATCTTTCACAGAAATAGAAAATGCAGCAAAGGAAATAGATCTCGTGATTAATGAACAAAAACCAAGCTACTACTGCGAAGCAGACAACAGCGCAATCGATTAGGCCAAAACATAACATTTACTTTACCTACCTCGTCTCAAACATATCACATGACAACGACGAAACCAAAGAAATTAGAAAAAGGACCACTTGGAAACAGCAGAATAACATTTTTAAATCTTCCACTTGATTTAAAATTCAGTATTTTTTGTTTTTCTTGCATTTATGTTTGAGAATCTGTTTAAGTAACCTTAAGTATTCTTGGAAATTACTAATTAAAGACTTTAAAATTAACATTAAAATCTTTTAACTTATTATTAAGCTTTATGTCGTCCTTAAAAATATATTTTCTGCAATATTATTTAAACTTTTCTTTTAAAAATGTGGGACATTTCTTCAATAGAAAAAGGATACCAAGGCAAGTGGAGTCTAAGTATGTTTTAAAGCTAAGCGTTGAAACAAGATGTCTTTAAATCAAACTATAGAAGAAAAGCATAAAACAGTATTTATATAAAAACTTAAACACTATGCAGGATTATGTTTTTAAGAACATTAAATAAAAAGTACCTACTACATATCAAAGTGCATTTGTTTTGCAAACATGGTGACTCAAATTACAGTGATGAACAATTACCAAACATCAAACTTTTATCTTGATAAGGAATTAGCAAATTTAATTAAAGATTTAAAGAGAGAGGGTCGTAGCGAAACTTTCTCATCTAAGTAGACCAAAGTATGATACTTAAAAAGAGAATGTTATTACTTTAGTGCCTAACAAACAAGCGTTGGGATTTTCGACCAATAGCTGATACCAACTTTTTACAAAACCACTTTTAAAAGTGACCAAGCGACTCTTAGGTGAATGGCAGATTAAACAGACACAACTGTGTCTATTGGAAAACTACGAATCCCAATGAAGTGATAGAGGCAGAGTCCAAAGTGCGTCTGCCATCTTTTGAAGAAGTTTTTTCATCAGTTGTTTTGATGGTCTTGATGTATTTGCATTTCAATGAGCGATATGTTCTTGCTTAAGGATTAATATCAATTCATGTTTCGCTCAGGCGATTGGCAATCCTACTAACTGGCTTCTTGGTTCCACCACACCTGAGTATGGTATAGACCTCGGCCTTGAAGACCAAAGCGACTTTTAACAGGGGTATTGTAGATTGTAGGGTGGGTCGTGAATGCCATGCTGCCTTTCAAGCACTTCGACCTATCAGATCTTTTGTGCATAACCCTTAATCTATTTAAGGCCCGGGACTCCGAGACTTCGAGTAAAGTTTATCAGTTTCCTGAGGGCTAAGTTTCTGATATCAAACGGCTTTAGGAAGGCCCCTTCCAGAAACTTAAACCTCTTGCAGAAAAGCGCTGGGCATTCGCAAAGCAAATGTTCTGCAGTTTCAGCGAAGTTCTCGCAGTAGCGGCAACTATCACTTTCTGTTTTGCCCATCTTTTTCAGGTAGTACCTTAGAGGGCAGTGTCCAGTGAGGAGTACAGTCACCAGTTTCAAGTCTTTTTTGTCCAACTCGAGAAGCTGTTTAGCTTTCCTTGGAGAAAGACTTACTAGCCTTTTTGCTTATCTTTGTCCTGGCACTTTATGCCAGTGAGATTTCCTTTCATCTGTTTTTCAGCGTCAAACCTCTTCTTTCAAGTAGGCTTTGGAAAGTCCACAGAAGGGTTCTGGGCCGGAAAATTTTGTATTTGTCCCTTCTTTGGCAAGGCAATCTGCTTCTTCGTTGTCTTTAACTCCCTTGTGACCTGGAACCCACATCAGAGTAACCTGATTGTTTGCTGTCAGTTGTCTCAGGGACTGTTTACAATCACAAGTCAGCTTAGACTCACAAGTGAATGACTTCAGAGCTTTTAGTGCTGCTTGGCTATCTGATAAAATATAGATTTCTGCCCTTCGAGTGTTTCTTTCGATGCACTCCTGGGCACATGTCTCTATGGCATGTAGTTCTGCTTGAAAGATGGTTGAGGTGTTACCAAGGGGTTTTGAGAGCCTTTCCCAGGAGTATACTTTCTCTGTTGTTGCAGGACAAATACCAAACACACCTGCCCCGTAGCGTCCCTGGTAACCTGATCCAACAGTGTACCATTTATTCTTAATCCATCTTTTAAATCATTTAAACAACCCTCAATGTAACAACCCTATATGTAAAATTTTTTTGCGATGTGAAAGATTTGCATGCAAAGAATACCTGAGAGATACCTACACGTCATGTTTGACTGTATAATAATACATCATATTCTAGGTTTCATAATTTAGCCATTTTCAATTTTGATTTTTTGATGTATGTTATTTTGGTTTTTTAATATTAGAAATGTCAAATTTAATATACAGACATGATAATCTATTTGATACAAAAGTTGACATCGGAAACCTTCTAAATCTGTTTACACCTGATCGCCCTGCGTCAATAGAGTGGTGATATATCGTTGAGGGCGGTCGTGTTGGCTGGATGACATTAAAAGCCACGGTATTTGTCCAGCCTAACATTGTTGACGGTTGAAGTATTTGCTCTTAATTAATGAAACTAGACTTGTGACATAATTACTAGTTACAATGCATAAAAATAGACCATTACATTTACATTTCTCTAAAATAAATAAATGTTAGAATAATCTGCTTTGTACTTTTAAATTTTATTAAAATACAACGTGGTCATTTCTGTTGTTCATTATTACAAAATCAGGAAAAAAAGTTGGCAATATTGTTGAAACCATTCCTATCCACAACACGATACCTTTCCTTGCCTTTGTGCAAGTATACTCCGCTACAACGTTCCAAAGTTACATCTAATAATTCGTGACTCCGTCTATATTCATTGACAAGAAAATATAAAATTCATAATTATGATTTTTATCATTATCCCAAACCCTAATGAATAAATCACTTCAAAAAAGAAAATTTTGATTCGCTATATTAAAAACAAATTGGTCTACAATTGCAGCCCGCACGCCTAACCAACTTACAGATATAGGCGCCCCTAACCAAACATTAAAACAAAAGCTTTATACTGTAACGTCATACTTGAATCACACTCAGGGTTCAAATTTATTTAACAAATTTATTTATGCAAACTAGAGAACAATGATAATTAACTTCAGAAAACAGATAATGAAAATTATAAGCGCAGGTTATGGTTAATTAAATGAAACACGTATGGTTGGTTCTTTGTATATTCTATTTTGTATTGTCGATCAGAACAGTATGAATATTTACAAGAGACTAAAATTACTTTTATTATTTTGAAATACCCTTCCTCACTAAATTAGAGGGCCGATAAATATGGAGACCAGATGTATATTGATTTTAATCTCTGGGGGTGGTCTCCCTTACCTAACGGTTTATTTTATTACACCGCTTTAGTAAGTATAAAGAGTTTTATTTTTGCATCATAAACATTATTTATTTTTCAACAACAGATTGCCTAACTTCCGCGAACGAAGGAAAATTTATATATTTAAGTTAAAACGAGAGAAGACTAGAAGTTTTCAAACGTATGCAGACCATTCTAATAAAAATTCGTGATCAGTCGGAAGGGTACTGAAACATCCTCGTAATTGGCTGTGACGTCACCGTACTGCCCAGCTCGCTTACGTAACATATTTCAGTGGCGTATCGCAAAATCGTTACAGTACCTTAATGTGATGAAAAGTCTTTATGTTGCAGAAATGGCTTCATGCATATTGGTATGATTTTGGGAACGAAGTTCATTAACGCGTCTTACGGGTAGTGCGAATTGGTAGAAATCGTCACGTAACCAAATTTGATCCTTTGCATAAGAGTAAGAGAGATAGAACACATTTCATCGAATCGGTGGTTCAGTGGTAGAATGCTCACCTGCCACGCGGGCGGCCCGCGTTCGATTCCCTGCCGATGCATTCTTTTTGTGCTTTTACCATTTAATACATAATTTTTTTTAAATTGAATTAAGGCTTTCGCGAAGTACATTTTGAAATTGTTTGGCATATCAAAACGGAGACAGATAATTTTCTTGATAAATGAAATAGTTTAAGGACGAGAAAATTAATGTCACTGTTCTAAAAGCGTGGGGTGCTTTGTATGAGAAACAGAACAGTAACATTTATTTTTTAACGACCAACTTGATTTAAATAACTTACCATTGTTTAATTTATTTTCTTAGAATAGAACTAATTTTATGTTTCCTGAGTTGTAACATAAAATTCCATTTATTTAATTATTCTTTTAAGTTACGGTTACCTAGAATTACTATATACCGTTTTAAAACGGAATTCTATTAATGTAAATATATTAAGGACAGGTACAGTTAGTACCTACCTGTAAGGGTATAAAAATGGATTACTTAGCGTATTGTATAATCACTTACGAAAGCTACTTACTGTGTTAGCAAAACATGTGTGTAGAATAAAAAATTTGTGAGGATAGAATCGTCTTCTGTATATTTATTTAATTTAATATTTGGTAAACTTTGTTTCTAAAATCTTTTATTTATTTCTTTAAGTATTGTACAAGTCTTCCTGTTTTTTAAGTTTTGAAAAAAATAACTTTTCGATTTGTGATTTTTAAGTCTTACAATATTGTTTTTTAGATCAATTCTTTAGATAATTTTTATGCAACAAAAAGTATTAAAACATTTTTTTAAAAGATAATAATATAGCTATTAAATATTCTCACCTTTCTGCTATGTGGTTGTGCCGGTTGAGTCATAAACGTCCTCAAGGTCGCCAAGGGGGTGGGCAATCCCCCGAGCATGGCCTGCAAATGCATGGTAGGGGTTTGCATGTGCAAAGGCCCAGCAGCGGTCGCGGCAGCCGCAGGAATAGGAACGGCGACCATTTTCTGAAGGGGGACCCCCCATGGGAGGTACCATGACCCCGGATGGTGCTGCATTTTGTGTTGTTTGATCGATAATTTAGTCACTTTGTAAAGAAAAAGGGCGCGGATAAGGTCTCAACCTAGTTAAGGACCATTTGGCGTGATTTAATATTGCCACTAACACGAGTTACGTCGAGTTGCGGTGTTATCTGAAACAAGAATGAATTGTGCTTTAAATATTTTATAAATTTTACTCATGTTGTACGTTTAAAAACGTCTTTACTTATAATTTTTTTGTAATCTTTAATAAACTGTTACATTAGCTTTCATTTCCGCATTAAAATTTGATTTATCATTTAAAAATTGCTTTTTAAATCAACTTTTTCGCATAATGTGTTTACGTAAAATTAAATTTTTTTGTGTGTGTAATATAAGTCTGCCTTGTTGCATTAAAATTCGTTAGTTTTTAAATAAAAACTTTTTTAGGCAGGTTAGATGGGAGTAATTTTAATGTTAAGCTGACGTCAGCGACAGGTGTATTTTTAATGTGGAAGGTGACAGCGCCTGTAAGCAGTAGTCAAAATAATATTAAAATAAAATATATAAGTAACATTGTACTGTTCTGTAAGTTGGCGGCTTGTTTATAGGAAATATTTATTGTTTTTTTATTTGTATATTTTCGGGAATTTTATCAGTCAAAGAGAGACAGTGTATTTTTTGTTCGCAATAAAGTGTATACATTTTTGAAGGACGTCAAGCTAACCTATCTTTCATTGAGAAAGTTTTTCGCGAGTGATTTGCGAAAAATTTTAAAGGCAATTTTTCGCGAATAAAATAAAAAAATGAGCCGTCACGGGACGCCTGGCAAATGTGAAACATGGAAATTAAATGTTAATGATAAATAATCAATTAAGTTTTATAGGAAGAGGTTGCAATTTAAAGGGAATACACAAATATTGAACAAAGATAAAATTATAGAAATTTTTTTTTAGTTTAATTTTATTAACACAACGTTATTTACATACAAATATACGTAAAAAACAATAATAATCCTAAGAAAGTTTACAATTCAGCACCATTAGTTATTTCTGTAATATTAACATTCGATGATGTTTCTGATGATATTAAAGTTACAATAGGTCGATGAAAACTAAAAAAAGCAACGAAAATGTTACATGTAACGTTAGCGTAGTCTAAGCGACAAAGCGAGCCGAGCAGTTACGAAGCTGCCCAAAGCTTTCACATTACGGCATTGCGGCACCAACAGTCGTTGTTACCCCCCAAGCTCTCCATTAGATGTTTCACAATAATAAAAAAATAAACCATATAAAAATGAATATAATCGTTACTTAGAGTTATATCGTGGTTTTAAGTTTTCACTTCCGTTGGAAGACCGTATGACTGCTCGGCCGTTTTTTTGGGTCTTTTCTTATACGTCCCAGCATTTTCAATTTTGTTTTTATAGATCCAGGTAAGAATTAATTTTATAAAAACGTTTGAATCTGTTTTTAAGATAATATACATACGTACATACATATAGTCACGGCTTTTTCCCGTAGGGGTAGGCAGAGACCACGTACAAACATCTTTTGCTTCCTCTACTTTCATCAGTGCTCTTATGCATGCTCGTCGGTTGTTGGTACTCTTGACCTGGCCTTTCTTCTAAACAATGTTGATCTGATCGACCTCTACCGACTTGTCCATTCACACTAGCCTTATAAATTTGCTTCGTCAATCTTCATTTATCCATCTTTTCTACGTGTCCAAACTATCTAAGCATTCCTTTATCTATCTTTGTAACCACATCTTCTTTTACACCACAGCGTTCTCTTATCTCACTATTCTCCACTTTATCTAACCGAGTCACTGCGGCTATACTTCTCAGACTACTTATCTCCGCAGCATTAATCCTATTTTCATGCTTTTTTTGCCAAACCCAACTTTTTCTACCATACATAGGTGTAGAAACCAACACATCTCTATGCACAGCCAGACGTGCCTTTTTTGACACTTTCTGGGTGTTCATAAAGCTATGCAGTGCCCCATTCATTTGTTTTCCTGCCAACACCCTTCGCTCAATGTCACTGTCATATTTTCCATCTCTCGTAAAATTTAAACCCAAGTACACAAATTCATTTACTTGTTTCACTCTTTCTCCCAATCGAAGCTTTACAGTTTGTCATGATTTCTTCTCTTTTAAAAACCTTTTGTTTTGCATACATTTATTATCATTCCTTTGATTTTCAGGGCATCATGCATAACATAAGTCATCGCCTGTAACTCCTTTTCAGATGACGCTAATATGACTTGATCATCGGCGTAAAGAAGGCATTTGACGATCAAATCATTCATTTTCAATCCATACGCACTCTCTTTCAAATATTTTAAACAATCGCCTATATATAAGTTAAACAATTCATTCTTCACCGCTCTGTCATAGGTCTTTTCCAAGTATATAAAAGCGCAATAGACCTTCTGACTTCTAGCCAAGAATTTTTCTACAATACATTATATACATTACATGTTATAACTTAATATTATGTTTGCCGATTAATGTTACTCTCTGTTTTAATAAGATATTTTTCTACGAAATCACGCTACCTTATATGCATAAATTACCGTATATGTTCGAGATAAGAGAACGCTGTGGTGTAAAAGAAGATGTGGTTACAAAGATAGATAAAGGAATGCTTAGATGGTTTGGACATGTAGAAAGGATGAAAGATTGACGAAACAAATTGATAAGGCGAGTGTGAATGGACAAGTCGGTGGAGGTCGACCTCGGCGAACATATCTCGATCAGATTAACATTGTTTTGAAGAAAGGCCAGGTCAAGAGTACCAACAACCGACGAGCATTTATAAGAGCACTGATGAAAGAAGAGGAAGCAAAAGATATATGTAAGAACCGTAGCAAGTGGAAGGAAGTAGTTTCTGCCTACCCCTACGGGAAAAAGGCGTGACTATATGTATGTATGTTCGTTTCTTTTTTCATTTTTTCACTCTCTCTCTCGCTTAATTACATTTCCCCAAAAAAGAAGGAAAATGTTTTTATTTTTTTAGGATTTTTTGTGGTATTTTTTTATACTGAAATTGAAACGATATAAAATAGATTAACATGGCTCCTGCTCAACATGGCCCCTGCGCAAGAATAACACATGTTAACATTAAAATATATTGCACTCTTTTATAAGGTGTTTTTATATGAAAAAATTTGTTTACTGATATATCGTTACAAGAAGAGACCCAACAATTTAATGATACAGACAAGATTATTAAGGCCCCTGCTCCAGGGGCGTTTTTTTTATATCAAAAGGCCTAATAAAACCGTACAATATATTTTGATGTTAACATGTCTCATTCTTGCGCAGGGACCGTGTTTATTTATTTTGTATCGTTCCAATTTTATTATAAAAAAAAACACTACAAAAAACCATAAATCATAATAATAATAATTAATATTATTGTTAAATTTGACAAATCAATTTAATAAGTTAGACTAACGTTCAGTAATAATGAATAAAAATTAACACTTGGTGGCTATAGAAAGGGGCAACACAATCTGGTAAAGGAATAAAGATTGGAGGCGAAACCATTTTTAACGTTTGATACGCAGATAATACTGTGCTCCTAGCTGAAACATTAAAATAATTACAATGTATGTTAGACAAGATAAACAAAGAAAGTAATAGATGGGGACTGAAAATCAATGTCAAAAAAACTAAATTTATGGTTGTTAGCAAAATGAATGTTGGCCCGGAAAGAATAACACTTGATGGCGAAAATATAGAAAGAGTTCAGCACTTTAAATATCTTGGAAGCTGGATCAATCAGTCGATGGATCCAGACGAAGAAATCAAGGCTAGAATAGAAAAAGCTAGAAGAGCATTTCTGAATCTCAAGCCGCTACTCTGTGCTAAGCAACTTAACATTCATCTGCGGGAAAGTTTTACCAAGTGTTATGTATGGTCTATTCTGTTGTACTCTTGCGAAACATGGACGCTCCACCAAAAAATTATTGACCGCATTGGTGCATTCGAGATGTGGCTGTACAGACGGATGCTTAAAATTCCGTGGACAGGCCGAACTACCAACGAGAATGTACTCATCAGAATAGGGCACGATAGAGAGCTCTTAACTACCATCAAGCGCCGCAAACTAGAATACTTGGGACATGTGATGCGTGGACCACGTTATAGTCTGCTTCGGCTTATTTTGAATGGTAAGATCGAGGGAAAAAAATGGATAGGCCACAAAAAGCTATCCTGGCTTCGAAATCTCCTACAATGGACCGGTTTAACTGCTGAGGAACTTCTCCACGCAGCTCAAGATAGAGATAGATACAAAGAAGTAGTCAATATGGGAGTCGTCAACGCTTGAGAAAGTAAGACACTGTAAGAAGAGAAGAAAAAGGCTATAGAAAAAAAAATGAAAATGCGGGGTTGCTACCAAACTTCACACGATCACCCTCAGGGCTAATCTAAATATTTGCTGAAAATTTATCAAAATCGCCAGCCGTTGGCTATAGAAAATGCGGGGACGTATTAGAACAGCGCCCGTTTTTTTTACTCTTGCTACATTTTAGAAAGTTTTCAAGTTTATTGCGTTCAACAATTGAGAAAAAAAAACATCCAATGCGCAATAACTCTTTTTATTAATTTACGGTTGTTAAAACGGACAAGCAGATGAGACGTCTCTGGTCAACAAATGACTTTAAACGATATATTTCTTTCTTGGGAAAGGATCAATCCATCAGAGTTTTTTGCTAGAGTACAATTTATTCTATGTAACGTAAGTAACGGACCACAAAAAGCAATATAAGATAAAATCAATAATTCACGTTGGTACGTCGTTATTTCTAATACTTGGAGAAATGTAGTTATTTTACCGTTACCAAAGGTCTCAAATCCTAAATTTCTGTCTGATCTGAGACCTATCAGTAGGCTTCCAGTGCTATCCAAGATGTTCGAAAGACTGATTTTCAACAAAATTTTACGTTTCCTCACAGAGAATGAACTATTTTCTGATTGCCAATCTGGTTTTAGGTCTGGGCATAGTACAATTACAGCATTAACTAAAGTAGTAGATGATATATTTCAAGCAACTGATGGTAGCAATACATCATTACTGGTTACATTAGACTATAGTAAAGCTTTTGATACCCTGGGTCATAATCTATTATTGGCAAAACTAAATTATTACTGTTTATCTAAGGAAACCATAGGATTAATTGGAAGCTATCTCTCCAACCGATGTCAGTATGTTGTCCTAGAGGACACCAGCTCAAGTGCAATGCCATTACTTTGAGGAGTTCCTCAGGGCTCAATACTAGGGCCGCTACTCTTTTTACTTTATACTATGGATCTAAAAGAACTTTCTGGTGACTGTTATATACATCAATTTGCTGATGATACTCAAGTGTATGCAAGTTTCAACAAAGATAATGCTGACATGGTCATTACAAAAATCAATTATACTCTTGATAAAATATTGAAATACTCCAATAAACATGGTTTGAAATTAAATCCCACTAAGTCACAAATGATATGTTTTGGTAATAGCGATTATGCTACTGAAGAAGTAGTAATTAATGGTGTGAGTATTGAGCCCTGTAGAGCAATAAAAAATTTGGGACTATTCATTGATGATGATTTACGGTTCAAAACGCATATTAAGCATATAGTCCAGAAAAGCTATATGCCATTAAGAAATCTTTACCGCAACAGATCAATACTAAGCAAAGAACTGAAAAAACAGTTATGTGAATCACTAGTTTTTAGCCACTCAAATTATGGCGATATTATTTATGGACCATGTCTTGATATCCGAACTTCAACTAGAATTCAAAGAATTCAGAACTCATGTATTCGTTTCATCTATTCACTAAGATTACGAGACCACGTAACTCCATTCAGAGCTGAACTAGGGTGGCTTGATATGCAGGACAGAAGGAAACTTCACCTTGCATGTTTTGTGCATAAAGTATTAGAAAAAGGAACTCCCTCGTATATTAGAAAAAAAATGTCATATAGGTCGGTTGTGCATGATGTAAACACCAGAAATAGAAACCTACTTGTAATACCCAGGCATAACACTGCTGCATTCAAAAGGTCATTTTCTCATTCTGCGGTAAAAATATTTAACTCCATACCAACTCCTATCAAGAACAAGTCATCTTATGGATTTAAAAGAGCCTTTAAGGAATACCTTATGGTTCTATAACAATTGTGTTTTATATGTTGTAATTATATTAACGTTCTTCCTTTGCGCATTCTTTGCATTGTTTACATGTTACATTTTAGTTATTTGTACATACATACCTGTTACTCTCGTGACTGTTGATTATAATATATATATATATATATATATATATATATATATATATATATATATATATATATATATATATATATATATATATATATATATATATATGTAGGCATTATACTGTATGAAATAATTTATTTGCAACTGGTACTCGGTTGAGTTGAGCAGTCTAACTGGACTTCGCCGAGGATGATTAAAATAAAGACATTTTATTATTATTATTATTATTATTATTACTTAAGTTTTGTAGCAATTAGGTCTATTGATATATATTTTCTTTTTACTTCATTATACACGTAACGAATATCGACAAACAATTATACAATTATTAAAACAGTTGTATAATCAACAATTACAATTTTTACATGTTCTTTTAAAACGAAAACAATAATTATAATTTATACACTTTTACAAGTTTTTAAGGATAACACCTTAAAAACATCTTTTAATAAAAAAATCATGACACTCTCATTTACACCAAAAAATAAAATGCCGCATACAATTGCGTAATGGTAAAATACAAAAAAAAACCGCCAGACAAAAGATATATTTAGAATCGTGCGTGTGTTGTGAAAAATAAGTATAATGAGTTTATACAGTCGTTTATCAACTATCGCTGGCAACGTCTGGAGATTATACGGAATTAAAAATTGTTACCGTATCATAAATTAAGCTCGTTTCTATTACTTCTGCGAAATATCTGTAAAGTTTCCTTTGCAAAGCTTCCTTTTTTGGTAGAGACAAAAATAACAAAGAACATAATTCTATAAATTATTTGGGTGATATTGACACAGTATCTATATTTTAAAATATAAAATAGACTATAAACTATTAAACAAAATGTCTTCAGGAAGGTCAATAATTAGTCAGGTTTATTTTATGTCTTCTTCTTCTTCTTTTGGCTTGCTCAACTATGTTCCTCATCTGGTTCTATCTACCGCTATTCTCCTTCAGTTTCCTATTTTCGGAGTTTTTAGGTTTTCCTCCACATCGTCTTTCCACCTTTTCTTGGGTCGCCCTTTCGGTCTTGTGTATTGAGGTTTCCATTCGAGGATTTTTTTCACAATTCTCTCTTCCCCCATCCTGTATACATGTCCTTACCATCTTATCCTTTGACTTTTTATGTATCCTCTCCTTCCATAAGCGCATCAATTTCGTGATTCATTTTTATTCTCCACATACCTTTTTCATGTATTGGGCCGTATATTCTTCGGAGGATCTTTCTTTCAAATATTCTCAATTGATTTTCATCGTTGTTTGTTAGTGTCCATGTTTCACATCCATAAGTTACTACGGGTCTTATAAGTGTTTTATAAATTGTGATCTTAGATTTTCTGTTCTTATTAGTTTAAGATAGGCATAATAGCATTAATTTTCTTTTGGGATTCTTGATCTTATTTAATCTTGGACGTTACCATTATTGGTAATTTTCGTGCCAAGGAAATTAAGTCCTGACGCTTTTGATCATACCGCCGTTTACATTAATATTTGGTAGTTGTATTGGGGGATTCCTGCAGCAGTACATATATTTCGTCTTGTCTATGGCGATTTGATTCAGTGAGGCGAGGTCACGTGCAATTATTGTAATGTCGTCCGCATACCCAAGTATTTGTGTGGTTTTATTTACGATGCTTCCAGTTCTATAAATTTTTTTTGATAGCTGCTTCCAGCACTAGGTTGAAAAGCACTGCCGAGAGAGCGTTTTCTTGTTTTACCCCGACTTTCACTTTAAATTCTTCGCAGAACTGATGCTGTACTCTTATAGCTGCTGTCGATTCGGTCATGGTAACTTCCACCATTTTTACTAATTTTCGGGGTATTTCTAGGAGGGTTAAACTTTGTAGCATTTTCTTCCTGTGTACTTTATCGAATGCCCGTTTAAAATCTATAAAGAGATAATGCATATCTATGTCATATGCATAGCATTTTTCCTGTATTTGTCTTAACGTACACATGTGGTCTGTGGTTGATCTATTCTTTCTGAATCCAGATTGGTATTAGCTTAGTATTTCCTCTGAGTAGGGTGTCATTCGATTATGGATCACCCCTGATAATATTTTGTATGGGACACTAAGTACTGTTATTTGTCTATAGTTTATACAGTTGGTCTTATCACCTTTTTTGTGTATCGGGAGGATAATTCCTAGTTTCCAGTCCTTTGGCATCTCTTCTTGCTCCCAGATGTGTAGTATTAGTTTGTGAATTTGTCTCCATAGTCTCTCTCCTCCGTTCTTTATTAGGTCCGCTACTATTCCATCAGCACCTGGTGCTTTCCTGTTTTTTAGATCTTTTATTACTTTCGTTACCTCTTCGTACGATGATGGTTCTACTTCCAGCTCTGCACTATAATATGATATTTCATTTTCCACTTGTTGCTGCTGTTCTCCTTCTAGTACCTCTTTAAAATATTCTTTCCATCGTCTTATTATATCCGGCTTTTTCGTTAGGTTTTTTTCATTTTTGTCTTTACAGATATTTAGTCGTGGCACGAATTATTTTGTATACTCTTTAACGTTGTTTATTTTATGTACATCCTTCAAATTTAAAAAAAATTAAATGAGGTGAAATATTAGTGAATGGTTTTTCGGGTATTTTGGCCATCGTAGGTGTGAGTTTATACTCAACGTTTCGCCATCTCTTATGAAATTAGAAGAAGTGAAATATGTGCGTATGAACCTTAGCAAGTGAAAGAGAGTGACTATATGTATGTATGTAATAAATGTTTAAATTTTCACAAAAATTAACGTTTAATCTTAATATCGTTTTTCAAAAACTTTAAAAGCAACCATTGTAATCAAACTTTTCATTTTATTACGTAATAAATTTCGTCCGAATTTTGGGTCAGAATTATTAGTTAATTGAAAACGAGGTGATGGCCTTGACGCACAAAATACTTGAATTGGTTGCCAAATATTAAACAATAAAATCAGAAGGAAGTTTCTTGACATTCTTGTCGCAAAAATGTTGGCAATTTACCTGGGGTCAACAGTTAAATATATCATTTAAAGTTGGGACTATTAGTGTTTTTTTGAGCACGTTTCTATTTTTCCTTTTCCGACAATTTATAAAAATAAACTATTTACTTCTTTATAACTAATTAACTTGCAAAGCCAAGCCAAATTTCTACTTCCAAACATATTTTGTTATTCAAATGGAATGCGAATTTACAACCAGAAACAAATAACCGAACTTCCAGCTATTATAAATTTCATTTCAAATACGGTTGGGTTATTTCCGTAATACGTACAAATTATTTACATAATCATAAGTAGGACAAGTAAGTTCAATAGAAAATTAATAATCAAATTCTCAAACTATATTTTTAATATGGAGCAACAATAGACCACCGACTTCTGTACCAGCTAGACCGCTAAAGCTCATATTCCCACCACCGGAAAATATCATCCAATTGAACACTCTGAAAACCGTACTGCGCAATGCGCAGAAGGATATCATTGATGACATTGACATCGGACAAGAAGCCATTTTGTTCATAGTCGTCGGCGAACGAACGAAAATAATATTACGTGTTGGTTTTTGCTGTTTATTAGTGTTTATAATTTTTCAGAGAACCATACATCGATTCTCGTAAAACTTGTCATACAAATTTATAGCAAACTAATATTTTATGAAGTTTCAAAGAAACAAACTGAAATCGAGAGAGGTACTCTTATTAGGAAACAATTTTCGAAACTTATATTGTTTCAAAACCAATTCTGAATTATAATTAAAAATGTTTTTTACCTGTGTAGGTATATTATTTTGTTTTAGGTAAATTTATTTAGTTGTGTATAATAAATATCACTTGTGTTTCAATGATTTCCCAAAATTCCTTATATCTGGTACCTTACTTTTTAATTACTTCCATTTTGGGTTCCAAAATGATATAAAAGAGCTGCAATCCTCGTCCAATTGATGAAACATTCACGAGTAAGGTTTTAATACTTTCCACATCATTTATTGAGGTTCTTTCTTGGTATAAAATATATTACAGTTAATTATGCCTGAAAAAAATAATTATCTGCTCAACTTTGAAATATTTTTCTCGAATCTTATTTGTGGGGTAAACACTGTCTCCTCTTTCCTTGCGGTACGCCAATGTGATTTGCTTGTATGACAGGCGATGGATGCGCATGCTCAATGGGATCCAAGCCAACCTCGTAATTGGATGAATTTTCTACTTATGGCATTAGCAGTCTAGTTTGTATATAAAGGTCGGTGCAATAGACCCATCATGGGTCGCAGTGGAGGGGCGACCTCACTACGCCCCACTCATATGTATGATGAAAAGATAATTTTTACACATACATTGTACACATGTAAGTTTTATTAAAAAATTACACTGTGGAACAAAATTTGAACTTTGTCGTGCCACACGAACTTTACTTATATTTTTTACATTTACATAGTGAGTGTTGATAATAAGTAATTTAAAAAAATACGTTTGCCAAGAATTTTATGTCCTAATATAATTTAAATATTTTAAAAAATAATGACCGTCTGATACAAAAAAAGTAAAAAAGCTTCATTATTATTCAGCATATTTAGCTCCTGGCTGGTCCCTTTTCATCGTCCAGCAGTCCATTGGGTTCCATTTGCCCTTATGGCACTTTTCAATCTGTAAAATGTCCTGATATCGCTCACAGCTCCCAAATTCTTGGGAAAAAAAATCCAGATGTCAGTCTAAAACTAAATCTTAAGTGACATGGTGCAACCCAATGCTTTATAAGCCATTAATAGCTCGCTAACAAGCTCTTTGTAGCTATCACTCTTTTCGTTACCTAAAAAATTTGCTTGTTTTTCTAGGTCAATTAATTTTTCCATAAACACTGGATCTTTTATTAGCTCCCTAATTTGAAGTTCAACGAAAATACCCGCTTTTTATCTTTGCATTACTTATTTTGGAAATTTTTCTTTTAGATACATTTTCTTTGCATTTAATATCTATATTTCAGTTTGGTTAAATCAAAATTAGAATATGGGTTAGTAATATGGAATCCAATATATATTTTTAACATATATCTGCTATATATTTGCAATGTTCAAAAGACATTCTTAAGATTCCTAACCTTTAAAATCATTGGGACTTATCCTTGATGAAGTGATTATATTGATTTACTACACAGATTTGACTTTGTGTCTTTACAAAAGCGTGAAAACCAGGCATCTGTGGTATATTAATGTAAATCGCTTACTGATCAAATTAACTGTCCTACAAATTAATATTTTTGTTTCTAGAATATCAAAATACAATACCACTTTTTTATGGAAAAGAGCTTAAACATATTTAATGTTAAAAATAATGAATATAATGATGTAAATAGTAATTCAAATAAACTCTCTAGCATTTGTGTGGCATTTTTTATTGCAGCGTATGTTTACTGAAAAATAAATCTTTAAATAAATGTTTCTACTTATTTTTATTTTAAATTTGTTACCTGTAATTTGTTATTATTATTATCTAAAACACATAATTTAAAATAGTGCTTTACTTTCTAATTATAATTGTAAAATTGCTCTGATAATGGGAAATTCTTGGGTAATAAACGCTATTACTGGTATAATTATTATTAAAAAAAAAACAATGGCAAGTTTTGAGGCAAATCTACAAATATTAAAGGCTGTTTGGTTAGGTTAATAAAGTTTGGAATTTATATCTTAAGGTTGATTTAAAGATGATTAATTGACTCTTTAATTTTTAGTAATTTTATTACTTTCTCTGGTGATATAAATTTCGTTTTTCTGCTAAACTCAAATATTTAACGATTACTGGTGAGCTTTTAAAACAAGAATAATATGTATTTAATTAGTATTAAATTAAATAAAATTACTAAGGTACTTTATTTGTACATACATTGTTTTATATTTTAATCGAGCCAATCGAAGAACGCAAAAGTCAACGATAAAGAATGTAAAAAAGACAATATATAAGTATAAAATGGTGTGGCAAAAGAGGTTGAAATAAAATAGAAAAATTATTAAATAGATTAATTTAATGGAAGGTTATCTAACGACTTCCGGAACAACATTAAATTCTTCTGGAAATCCATAAGAACAGCTAGAGGTATATTGTAGATTGTAGGGGGGTCGTGACGGCTATGCACCCATTAGATCTTTTGTGCATAACCCTTAATCTATTTAAGGACTGGGATTCCAAAAATTTATTAGTTTCCTGAAAGCTAAGTTCCTGACATCGGAGTGCTTTAAGAAGACCACTTTTGGAAACTTGAGCCTCTTGCAGAAAACCACTGGGCATTCGCAAAGCAAATGTTTTGCAGTTCCAGCGAAATTCTCACCAGTTTTAAGTCTTTTTTATTCAACTCGAGAAGCTGTTTAGCTTTCCTTAGCGAAAGGCTTAATAGCCTTTTAGTTTGTTTTTGTCCTGACACTTTATTCCAGTAAGATTTCATATCATTTGTTTCCCAGCGTCAAAGTAAAGAGACCTTAAAGACTCCACAGAAGGGTTCTGTGCCAAAAAATTGTGTATTTGCCTCTTTCTTGGCAAGGCAGTCTGTTTCCTTTTTGCCTTTAACTCACTTGTAACCTAGAACCCACGTCAGAGTGACTTGGTTGTTTGTTGCCAGTTGTCTCAGGGATTGTTTACAGTCCCAAGTCGGCTTAGACTTACAAGTGTATGGACGACAACGCACGCCCATATAGGACTCAAGCAGTAAATTAATATCTTAAGACACAAGGAATTCGTCATTTAGAGTGGCCTGAGATGTCGCTATACATTAACCCAACTAAACATGTCTGGGATATGCTCTCCAGAGTTATTCTGGTTTGGAAAAATCCTCCCAGAACCCATTGGGAACTAGCAGTTGCCGTAAGAGAAGAATGGGAGCAACTGCCACAGGAAGATATTGATCGCCTTGTTACCAGTATCAGAGCTCGAATACAGTCTTGCATTAACGCCCATGGTAGAAATACGCTGTATTAAAACTGTAAAAATTATTTTTTATGGGAAATAAAATTTTATTTTTTAGATGTTTTTTTATTTAAAAATAAACTACATCTGTTCTAATACAAAAAGCATCTGCCAACGGAATAATTTTTATTCTACAATTAATCTATGAATGTAGTTTGGTACAATGTTTAGTAATATTGTGAATTTGCCACAAAGAATAATCTATATAATGCACAAGCTACAAGAAAGCCTGCGTACGACTTCGGACCTATTTAGTATTCAGTGCAATATTGTAATTTGTATTTTAACCATGAGTTGTGATCGGGCCGATTTCATAAACTTTATTGTCGCTTAAATGCTGGTAAAACGTTTAAATTTATTTAACGTGTTAAACATTAATAGTATACGAATAAAATACAGTAAACCTTAGCTACAATTTATTGATTCAATGTATTTTATTCCAATGATTTTTTTTTTAAACAAAACAAAAGATATTAATTAATAAAAATAATGTATTATTTAAGTTTTAAAAATAAATATAGTAAATAAAAACATTGTTATACTTTAAATAATAGTATTTAATAAAGTATTTTAAAAACCAATTATTTATTTACTTATAGAGAATCTTAGGGATTAATTTAATAAATTCTTATCCTTAATAAAGAACCTTAAAAAAATTTGGTAAATATACATTAATAAAATAAACATTTTTTTAAGAATAGTACCTACCTGTGGTAAATCGGCCGATAAGTAAGTGTGTAAATAAATTAATAACTGTTTTTTTAATTATTAAATCTATGATACAAAGTATTGGCTGAACGAGATACAGTGCTCCCGATGGTATCTGTTAATCGACTGATGTTTTCAGTACCTAAGCTACGGATACTGTGCCTTGCTAGGTCTACAACTATATTACCTGTGTATGGATTTCTATTATTTTCGGCTTGGTCGGCCATTTAGAAAGGCTGCATGCCATATATTTTTACAGGGCCTACCGATCAAAGGATTACTTATCCCTATCCTAAACCAGCAGACAGGAATCAATCAATCAATATATATATATATATATATATATATATATATATATGAATACTAGGTTTTCTGGATAAACCGCGTTCAGAAAATTTGTTTTCTCGACGTTTCGGCTCCCGCTTTGGAGCCATTATCAAGAGTTAGGTTAGGGTTAGGAAGGGTAAGGTTCAGTACGTTTTCGTGGTCTCAATCTGCCTACTCCACTGGTCGTACTGCACCGGTCAGTTGTCTCTAAGGTCTCAATTTGCCTACTCCTCAGGGAGAACTGACGAGCACCACGACGTAGCTGGGTATTTATAGGACTGGAAATGGAGGAAGGTAGAGGCAGGTTATTGGAGGGCGGTTGATTAGAAGGTGGGAAATCGGAAGGCGGTAAATAGTAGTTGGGAGATTGGCGGGTCCTTGAGGAGTAGGCAGATTGAGACCTCAGAGACAACTGACCGGTGCAGTACGACCAGTGGAGTAGGCAGATTGAGACCACGAAAACGTATTGAACCTTACCCTTCCTAACCCTAGCCTAACTCTTGATAATTGATAATGGCTCCAAAGCGGGAGCCGAAACGTCGAGAAAACAAATTTTCTGAACGTGGTTTATCCAGAAAACCTAGTATTCATTTTTCCGACCGCGGAAGCATTTCTAAACATTTCATATATATATATATATATAAATATATATATATATATATATATATATATATATATATATATATATATATATTATTTAAACAATAGTTAAACTTTAATTTTTAAGTTTAAGCATTAAAACTTCAGTCGTGTAAATATTTAGAATCACACTGCCTACACGAGAAAATAGACTAAGAATAAATATTGCGATAGTTTGTCTACATAACTCCCAACTGTTTATACCTCGATAAATGTGAGAGTGAGGTAATTGTGAAAACCACTAATTACATTTATCTGTTAAACATCTGCTGTAAACGTAACGGTTTTTTTGTTTAGGGACGGAAGTTGTGTCGTTTGTAAAAATTGTGTAAAAACAGAATGAACGTATAATTTGGTATTCATTCATTTATATTCATGTCATGTCTATAAAAACGTCTGAAGGTGATCCATTTTTTTATGTTTATAAAACGCACTGCAATACTTGACAGACGGAAACACAGCTATTTTAAGACGGTATATATAGCTTTTGGGACAATCACTTTTAAAAAAATTATAAAAATAATTAAAAAAAAACGGTTAAAAGCTATTTTTTAAACTTACGTGTGGTAAAACGCACTAATCTCTATATACATCAATTTTATTACTTTTAAAAGTAGGTACCAAAACTACATAAATTTAAAATGATGTGTGGCATTATACAAAGAACACTACAAAACAAGACAAGTGAAGAAACAAAAATGAAATTCTATAAAGTGATGACAACACCTGTATTAACATACGGAAGCGAAGCCTGGGCACTCCAAAAACAAGATAAACATCGAATACAGTCTATCGAAATGAAATTTATAAAAAGGACAAAAGGAACTGAGGGACCATATAAGAAATAAAGATATAAGGGCCGAATTGAACATATTTTCAATGAACGACAGAATACAACAAAACTCATTAAAATGGAGACAACACATTGAAAGAATAAACGAAGACAGATTGGTCAAACAAGTGGTAAACTACAAACCACGAGGAAGAAGAGACATTGGTAGAAGACATAAGAAGAAGATGGCTAGAATGAAGACGAAAGAGGCTGCAAGTCTAATCCTTAAAGTGCAGAAAGAGATGAAGAAGACCAAAAACATAATATAAATTATTTTTATTACGTCCATGAGATTGGACACAGGGCAAATATTGCACTCTCTAAATAATATTTCACCTATTATAAAAACCTGCATAAAGCAATTGAATAATCAAAAAATCCATTTTAATCAGTGATCGATGATTCTGTTGTCCCATGAAAATTTCTTGCTTTGACAATGACAACGCCGCACCTCGTTCCATAAATAATATCTCTGAAGTTTGATCGATCATATAGTATTCCTCGTATATCTTGTGGCCATTTTTTTACAGTGTTGCATGCTGCTGGAACATTATTTACGAGTAATTATAATTATAAGGAAATCAAGTGACAGGAAACTGAGAGTGTAACCAGGAAACTGCAGAAAAAAAAAATCAACCGAAAGCAGCGCTTATTTATAATTAATTTTACAAATAAAAAAATGCTATTTGGCTTCGCATTAATATCCTTTAGCCACACAACTTGCATTAATTTATACAAGATAGTAATGTTACAAATTCGTGTACCTTGGAACCATCCTCAACTCGCAATGGAACCTCGCTGAGGAATCGAAATTGCACGGTCCAAATTTACCAGGATGAGACCCTTACTGTGCTGCGGTAACCTGAGTTTAGACACTAAGATGCGGATAGTGAGATGCTTTGTTCTTCCGGTGCTGCTATACGGAGTCGAGGTCTCGACCCTGACGCGGGCTACTAAAAATCAAAGCCTTCGAGATGTGGATTTACAGAATACTGAAGATATTTTAGGTGGAACATGTCACCAACGTCCTGCGACGCATGAGAAAAGAGACGGATGTGCTTAACATAGTGAAGCGGCGTAAGCTTGAGTACCTCGGTCATGTAATGCGGAATGAAGAAAAATATTATATTCTTTAACTCGCCATGCAAGGCAAAATATTTGGCAGGAGGGGACCGGGACGCTGTCGTATCTCGTGGCTAAGGAACCTTCGACAATGGTTTGGAGTAACAGAGCTGTTTTGGAGAGCCGTCAATAAAATTATGATAGTCTTGGTCATCGCCAACATCTGGACCGGATAAGGCATCATAGAAGAAGAAATAGAAGTAATGTTATTTTTAATCACAAACTCTACAATCAAGTCATATATCTCTCTACTCTTTGCTGTCAGTCAAACTTAAAGGGGATTAAGCAGGGGATAAAGGCTAGTTGAAAATTGCCAGTTTAATTAGGAAACTATCTTTATCAGGGATTAAAAAAAATAATTTAGGTCAGCAATTTAGTTATCATACTGACAAAAAGGTGATTCACGAATCCCAATTTTGTGCAATTGGGCCGAAAAACATGCATGTTTTATTTTAAATCCTGGGATTATGATAAAGTACTTTTTGAGAACATCGTATTTAAAAAATAAGGAGGAACTTTTTGGGCAGTGTTGTAAAGTAAGGGTTAGTGATCTGACCACTTTTTCTTTCTCTTACCATACTTTGCTTATAGATGCAAAAGAAATTGGAATAGCAAGGAATTTTATCAAAATTAATAAAAAAATTTGTTTCTTTGGCTGCTTTATCTACTATTTTGTTTTTTAAAATACTGCTGCGACCATTGACCCAAAAAAATATGAAGTTAAAGTTGATGCACGATAGCTTGTGGAGTAAATTTCCTATCCTACAAACAAGGTGACTGATGATATTTTAACTCTTAAATAATTAAAGATTCTCGTATATTATTTGTACTTTTTGTTATAAAATTTATTTTGACGTGATAACGATGAACGCCGGCTGCACGTACGAACAAGCTCAGCCTGAATCGAGCGTGCAAGCGAGAGTGCACGATCGGCTCAAGTGTTCGGCTTGTGACGCATCCATCTCTCTTCCACTACATCGGCCGATGCGGCAGCACATAACCTACACGTAAACTGTTTATAAAGTGAAGTGAAAAGTTAATGTGGTTTTCATTGTTTTTTAGAACAATTGCGGCTAAAAATCGTAATTTATAATTAACTCCTTCTTTGTATTAAACAAAATATTGATAATTCAGTGATAATAATTCATTTCAATTCATAAAAGTATGCAATTTTTCATCAATGATTTTTTACGACGTTATCACGTAAAATTATCGTCCGTAAACCGACAGAAACAAATTTTTTAATAAAACTTTTAAATTGATTTAAAAAATTTTTTAGCACCCATTGTCAATATAAACATTTATTGAAGCTTATAATAGCTTTGTCCCAAACCGCCATTTGCGTAAGATATATTTTTATTCATCATTAAAAATACATGACACAAACCACGGTTTTTTTGTTCTGTTTACATAGGAATGAAGATTAGGTCGAAAAGGGTAATATTAACCAAATGTTTTACCCTTTAAAAAACTTTTTTTATAAACTTTGCTCTGGAAACTCCAAGTACAGTTTTAAAATATAAAAAAATTAAGCAGATTAAAAAAGTGCTGCTTTTAATTAAAAATAATTGAATTTTCAATTACACATTATTATAAAAGAAAGGACTTTATACAGTGTGGAACAGCCAAATGTAATTGTTGAGATGACAACCACGATGACATTATTGTTATTATATATTTATTATCTGTCAGAATAAACTTTGCTTTCCTTCTGGTTCAGACTAGCTTATATCAGGTTATGGGCCTTTTGCTGATATAAATCGCTGATTTCGAGGCGAAATTTTCATCGGGGAATAGGCACAGATTAAGTGTGAGTCGTAGGATAATTTGAATATAAATACTTTCAATACAGGAGGTGTATCTATCGAGAAACTTCTTGGTCACGAAAATTACAACACATGGCTGGAGACGATTCAAGCTGTTTTGAAGCTGGAGGATCTATGGACTGGCGTTGTGGATGTACAAGTTGATAGTGATGGAAAAGTAACACCTCGAGTTGATGAAGCGAAAGACAAAAAAGCAAAAATGCGAAATTTCCCGTATCAGGAACTTGTGGGATGCATGATGTATCTGGCGAATTGCACAAGACCAGATATTTCTTACGGTGTCAATCTTCTTGGTCGCTACAGTTCTAACCCTGGATGAAATCATTGGATCGCCGCCAAGCACATACTACGTTACTTGAAAGGGACGTCCTCAATAAAATGAACATATCGTAAGGATAAGAATATTTACATCAACGGATTCTCCGACGCCGATCATGCTACAAATCATGATGACCGGAAATCAGTCACTGGTTTTGTCTTTGTAGCTTCAGGAGGAGCCATATCTTGGTGTTCTAAGAAGCAACCAACAGTCTCAATTTCTTCGTGTGAAGCAGAGTACATTTCTCTGTCATCGGCTATGCAAGAGGCTATTTGGTGGCGAGGTTTTACTAAAGAATTGGGACTTGACTCTCAATTGATGATGCACTTTGATAACCAGAGTGCAATTTCTATCGCAATTTCTATCAATCCGAAGACGAAACACATCGATATTCGCTACCATTTTGTACAAGACATACTGGCACAAGGAGAAATTCTATTGGATTACATCAAAACCGAGAAACAAACAGCCGATATTCTCACAAAGGCTTTAGGAAAATCCAAATTTGAGAAATTTCGAGTCCAGCTAGGTCTGAAGTCACATGGTTGAGGAGGAGTGTTCAGATGACAACCACGATGACATTATTGTTATTATATATTTATTATCTGTCAGAATAAACTTTGCTTTCCTTTTGATTCAGACTAGCTTATATCAGTAATAAATTCATAATTTTAATTATCGTGCATATTTTATATTAAGAAATGACATCCTGGAACAATAAAATGTTTCCCGGAACAATAAAATTTCATTCCTATATTACGTGAAAGAAATAACCCACCAATTATTAAATGGAAAGTAGGATCTTATAATACATTATTTAAAAGGCCATTTCATTCTCAATTTAAAATTGTACATACATACATACATATAGTCACGCCTTTTTTCCGTAGGGGTAGGCAGAGACCCCACTTCCGCTACGGTTCTTACACACATCTTTTGCTTTCTCTACTTTCATCAGTGCTCTTATGCATGCTCGTCGGTTTTTGGTACTCTTGACCTGGCCTTTATTCAAAACAATGTTGATCTGATCGAGATATGTTCGTCGAGGTTCGTCTACCGACTTGTCCATTCACACTCGCCTTATAAATTTTTTTTGTCAATTTTCCTTCCCAAATATACCTAGGCGCCACGCTAAATGCTGATAACGACATGCTGGAAGATATCTAGAATCCTTAGTGGAAATAGATGCATGTACGCGCTAAACAAAGCGTTTCAATGCAAGAATCTGTCACGAAAATCCAAGGTTCTCCTGTACAGAACAGTAATTAGACCTATCATCATGTACGGAAGTGAAACATTGATACTGACAAAAGCTAGTGAGTATAAATTACTGAGTTACAAACGAAAGATTTTAAGAAGAATCTTTGGACCACTATTCAACACAGAGACGCAGAGATATCGCAAAAAAACTAATCGCGAACTAAATCAACTCTACCAAGACCCGGATATTGTACGTGAGATAAAATTCCGAAGGTAACGTTGGGTTGGACATGTACAAAGACAGTCAGACGAACGTTTAGTAAAACTAGTGTGGCAAAGCAAACCGCAAACAAGAAGGCCCCTCGGAAGACCACGGCCAAGATGGCGCGACAACATCAAAAATGACCTTAAAGCCATGGGATATGAAATGGATACCAAACTTATGACGAACCGAGAGAAGTGAAGGCAAATTGTCCGGTCAGCAAAGACCCACCAAGGGTTGTAGTGCTAAGGAGTAGTAGTAGTTTTTTAAGTGTTGCCAATAATAACCACTTGCTGATAAATATATTACCCGCCTTATTTAGCCCTTAAACTTGTAAAACCCGCATTATAAAAAAACGCAATTTTTTTTAATAAGCCTAACTGCTATAAATGCTTTCTGTGTAGTTTAATATTAAAACGATTTAAAAAAAATATTTCCCTATTAACTTGTCAACACTGTAATATGTATTATTAAAATGTATGGCTTTTTGCACAGATAAAATGATAAAATAGTACAGGGGTATCCTTTCGGCCAAATTTTATACACTTGATTTAGGTACATTATTATTTTAACAAAATAGACGACAGATGTATGAATCATAAAATGTCATCCTGTTTGCGAAACGATCTATCTATCGTTTTGTTAAAAGTTATTAGACAGTGATTTCAAAACAAAAACGGTAAGTTAAATTCTGCTCAGTATTTTTATGAATAAATCTTTTTTTACGAACAACTTTTAAGACAATTGCTAGTAAAAAAGTTTGCCAAATAAAATTGGCCAACAACCAAGAACTATAATTTGATTCTATTAGGGTAAGTGACCAAGTGCTACAAAAATATAGAATAAACTGTTAACTAAAATTTATATTGATTATTCAAATATACGAGAAAGGGCTTAAGCCAATTATATGTACTTGACCAGATTTATAAAATAAACTAGCGGAAACCGGCAGAAGTTGTTCTGCCCGAACGTAAGCTTGCCTGCTTTGCGAATATCACTATCAAACTCAGCGACCACAAAACCTATGAATTCGACACTAAATCGGCATTTTTATTAGTTAGGGGAAATATAACAAAATAGGTTTTAAAAAAAACTCTAAAATTTCTCTATGAAATACATTGTTTTTGAAAGCTCCAAACTTTACCGAAAAAATTAAAAATCAGTTCAAAAAGTGTAGTAATTTATTGACTTTTTCCTGAATTATTGGCATTCATTACTTTTCACTACTTAGAAAACAATATATTTACTTTAAAATGTTTGTTTATACTGACAGTGACAAGAACAGACTTGCTCACTAGATTGAACGACAAACAATGCGATGGGTGACATATTGTTCTTGGGACTATATACTTGAGTGGAAAATAATTTGTTTTGTTTATTGGTGTATTTTATAAAGTTAACTTTTGGCCACCTATATCGTTCAAGTCCACCTATGTGCGTTGGCCACCATCAAGGCAATGCGAACTTTATTTACTGCGCAGCGTAATAGCTTGGTTGATGTTGCTCCAAACCACTTGCGCAGGTTTGCAATCCAGGAAATTCTCATTCTTCCTGAACCTCTCCTGCCCTTAATCTTTCACTGGAGTATAACCTGGAGTAATCCATATTTTCCTTTATTTCGCATAATTTGTGCAAAATATTGTAGTTTTCGACATTTTACTGTTATCAGCAGTTTAGGTTGACAATCAATTTTTTTGAGTACTTCCACGTTAGTACTTTTTGTAATCCTTGGAATTTAGATAATTCGTCGGTATATCCACATCTCGAATGCCTGCATTCTTTTTTCCATGGCTTCCAAAATAGTCCACACCTCGACTCCGTACAATAGAACAGAGTAAATATAACACGAAGCTAGGCATCTCTTGATTTGTAAACTTGGATCTTTGCTACATAGTAAATTCTTCATTTTCACGAATACGGACTAGCTTTTTCTTTTCGGCATTTCCTGAGAATGATCCCATTCTTCGTTCAATGTACATCCCAGATATGTGAACTTTGCCACTCGTTGTATTATCTGGGTCTTTGCCCACAGTATCGTGTGTTGGTTCTTTGATTTACTTATGACCATATAAACTTGACTATTTTCTTACGCCATGGAAAGTAAACTGTCATTACCGAGCGAGAGGACGCAGATGTATAACTAATTTAAAGTAAATTTTGCAACGTTCAAAAAACGACCAACTTCTACTTACAGTTAAAACAGGAACGTTTTAAAAACGCAGAAATGATTGACCAAATTGGTGCGAAAGAGGGTTGTGATAGCATTGTGTTAAGGTCGGCAACGCACTTTATGTTTGGTTGGGCAACTTTTTTAAACACGTCGCAGCAACGTTAAATTGCTACTTGGGGTGGCAGTAGTATAACACAAAAAGCTTAAAAGCTGCAGTGTAAGTTCCAATAACCAGACCACTTTGTATCAATTACCAAAAAAGGCTTGTTTGTCCTATTCCATACTATTTGGATGCTTTTCTTTGAGATTAAGTCAGTGATTGCATAAAACATTGCCCGACAACATTAAGATACTCATCTGTAATAACATACTTTAAATTAACGGGGAAACTTCTTACCGACCCAGTTTTTTTTTAAATTCCATTTTCGAATACCTACCTTGTCGAGATTAAGGTTAGCTGACTTATAGCCCACCCTACCCTGTATTTTAATTATTTTAAATTAGCTTGAATTATTTTTTTGTCTCTTATTTATTGTCAGTATAAAATGTGTGGTGTTTATCCTTAACAATCAAATTTAAATGGATTTTGTATGAAACCATAAAGCGAAAGGATATCTACCGCAAAGGCGTTTGCCTTTATGTCAGACAGCTTGCTTTGCCGTAACAGAACATATCTATACAAAGTAGATAACGTTATTGCCTTTATTGATTCCTTTAGTAGAAGGATCGACGTTATCTCTATTCAAAATAATCCAATATCATCCTTTGTACATGCGATTAAAATAGATATTGCGATTTCTGATGTACAAAAAAGCGGTGAAAACATCCCTTCCAATTGTTCGGCTAAAACAAAATTAAACTTTTGAATCCTGCCGGCGTAGGACGAGTTTCGGCATCGTTCTGGCAATAAATAAAGTAGCTCAAAAAATCTACCCCATTGTTCTGAATGCAGGACACACAAACAGGAATTTATTCCTGCAATTTTAACAGTGGTCTATTTATATAATATCAATGCCGTTTACAAAAAACCACAGCGGTTGGCGTCAACATTGACACGCAAACAAAAGTGGATGAATGCATTTGGTAATTGGGCACATGAAAAGGTATAACTATGAAAGGAAATTTTAAACATTGTATTTATATGCCATTTACCAAGTATATTACTTTGATAAAAAATACAGGGTTGGCCGTGTGTCAGTTGTCAAAAATATAAATTTATCATCAACAATTTTATTAACTACACAAACAGGTACGACTACAGTTCAATACACCTACAAAAGATGCCCAAAGTGTCTTTTATGATGTTGTAAGCAAACATTGCATCTCTTAATCACCGATTTACAATCTATGTCGCACATTTTCTTTCCGGGACTGTACGATTTTAAATTTTTAGTTTAGCCGTGTCTTTAAATGTTAAGCATCACGAATTTTGATGAAATTAATCTTATTTTTTATAATATTCCAAAATCCAGGAATTGTAAAAGTCATTTAACGGTACTCCTTTTCCCAATCCATTCCCCAAGTTTTTATTAAAAAATTATCTCAAATAGCTTTTAAATGAGGGGGTACTCTATCTTGTTGCATTATAAACTTTTGCTTTACCAGCTGCAGATGACTTATTTCCAGTTCTAACAACGCTTCTTGAAGAATATCTTGGTACTTAACAGAATTGACGGTACCGTTAAAAAAAAGTGCGTGAGTGTCGTGGAACACTCAGTTGGAAAGAAGTTTCTTTCGTAATATTGATAAACGTATTATATTTTGTTTCACGTTTGTTTTTGCATTTTTCAGCATTGTACAACAGAACGCGCATACGCGTTTTATTTTTGCAATTACCATTTTGATAAACACGTGGACTACACAAATAGACGTCACGTTGCTAAGTATTTCTATGCTACGCATAGGTTAAATTTGGTTAAAACGGTGGTTCGAAGGAAACCCACTTAGGCCTTTTGGCCCAGTATAATACAGTGATGGACGGTGGTCTTCCCCCTCTGTCGTAAGAACCAGTTAAAACTTTTAATAAAAAGCGTAAGGTCTTTAATGCTAACTGAGTTGAGATCAGGTAAGTCATCAAAGTTTGGTTGCCCTAGTATAAAAAGCCGTTTTTTGCATAAGGCAGGGCAGTGGCAGAGAAGATGTACCATTGTTTTCTCCTCTTTCTCATCGTGACTGCTCGTGCATGGGATCCACCTGCCCAGTGTTTTGTTATGGCCGCAATTGCATTTCCAATGGACTCCCTGGATGGAGTTAAAACATCATTAGTTCGACGTATATCTAGTTTAGGCCAAATATGTTTCGATGATGTGCATGTGGGTTCATTTTGCCACCTCAAGTTGGCTTTTAGAATAACTTTGCCGTGCAGGAGGAGTCAGAAGTTTGCAATCGGTACTCCTTGCTGAGATGAGACAGGTACAGCTGGGAGGGTGGTGCCCTCTCTTGCTAGCTCGTCTGCCTTACAGTTACCTGGTATGTCCCTGTGTTCGGGTACCCAGACAATATGAACTCTAAACTTAGTTGCTAGCTCATTCAGGGCGGCTCGGCTTTGCACCGCTGCCCTAGAAGTCAAGTAAACTAAGTTCAGTAATTTGATAGCAGCCTGGCTGTCGAAAAGAATGGATATCTCGCTGAACTTTTGTTCGTGGCGAAGTGTCCAGACAGCTGCCCCGGTATTGACTGTCATTTCGGCTTATTACACACTACAGTAATCAGGCAAACGAAACGACAGGCTAAGTGAGGGAACTTTTGAGAAGACACCGTAACCTACTCTTTCCTCTAGTTTAGAGCCGTCAGTATAAAATACTGCGCCCTGAGGTTTAACTAGATTCTTGGCCTAATCTTCTCTGGATGGGATTTTCAGGGATAGGTCGCCTTCGAACATAGGGGTAGGTTTAGTGTAGTCAGTGTTTTTGGTTAGTGCGTTTTGATCCTTGAAAACACAGCATTGAGTCTGAGAGCCGCATTAGCTGCGCATTCTTTCCCAAACAGATCTACTGGTAGTAGATGTAGAAACGTGTCAGGGGATTTTGTTGAGGTGGTTCGTAGACAGCCTGTGATCAGCAGACATACCAATTTTTGGACTTTTTCTACCTTTGCATGGTTGACTTCTTTTTCTAGGGCTGGCCACCATACTAACGATCCATACATTAGAATCAGTTTTACGACCGTAATATAGAGTCAATGAACAATATTGGGTTACAGCCCCATTGTTTGCAATGGCCCTTTTGCAGGTATAGGTCACCACAGTGGATTTTCTTACCCTTTTCTAATTTGCTATTATATAGTCAAAACGGAGGTTGCATGTTTGTAAAACGTTCCGCAAACTAGTCACAAACATTACTGTAATTATAGCCATATGTCCACTTTTTTTTTGTTATTTTTTTGTTTATTGTTTGCAGAAAACAACTATTCACTTAACGTCAGTGTGTTAAATAAGGTTTAAGGATTTTTGATGATAACTAACTTATTATCCACCCTGTATTTTATAATATTAAATGTATTAATACGAGAGTAAATCAATTATAAACGGTTACTTTGCTATTCTGATTAGAATGCAGATCCTAGCTAGATTATGTTGTGTGGAGTAGATGTTTGGTTTATGAGGAGTGGGTGAACCGGTCTGGTTAGCGCGCAAGCTCGATAGCCATGCATTTGAAATGTACATTTACCAAGAATATCATGGGTACAAAGAATAACAAATATGGAAAATCTTAATCACTTGAGAAAACAAAAAGAACTCATGCTTACCATTAAGGAGAAAAAACGCGCTATATAGGTCACATAATGCGTGAAGAAAAATATGAACTTTTGCGACTGATTATAGAAGGCAAGGTCCAGGACAAGAGGTCTGTCAGCAGACGCCAAAATTCTTGGCTGAAGGACATCCGAAGATGGTTTGGTTGCTCATACGACCTCAGGCAGTTTTATTACTCCGTCTGGATTTTGATTCTGCTATAGTAAGTTTATTTTTTTATGATTTACACTTCAAGAACGCAATGCTTAGTGCACAAGTGCTTTGTATGTTTAAATGTATGATGTATCTATGATGCAGTTTATTTTATTGCATTTATCTAGTGTCTTTAATCCATGTTCGTAGTTGTCACTTAGTTCGGAGTTTCATAAAGGACTGACCTTTGTACAAAAACGTTTTATTAAACAAACCACCCAAATATAAACGATGTTAGGATCAAGATTTTTTAAGGCAGTGTCCGCGTGACAGAAGGTACTCGCTATTAATGACAGCTATCAATACAATTCGTTTAGATTTACAGTTTTAAAGAATATGTATTTGGTGCGCCACTGATTTTTTTGTCTGATAAAAATTAAAAACCACCATGACAAGAGGGAGAGACCACTGCACTAAATTAATAAGACTCATTAACGTACACCTGAATGATATCTAGTAAATATGTATACTCAATATTTAAACAAAACAAAAAAAGGGGCAATAGAGAAAAAAAAATAAAAAAAAATTAACAATAAACACCTTTAAAATTGTGAGGTTTATTGTGACGGCTCTGACAATATTATTATTAATTTAGCATAAATTTAATTTTCAAAATAATACCTCACAAAATAACAAATTCTGGAACACGGATTTTATAAATCCGAAAATATAAAAAAACATCCCCTAACCTTGCCACGTCTTTTTCGTTCTCTATTGAGTACTCTGCCAGCAGTCTCTCTACTGGCAAATTATGCCCGAGCTCAGCCGTAGAGGGTAGAAAAAAAAAAGAAAATAAAAGTGAGCCGCGCCACCGACTTGGACGATTCAAGCCGGAAACCCCTAAGTCTTATAGGCACTAGCAGAGCCACACGATAAACAACTAAGATTATGGTGAACTAAATAAATAAAATTATAGCTAAAATATATTAGATACTTTACTCCTACAATAAATCAAAGTACACAGGTCAATAATAAAATTATAACAAATATAGTCAAAATAAACAGCCAACAATAAATCAAGGTACACAGTTCAATAATAAACTTATAACAAATCTAATCAAAATCAACAGCTAATAATAAATCGAAAATCCAAAGTTTACGATTCCGTAAAATAACCAAAACAAAGGTAAGAGTAACAAACTTTATCAAGTTACCAAAAAAAACGTATACAAGTCAACTTTTTAATAATACTTAATCAAACGTTCACATACGGCTGCTAATTTACTCACGTTTTTACCATTTACATAAAGATTTACACTGTTAAAACAATCGAGCTTATTTAAAAATATTTCTTTTTTACAATGGCTGTCCTTTAAAATATCAATATTGTAGGATATTTACAAATAAGTATGAAGAAAACATTTTTACTTGGACACAAAGAACTATTGAGAAGATTACTTTAATCAAAGTTCAGCCTTGGCATATTATCCAATGCAATAAATAGTTTTCAACAGTGTACCATATTAATAAATTAAAACAAAACTTAATCGTGGTGTCAAAAATAAGTCACGTCGTTAAATATTCTAAAATAAATCACTTGTAACCTTTGGGTATACGAATTCACTACTCCTGTGGCCTACTCCTGTGGCCGGTTTGATTATGGAACGGCACCTGCTAATTAACAATGGCTTCCCTCCATCAAATCCCACATGCGGTTATTTTAACTCGACACCAAAATCCAAAATATCAACAACAAAGGTAAGATAGAATGGTCAAGTTAAAAATTAAATGGCTTTTCTTCAAAATCCAATTAAGATGGCTCAAATACAGCCAGATATGAAAGAAAAACCGTAGAGGTTTCTCACACGTGTTAATATCAAATCGTACCAAAAACTCTCACCACCACACGACTCCCAAGACTGCCACCAAACGACTGACAAGACTGCCACCAAACGACTGACACCTAACGACTGACTACCTCGCAAGCCGGATATCAAGAAAAATGACACGGAACACGCGTCAATCAACAATCTTCGCAAGTCCATGCTCCATCCACACAGAAATGCAAACCAAACAATAATATGACCGACAACACACAACAATCGAGGCCAAAAACCAAAGCAAAATCTAATAACAAAACCCCCACTCAATCTCCATCGATTAACGAAAAATGCAACAGCCATTAACAATCGAATCCTATCACTACAAGGTATGCAACACTATTTACAACGAATGATATATTTAAGTTACAACAAAATACGGTACCTGAGGAATACGAAACTATCAGAGACACAATTATAATGGAACTGCAGAAGGGAAAAAATAGGCACGTGACAACCTTTCCAAAATTAATTCTGCTTAAATTTCTTAAACTCACACAAAGATGCTCGAAAAATTCGATGGAGAAAATTTTAACCAGTCAGTAAAGGTAAAACAGGAATGAAGTTAGAGAATGAAAATAACTGTCAATTCGATCAGACAGAACCACTGATCAGAGAGATGAGCAATCTTCCTTTACGTCACAAGATAAACAAAGAAAACCACTCATCAGTTTCGAATGATTTGATGCATAAAATTAAATTAACTTTTTGTCAGTTGCGTTGTCCGGGTTCTATGATTTTTGCGTTGCAGGAAATAAAAAACTGACTGATGAACTACTACTTATTAGTATACTGTGCAGAACGAGCAATTGAGCCTATGGCTAAAAACACAAATAATAAGGCGTTCTAAATATTCATGAAAAAAGTTTCTAAAACTATAAGGATATTTTTTTTTGCTTAGTCCTTATTTTTTAAACTATACTGTTAAAACTATATGCATATTTAATGTTTTTATATGATATAGAAAGCCAAACACTAAGAAAAAATATCTCCCATTGAGTAAGAGCTAATAAAATTGGATCAATAAAAAGACTTTAATAATTAGCTAGGTTGACCAAATAAAAAAATTTTTTTCAACCAAGGATCGTGGTCACGCCAAAAAAAAATGATAAGGATTCATATTAAGAAGTAGAAAAATGGATATATTTTTAATTTTAATGATTTCATACTCTCCGTAGCCCTAATTTATTACAGGTCAAACAAAGGGGTTGTTTATTACTATTACAATTTTTAAATGTTAAACCATTATTATGTTTTCTTTTACGCACATTGGATGCTTGTTTGTCAATTATAAGTCCTGCTTGATGAGACTTTGCAGCATTGTCTCCTGCATCATTACCTTTCTTACTAAAGTTTAGCCATTTATCCATGGCCAAAAATGTTTTTATTTCTTAAAAGACCAATAGATATATAAAAATAACATATTGCATAGAATAAATAATAACTTAATTACCGAATAAACAAAAACATTTATTATTCTTTCGATGTTCACGATTGGTTGTTGGTTGGTTTGTTGGCTGACAAGCAAGAGACCGGGGTAGCACTTGATCTCCTTGTGTCTATTGTATTACTCTTTTGTCAGTGGTTCCTCACACGAACAGATTTGTGCCATTCGTATTAAGACCCGTTTCTCCGAAGGTTCTGTGACGCCTGCTTCCTATGGCGTCGCATTCTAAGATAATGACTTTTTCTTCCTCTTTACCATATAGTCCGCAACTCACGAGTTCTGTAAGTATTCCCTTGGTGTTTTCCTAGGCCGCAGTGTCCAGTCAAGAGACCTACTATGTATAATGCGTGCCTTTGTATTGTTCAGATTCAGAAGGTCAGCCATCAGAGTTTGACATTGGTGAACTATCATGAATTTGATGTGTATTTGCCCGTCGCTTTGTTTTCAGTGTTGTTGGTGTCTTTGTTTCATCCACTTGTCAATCAGGGTCCTGCATCGGTTTTTGCTGATTCCAAGCACATGTTATGACACTGTGAATGGTATTCCAGATAATTGTTTAGCTAACTGGTCTGCTTTTTTATTTTCCGCTATTCCTCTACGACCTGGCACCCCCATTAGGGTGCCAGGTCGTTTTTACCTAAACCATCGAGAAACGCAACTAAGCATATCCTAGGATGAAGCAGTAATGACCTGCGAATTCTAACGGGACTGCTTTCAGAACACTGTCGTCTAAGATACCACGAAAGGATGGGTCTAAATCAACAAACGGACTGTCGGTTTTGCTGCGTGGAAGACGAAACTGCTAAAAATATACTGTGTTTATGCCCCGGCCTGGGAAGAATAAGGTTTAATATATTTGGTTATACCAACCTAGAACCTACTAATTTCAAGAAAATCTCACCCAATACAACCATAAAGGGTTGATTGTGCGGTGAACTGTAACCTCTAGTGGTGAGCCATGATAGACCTACTAAGGGTCGCAGTGAAGGGACAACCTACGCCCCACTCACATGATACCTAACCTGACCTAGGGTGACCTCATAGTGTTTTGCCAGCTCCAAAAGTCCCTGTAGGCATTTCAAACCAGTTTGTACTTTATCTGTGTTGAGTTGAGGGCTTTTATCGCGCTCTGGTGATGTCCACCCGCGTGTTACTGAAGAAGTGACAATGCTACACCAGTTCACACTACAGTCAGTGTTGCTAAATCATTGTCTTGCTGTACCAGAAGTTACACAAAGCGCATTTTAAAATCTCGTGATAATCTCCCAATATTTCGCTAAGCGACCACATTTGGGGTAGTTTCTCTCTCTCTTGTTCTTTTACTGTCGGGAGAGTATGGTTACATCAAGTCTTAATTGCTTGGATCGTAGTTCTTCATCCTTCTCTGCCTTGAGTTGCAAGAGAAGCTTCTTGCAGACCGTGACCAATGATTTCTTTGGTTTGGTCCACCCAGCGCGTCGGAGACATTCCTCGTGGTCGCTTACCATTGATTTTTCCCTCTACAATAAGTTTTTCCAGCCCATTCGTTTTTCTTGAAATGTGTCCAAAATACCGTGAGTATAATGGTTTATGCTGGTTGATAGCCTTGTGGTGATTTTTAGTTTTTTAAGAATTGACACGTTGGTACGGTGTTAGTACTTTGTATGATATTCCCAGCATTCTTCTGTAGGCCCACATTTCAAAAGCATCTATTTTGCTTTGATAAAACATTTTTTAAGACTAGGTCTCAGTAGCATATGTGGCAATAAAAAAAATTAAGTTTAATAATTTCAGTTTATTGCGTTAAGATATTGCAGAGTCTTTCCATATTCGAGTTAGTTTTATTGTTGAGTTACGTGCTATGGCCAGTCTGCGTTTAATTTCTCCGTCACAGCCACCTTTGTGATAAGTGATCCTAAATAATTAAATTTCGCAATCATTTCAAAACCATTGATCTGTCTAAAATTGGCAGGGTTGCGGTCAATTATCATAATATGTGGCATAATATGTGGCTATGTGGCTATACAGGAGAATACTGAGAATATCTTATATGGACAGAATTACAAACAAAGAAGTACTAAAAAGACTCTCAAAAGAAACAGAAATTAATAACGAAATAAAAATCAGAAAATTACAATATCTGGGCCACACTTTGAGAGGAGAGAGATACCGAATGCTACAAGTGGTGATGCAGGGAAGCGCAGCGTGGGAAGAAGACGAATGTCGTGGATCCGCAACCTGAGAGAATGGTTCAATTGTTCATCAAATCATCTTTTCAGATCAGCAGTCAACAAAATGCAAATAATCATGATGATCGCCAACCTTCGACGGAAGACGGCACCATAAGAAGAAGAAGATCATAATTTTCGTCTTCTTTTTGTTCAACGTAAGACCATGTCCTCTGCTGATCCTGTCCAACTTTCTCATGAATTCTGTGAGTTCTTTTTTCGAACGAGCTAGTATTAAGGTGTCATTTGCATATCTAAGGTTAGTAATTCTTATTCCTCCTTTGGTTATGAGGTAGTTTAATTAAAAAGTTAACGCAAGTCCAATGGCCAACGCAACAAAAAAATCCAAGATGGTCAAAAAATGTCATGATTGCAACCGTCAAGATACAACAAAATCTGCCTCGTTTGTTCACCAAGTCATTCCGGGTAATGAACAAACCAATGCATTGGCAAAAAAAGGTTCAAAGGAAAATAACGAAAAAGAAAATATAGTCATAAATCTTTTGAAGCAATTGTTAAGTTACATTCAACATTTATTTAAAAATATAAATTTTAATTAATATTTTTTATTAATTAATAAAATACTCAAACACCGTTAATAATTATTTTATAACCATAAACACGCAACATAATTTTATGCGACATTTTTTGTTATTTCTATATTTATAAAAAAAAAATTGTTTAAAACAATAACATTTCAGTGTTTTTTATTGAGTACCACTTTTAATTTTAAACATCACAAATAAAGCAAAATGTCATAACAAATAAAATATATAATTGCTTGAATTTATGACAAAATTTTTCAGTATTTTATTACCTTTAATTAAGGCAACGTCAATTTGCAATTACAATAAAATAGTTATTTGACTGCCGCGTTTGGGATTTCGACAAAAACAAATTCAATTTCACGATAAAATGCATTTGTAAAAAGTAAATTACTGTAATACTAAAGCAATTATTATAAATTCACGAAACAAAAGGTGGTAATTGTTAATAAAGCATGTAAAATGATAAAAAATTTATTGTTGATCAGATTAGTAAATATTGATTCAAATTTTTATTTTAAAAATCTTTAATATTTTCTTTTTTTTTGGCATGACTAAAAAATATTGGAATGTTTCAACTTTAAGAAAACAAACATGTTTAAATAATAGTTTTCATTGTTTAATTGAATTAATTTACAATTTTATTGTTTTTATTTTTTGCTTAAATGGAATGGACGCGTAGAAAGGATGAATGAAGGAAGATTAACGAAACAAATTTATAAGGCGAGTGTGAATTGACAAGTTGGTAGAGGTCGACCTCGGCGAACATATCTCTATCAGATCAACATTGTTTTGAAGAAAGGCCAGGTCAAGAGTACCAACAACCGACGAGCATGAATGAGAGCACTGATGAAAGTAGAGGAAGCTAAAAATGTGTGTAAGAACCGTAGCAAAGTGAAAGGAAGTGGTCTCTGCCCACCCCTACGGGAAAAAGGCGTAACTATATGTATGTATGTATTTTTTGGTTAATTTTGTAACAATTGTTTTTGTTTGTAAGATTTTTTTAAAGTTTATACAGGGTGGTCCGTTAATAATGAGACACAAAGCAATTACGAATTCTAATTCTTTAAATGTACCTTTTTTATGCGACATCTTTTGATAAACTGAATCATCAAAAATAAATTTTTAATTATTTCCACCTAGAAAAGGTATAATTTTTTAAACTTGCATAAATATACTATCTTAAAAGTAATCGTGGTTAAAATATTCGAAGAAATAATTTAATTGAATTAATTTGTTGCAACCTAGCAGATGCAGGTAGCCCTAATAATTTGATGAATCATTGATATAATATTTCTATTGATTAATGATTATGCGCTACTGAAAATGTACTTGGATTGTTAAAAATTAATGTGTTTTTGGTCACCTAAAATAAATAAAAATTATTTTTCACAATAAACTAAACATTACGAAGTGCTGTTATTACTTTTACAACAATTATTTGAAGTGGCTTTATCGTTGGCTTTATTATATTTTTGTATTCGTTTCTTGAATAATTTTTTAATAATAAAAAGTATGTCATTATTTTTGAATACATCTGCAGCATTTACTATTTTTTGCCAAAGTTCGACACGAGAATTTATTACTTCGTTATAAACCATTGATTTAAGAAACACCCCCAATGGCAAAAATCCATAGGGTTATGGTCTGTACTACGATCTGGACGAGCATATTAACTACCTCTGTCAATCCAATGTTGTGGAAATTTATTATCAGCAGTAATATCCCTAGGAAATTGATAATAGACGAGATAATTTTATGACAATCGAAAGCTCGTTCCTTGGTAATGGCCCGAAACCGAAGGCTAAGGGCTGTTACCAAAATGACCATTTTTTATATTCTTTTTTTCTTCCTTCTTTAATGTAAGCTATGTGATTGTTTTTCTTCGTATCCTCTGCCGTTCAATTGTTAAAAAGGTTGTCGGTTCATCTCTTGCGGGGTCTTTCAACTTGTCTCTAGTTATTTTGACCATTCTGTAGTTATTCATCCGGTCTATGTGTTCGTTCCACTCTCTCTTTCTTCGCAGAATTTATTCATTTACATTGTCTATTTTATATGTTCTTCTAATATCCTCGCTTCTCTCCCTGTCAAAAAGTGTTTTTCCAGCGATCCTGCGCACTATTTTCATTTCGGTGGTTTCTAATATTCTCTTTGTGTTGGATATTTTGTAAACAAACATTTTAAAAATAAATATAAACTAAAGTAGCACTTTAGCGCCCGCGGACTACTTTGTGTTCGATGTATCTGGTCTAGTTTCCGCTGTGTATGTTAATATAGGTCGCATGACCGCCTTGTAGATTCGGGATTTGGTCTTGATTCAGATATATTTGTTTCGGAGGATTGTATCGTTCAGGTAAGCTGAGGTTCGTGCTGCTTTTGCCGCTTGGTTTCTTACCTCCGCCTCGATGTCACCGTATCCTGATATTTCTATGCCAAGGTATTTAAATTTCATCTCCTGTTGTATAATGTTATCATCCACAACCAGTTTGCATCTGATAGGTGTTTTGAGGTGGTCATGCATTTCGTCTTTGCTGCAGATATCTTCATTTTTAGACTTTTTGCCATTGTGCTGATTTTGAATAGTAATCTCTGTAAGTCATCTTCGTTTTTTGCAATCAGAACAGCATCATCGGCATAGCATAGGATTTGAGGTCTTTGTTCCCCATAAGTAGGCATGTGTTTTCTACATGTTGAGGGGAAAAGCTGTAATAAACTTGAGTGTCATTGGTATAAAGGTGAATTTTAGAATATTCTAGACAGCGTAACATATTTGATGAATAAATAGTGAACAACAACGGACCCAGTATAGAGCCCTGTGGCACACCTGATTTGAGTTTTAAATAGCAGGAATTAATTTCATTTATGCATACTTTTTGTTCTCTGTTTTTGATATGCACGCAAATCTTTATATTCAGTTGTATTAGATTTCTTAGGTTATACTCTCACCACTGCTTTCCCCCACATCGCTGGAAATACGCTGTGGATTGAACAAAAGTTAAATATGGGTGATATATTGTACAATACGGGGACAGCACATTTTAATCAGTTTAATTTTTATATCATTACAACCTTTAGCATTGGATTTAATGTCACATAATATAAAAAATAAAGTGAATAATTCGTTTATTTGGTGAAAAGAAAATTTAGGTTCCATCAGATGGTTTTTCTTGTACAAAGTTAATAATTCTTTAGGTTTCTTCATGTTAGGTATAGAATTAATAAAAAAGTTATTCACTTTATTTGGAAAAATCAAACTATCTGGAATTTCAATGCATTTTTCAGGTAAAATTCTAGTTAATTTTAGTGTTTTTCACATTTTCCTATTGTTTTTAGTGTTGCCTAACTGATAACAAAAATATGCTTTTTGCTCTCTCTGAATTGCTACGTTTACGTAGTTTCTGATATCTTTATAATATTGTAACCGTCCCTCGATTCTATTTCTTTTTAATGCTCTAAGTGCTTTATCCCTAGGGGACATCATTTGCCTAATGTTGTATGTTAGCCAGGGCGCTTTGGGTTTAGTGAATCTAGAAGTAGTTATGGGGGCATGTCGATCAAATACATTTTGAAGGATTTTTATCAAGAAAGACATTTTTTCATGTTAAATTAAAACAAAAGATTGTAAAATCCCGCATTAAATATATTTTTTTCTTTACAGAGTAATACATTGGTACATGTTTCCAAAAAAAATGCTAATAACATTTAAAATGTCAATAAACTATTAACACTTTTAGCGATTATACAAAAACTAGAAAGTGGAACAAATCGTATTCGGTTAGTAGCAGTAATTAACAGATTTTAGAATGAAATCAATGTGTTTACTTCAATGATACTGAAGGCTTTGACTCCAATTCTAAATTTAAACGATAGATAGTTTTAAATTTGACATCAGACGCAAAACAAGCAATGATGGTATGTTACTTATGCATCCCAGTTTATCAAGAATACAATTGTGTTGTTACCCGTACGAATAACAATTTATATACAGGATAAACATCATGCAATGTTAAATTATTGAGGAACATACTAACTTGTTTTATATTTGTATTTTTTTTAAAGTCAAGCGACATGAATAATTCTTTTAAAAAAAGTATTGTAAGTTATTAAAAATTAGGTGGAAAAATTCAAGTAAAAGTTATTTTGATAATTATACAATAGGAAAGACGCAAATATTTTTTTGGATATTTTGTGAACGAACATTTTAAAAATAAATATAAATTAAAAAACATTGCAACTTTTATAATTTAAATAATATTGATTTTTAACATTAAAAATACCTTTATGCACGACCGGGCGTAAAGTATCATTTTATCGCCCGTATTTGCGGGCGTAAAGTAGCACTTTAGCGCCCGCGGACTACTTTATAATCGTTGAACAGGCGCTAAAGGGAATTCCAATCTCATATCGATAGAAATCTATGTTCCCATGGATCATATAATCAAACCCAAAACTTTATTAATAATAATGTAACGAAAACAATGAACATAAATTAATTTAAAAAATAAACTATAACTTAACATTGACAATACAATTAGAACAGTTATTTATGGAAATATTTGGATTTGTTGTTTTCTGTTGTTGCAGATAGTTACTGATTTCAACTGATTTCTCATTACTACAAGTCTGAAGAGAATGCATGTTATTATCTGGTGATTCAGAGTAGTGAGCAATATTTTCAGATTGTCTGCAATGTCTAGTAGAAGGCTCATCATTTTCTACAATTTTCTTAGCAATCTTCAGCTTATTTGCAACTGAATTTTCATTATAACCATCCGCAACAGTCTTCGACTTCCACCCAGCATTTCTTTTATTGTTGATTATATCCTCGCCTGCATCTGCTAACATAGTTGCTGAGGAACGTCTAAAACAGTGACCAGTATATTCTTTCGCATTAGAAATACCTAGGTAAGCGGCTATTCTGAATGGTATTTGACCAAATGTATTTTTTTCGATAACCTGTCTCATTCATAATATAAAAAAAAACCGCTTTTGATCATTCTGATCTCGCAAGGAAAAATATTTTTTGTAAATATTCAAATAACTTTCTGTTCTTTATCGATTACAGTAAATACTCGATATATCTTCGTTTTGGTTTCTCGTATAGTTTGAGTAAGAATGTCTCGAAATCTTGAATGTCGTTCACTGTGATATTTGCCAATTCTTCGCGGCGACATGCTCCACAAATACCAAAAATCAGTACTAGCTACAATAAATTCTCAGATTAACATACTGAACATTGAGAAAACATGAAATTAGAACTTACTTTCATCATAAGATACAAATCGTCTGGTGCTTCACTCAAAAATAACTCGATATACCGTTCGTGCATAAAATTTTGTATGTAATTCGGGCGTAATTTGCTTTTATGGACCTAGGCGTGTTAATAGCCCTCGCTAAAGGAAAGTATTTTTATCACTTATGTTGTGATTTATTTAAGGTTATAGTAAACATTACTTTGGTGCGAAAATTAATTGGCTTTTTTGTCGGTTTCATCCAAACAGACTCCAGAAATCTAACAAAAGTAAGTGTCAACATGGTCGGAAATTTTTATCGAAAGTGCAGAGTTTTCAAGTATAGATAGGAGAGGATTAAACCTCTACGGTACTTACGAGTATAAATTACAGTGGAACTTTGTTTTTTATGCTGCAGCTTCTACATATAGTAATTATTTTAGTTACTGGTGATTTTTAACGACTTCTTACAGTGTCGCTTAGGTGATCTTTTCGGTATATTTCATTATTTTAAAAATCATGTGTTTTGTGATTGGTAGATACTCTAAAATTGGATCTGGTGTATTTTCAAAGCTCCCAAGAATTTCATGTCTTTTTCTTTTCGTTGCTGCTGATCTAGGCTTTATTGGCATCCCCCATTTTGACATTTGGTACTACACCTTTTTTTCGGGGGAAAAGTTTTTTTTCAAAAGTTTCAAACTTCATCCAATTTTCGACATGGTTCTCTAAATCAAAGTGATCTTCACAGCACCGAATGATAATCTCTGGAGAATAATTATTGTCATCCCTTTTCGCAGCTTGAAACCCTTTTTTCTCTCAATTTCGAATCGAAAGGTCCATATTTTTTTTTGTCAAATATTCACTTTATTAAACATTTTATTACATTACAATCTGGTCAAAGTAGACCAATGAGCAATTCTATTCTTACCTAAATTAATACTTTTAAGTCTTAAACTAAGGTATTCTCAACAGTGTTCCTTAGGTCCTGGCAGATGGGGTTACACTTACTTAACATATAAAAATGTACTATGCTCTGCATTAAACACTTTTACTTTACTAACTCAAATTGTTTGGTCCTTTTAAGTCTTCTTTTTATTCCTGTGTTGTCTAGCAGGTAAATTGCTTCAAAGTTCACATGTTGATGAAGCCTTTCTTTGTGTCTTTTGGCTAAATTGATAATAGTTTGTTTAATAGTTTTCATCTTTAGGTCCCTGTAAATATCACTATTACGAATATTCTTAAATGTTCTTAAAATACTTTATTTTGGAATCAATGTATTTTTATTAAAATTTGTCTGTTTGGTACACCCCCATAGTTGTATACCATACTGGCTTTAATATTTGCTTGTATAGCAAAAGCTTATTACGTAATGAAAAAGTGGAGTTTTTTTCTATTAGCCAATACATTTTCCTATATCTTATAAAGGTCCATAAAAAAACAATGTATTTGGAACTTTCCTTGAAAGTACATTGGCACAAAACATGAATCAACACGGCTTTTTTTAGAGCAGTAGTAGCATGGTTATGACTATCCGAAGTTAATGTATAGTCCATTGAAAAACTTTGCAGTACTTTCCCTTATGTAATTATACAGCAAAATATTTTGAAAGTCGAAACCAATACAAAACAAAAAACAATGAAAGCCAGCGATGAACATTAGACCAGTGCTGAATCCTTAGAAAATGGTAACAAGTGAAAAAAAATAATAGTAGGGTGAAACCCATTGGAAAAAAACATAGAATAAAACAAAAATGAAAGAAAAAATAAATTTACGGGCGATATGAGGTAGGGAATTGGTTTATCTCGATTTTCGGCAAAACTACAAGACCTATGAAAAAAAGTTAAATAGTAAAGTTGTAGGTATTAAAAAGATCTACAACATTTGTTTTTTTACATAACCTAAATATTTATGTAAAAAATTTAAATAACCAATTTTTGGTGTTTCATTTTTATCCTTTCCAAAAAAAAAATTTTTTTTTACGAAATTTTGTGAAAACTTCCTTTTTTATGTCCCAAACACACTGTTTTTTTTATTTAAAATATTTATCTTTTCACCCTATTTTGACTTAATATCAAAAAAGCAACCTAATTTTCAATCGAAAATTGAGAATGTAAGTCCCTAGGTGCATACATGCAGATCAGTTACCACTTTAAATTTTAATATTTTTAGTGTGTAACATCTTTCCTCTCGCTTTCTTGCAATTTGTGAAAGTGATTTGGTGAAATGTAACAGAAAGTGTGTAAAAGGAAGTCACGGAAGCTCGCACTGTCAACCGTCAACCAATTTTCCGAGAGGTCGGTACTGTCAGCCATCAGCTGTGCATTTAAGTTACAGTGTTGTGTATTCAGTTTGCTGTTATGTGCGTAAACTATATAAATAAATATTTACTGTTGTTAATAAGTCTTAATAAAGTACAGATCATTGATAAAAAATTCAAGTAAGTAATAATAAATTATTATTTGAATAAAATATTTCAGTATTTAGTTATTTTAAATTTTAAGGTTGATTTCTGTCATTTCTAGTGTCAATTAAATAAAATACAATTTTCATTAAAAAGAATTATTGTTTGTTATGAAAAATCATTTTAAATAATACCTGACCCATTTTTTCAGAATATAATTTTAAAATTGTTTATTACTAAGGTGAGATGTCATGTTTATTTTGAGTGATTGCGTGTACTAGTTCAGCGTTTCTCAAATTGTGGGGCGCGCCCCCTAAGGGGGGCGCGTTTACATGATTGGGGGGGGGGCGCAGTACAGATTAAAAATAAAATGGTCATGATAAAATGCTACAGATAGATTTTTAAAAAATCTTTATTGAAATTTTACTAACTTAATGATGACAAAGAAACATTCTAAGGACTAATGGCTAACATGAGCTTGTTTTAAGGCGCACAACTTCTCTAAATTTGGTTCTATGTTAGAGATGGCCACTCTGAGTTCATTTTCTACTTGAAGTTTATTTCTGTATTTAGATTTCACGACAGCAAGTGCAGAAAATCCAGTTTCACAAAGGTAGGACGTTGGAAAAGGCAACAGAATTCTGTTTGTTAAAGATTTGTTAACAAAGTTTGATTTTTGTAAGGGATTTGTTGAAATATCTATCAGTTGTTCTTCTTCTTGCAGTGATAGTCCGACAGGTCTATTTTCGAATGGATTTAAAACCCAGCTCCAGTCTGACAACTTGATATCTTTCTCTGCAAAGAAGTATCGCTTGAAATTCTCAGTTAAGTTTTCTAAATGGCTTCCTATGGTTTTTAGCATCACAGCTTTATAAATATCTTCCAATGGGGAATCTTGCACAAAATCGCAAAATGTGGGAAACATTTCCAAACTGTTTTCTTTCAATTTGTTATGCCATAACTGCAATTTCTAACAAAAAGCATCAATCTTTTGACTTAAATCAAATATATTTACGTCTTTTCCTTGCAGCTGAAGATTAAGTATATTAAGTTTTTCAAAAATATCTACTAAATAAGAAAGCTTCAGTAAAAATAATTTGTCGAAAAAATCTGTTGAATGCTTGTGACCTTCCTCGCTTAAAAATATCGCTATTTCCCTTCTTAATTCAAAGACACGCTTAACCGTCTTACCGCGTGACAACCATCTGGATGAGGAATAAAAAAACAAAGATTGATGCTCAGCTCCCATATCTTCACACAGAACAGAGAACATCCTTATTTTTAGTGGTCTGGTTTTTATAAAGTTAACAATTTCAATAACTACTGTCAAAATCATGTTTAGTCCAGGGCTTAGCGATTTTGATGCTAACGCTTCCCGATGTATCATGCAGTGCGACCAGATAATTTCTGAGGATTCCTTTTTTACTAGCGCTTGTAAACTGTTGTATTTACCAGACATGGCTTGAGCTCCATCGGTGCAAATCGTAACACAATTTTTCCTTTGCAAATTCATTTTAGTAATAGAATCATTTGTAATCTTGAAAAACTCGGTGGCTGTAGTTCTTCCTTCAATCTGTTTACAAAACAATAAATCTTCACATATTTTAGAACATTGACAGAATCTAATGTAGCAAATCAAATGGGAATTATTACTAGAGTCAGTTGCTTCGTCAAGTTGTATAGCAAACAAGTTTCCAGTAAGCTCAGATTCAAGCTGCTGCTGCATATCAACTGATATATCGTTAATTCGTCGACAGATTGTATCATTTGATAGATTAATATTGTTAAGTTGTGAAGTAAAATTTTCACCAAACATTATTTCTACAATGTCTTTGCAAGCGGGTAAAATAAGTTGCTCTGCAATAGTGTGCGGTTTTTTGCATTTAGCTACTTTGTATGCCACTTTATATGATGCCAAGAGAGCCTTCTCATTTACTGCCAGTACTCTATGGAAGCTGAATTTTTGTTTTTTAAACAATCTGAGTTTCTCCAAAAAAAAAATCTCGCGGTTTATTGACATATTCTCTGTGCAGCGTTTCTAGATGCCTCTGTAATTTATTTGGTTTCATGCTATCTGCAGCCAATACTTTTAAACAGATAACGCATTGTGGTTTTTCTTCACCACCTACTTCAAGGCTAGTAAAGCCCAAATTTAGGTATGATGGGTCATATTTTCTTGTTTTAGATTTCGGACGATTTCCACCTGAACCTGTCGATGTACAAGCCCCGTCATCCTCAAGTTTTCGTTTTAAAAATTTATCCATACTACATCTACTTATACACTCACACTTCACAATAATGCTTGCTTAGTGTTAAAACGCCTTCACTGAGAGACTGAGAATACCGTATGTGCGCTTCTGTATTTATAGTCGCGTTCAGACAGTTCGAGAAAGATCAGGAAGCTTGAATACGTGGCACGAACGCCGCGAACTTTCCAACAGCATCTTTGGCGCTCTCGACGAGACAATGTTGCCTATTTTAGTCCAAATTCCTAGGTCTACGGATTGGGGAGCGCAACATTTTTTAAATTAAAACAGGGGGGCGTGAATAACAAAAGTTTGAGAGCCGCTGTACTAGTTAATGTTTAAAACCATCCCAAATTTTAAAAGGGTTTGTGAAGATTATAAAAAGGCACTTTGCGAATACCACCCAGATTAAATGGTTAGTTACGAACAAGAAATAAAATTTTTTTTGTGGTTTTCAATAAAGCAATTTAAATAGGATCTTAATTTTTTACTATCAATAATATTTTAATAAATGCTAATTAATTTGTTTTTACAGAATGATTTTACGGTCTTACGTCAGCACAAATTATATTGACTTTTAAAATAGAAGATGACAGAGCTTAAATAAACTAACTAATTATTTTAAACAAAACCACCAATGATAATGGCGAATAACGATGTTGAACCTAATTGGATTTAGGCAATTCATTAAAGTAAATGATCAAATCCACGATTGGCTTTTATGAACCAGATGTTAATTGGACTGCCACCTAATATGTGAAATATTTATTTTCTCATGCAAATCTTGATACAATAGTGTTTATTACTTTTCATTCAGTTTGTAGCTGCAGATTTATTTTACTATAATTTTATTAATTTTTTTCTTACAACAAACAAAAAAATAACAAAAAACTGTAAGCAATATTTACTCGTAAACATTGTATTATTTTTGTAAAAGAATGTTTTTTATTTTAATAAGTTAAAAATATAAAATTGTATTTATCATTTGCGCAATCATAATGTATCTCAGGGATTTTTGTAGCAATGTTAATATACAGGGTGTGGCGCGAAAAGTTTTGATTAAAAGTAATGGCGGGTACAGTTATGATAAAAATATAAAATTACGAAGCTGTAGGTTTTGAATGACGCTGAGTTCAATATAATGTTGTTTTGAATTTGGCACTTCCGGTTATACCGGAAGTAGACGTCAACTTTGATATTTTAAATGAAACCTAATATTTTTTATTTTATTTTAGAATTTGGCATAAAATTTTAGATAAAATTTGTGCATAATGTCCTATACCAAAAATGAAGTATTTTTGAGATATTTCAATTTTTTCAAATTTTTTTAAATAAATCTTAGTCCACATTGAATAACGATATCTTCATTAATAAACAAGCTAGTAACGTGAAATTGTAACCAATGAAGAACGAGTGCTTTCCGTTAACTCCATTTCGTTTGATATTGGTATTTCCTTTACCTGAATCCAACCACTTTTGAGATATTTTATTATCTTTGTTAAAAAATAACACTACTTAATTATTTTAACATTAGTAAATGGTACGCCTTGGCTGTCAAAGATTTGATAGTTAGAACGTTAATGGTTTATGTTATTTAATAGTTTTCTTTACCAGTTTGTATTTTATAGTAAATAATAGCAAATGTAGGATTTACTTGTGATAATTTTTTAAATATTATTATTATTTACGGCGAGATTGTGAGAGAGATCTTACTTTATCGAATTTTAAAAAAACACAAATGGAAACCATTTTCGTATCATTTGGGGCAACACTTACAATTAGGTGATCTTCCTCGAAGGGTCCTGTAAATGGTTTTTAATGACGACCCAAAAGGATGAAATTTTCATAAAAAAAGTTACATGGTGTGATGAAGCAAAGTTTGGCAAAAATGGATTATTTAATCGACATCATTCCCATTTTTGATTTTATGAAAATCCACTTGTTAGTAGAGGACGTTACTTCCAAGATAGTTGGAGTTTAATGTTTTTTGTGCAATAGAAGACGATAAAATTTTAGCATTAAAATTTATGATAAAAATTTAGATGGTGAAAGATATTGCCATAATTTAGAAGCCATTCGACCCAGGTGTACAAACTCATTTACTTGTTCCACTCTTCCTCCTTTAATCAGAACTTCACAGCTTGACATGCTTTCTTCTCCTTCAAAAACCATTACTTTTGTTTTGCTTACATTTATTTTTATCCGCTAATATGACTTAATCATCGGCATAAAGAAGGCATTTGACGATTAAATAATTCATTTTTAAACCATACGAACTCTCTTTCAAATCATTTAAAAAATCGTCTATGTATAACTTAAAAAGCCATGGTGAAGCCACACATCCCTGTCTCACACCTTTTTCAATGTTAAACCAGTCCGTGTAAGCTCCGTTTATCCTGACACAAGCAGTGGAATCCTCGTTAAGTGATTCCAGTGCTCGTATTAAACTACCGCTCACCCCATACTTGGATAATGTCGACCACAATTCAATCCTCACCACTCTGTCATAGGCCTTTTCTATGTCTATAAAAGCGCAATAGATCTTCGGACTTCTAGCCAAGAATTTTTCGACTACACCTCGTTATGAAAAGACCTGATCCATACATCTCCTTCCTCTTCTAAATACTGCTTGCACATCCCGTATCTTCTTCTCAGTTTCATTCGTCACTCTTTTAATTAATATCTTTGCATACAGTTTGCCGACTATGCTGAGTAAACTAATACCTCGGTAGCTCTTACAGTCCTGTTGCGAACCTTTTCCTTTGTAAAGCGGCACGATAACAATAACAATAACCAAACACACCGTCATAAATAGCACTGTATCGTAAATCTTGCTCTGATTTATTACCTCTCATTTTTAAATTATTCCCATTGATGCAAACTTTAATAAAATTTTTAAAATCAAGAAGGTCAATAAACAGAGATAATTACTAGCAATATTTTTCAATCATGACTTAACTATTAAAATAACTATTGGTAATACATATATTTTTAGCACTAATTCCAAGCAAAGCTGAACATGTGGATTTTAAATTTTTTTCTCGGCAGATAAAACTATACTTTGCCACAACTACTCCAAACATATGTTTATTTTCGATTTATTTTATTGAATTACTTGAGAGAATTAAGCTTTTAATTTTATCTATTAGAAAAGTAAAAATTTTTTGAATTTTTGAAATCCATAAAACAATTATAATTTATTGCCCAACGGTTAACATTTAAAGAGCAACGCTAAAATTACAATAATAAAATATTAGCACTAAAATATCAATAAATATGAATAAAAGGTAACAAATAAAAAAAACAAGTAAATACTAATTTAAAGAAATGTTCATGATTTATTTTTTAGTTCACGTACACTGCAACAAAAGAGTTTGTTTGCAATACTACATATCATACATATTTATTGGTGCTTTAAACATTAAATTAGTATAAACTCTTCTTCTTTTTTTCTTCTTTAATGTTAGCAAATTGTTTATTTTTTTTCGTATCCTATGCCGTTCAATTGTTAGAGAGGTTGTCACTCCATCTCTAGCGGGGTCTTCCAACGCTTCGGCGCCCTAAGGGCGACTTGTCTCTTGTTATTTTAACCATTTTGTCGTAATTCTTCCGATCTATGTGTTCGTTTCACTCTCTCTTTCTTCACAGTATTCATTAATTTACGTTGTCTATTTTACATGTTCTTCTAATGTCTTTGTTTCTCTCACTGTCAAAGAGTGTTTTTCCAGTGATCCTGCGCACTATTTTCATTTCGGTGGTTTATACTATTTATTTCCTTTGTGTTCGATGTATCTCGTCTAGCTTCCGCTGTGTATTTAATATAGGTTAGATGACCGCCTTGTAGATTCGGGTTTTGGTCTCGATTTCGATATATTTGTTTCGGAGGATTGTATCGTTCAGGTAAGCTGATGTTCGTGCTGCGTTTGCCGCTTTGTTTTTTACCTCCGCCTTGATGTCACCGTATTTTGGTATTTCTATGCCTAGGTATTTAAATTTCATCTTCTTTTGTATAATGTTATCATCCACTACCAGTGTTTTTGAGGTAATTATGCATTTCCCTTTTGCTGCAGATACCTTCATTTTTGGACTTTTTGCCGTTGTACTGAATTTAAATAGTAATCTCTGTAGGTCATCTTCGTTTTCTGCAATCAGAACAGCATTATCGGCATAGCATAGGATTTTGACGTCTTTTTTCCCCATTTTATACCCTTTCAGGTTACGAGTGCTTTTTATTATTTCGTCCATAACGATGTTGAACAATAAGTGGCTAAGGGAATCTTATTGTTGAAAACCACTATTTACAGCAATTTCTTTGGTAGTTGTGCCATTAATTTTAACTTATATTTTGTTTCGCTGGTAAATAATTTCGGTGGTTTTTATGATTTTATATGGGATTTAAAATGAATGCATAGCTTTATAAATAGCCAGAAAGTGTCAAAAAAGGCACGTCTGGCTGTGCATAGAGGTGTGTTGGTTACTTCACTTATGTATAGTAGTAAATGTTGAGTTTGGCAAAAGAAGCATGAAAATAGGATTAATGCTGCGGAGATGAGTAGTCTGAGAAATGTAGCCGGAGTGACTCGGTTAGATAAAGTAAAAATAGTGAGACAAGAGAACGCTGTAGTGTAAAAGAAGATGTGGTTACAAAGATAAATAGAGAAATGCTTAGATGGTTTGGACACGTAGTAAGGATGGATGAAAAAAGATTAATGAAACAAATTTACAAGGTGAGTGTAAATGGACAAGTCGGTAGAAGTTAACTTTAGCGAATATATCTCGATCACATCAGCATTGCTTTAAGGAAAGGCCAGGTCAAGAGTACCAACAACCGACGAGCATGTATGAGAGCACTGATGAAAGTAGAGGAAGCAAAAGATGTGTGTAAGAACCGTAGCAAGTGGTCTTTGCCTACCCCTACGGGAAAAAGGAGTGACTAAATGTATGTATGTATTAGTTTAAACGTGTTCTGTACATACTTAATTATCGTTTTTTTTTATTTTAATATGCTGGCGCCCCACACGTACAGTTAAGGCTTTCCCCTAGGGAGGCGCATCTTACAGGTTGAGAAACGCTGGTCTAGGTGTTATCAGTGAAACAAAAATATTTGTGATTGTTATGTAGGAATCGCGTCATTCTAAAAACATACAAAGCAGATAAATCTCATCTTTACTTCTAAATAACATTGCTTTTCTGTATTTGTTGCTGGGTGTTTGGTTAATTTTCGTATTTGTTGCAGTACGTTTAGTTAAATTTTTATAATTATTAATTGTTAAAATTCCGTTATTTCAACAGTATAATTTCTCCACGAAATTCATTAATTTTAAACCCCTTTACTACGGCATAGACTCCGAAAAGCTATCATTCGCATAGCACGTGCTAGTAGCAAACAGCTATATGCTGTGTGACAAAAGACGGTTACCCGCGCACCAATGAAGACGCTTACTTTAGCGCCACAAACGAAGCCACGTTTGACCGATTTCAAAACTCTCTCTTTTGCGCCTAGACTTCGTAGCGGTAAACACCGCTTGCCTTCCGACCACGTCTTGAAATATTGCACATTATTTTATCTTAATTCAAATTTTTATAACTTCAGTTAAACAGTTAACTTGTGAGTACGATTATGGATTATATTCAGTCCAAGTCGACAGTCAGTAAAAATATTCCACAGATTACGAGACCGAAATTGTACAATTAATCATGTTTCGGTGGGAGACAAAATGGCGTTTCCATGTTTCAAGTTCAACATACTATAAATGGCAATTATAGTGTTTTCTTTCAATAAAAACAAATACACGTGTAATAAATCAAGATTACCAAGGCGATGACACACAAAACCTTGGCAACTTATAGCAGGTAGAACTACTAAATCAGTGCCCTATCTATTATTTAAGTACGTCACCATCATTATCGAGACGGATGGCGAGATCTCCAGAGAGGCGGACGGAACTATGTCCACTCCACCTCTCCTCCTCCTTTCTTACCCGCTGCGACATTTATTTTATTAAATTTTTTTTAGTAATATCAAATCGTGTACAGATTCTTTGTCCTCGGCGTAAAATCTACAGGCATCATTCTTCACCTTGGCCATCTTTTTTAGGTGTTAATTGACTGAGTGGTGACCTCTAGTGATTCCAACTGGCAGTTTTATTTTTTTTTTCTCTTTGGGAGTAAAAGTTTATTCTTTCCACTGTATTTTTTTTTATGTTCTGGTTCCTACGAAAAGGAATATCCTGTAATGTTCAAAGAACATCGTGGGAACCAAGGGAAAGAAGGTAGGAATTGGTGTTCTTAAATTTCTGGAGGTTGTATGCCTCGGGGAACACCTCCCTAGGCAATGAGTTCCAAAGCCTCGCAATTCGTTGGATGAATGAGTCTTTGGAAAGTGATTTTCTGCAGGTCTCCAAAGTGACCACGAAGGGGTGTGAAGACTGAACTTGACGGGTTAATCTCGAAGAGACTGCCAAAGGAGGAACGATTGTTAATATTTCAGAAGAGCATCGCCCATGAAAATATCTATAAAATAGAGACAAATGGCCAACTTTTCTACGGCGTTCCAGACAAGTGAGCGAGTTTGTAAGCGAGGCATCACCGACGAGACGAATTGCCATTTTTTGGACAGAATCCAGTAGCTTCGGGATATGTTTAGGTGCTGCACTCCAAATATGGGAACAGTACTCCAGTACAGGTCGGATCTGTGCCTTATAGATCATAAGCAGCTGACTGGAGGTGAAATAGCTCTTGGCACGAAACAAAAAACCAAGTTTTTGGGATGCACTTTTGGCAATGGACCTCACGTGATTTTCCCAGAAAGGGTTATTGCTGATAGTAATACCAAGCATCGATATGGATGACTTCAGTGGTATGGTTACTCCTGACAAAGTTATGTTAGGCACAGTGAGATCGGCTTTTCTAGAGAAAAGACATGCTTGTGTTTTGTTTGCATTGAATTCTACCAAGTTATTGGATCCCCATTCGAGAATTGTTGCTAAGTCCATATTTATATTGTTAACATTTCTTCCTCGTTCATTTCTGGTTTCACGGGCTGATATAGGGGCCCTGGAAGATAATGCGGTATGGAGGGTACTATCATCGGCAAAGCTGTGTACGGGACATGAAGTTGCTTTCAATAGGTCGTTGATGTGAAGTAAAAATAGTGTTGGTGCTAGAATGGATCCTTGCGGAACACCAGCATTTATGAGTAGAGTATCAGATGAAACTCCATCGACCACTACATGGAGAGACCTGTTTGAGAGAAAACTAGCAAGCAGAGAACACAGCTGAGGGGGCAAGCCATAAGATGTAAGCTTGGCGAGGAGTCCCTGGTGCCAAACTCGATCGAACGCCTTGGATATATCTAATGCCACAGCTTAAGTTTCTCCATACTTTTCAATAGATAGCTGCCTTATATGTGAGACGTATGCGAGCATGTCACCAGTTGATCTCTGATGGCGGAAGCCATATTGCCTATCATTGATAATTCCTGAGTCTTCCAGATATTTCATGAGCTCGATGTTGATGGCTTTTTCCATGACCTTTGAAATAATAGATAGCAGTGCGATAGGTCTGTAGTTGCTAGGTAGGGTCTGTTTGCCTTTTTTAGGGACTGGCTGTACTCTGCAATTTTCCAATTGGACGGAAATACTCCCAAATTGTAAGAGTGGTTGAACAAAGAACAGGTGTTAGTTCAGGGGCACATTTCTTGAGAACAATCGGCGGGATTCCGTCAGATCCACAGGCTTTGTTGGTGTTGAGACCCAGCAAAATCTTTCTGATAGTACGTTGGCGAAAGGTGATCTCGGGCATGTGACTGTCAATAGGTGTAATGTTCAAGGGTTGTTTTCCCGAAGAATCCAGAGTGGAATTTCCAGCAAATAGGTGCGCAAAGATGTTGGCTTTTTCCTGGGCAGTCGTTGCTAGTGTTCCATCTTCATTGGTTAGGGGAGGAAAAGAGCTGGAAGTGAAGTTTCTTCCCACAGTTTTGGCGAAAGACCAAAATGAACGGGATCCGTTAGGACATTCAACAAGTTTTGATCTTATTTTGGCATTATGAGCATCTTTTGAACATTCTATTGTCTCTTTGCATATGCCTCTAGCCTCAACATATGCTGCTCTGGTCTCAGGTCCCGGATTTTTTTGCCATCGATGGTATGCTGCCTGTTTGGAAGCCACAGCTCTAGAGCAGTTTCTGTTAAACCAGGTCTTATCGGATGATGTTCTTCTTTCGGTATTCGGTATGTAAGTTTGCATATTACCAGTTTAGTGCGCATTTGACCAGTTTGACCAGTTCTAGGTTATACTAGAGTGTTGATTTCAGTACTGGCTCATATCTTTTAGTTTCTGCTTTAATGTGCTGTTTTTTATATTCGCAGAATGTATACAACAAATGTCTGGTTTATACACTTCTCAAAGACACAAAGTTAAATCTATGAAGTAAATCAATATAATCATAACCTCTAAAAATTCTGCTTTTAAAAAAAAATTTTAAAATAAGATGTATCTACCATTTTGGAATTTATAGCTCTATCGAAAAAACCACATGACAATTTCAGTTGGTCGTACTATCGGTCACTGTGCTTGACTTTAAAGTTATCGAAAAAAAGTTTCTTGGAGTTAACATCAGACTTAACCATTTATTACTAAGTGCAATTATAAAGTACTTACAATCACTGACTTTTGAATAAAATTCATCTATCGTGCTATTAAGTTTTATGTTACTCTGGTGGCAGATATTTATTGGATCATTTTTTTTCACTGTTGGACGAAACGACTTTTGCTGGGAATATTATTATAAAATTTGATTTTAATGTAATAATTTTTTTTTAAGCAAATAAAAAACATTTGTTTTCTTTAATGTTATTAAGTCGTTACTTAATTTTATAATGACTTATAAACAAACTTAGTTACTGATAATTCTCCATTATTCTGTGAATGAAACAACTATTATTCTCGAGATTACCGGACGCAATGAACATATTTTTAGCAGTTATTGCAGTCGAAAGCTGTAAATATACTTTTTATGATTTTTATTTAATGCTAAGTGTTCATATTGTTTAAATGTGTAATTATTTACGCGTAGAATTTTTTTTTTTATAAAAATAGTCGTAAAAAGGGTAGACCTATCGTGTGGGCCGCGGACGGCCCGCACTGCGACTATTAGAAGGAGAAGGGATTATAAAAAGGAAATGATTGTGGACACGCTTTTTAAAAAGTTGCAGGTCATAGTTCTCTGGAAAAACTGATTTTGGAAGCTTATTCCATTCCGTAGCAGCCCTGTAAAAGAAGGATTTTTGATGAAGATTGGTCCTTGTAGTGTCAAGCTTGAGAGTAAATGTGTGAGACTGATCAGCGTGCCAAGTTCTTTGGCTGAATGTGGCCAATGGTGGTACAGGAGTTTTTATTTCTCTGAAGCATCTGCCATGGAAATATCTGTAGAGCAATGACTGGTCTGCAACTCTTTTTCTTTGTTCTAGAGGGTGAAGGGTATCTGTGAGAGTTGAGCTGTTTATCAAGCGAATGGCCCTTTTCTGAATGGAATCTAGAAGGCAAAGAGAATGCCTTGATGCTGAATCCCAAATGTGCGAGCAATACTCCAGTAGAGGTCGGATTTAAGCCTTGTACGTCGTCAACAGTTGATCAGGAGTAAAAAACTTTCTGGCTTTCCACAGAAAACCTAGCCTCTGGCTTGCCGACTTTGAGATGTTAGCAACATGGTCATGCCAAGACATATTATTGGACACCGTGACTCCCAAAATCGAGATGGAGGGACTTAGTTCAAGGGTATTTCCGGACATTGTGATGGGATGATTTAAGGAATTCACTTTCTTGGAAAATGTGGCACTTTGTGTTTTTTGGGCGTTGAACTGAACAAGATTGTTGGTTTCCCACTCGACGATTGCTTTAAGATCTCTATTGATGGAATCAACCTGTTCCTGCCTTAGTCTGTTTGTATCAATTACCGAAAGTGATCGATAGGATGTGAAAGTTGAGACAAGTGTGCTATCGTCTGCGAAACTGTAAATGGGGTTCGTGGTGGTTTTCAAGAGGTGGATGATTTGTACAAGAAATAAGGTGGGGGACAGGATGGAACCCTGAGGGACCCCGGCATTGGTTTTAAACGCATCAGAAGAAATACCGTCAACTGCCACATGTAAGGAGCGATCTTGCATGAAGCTCAAGAGCCATTGGCGCAGTTTGGTTGGGAGACCGTAGGTAGATAATTTACTTAACAATGCCTGGTGCCAAACGCGGTTAAAGGCTTTAGATATATCCAAGGCTATTGCACGGGATTCACCAAACTTTTCAATAGTGTTTGGCCAGAGCTGAGTGACATAAGCCAGCAAATCTCCAGTAGACCGAATATTGTCTGTCATGAATTATCTCATATCTCAGTTTTAGTAACTTATAGTTTTAGTTATTTATTTATGTAGCAGTGTTCAAATTAACTGATTCATCTATTAAATCCAATAACTCCAAAAATAATACCAATTACCCTGCTATTTGGAATACTTAAATTATTCTTTTAGGTAAATATCTCAAAATGATAATCTTTTTCATTTTTACAAACAATTCTTATCTCTAATATTAGAACAGACACAGTTTATCAAAAAAACCTGAAAGGAGATCTACTAGATGTAAAAAAAGAAATCTCTTAAAACTTAAAACAACCTAACAATGCAAAAATATTCACAATACGGTATAAAACGAACTATTCTTCGTGATGGTTTCAATATTATGACAGTACAGTCTTAACTTATCAGAACAAACAAATTTTATACTAAGAAAATGCTACAAAAATATATAGAAAGGTTTCAATCTTTGTTAAGGAAAATAAAACTCGCCATTTATAAAGATTTGTTTATCATTATGTATTATTAAGTAACACTTTCAAGAAATGTTCAGACTAAAAGATATTTTTTCTGTGTAGTTTCGGTGCGCTAAATAGGCATTTAAATATAGTGTTTTCAGGTAGGTATAATGAAAAAATTATTACGTTATAAAAACATAGGCGTTGAGTTTCATTTTTAAGAGGTGTTGCACTTTAAATAAATTAAGACTTCATCCAAATGCCTTTCTAACGATGTGTCACACATGGTACATTCCTATTTTAAATTAAGGGGTTGGGAAAGTGAAAGGAAGTGGGTTGACAAATGTTAGATATCTATATAGTAAAAATATGTCTCACTTGAAACAAAAATGAACGTCTGTTAAAATTTGCATAAATTCTTATGAATACTGCTAAATATAGGTGTGGACTGTTTTCTGTGGGCTACTTTGTATACTCAAAAAATTAAAAAACAGAAAATCACCCGGGCCTGACGGTATCCCCAACGTGCTACGAGGGCGGTTTGATAAGTCAGTGACTCTTTGAATAAAACAAATTTTTTTCCGCAAATAAACATTTTATTTTTCTACATAATAACCTTTTAGCTCGATACATTTAGTCCAGCGTTTTTCTAATTTTTTTATTCCCTCCAAATAATAGGTTTTTTCAAAGCTCTCAAAATACACGTTTCTTTCGGTAATGACTTCTTCATTCGACTCAAATCTCTTACCGCCCAGCTATTTCTTTAGGTTTGGAAACAGAAAATAGTCGCAGGGGGCTAAATCTGGAGAATATGTTGGATGGGGTAGCATTTCTTCTTCACCAAATGCGGCCGTTTTTGCTTCAAATCAACGTCGAATCTGTTCAAAAGTTTTGAATAATATTCGCCGGTGATCGTTTTACCTTTCTTGAGGTAATCGATGTGAATGACACCGCGTACATCCCAAAAAACTGTGGCCATGACCTTGTGGCTGACAGACTCTGTTTCGCCTTCTTTGGTCCACGTTCACCCCGAGCAACCCACTGTTTCGATTGTTCCTTGGTCTCTGGCGTGTTGTGATGGATCCATGTTTCATCCACAGTAACAAAACGGCGCAAAAACTGGTCCGGATTACGGCTACACATCGCTAAACACTCTTTTGAAGTGGTCACACGATTGCGCTTATGGTCGAGTGTGAGCAATCGCGGCACCCATCTCGCAGAGAGTTTTTTTATGTCCAAATATTCGTGTAAAATATAATGTACCCATTCAGTTGAGATACCTACGAGCCAACTCACGCACTTTCATTCTCCGATCATCCAATATCATTTCATGGATTTTATCGACGATTTCCGGCGTGATCACTTCTTTTGGGCGACCTGGACGTTCGGCGTCACTAGTGCTGGTACGACCACAACGGAACTCTGTAAACCACTTCTTAACCTTTGAAATTGATGGTGCCGAGTCCCCGTAGTATTTATTAAGTCTTTCCTTAGTTTCAGTGATGGATTTTTTACGTAAAAAGTAATGCTTAATCAGCACACGAAATTCACTTTTTTCCATTTTCGTAAAATTTAACGAGGTTGTCTGCTTTGAACGGCTATCAATCACCAACTGCACGACGTAGCTTGCTCAAAATTAGAAAGTTGCCCACTGAAAGATTATAGTTGACGGCAGCACTGTTGCATTTGGAGTAACTGCGCGGGAAATTCAAAAAGTCACTGACTTATCAAACTGCCCTCGTAGTAAAATCTGAAGACCAATAACTCGCAAGAAAATTTGTCGCAGTTATTTAACAAAATCCTAAACGAAACGGAAATACCAAATGAATGGCATAGTAGCATTACCATACTGTTATTATTATATATTATGTCGATATCATTAATAAAAGTATATAAAACTTTATGAAACTATTTTATAACTTTAAACTACACAAAATATATATTATACAAAATCAAGGATCAAAACCGATAATTTTATATCTGACACTGACAGACTTATTTTAGAATTGTATATAGAATAGTGAAGTGAACACTTCCACTTCTATAGTTAATAAAAAACAAGTTTGTAGCTCTTCCAATACATACCCACATTTAAAAAAATAAAAACCTGCCCACTAAACTATAGAGGCATAACCCTTTTAAATACAACAACGAAACTATTCACGAGTATTCTCTAGTACAAACCGAAAACGCAAATCAAGAATGCTTAAAAACAACATGGCTTCACAAAGGGACAGTCAATGACAGACGCAGTATTCACAATAAAATAAATAATAGAAAATGCCATAGACTAAACTGACTACAGCATGTCAGCGTATATTTGCTTCATTGACCAAACAAAGGCGTTTGACAGGGAGTGTATGGGAGACATTCTACATATATTTTAAAAAGAAATAAGGCACCAATGAACATAACAACACCGGAAGGAATTAGACAGAGTGACAGCATAAGTCCCTTTTTGTTTAATCTTCTGATCGATACAATTATAAATAAAATAACAAATCTTAACCTCGGATATAGAATGGACAACAAAATAATTGGTATGGTGTGTTACGCCAATGATGCAGCAACTATTGCCAAATCAGAAAACGACCTAAGGAGACAACTCTTCCAGTTCTGCCAAGTAAGCCACCAACTCAATATGAAAATCTCTATCAACAAAACCATATGTATGACAATTGCGAAAGATCTGCTCAGATGTACGACCCAGTTAAAGACCCGGGAAGCCAAATTAACAAAGCATCCGCACTATCAGTATGCGTAAGAGATATAGTCTGGTCAAACTCGTACATGCGCAAAGGTAGCAAAATTGGAAGACTTTTATCAGACCGATCATGACGTACGGCACAGAAGTCCGCGAAGACAACAACAAGATGAACAACATGCAAAGAGTGGCCGAAATGAAAACACCAAATACAATAGTGGGGAAAACAAAAAAAGACAGATTTAGAAACACATACATCAGAGAATAATGCGAAATACAAGATTTTGTAAGATGTGAAAGACAGCGTAAGAGGCAGTAGAAGACAAATCGCCCGGCTCAAGACCTCTTGAGAAGCCACCTAAAAGATGAAGAGATAGTTGGCAATCTACCTTTTAGGAAAAGATGCAGAGGCAGCTTCAGAATTTACAGATCGACAAATCTCCAAGAAAGTACAAGAAGGAAGAAGATATTTTCAAAATTCTTACATGTTTATCACCTACTAACTTTCCTTCTCCCGTTTCCCATGGAGAAGAATAAACTTTTACCTCTTCGGGGTCTTCGCTGGGCAGTGACGATATAAAATGTTAATAATTAAAAGAGTAAGGGTTGAGTCATGATAAATATTTTTTTAGAATTGTTTTACACCCCTTTTTTAAATAATTATTATTTTACGCAATGATTATACTTCTAGTCAACTTCATTGAATATTATATAGTGTATTTGGTACCGTTTATATTTTTTATTCTGTCGCTGGTAAAAAGAGCAACACCCTCTTCTTCTTCTTCTTAATCCATTACGTCATACATGATGTGTGGTGGTTGTTGTGAATTTATGTCATTATCCAGTTTGTCAAGGACGTAACTAATAATTTGTTGCCATCGTTGTCTGCTGTTAGCCTCACTTGTTGCTGTCTCTATGTTTAGGCCAGTTAAGTTGCGAACGGTGTCGGTCCATCTCGTTGTTGATCGGCCTCGCCGTTTTTTACCAAATGGCATTCTCTGTACAATGAGGCGCTCCACATTATCGTGTCGAATTATGTCGCCGAAGAACCTTAGAGCCCGCGCTGAAGTTTGGCTCGACAAACGGTACTCTATTCTAACTTGTTTCAATATGGATGTGTTTGTTCTTCGAGCAGTTCATGGGATTCTTATCATTCTGCGCCAACACCACATTTGGAACGCATCGATTCTCCGTCGATCAGCGGCCTTGATCACCCACGTTTCCGAAGCGTACCAAAAAACTGAGAATACCAGTAATTTTACTAGAGCTTTTTTGCTTGGATCGAGATGTTGCGATCTTTTCATACTCTGGTGAGTTGGCTCATAGCAACCCCTAAGCATCAATTTATAATTTTTTTATTTACTTTTAATTTCACTACATTTTCTGGTACATAAATGCATATTCCGTAACCCCAAAAAAATATTTTCGATACGCCACTGGTACCCAATTCTGTTTAAATCGGCACTGAACCTGCTTGCTTTGGGAGTACAGTTGGACAGTCATTTATTAAATAATTCAACTCTATGACTTAATCTACATTTTAATAATAAAATGTATGCCCAAGATGAGGGTAAAAAGATAAACTCGTAAAGACAAGAATCTGCAACAATAAGCTTTGTTTTGGGATTTATTAAAAGAAATTAAAACACACCTTGTTTGTAAATTTTCATCATTATAAAAGACGAGAAAATTACTCGTTATCTTATAAAAACATCTTAATTGTTATTAAAAGAAGGTATAAAATTTTTAATACCTTACAGATTATTAACTCAGTACAATTTCAAAAATTATAAAATAACACCTAAACAAAGACTACGAATGTTTTTGTTTGGATCAATGATTACCGTTTTTATTACTGACGTTAAAAGACGACATACCCTTATTTTATTAAGACGTCGTTTAATCGCTTGATTACCACTAAAAATTTTAAACACCAGAAGGTAATAATCTACAGTCTCTGGGTATAAATAAAACATTGGACTTTTTGATTGTTTGATGGTAGACTTAAAAGTTTAATGCCCTAAAAATCAAACGAATAAAAACGTAAACAAGACGACAGTAACGGTTTTTTGAAAGAGAAGAAAGTATAACAACCGAGGTGCTTAATAAAGAAGAAAGAGTGAAACAAGTAAATGAGTTTGTATACTTGTGTTAACAGTTTACGAGAAACGGAAAGTATGACTGATGTTAAGCAAAGGGTGCTGGCGGGGAAACAAATAACCAAAATTCGGGTACGAAATTCATCCAGGTTCTGGGAAAAAAATTCAAACACCATTTTATCACTTGATATTTTAATAAGTTTTTCTTTTACTTTTGTTGGTATTTTAATATGTTGTCACGTGCCTATTTTTTCCCATCTACCGTTTCATTATTAAGTACGTCTCTGATAGTCTGGTGTTCGTAAATAGTTTTGCATACCGTATTTTTGTTTGTTGTATATAGTGTTGCATACTTAGTACGGATAGGATTTAATCATTAATGGCTGTGACATTCTGTTAATTGGAGTGGGTGTCTCTGTTATTAGACTTCGCCTTGATCGTTGGCCTCGATTGTCGTGTGTTGTCAGCTATATTATTGTTTGGTTTGCTTTTCTGTGTGAATGGGCTGGCTATCAACACGGACGAACACGATTATGAGCTAGGAACTTGTATTTGCAAAGGTTGGCTGACGCGTGTCCCGGGTCATTTTCTGATATCCGGCCTGGGAGGGAGGAGTGGTTATCAGTCGCTTGGTGTCAGTGGTGGAAGTCGGTTGAGAGTTTTTGGAACGATTTGATATTAACACGTGAGCAGAACTTCTACGGTTTTTTCCTTCATATCTGGCTGTATTTGGGCCATCTTCATTGGATTTTGAGGAAAAACCATTTAATTTTTAACTCGACCATTCTGTCGTGCCTTTGTGGTGGATATTTTGGTTATTGGGGTCGAGTTAAAATCACCACGTGTGGGATTTAATGAAGTGAAGCCATCGTGAAGTACCAGGTGCAGTTCCATAATCAATCCGGCCACATGATTAGAGAAATCGTATACCCACAGGTTACAAGAGATTTATTTTAGAATATTTAAACGACGTAACTTATTTTTAACACCGCTATTAAGTTTTATTTTAATTTATTAATATGGTACACTGTTGAAAACTATTTAATGCATCGGATAATATGCCGAGTCTGAACGTTGATTAAAGTAATATCCTCAATAGTTTTTTGTGTACAAGTAAAAACGTTTATTCATACTTATTTGTAAATATCCTACAATATTGCTATTTTGAAGGACAGCCATCGTAAAAAGAATTATTTTTGAAATAAGCTCGAGTGTTTTAACAGTGTAAATCTTTAAAAAAACTACTTGGTGTTTCTGTTCTTGGATCATCGATGTAACAGTGGCGTCTTAATGAAGTTTTCAATTGGTTACGTGGTATCGAGTTTAATTTTATCAACTTATCAGTTATTATGTGCTTGATCTAAGTGATTTAAATAGATTAAAAGTAACAATTCATTTTTCGTTAAATTTGTACCGGCTCCAAGTTGAATCTGAATTTATATATTACTGAATATAATTTATGTGGTTATTGTGAGGGTTTTAAAATATTATTCTTGTTGCAAGTCCATTTATTTTGTATTTCTTATTTTTTGTGTTAATCTTTTGCTATCAGGAATTCTATGTAAAACCAATTATTTTTGAAATTTTAAATAGTGTAAACATTTCTTTTTTTGTTGTTGTTTTTTTAATTCTCTTTTGTACCTCATTAGGTTTTATTATTGTCTGAAAGGTTGTTATAATTAATTTAAATATTATTTTAAGAAAAGTGTATTAAATTCGTTTAAACCACTTTACGAAAATACAGAATTTATTGTAAAAAATCAGAACATCATTTTTACTTAATTAATATATTGCAGTAATTGTAAATATAGTTTTATTTATCTAGTTCACCATAATTGTTTGTTGTTTATCGTGTGGCTCTGCTGGTGCCTACAAAACCTAGGGGTTTCCGACTTGTACCGTCTAAGTCGGTGGCGCGGCTCACTTTTATATTTTTTTCCTACCCTCTACGGCTGAGCTCGGGCATAATTTGCCAGTAGAGAGACCGCTGGCAGAGTACTCTTTAGAGAACAAAAAAAAAAGACGTGGCAATGCTGAAAGGAATTGGCAAAAATTAGATTCAGTATCCAACTGTAATTGTCGTTACTTTGAATTTCTTCAGTAAAATAATCACAAAGCTGTTTTTTAAATTTAGCAAAGCAACTTGCATTCTAGTAAAAACTTGTTCTATAATTATTTTAACTTTAATTGGATACGTCTTTTATATTTTCCTAATTACACTCGAATTAATCATACTGCTTTTTACCAATTAAAATCGACTAAAAATTATTTTTTCTTATAAATCCCTTAATTTTATTTGTGGTTGTAATTATATTAACGTCGTGACCTTGAAAATTACTGTTCAAAATATTTAATTGTTCGGAAATATCACCAAGCCTAATGAAATCTCTCTAAGAATAATGAATCGCGTGAACTATTTAAATGTATTAAAGAATTCAGAATTGAGACCCAAATCGTGGTCGATAGAGAACAAGAATGGAACAGTGGTGAAATAGGAAACGTCATCCAAGTTTGGCGACAATATTGTATGAATCTATACAAAGAAGCAGAACCTGAACAACAGCCCGAAACTTCGCTTTCAATCAAGGAAATGCAGCAGGAGCCCGACATCTTAAGAAGTGAAGTAGAACATGCGATTCGACATCTAAAAAACAATAGGAGTCCAGGAGAAGATGACATAAATGCAGAAATGCTTAAGCACCTCACCGCGAAAGGTATTGATCTCTTGTGGAAAATCTGTAACAGGGTTTGGTAGACCAAAGTGGCCAACCGACTGGTGCATTTCTACTCTCATACCGCTGCTTAAAAAAGGATCCAGTAAAAAATAAAATAATTACAGAACTATAGCACTGATTTCTCATCCAAGCAAGTTCACGCTCAGGATCCTGTTGCAGAGACTTGAAAATTTTTTAGAATGGCAAATACCACAAGAACAGGCCGGTTTTGTGAAGGGAAAGGGTACGAGAGACCAGATTATGAATGTGCGGCAAATCATTGAAAAAACAGGAGAATATGGCAAAACTGCATACTTGTGTTTCCTGGATTACAGCAAGGCTTTTGATTGTGTCAACTGGAGACGACTTTGGGATGTCCTGTCGCAGATGGGAACTCCGCGACATCTGATACACCTACTAAAAGAACTATATAACAATAACAAAACACTAATAAAGGTAGATGGAAAAACCTCTGAACCTTTCAATGTGGAACGAGGTGTACGGCAGAGTTGTGTTCTGTCACCCTTATTGTTTAACGTATTGGAGAATATATCAAAAGGAAAGCCTTGGACGGTTGGGAAGGAGGTGTTGTCATAGGTGGCAGAAGGATGGATAATCTCCGCTACGCTGATGACACCACACTTATCGCCAAAGATGAGCAGGAAATGTCGAGTCTTATTAAACGAGTAGAGAGAGTGAGCTTAGAGTTCGGTCTACAACTGAACCGTAAGAAAACGAAACTTATGTTGATAGATCGCACGCACAGCATGGAAGAAATGCCTACTATTAAAGATGTCGAGAACGCGTAGAAAATAACTTATATAGGTGCCCACATCAGCACAAATGGCGGATCAAGTCAAGAAATCAGAAGAAGGATAGCTCTTGCCAAAACGGCCATGACCAAACTCAACAAAATTTGGAAAGATCGGCATATAACAACCACAACAAAATGCAAATTAGTAAACACCCTCGTTTTTCCAATTGCGCTATACGCAGCAGAATCCTGGACATTAAAAGCCACAGACATCGCCAAGTTGGATGCGTTTAAGATGTGGGTCTGGGTCCAAGTCAGATTGTCAACTAAAATCAAACAACTGATTCTCAAGTATTTTGGACATGTCAGCAGGAGGAAAGATGACAATCTCGAAAAACTTATGGTCCAAGGAAAGGTAGAGGGAACACGACCTAGAAGACGTTTCCCAAAACGATGGCTGGACCAGGTGAAGCAGTTTACAGGAAAATCTTTCCAAGACAGCATTAGAAGCACGTCAGATAGAGAGGAATGAAGGGAAACTGCTAAAAACACAACATGAGACTAACATAGGATCACGACGCTTCAAACATGAAGCTAACGAGTAGGGAGAGAAATGGAATTGAAATGGAATGGAAAATTAATATTCATATGGAGACTTTTCATCTTGCATATACAGGGTGTTAGTAAATAAGTGCGACAAACTTCAGGGGGTTATTCTGCATAAAAAAATAATGACAGTTTGCTATATAAACGTTTGTTCGCAAATACTTCGTTTTAGAGATACGGAGGGTATTAAAGTTTTTCTTTAAAACTGACGATTTATTTATATCTCTGAAACCGGTCGAGATGTACAAATAGGTTTTAAGAGGTAGTTATTGCGCATAATTTGACATGCAATTAAGAATTTTATGTTCATCTTTGGCGCGCAAACGGGTAATGATCCCAATTATTTAAAAAAAATGGTACGCCATTGTGATATTTTAAATTCAAAATCATGTTTAAATTGCTGCTCGGTAAATTTGTGGCAAAAAATCTCTCCAGCCTTTTTTGTGTATAGGGCGCCGTTTTTATGCAAAAAAAATAAAACATCTCAACGCGTATTTTTCATTTCTTTAATACGTTATCAAGAACTATCTATTACAATAACATTAAACCAGAACAATAACAGAAAATAACACTAATAAAATTTTAAATAGACGCAAAGCTAGTACAATTGTATAAAATGATCTTCCTCAGACGTGACGCAAGCTTCAACTCTTCGCCTCATTGATTGTTATATTCGTACAAATACTTCTGGTGTATTTCTTATTGTCTCACAGCCGGCTATAATTCGATTTCTCAGGTCTTTAACATTTTCGACGGGAGTGGAATAAACTAATTACTTACGAAAACATCAAATGCAAAAATCTAGAGGATTTAAATCGAGCAGGCCAATGTTTCGTACCTCCCCTACCTATCCAAAACTTTGACACCCTGTATTTTTGAAAACGAAGCTTGCAGACATACGTTCATATAGCAAACTGTCATAATTTTTTCATGCAGAATCACCTTCTGCTCTTAGGTGATATACTCGTAAGACGTTGCCTCTTGAAAGCCACCTTACTTTGGTGTGATAAAGAAGATTTTTAAATAAAATACCCTTGTCTTCGCACATTTTTTAAATAATACGGTCTCCAAAGCTTTTCCGTAATGGAATTTAACTTTTCATAAAAGTTTTCATAACGGTTTTCATAACACAGTCCATTTCAGGTGGTGGAGCTTTTGACGAAAGAGCTTCTCGATGTAAAAAACAATGTCTCCAAGTGGAATTAGGCAAAAATTTTTTTTTACAAAAAGCAGTCGCGCTTTATATCAGTTTTGGGTAACACTGTTTTAAAACACACCATTTTTTAATATTTGCTTTTATTATAAAATTTAACAAAACGTTATATTTTCTCTGGATAGTATCGACAGAAAATGCAAACGTTAAGCCGCGTCTACACCATGTTGCCTGCCAAAAGTGATGCGAACATTTTCTTGACACGTGCCGTATGGCATAATCAACAAGTTGGCTTCTTGTATTGCCATTTGGAATTAGATATATCGTCACAGTGTGGACGCAGTTTAATGAGTTGATAATGTTATTTAATCTTATTTAAAAGTACAGTGCAACAGAAGTAGCTTGGCGGGCGAGAGATCACAAAATCTGCGCACAACGAAAGCATTCGAATAACGATCCGATCGGCGACGACGAAATTTTCAGTAATCGTGTGTCTCAAGTACAATCGGAGGAAGAAGTTTACGAATGTGAAGTATATTTAGCCGAATATTTGTTATTTTAGAGGCTAGTCGCCTGCTAAGCTTCTTCTATTGCACTGTAATGATGTTTAACTGAAACTAATATATATTTATTAAATAAATAAATTATATTTGCTACTCAATATAAAATTATAATTAATAAATTTTAAATAGTTAGTTACTTCAGTATTATTAAAAAATCTATTCAAATATTGTTTAAAGATAATTATTAATTTAATATTTTTTAAGGCTATATTGTTAAAAAGAAATAAGATAAAAATGTAACAATTTATTTATAAAAATTTTAAAAAATAAAATATTGTTCAATGTAAAAGTTTAAATAAGAAAATTAAATGATTATTATTATATAACTATTATAAACTAAAATTACTTTGTTTAAATTATGTTTGAATGTAATATTGGAAAATTCAAAATAAACGAATATTTTAGTGTAATGCCTAGATTACTTTTGGATACAGACGCAGCCTGCTGTTTCTTTCGTGTTGTGGGATCCTTTACTGCTTTATTGATACGCTTTTTTACAGACTAGACTGGATATAACTAATATAAAGAGAAAGATACATCGACTTGTGTATATCTTTTGTTAATCTTAGGTACAATCAATATTTAATACATCTTGGACCACTTACTTGTACGTTGGTATACTTTGGTGTCTATTATTATTAATTTTTTTTTTGGTAGCAGTTAGGAGTCACCAATTCAATAAAAACTCTTCGTTTTTTTAGTCAAGCTTTCGAAAATGTTTATTTTTTTTAAGACTTCTCTATAATATTTTTAATTAATGTAAGAAAAATCAAATTACAAAATACATAAAATTATTAAAAAATTATGGCAAAGAGGAACATAAGAACATTAGAAATGGTACATATCAATAAAAATAAGTATAACACCATTAATATAAGAACAGATATTGATAACCTAAATGCTATTTATACAAAGATTCTTACTAAAAAAAAAACAATTAAATTTCAGATAACCATAATACACTTATATTTACATTTTTTCATATATATATATATATATATATATATATATATATATATATATAACGCGTTAACAATAATACAAAAATTGTTCATACCAACGGTGAGTTGGAAGTAAGTGAGTAAGGTTAAAGATAAGTGTCCCAATGGCACTACATTAGTTCCAAAAAACAAAAAAGCTTATTTAAAAAAATTAAGGGCAAAGGGTTGCAATGTTATGAAACAAGTTTTTATACTGTGTGATACTGCCTGAAACAGATTTACCTTCGGGTAAATTTACGGGGTTACTGGGGATTTTGATGTAATACAATCATCTTAAAAATACATTTTTTTTCTAATTTTCAGTTGATTTTTAAAAAATGTTTGTTTGCCAATGATACTACAAAAAAATGGTTTTTGTTATTTTTAACAATGTAAAATGATATTAGCTCGTTTGTTATCAGTAATTAACACAATTTACCAACCCCTTATTTTTTCTGTCTCTCTCTGATTTATCTAAAAAAAAGAAACCAGACAAAACCTTTCCCAAATGTTTAGCCTGAATTGATTGGAGATTTTTAAAATCCTGAGAGATGAACCATTAGTTTAATGGAGCAGATTACATTACTACATGACGAAGTTAAATGACGTTGGCCCAACAAGATTTGTCTCTATTAGAAAATACCTCTTTTTGTACTAAGTACATGAATTTGGATTTTTTATAACATTTTGAATACACTTTTGGAGTAATAAATATATCAATAAATACATTTATGTTATTTACAAATAATTAATAATTATATTTGTAAAGATTTCATGCACATTACAGTATAACACTCATTTTGCTCGCCAAAGTTATTCCTATATGGAAATTATTTCATTATCCATTTCTATTACAATTTTTTAATCACATATATGTATGTACATACTGATACGATTTTTTGTTCTTTCTTGGGTTCGGCGATTAAAACTCTCGATCCAATAGTTAAACAATGTTTATTTCAAGACAATTAATTCTATTTTTATTAACCACTTAGATATTTACTTAGCTATTTAACTTTTACAACTCTATATAACTATTTACATTTAACAATTTGTAAACACATAAGCTAATACCCCCTTTTATATTCCCGATATTATAGTTCCAGATCTTTCTATTTGTTTCTCAATTTTCGACGCGGATTCGAGACATTGCGCGACTTTCCTAGGCTCTGTCGGCGATTTACAAAGGAGAGCGGTCGAACACGGACCCTCGACGCCGTCGGCCTTACGGTTGCTGACAGGACCGGATTTGTAACAATACGTTAGGTTCTTCTTAAAGTGCCATGTAGATTCCCGCGTAGGTGTCCATCGCTTCTCTCATCATATGATTCTGTTAATTGCAGCATTTTGCAGTGCCTGGAAGTCCCGTTTTCCTGTCCATTGTGGTATGTTTTATAGCCAGGATAATTTTCTTCTACCAGCTCCTCTTTTTCCTCCTTCTATTTTACCCTGGAGAATAAGACGTTGGAAATGATAATGTTCTCCATGTAGTATGTGTCCAAGGTAGCCGGTTTTTCTTCTTTTGATGTCGCTGAACTGAAGTGGCAAGTAGTGGGATACGTGGCTCGACAAAATCAATCAAAATGGACATCTAAACTAACGCACTTGCGTAGCGTGGGAAGACCACAAAGAAGATGGCTTGATGATATCCAAAAACAAGCAGGAAATAGGTGGTTTTAGTCAGCACAAGACATAAAAGCATGAAGAAACATAAAAGAGGCCTACAGGAGTGGACAACAGAAAATGGCTGAAAAAGAAGAAGAAGAAGAAGATAAAATAGGTCTACAATATGAGTCACTCTTCACAATTGTGGTATTCTACTTTTTTTGTAGTATTTAACAATTTAAACAAATTATAACGCTAATTATTAAACCTAACCCTTTTAATTTGTTTTTAGCCAAACGATAACATTTTTAATTACTTTGTAATAAATTAGATTTTTCTTTTTAATAAAATAAACGAAATTATAAAATGAACAGCAATAATAATTTTAAGTTAACTGTAGTTATATTTTAAATACAGTAATTGCTCCTTATTCACGCTTCCTTCATTCTCTCGCGGATTAAAAAAATGCCACCCAATTCCTATATTCGCGGCAAAAGATTTCTTTATTCGCGAATCTAATCGGTACATCTGTACATACATATTAATAAAAAGGATTCCAATAGGTATCCAACCCAATATCCTTTGTAAACGCGTCGTCAAATGGACTAATAAAAAAGTAAAATAGAACTTATCAAGACTATGCCTAATGTATCCTGATATGAATGTTATGGAATGCAGGAAAAAATTTCAAAATGCATCGTAAACATAAAGAATCATTGAAAGAACTGAAGCCAAACACATTGAAATCATGCTGGAAAAAACTGTGGCCTGCTTTGACTACGGAAAATGACGAAGAATCTGTGCAAATTTAAACTTTGACTGAAAACATAGCCGAAGTTGCGAATGGAATAGGACGAGATGGGTTCGATCAGATAGAATCAAGTGACATTCAGGAATTGCTTGAATCGCAAGATGAAGATTTGACTGAAACCGACTTGGAGGAAATTTTATATTCACAGCCCATTGAAGAAGAGGCTTTAACAAGCACTGGAAACGTGACATTTAATTTGAAAATATTAGTGAAGGTTTAAGAATGGCAAATGAGCTTTGTGATTTCTTTACGATCCGTCTATGGAACGGATTCTTATTTTTAAGAGGCAAATTGCTAATGCCACTGCTGAATAAAGGAGCTTTTAAAAACTGCCAAGCAAGAAAAAATTGCGGAGTTCTTTAAACCATTGCCTAAGCCTGAAGATAATAAATAATTAATCAATATGGTCGAAAACTATCCCTATATCCCCTATAATCCCATATAAATTACCATTCCATATTCACGGTTTCTGTATTAGCGGCATATTTTCGGAACATATACCCCGCGCATGAAGAGCTTTTACTGTATATTATTATTTATCTTGTAAATTTTTGTTATCATCCAAACATTCGTCAGGAAAATCAAACATATTTGAATTGTGGTCGATTTTGCACTGTTCTTTTAAAAACAAACGCTTGATTTTTTTTGTAAAATGTTGTAACCACTGAGGAAGAAATAATCCCCCCATCGAATAGATTTGAAATTTCAACAAGTCAATTGAGATCATCACTTGATATTCCGGATACCGACAGAAATTCTCAGGATTTTTTTCCTTTTTTCCATCTCCGGTCGCAAATCGAGTGATGATATTCCTCGAACAAGATAAAGTTGGATCGATTTAAGTATAATGTTTCTGCAGGCATATTTATTTTACAGTACGGATAGAAATAGTCCAGTCACTTTAGCATAAGACCTATTTAGGAGGCGAACCCTTTGACCAATTTTTTTATAGGTTGTTTGGACTTACAAGAATATAGTCCTGAGTTTTCGGCCATTGCAGAGGTATATTTTATTAATAAAAAATTATTGAAAATTAAAAAATGGATATTTTTGAGATAATTTTTTTGGCACACGTCCTATCGAAAAAAGTTTTCAGTAAAATGTATTCATTATAACGTTCTCTGTAAAAAAGGTCCCAAAAAAAGTGCTAACATTGTTAATCAAGCGGTTAATGGCAAATCAAAATGAAAATTCTTTATTTTGTTTTTGCAACCGCAATTGGGTGTTAATCAACATATCGGTTTGCCACGTCTTTTTCGTTCTCTAACGAGTACTCTGCTAGCGGTTTCTCTACTGGCAAATTATGCCCGAGCTCAGCCGTAGAGGGTAGAAGAAAAAAATATAAAAGTGAGCTGCGCCACCGACTTAGACGGTATAAGCCGGAACCCCCTAGATTTTATAGGCACTAGCAGAGCCACAAGATAAACAACTATGATTATGGTGAACCAAATAAATAAAATTATAGCAAAAACATGTTGGATACTTTACTCACACAATAGATAATTAAGGTACACAGCTCAATAGCAACATCATAACAAATATAGTCAAAGTTAACAGCTATGGTAAAATTTTCTTGCTAAAACAAACCAAAAATGTAAAATTTACAACTTTATAAAATAACCAGAACAGAAGTAAGAGTAACAGACTTTACCAAGTTACAAAAAAAAGTAAAACATATATAAATCAACTCATTAATAACACTAATTCAAACGCTTACATAAAGGCAAAGAACAAAAGGTAAAACATATATAAGTTAACTCATTAATAACACTAATTCAAACATTTACATAAAGGTTGATAATTCACTAGTTAACCGTTTACATAAAGATTTTCACTGCCAAAACAATCGAGTTTATTTAAAAATAGTTTTACAATGGTTGTCCTTTAAAATATCAAGATTGTAGGATATTTACAAATAAGTAGGAAGAAAATATATTTTTACTTGGACATAAAGAATTATTAAGAAGGTTATTTTAATTCAAGTTTAGTTTTGGCATATTATCTAATGCAATAAATAGTTTCCAACAATGTACTATATTAATAAACTAAAACAGAACGTAATCGTGGTGTCAGAATGAGTCACTGCGTTATATATTTAAAAATAAATCACTTATAACCTTTGGGTATACGAATTCACAAAGTACTATATTTATAACTAAAACAGAACTTACTCGTGGTGTCGGAATGAGACATGGCGTTATATATTTAAAAATAAATCACTGATAACCTTTGGGTATACGAATTCACATGTACTCCTGTGGCCTACTCCTGGGCTACTCCTGCGGCTGGTTAGATTATGGTGCGGCACCGGCTAATTAACAATGGCTTCCCTCGAATAAATCCCGATAACGGTTATTTTAACTTGAAACCAAAAATCCAAAATATCAACAACGTAGGTAAGACAAAATGGTCAAGTTAAAAATCAAATGGTTTTTCTTCAAAATCCAATTAAGATGGCCCAAATACAGCCAGATATGAAAGAAATCCCATAGAGGTTCTGCACACGTGCTAATAACACACCGTCCCCAACAACTTTCACCAACACCTCCGACTTCGAAAAAGCTCCCCAAACGACTGCCGCTCCTACGCCGGAAATCAAGAAAAATGGCGCGGAATAAACGTCAACCTACAATCGCCTCGTCCGTGTGGATATCCAGTCCCATCCACACAGAAATTGCAAACCAAACTATCGAATCCTACCCTTACAAGTTATGCAACATTATTTACAACGAATGATATATTTGAGTTACCACAGAGTACGGTATGCAACAAGGAATACGAAACTCATCAGAGACAATTAATAATGGAACTTGTAGAAGGAAAAAATAGGCACGTGACCGGTTTAAAAATCTTACATTATGTACAGGAATCTAACCCCAAGAGAATCGTGCAAGATTTATCGATCTGTGTGATATGGTTTAGCAACAATCTACGATCCTCGAAAAATCTTTATCCTCCAATAGAATTTTCCGACGAAGGCCCACAGGATGAAAAGGAGCTTCGTATCAACATGCACAATTGACCGGAATAGGATCCTTCCTACACGTCGATCGAAATTGTGACGGAATTATTGCTCGTAAAGGAAACAATTTTATTGAATCTCATGGCCGAAAGCGTAGAGATTGCTACGGAACTCGAATTTTGCAAAAATATTTATTACAACATTAGAAAATTGAACAAACGTAAACACATTCATATCTCGAGCGGTAATCAAAATATTGCAAATTTTTTTTAACTTTTTCGTTATCCAAAAACTCGTTAGATAAACGAAGAATTTTTCAGATATTTTTGCAACTTTGGTCGGAATTGTTAATTGTTTATAAGAAAAAATCTAAAATCGCCGAAAAACAGTATCTATTTTCAACTTTTTTTTTTTTCCAAATTGCTTGTGCATGAATACGAAGCTTCTCGATTTTTTTCCACCCTCTGGAAAATTCTACAAAAGGGCAAAAAATTTTCAAAGATCGCAGATTGTTGCTAAACTATATCTCGCAAATTGATAAATCTTTCACGATTCTTTTGGGATATGGTTCCTGTACACAATGTACGAGTTTTAAACCGATATGTTGATAAACACATGATTGCGGTTGCAAAAAAGAAATGTAGAATTTTCATTTTCATTTGCCATTAACCGCTTAATTAACAAAAGGTTAGCACGTTTTTTTTTAGCAATTAAGAATTTTATGTTTATATTTGCGCGCATACGGGTAATGATCCCAATTTTGTTAAAGAAAAAAATGGTACGCCACTGAGATATTTAGAATTAAAAATCATGTTTAAATTCCTCGGTATATTTGTGACTTGCTTTTTTTCGTATATGACGCCGTTTTTAGGCAAAAAAAATAAAACATCTTAACGTGTATTTTTAATTTCTTTAATACATTATATTAATAGCGACGCCATTAGGCAACTGTCAACATTATGTTAAATAGGAATATTTTAACAAAATGTCAAATTAGCGTTTCTTCATTTTTTAAGCTTTTAGTTTGGTATAACATTAATGTTAACAGTATCCAAATCGTTGGATAGGTGGGGGAGGTAGGGAACATTGGCCTGCTTGATCGCCGGATTTAAATCCTCTAAATGAACAGCCAGAAAGTGTCAAAAAAGGCACGTCTGGCTGTGCATAAAGGTATGTTGGTTCCTACACTTTGGTGTGGTAGTAAGAAATAGATGTTTAGCCGAAGTGACTTTGTTGGATAAAGTAAACAATAGTGAAACAAGAGAACGCTGTGGTGTAAAAGAAGATGTAGTCACAAAGATAGATAAAGGAATGCTTAGATGGTTTGGACTCGTAGAAAGGATGGATGAAGGAAGATAGACGAAACAAATGTATAAGGCGAGTGTAAATGGACAAGTCGGTAGAGGTCGTCCTCGACGAACATATCTCGATCAGATCAACATTGTTTTGAAGAAAGGCCAGGTCAAGAGTACCAACAACCGACGAACATGCATGAGACCACTGATGAAAGTAGAGGAAGCAAAAGATGTGTGTAAGAACCGTAGCGGAAGTGGAAGGAATTGGTCTCTGCCTACCCCTACAGAAAAAAAGCTGTGACTATATGTATGCATAAGACAATAGAAAAAAAACACCAGGAATATTTGCGCGGATACAACAATCAATAAGGCGAAGAATTGAATCTTGTGTCACGTCTGAGGAAGGTCATTTTATTTTAGCATTGCGCCTGTTTAAAATTTTATTAGTGTTATTTTATGTTATTGTTATTGTATATTTGATAGTTCTTGATAATGTATTAAAGAAATAAAAAATACGTTGCATAAAAAGGCGCCCTATACGAAAAAAAGACAAAAAAGAGATTTTTTGTGACAAATTAACCGAGGAATTCAAACATGATTGTTAATTTAAAATATCTCAGTGGCTTACCATTATTTTTTTTTTTTAAAAATTGAGATCATTATCTGTATGCGCGCCAATGATAAATACAAAATTCTTAAATGCAAGATAAAATTGCGCAATAACTACTTTTTAAAACTCACCAAATTTCATTAGCAAATCTCGACCAGTTTCAGAGTAATAAATAAATCGTCAGTTTTTAAAAAAAACTTTAACACCCCGTATCTCTGAAAACAAATCATTTGTGGACATACGTTTATATAGCAAACTGTCATAATTTTTCCATGTAGAATCACCCCCCGAAGTTTTTCGCACTTTTTTACTAACATCATGTATATTTAGGTGAGATGTTGCAAAATATTAAAATAGTAATGTTTAATTATAAAAACAAGCTTTTATCCGCGGCTTCGCTTGTGATAATGTCCTGAAATAACAATCAAAGATCATTAAAAAGTAAATAAAATAATGTTATAATTTTTTTATTGCTTGACATGGATCATCAGTATTTAAAAAAATCTAAAATTCAACCTAATTTAAAGAACTAAAAACATGCTTTAATTAAATATCTTACTACAAAAAATAATTAGTTTAAATTAGGAATATAGATTTTGAAAAGTTAGAAAGTATCAACGTTTAATAAATTAATTACTTTTTGGAAGAACTCAAACCATAATATTATACTAAAATGCTATTTTATACTATATTATATGTTCTTCCGTTCGGTGCAAATATGTGAATATTTTAGGCATTGGACTCACGCGAACATGCTACATATAGTTGGCCATGAAAAAAGTATGGCTTTTCCATCTGCAACCCTGCTATCTGCAATGTTCGCACTTACATACATACATAAAGTCACGCCTTTTTCCCATAGGGGTAGGCAGAGACCACTTTCTTCCACTTGCTACGGTTCCTACACACATCTTTTGCTTCCTCTACTTTCATGTTGATCTGATCGAGATATGTTCTCCGAGGTCGACCTCTGCCGACTTGTCCATTCACACTCGCCTTATAAATTTGTTTCGTCAATCTTCCTTCATCTATCCTTTCTACGTGTCCAAACCATCTAAGCATTTCTTTTCTATCTTTGTTACCCCATCTTCTTTTACACCACAGCGTTCTCTTATCTTACTTTTCTTTACTTTATCCAACCGAGTCACTCTGGCTATACTTCTCAGACTACTCATCCCGGCCCTTGCGCTTTGTTAATAGTTAATGGTAACATTTAAGCCAAGTTGCGTTTGAAGAGGCGTCTCTTATAGAAGCTTAACGTAAGGCTTGGCTCTTTAACCTTACTTGTCTCTGAGAAGTTAATTCACCAGCTCTCAAAGCAGATTGTAGCCTTGCTTGTTCTTGTCTTCGTAATTTTGCATAAAGGGATGATTCTTTTGATCAAGCATTTTTTGCCGTCCGGGCCCGTGATAAATTCTTAGACAGGTTGGATTTAGGCTTGCGAGGCATTTCGTAAAAGAAAATTAAACAAAAAACTGAAAAGTAAGTCCCCCTAACCTTATCTACCCTGCTACAAATTTTAAATAATTTAATCAAATTAATTAAAATTAAAACATATTTGAAAAGGTCATAAAATTTTGAATTCTGAACTTACCTTTAAATAGTGACGTTGTTTGTCATTTAATCAAAATATGTTTGTTTATGGCAGTTTAACAAGTTATTATTTAATTTTCTTATGTCCAAATAAATTATGCATTTTTAGACAGGTTCGATTAAGGCATACAAGGCATTTTTTAAAAGAAAATTAAACAAAACAATAAAATGTAAGAAAATAAACAGATGTGGACACGTAACCTCAAAAATAGAAAATTCTAAACGTACCTTTAAATTTTGACTTTCATAAGTTAGTTTAAGGGATGATATACTCAATTGAATATTGAACTGACCACCGGTATAGCTCACATAATATAAATGTGCATGCACGTCATAGGGCGAGTATGAGGTCACAGTTGAACAACGTTGCCAGACTTTGACAGTAGTACGGACATTAAGGAAATAATATGGTTATGTTGTTGATCATTTAACATTTAACATACTTTACCATTAATTAGTTTAGGACATTGCAATAAAACTTTAAGAATTTTACCTAAACAAAAGGTTTTTAATAAAAACTATTGCAAGTTAGTCTATTAATGCTTTATTTAATTTGAATAAACCTAGAGTTAATAAGAGGCAGTAACAATGCAACAAGAAAGCTTGTGACTACATTAATGTATGTAACATCACTTACTTGTTTGATACATGCTGTAAATAGTATTTCTAATAGCACCTCTATCTAATGTTGTGGTATTCGTAACTTTCTTTACACAAGGACGCTTCCTTGTAGGCGACTTTAACGGTTCATTGTTCTTTACAGTTTGTGAAATTCCACCAACGGGCCTTATATTCAATTAAAGAGCTTCAGCTACTTGCTATAGAAAAAAGATTGGACTGGACTTTATTGAAAATGTTTCATATTTAAACTTACCTCTCGTGCAGCTGTTAGAGGTAGTAATGGTCCAATATTTTTACGTTCTTGCTTAAAATAGTCAATTAATGATGCGACGAGTTTTTTGCAGCGACTATTAAGTTTTTTTGGCATATTTGCACACAGTTTTTTAGTAATAATAAAAACAAAATTTAACAGAGTCAAAATTAAATTATAAACAAAACCAATTTGACAACGTCTTAAAAATGTTTATAAAATTGCCAGCTTATGAATTAAACTGTCAACTGCCAGCTGGCGCTAATAGATCTTCAATTGGAAAAACCGTTTTTATTAATAAATAATAAAACTTGAACTGTGTGTAATATTTAATGAAATATTTATGTATAATATCTGCAATTTTATGTACCGTCTAAAATAATATAGAAATTGTAATATTTAACACGACATTGACTGCAATTAAATATTACGAACCGACTGACTCTATGTGTTCGAGGTTATATAAAACGAACGGTGATTTTTATTATTGTTGGTATTAAGTTTTGAAACAAACAGAGCATAGATGACGTGCACGCACATTTGTATTGTATGAGCTTTATTTACTTTTTTTATAAAAAGTGTCCTATGTCCTTAACTATACTCTTGAAATTATGTGTGCCAAATTTCATGATGATCGGTTGAGTAGTTCACGCGTAAAAGCGTAACAAACTAACATACTAACATTCGCATTTATAATATTAGTTAGGATAAAATTGGTTTTAAGTAAAAAATATAAATTAAATGTAAACTAATTTTAATTATTTAAGAAATCAAAATTCTTTCATTGCCAATCATACCAGCCAGAGAGATCTTGATTAAAACATGTTTAAATTATACGATACAGCAAACCTTGTACAAATAAAAAACATGCAATTTGCACAAAAACTTTCTTTAGATTTTAGTAAGATATAAAAAAAGTACACAAATTAAACATGAAGTGCATATATAAATGTTCAAGCAACTTGTTAGTAGCAAGAAGTTTTTACAAATGCAGATGGTAGAGATAAATTCTTAATTATAATACGTTTTAACATTCAAAATAGTTTAAAAAAAAGGGTTGAAACTCAAATATAATTAAAACCATTGGCATTAGTTTTTGTTTTTAACTGTAAAAGTGTAAAAAATCAATATTTATACAGGGTGATTCATAACTATTGGGACGTAGGCTAAGGGCGGGTAATTTGGACCAAAATGCGAAACGACCATATACAGCCTACTGGTCAGTAGTTCCGGAAATCAGCAGAAATTGTCAAGGCGTTGGCAATATACTTTCTGCTAGAATGTATAAGTGTGTGACTAACTTCAAATGTCTGAGCTAAAGATTTCTTTGGGTTAGGCTGAAGTTTGGTTTTACTCCCATCCTTTTATTAGCGATGTATGCCCCACAAGATAGATAATGGTGGAACCAGTCTTCGAAAGCCAAAATATAGCGTCAGGAGTTTTGACTAATATATTCTGAATAATAGTAACCAGAATAAAAGAATAGTAATGCTGGGCATTTTAAATAGTTGGATAGAAGTAAAGCGTAATCAATATGACAGTGTTCTGGAAAGTACGGTGATGGCAGTGTGAATGAAAACGAAGAATGTCTACTTAAATATGTTTGGAGGGGAATCTTGTGGTAACAAACACTATATTTAACCATAAAAAGATCCACTTGTGCACAAGACAAGAAGGATGCCATTGTAGATTGTAGGGGGAAGGGGGGTAGTTAAGGCTATGCAGCCTCTCAAGCACCTCGACCTATCAGATCTTTTGTGCATAGAAGCCATAGAAGTATAATTAATAATAATAAAGGTTAAGAAAGAAAGTCATGGACACTCGGGCATACCGCGGTACAGGTATTGTCAAAACCACTTCTTTTGATTAAAAAGTTTGACAGTTTAGATAAAGCATGGGAGGTTTAAGAAATATGGCAGCCATTCAGAGAAAGAATCGTGGATGTTGCTATTGAAGTGTGTAGTGCAAAGAAGGAAAGAATGTAGGTTAGGCCTTTGGCCCGTTGTGATACCGTAATGGACGGCGATGGAAAGAATGTAAGTTAAATTAAATGTGCGTAGAGGTTTAAAAAGCAGTGTTAGAAAAGAAAAAGCCTCGTTGGATTGGCTGGCTACAAAATCTAATTAAAAAACGCAAAAGGCAACGATTAAAGATGTAAACCAGGTAAGGATTAAGTATAATTGGTTAAAAAGTGTGGCAAAAGAGGTTTTGACAAAAAAGGGGAATGATGAAGATAAAAAAGTTCTATAGATATATCTAAATGACAATAATAGTAATTATAATGACAACCAAACAATGGTTGTCAAGGAAACACTAATATGCTTATGCATAGTAAACTTATCCCAAAAAATTATTATTTAATTTTTTTTTAAATTTTAATTGAGCTAAAAAAATCAGGTTAATTTTTGTTTTACCATAAAACGGATCTAACGATTTTGGACAACTTCGAAAGAGTGCATTTTCATCGGTTATAGGTATTCGTCATGCCCATTTTTCGTTTTTTTAATGTTAAACAATAATAAGAAAAGTTCATAAAAACTTGAACAAAATTAAAACCAGAAATCAGGTGAACAAGTTTTTTTTGTATTTAAAAGAGCAAAGTTCATTCTACAAGGAATAGGTTTAAAAGTGAAATTAGTATGACAATGATTGCGGAAGCATTAAACAGTATAAAATTTGGTAATGCTGTGGGATTTGGCAAAATTTCGGTTAAAATTCCAAAGGCTGGACAGGTCATAGTAGCTAGTCTGCTGTACCGCCTTTTAGACCTTTGCTCCCATTTCACAAAGAAAAAGGTTTGCAGCTGGACTGTAAGAACTACCGAGGCATTAGTTTAATCAGCATCGTCTGCAAACTGTATGTAAAGATATTAATTAAAAGAGTTACGAATGAAAGTGATAAAACGATATGGGATGTGCATGCAGAATTTGGAAGGGGAAGGAAATCTTTGAATCAGGTTTCATTACGTGGCATATTAGAAAGTTCTACTGCGCTTTCGTAGACGTGGAAAAGGCCTATAACAACGTGGTCGGAAATGAATTGTTGTAAGGAATTAATTGTGGTCGACAACGTCTATTTATGGGGTGAGCAGTAGTTTGATACGAGCGCTGAAATCACTTTACAAGAATTCCACTCTTTGTGTCAATATAACCGGAGCTTACACGGACTGGGTTAACATCGAAAAAGGTGTTAGACAGGGATGTGTCAAACAAAACAATTTCATTGTTTAAATATCCACAGCTACTTTAGTACAAAGAAATTGCAGCATTGTCGCCTGGCGTTCTACAGCTGCCTTAGATTTATACGAAAAAATCTATATTTTTTGAAAATTGACAAGGATAACCTCAAAAAAGTATATATATATATATATATAAATATATATATATATATATATATATTTATATATATATATATATATATATATATATATATATATATATATATATATTTAAAATTAGAAAAGGGAGCTCTATCGACCATAAAAAATACTTAATATTTGCCCATTTAAACGTTTTTGTAAGATCAATATTAACCGAGATAGCTATTGAGTAAAATATAAACAATTAACCGATATAATGATACAAAAATACATGGGTAAAATACAATGGCCAACAGGCCTAATTGTCGCCGGAGGCAAAAACCATACAGTCCTAAATAGGGTTAGAGTTTTTGATGAGTAGACCTGATACAGTAAAAAAAACACCCTTCGCTTAGTATCACAGCCATACTTTCCGTCTCTCCTAACTTTGAAACCGAGTATACAAACTATTTCACAAACCATTATTTTCGTCTTGCTTGCATTTACTGTTATCCATCTGAATTTTAGGGCATTATTTATAATATTAATCATCGCTTGTAGTTCCTTAAATTAAAATTTTATTTTGATTTTATTGACCTCGGTATTAATTTAATAAGATAACAAGTTAAAATTAACCATGAGATAGTAATGTAGCAAATATTATTGATATGATGACTATTGGGAAAGATGTGATCGTATATATTTTTTTTGTGTTGTGCCTTTTTTTATTCGAATAATAAAAATTATTCGGGGGTAAAAATAAGTTCATTATTAATATTTTCATTAATGGCTTTGGTGTTTTTGTAAAAAAAATTTACCATTGATATAATTAATTTATTTTTTAAAACAGTAAATTACTGTGTTTTTTTAATTTAAAAATAACTTATTAAAGATTAAATACCATTAAACATTAAGTACCAACGTACTACACTGGTAATAATAAAAGCATTACCTCTGCATATGAAAGAAGGTACATATCTGGCATAAATTATTTTTTTTTGTTTTTATTAATGGTGCAACGGTTTTTCCATCACATAAAAAGCATGCAAAAAAAATTTAATACAATGTCACGATTTTTAGCTAGTTTCAAAAAATAAAAGCAAAAGCTAGTATAATTAAATTTTCTCTCGGATTCGAATCACCTCTGCCCATTTTCCTAATTTAGCACTTCTTTAATCTACCAAAAGAACAAAAGCTGTTAAAAGTTTGCTGAAATATAGTTTTGACATCAGCATGCAGCCCTGTCCGATATAACAAAGCCACTATTGTAAAAAAAATAATGGGGAAACACTTCAAGCTCCATCATGAATTGAAAATGATGGATGATGTGTGGAGAATGGTTGGCAAATATGTCGATATATCATCGCAGCGCAGAGAAAATAATAATTTAACGATAATAAAATGTTTTTTTGCATAAAAAAATGGTTTAAAAAAAAAATTTATAAAAATATTGACAGTTGGTAATCGTTTTTTGTACGGAAAAATACGAGTTTAAATAATTAAAAATTTTTACTAATCAATGAAAAAACAAAATGAAATTATTTTTCAAAAATTATAATCACACAGGCAAAGTCGTTTAAAAAACATCTTCTTTTTCTTCATTTTTTATTTTAGGCAAATCGCCTGTTCAATTATCGTCCACTTGCGTGAGGCTGTCGCTTTATCGTTTTCTGGGGCTCCCAACGGTTCTTCGTCCCAATGGGGACAAGTCGCGAGCAATTCTCACAAGTCTGCGGTTGTCCATTCTACCTATGTGTTCCATTCCTTCTTCCTGTTTGCTACCCAGTCATTGATGTTCTTGACCTTACGGGCTGTTCTGATTTGCTCGCTTCTCTCTCTATTCAGCAGTGTCTTTCCAGTGATTCTACGGAGTATCTTCATCTCAGCTGTCTCTAGGAGTCCTTTGGTTTTTGCCGTTTCTGGCCTGGTTTCTGCGGTATACGTCATCACCGGCCTCACGACGGTTTTGTAGATTCTCGACTTAGTGTCTGTTCTCATACTCTTATTGCACCTTATTGAATTCAGGCAGCCAGCTATTCTAATTGCTTTTGTTATTTGATCTCTCACCCCTGCATTAATATCACCAAATGTTGTTAAGCAGTTTGTTTTGGTCGGTGATATTTCCACGTTAAGAGACTTGGCTGTTACGTTGAATAAGTGTAATGAGATTTAAAAGTCATTTTCATTTTCTGCAATGAGAGCGGCATCGTCAGCATAACACACTATTTTGATTTCTGCATCCCCCATTTTGTATCCCTTTAGTCCTCGAATATTTCGAATAATTTCTTTCATTATTAAATTGAAAGGGGTAGGACTTAAGGAGTTTTCCTGGCAAATACGCTGTTATTGGTTCTGTAAGGTCTTCTTCTATTTGTGCTCATATTTTATTGTTTGTGTATATGTTCTCTATGGTTTTGGTGAGATTGTATGGGATTTGCCTATTGTAAGGGAGATGCAGGACGTCTTTTAGCTGGACACGGTCAAATGCTCTAGTCAGATCGACAAAACATACAAACGCTGGCTTGTTGTATTTACTCGATTTCTCCATTATTTATCTTAATACTCTTAATACACGTTCACTGTAGTTTCACTGTAGTTAAGTAAATTATCTGCCTACGGTCTCCCAACCAAACTGCGCCAATGGCTCTTGAGCTTCATGCAAGATCGCTTCTTACATGTGGCAGTTGACGGTATTTCTTCTGATGCGTTTAAAACTACAACAAATCTTACCGTTATTGCACAACACATAGCGGAAAATATAGATAACAGAATTCAGACTGATGTTATTTACATGGATATGACCATATGACAGACTTAACCATAATCTAATGCTGCAAAACTCTCGAATTTCGGCTTATCGAGTAACCTACTTGCGTTATTCAAATCATATCTGTCCGACCGCACACAGTATGTGCAGTTAAATGGATTTAAGTCTAACAAATACCTCGCCAAATCAGGTGTACCGCAAGGATCTAACCTCGGTCCACTACTGTTTAATATCTTTATTAATGACATTGGTGACATAATTAAGCTTAATTTTTTACTGTATGCTGATGATCTAAAAATTTTCTCTCCTATCATTAATATGACTGAATGTGGGAAACTATCGAAAAATCTTAATCAAATAAGCCAATGGTGCAGTCGTAATAATTTGGCGTTAAATCCTACCAAATGTTGCGTAATGTCATATACATTGAGATCTGATCCAATTATATTTGACTATAAGATAGACAATTATTCTCTAGACAGACCATGTAATTTTAAGAATCTTGGAGTTACTTTCGACCGAGAGCTATCTTTCCAAAACCACAAAGACAATATAACTACGTCAGCAAACCGTATGTATGGATTTATAATTAGAGTAGGCCGCGACTTTAACCATTTAACACTTAAAACTCTCTACTATTCTTTTGTGAGTTCAAAGCTAGAATATGCATCGGTTATCTGAAACCCATATTATCAAGTGCATATTTATAAACTGGAGGCAATCCAAAGACGCGACGAGAGTTTACTGTCAAGACATAGCTTTTTCACTCTGGATAGAAGACGAGAATGTTCTAGTGTCATTATGCTACACAAAATAATTAACAATGAAATTAAATGTCAATGCTTACTACATCAGATAAACTTTAAAATTCCCCGTCAGGCATCTCGATACACCGACTCATTCTACACTACCACACCACGAACAAATATACTTAAAAACTCTCCTGTTCATACTATGTGTAGCAACTATAACCTTATAAGTGACCAGCTTGATATATTCTATTGTAATGTGAGGCAAATTAAGAGCTATTATTATCAGCAGTAATAATGTTGTGTTAGTCTTAAGCTTTCTACTACTGTTAGTCTGATTTTGTAAATTGTGTATTACTCTTAAGATTTTTTATTGTTAGTACTATTGTGCAAATGTTTACTTTGTTCCTGTTCTGTAATTGGAAATCTTTTTTTCTGTAGAACAGTGTAAATAAATAAATAAAACTAATGCCGGGGTCCCCCAGGGTTCCATCCTGTCCCCCACCTTATTTCTTTTACACATCAACGACCTCTTGAAAACCACCACAAACCCCATTTACAGTTTCGCAGACGATAGCACACTTGTCTCAACTTTCACATCCTATCGATCACTTTCGGTGAATGATACAAATAGACTCAGGCAAGAACAGGTTGATTCCATCAAAAGAGATCTTAAAGCAATCGTCGAGTGGGGAACCAACAATCTTGTTCAGTTCAACGCCCAAAAAACACAAAGTGCCACGTTTTCCAAGAAAGTGAATTCCTCAAATCATCCCATCACAATGTCCGGAAATACCCTTGAACTAAGTCCCTCCATCTTGATTTTGGGAGTCACGGTGTCCAATAATATGTCTTGGCATGACCATGTTGCTAACATCGCAAAGTTGGCAAACCAGAGGCTAGGTTTTCTGTGGAAAGCCAGAAAGTTTTTTACTCCTGATCAACTGTTGACGATGTACAAGGCTCAAATCCGACCTCTACTGGAGTATTGCTCGCACATTTGGGGTTCAGCACCAAGGCATTCTCTTCGTCTTTTAGATTCCATTCAGAAAAGAGCCATTTGCTTGATAAACAGCTCAACTCTCACAGATACCCTTCACCCTCTAGAACATAGAAGAAGAGTTGCAGACCAGTCATTGCTCTACAGATATTTCCATGGCAGATGCTCCAGAGAAATAAAAACTCTTGTACCACCATTGGCCACATTCGGCCGAAGAACTCGGCACGCTGATCAGTCTCACCCATTTACCCTCAAGATTGACACTACAAGGACCAATCTTCATCAAGAATCCTTCTTTTACAGGGCTGCTACGGAATGGAATAAGCTTCCAAAATCAGTTTTTCCAGAGAACTAGACCTGCAACTTTTTAAAAAGCGTGTCCACAATCATCTCCTTTCTATAATCCCTTCCCCTTCTAATAGTCACAGTGCAGGCCGTCCGCGGCCCACACGATAGGTCTACCCTTTTTGCGACTATTTTCATAAAAAAAAAAAAGTTATATTATAATATAACTAATGTAAATAAAGGAACCAGTTGATGAACTGATTTCTACAAGTTTCTTCATATGAACACACAATTTACTTATTGTTATATGTACATTGTATCAAACTGTAAATAAAGCTGGAATTTATAAATATATAAATATATATATATATATATATATATATATGTATATATATATATATATATATATATATATATATATATATATATATACCGTCTAAAATATTATAGAAATTGTAATATTTAACAAAACATTGACTTGATTACAGCAATAAAATATTACGAACAGACTAACCCGGTGTGTTCGAGATTATATAAAACGAACGGTGATTTTCGTTATTGTTGGTATTAAGTTTTGAAACGATCAGATTATTGATGACGTGCACGCACATTTATATTGTATGAGCTTTAGCTGTTTCTCTTTAAAATTTAGGTCATTTTCTGAAACTCTAGCAAAATAATTAGGATAATTCAAGTATACTAACGATGCAATATTCAGTAATTACGTGCTTAACAGCGTCTAAATACCCGAGTGTACCGTTTTTGATGAACTGTATGTAGCGAACATGTTTCATATATTTTAATGGCAGACTTCATAGGGTAAAAACCGTATCTGAAAGGTCCTTCATCCGACAATCAAGCAGACTAGAGCTATGCACTTGTCACTACGTTGAAGAGATTTGCCATTGAACTCTTCTTACACAGCTGCTCTCGTTATTCCTTTCCTTAACTACATAAAGGTCGTTCCAAAATCCAAAATTACCCTTTTCCGACTTTTTCAGACAATTTTTTTGTCGACTTTTATGTGCGTAGCTGGCAAAAATCAGTGCAGTAACCTTAATTGTTTGAAATGGGGATTCGATCTCTTACAATTTTATTATAACGCACAAAATACCTCACCATTTTATTTAATCATTTAACATAATTTTTGTTTACAATATTCTGCTACGTATATTAATAAAAAATAAAACTGTGCAATGACATCAATGTACATTTTTACATTTTATTTATGAGGAATTTACCAATCTTACATGTGCAGTTATTTACGCATCCGCAGAACGGTGTCGTTATTTTATTGATATTTGCTTTTATAATGTATATAATTTATTTTTGAACGCACTTAATTTTGAAAGAAAAGCCCTTTGTCGGCTGCTGTCCTCTTCCAAAGTATGATGTACTAGGGAAGGGGTAGACGGGACCTTAGACGCCACGTTCTTCTTCTTCCTCCTTTATTAATGTAAGCAATTTGCTTGTTTTTCTTCGTATCCTCTGCCCTTAAATTGTTAAAAAGGTTTTCGCTCCATCTCTTGCGGGGTCTTCCAACGCTTCGGCGCCCTAATGGCGAATTGTCTTTAGTTATTTTTACCATAATATCGTCATTCATCCGGTCTATTTGTTCGTTCCACTCTCTCTTTCTTTCCAGTATCCATTCATTTAAATTGTCTATTTTACATGTTCTTCTAATGTCCTCGCTTCTCTTCCTGTCAAAAAGTGTTTTTCCAGCGATCCTGCGCACTGTTTTCATTTAAATTATTACTTAAAAAAGTTGCCACTCCGCTTAAATGGATGACTTAACAAAAATTTTTGAAAAAAACAGGGCAGATTGTCGATTGTAGATTGTAGGGGAGGTCGTGAAGGTTATGCAACCTCTCAAGCACCTTTACCTATCAGATCTTTTGTGCATAACCCTTAATCTATTCGAGGCCTGTGATTCCGAGACTTCGAGCAAAATTTATCAGTTTTCTGGGGGCTAAGTTTCTGAAATCGAAGAGCTTTAGAAAGGCCCCTTCCAAAAACTTGAGCCTCTTGCAGAAAAGCGCTGGGCATTCGCAAAGCAAATGTTCTGCAGTTTCAGCGAAGTTCTCGCAGTCGCGGCAACTATCACTCTCTGTTTTGCCCATATTTTTAAGGTAATACCTCAGAGGGCAATGTCCAGTAAGGTGCTTCGTCACTAAAAACAGGGTAAGTAAATATTTAAAATGTTGAGTTATCATGTCTTTAATCACTAAATCAGTTTTAATTTAATGATTCTTAGGTAAAGTAATTAACTTTCGTAAATACCAAAAATCAAAACAAAACTTTTAAATGGAACTTTTTTACCACAAACAACTTTACATGTTCAAATAATATTAACCATCATTAAAAAAAAGTAGACTAAATATTTAAATTCAATTTGGTGTAGATTACCATGACTTTTATTTCTAAGAACGTTTAATTTCTAAAACGTGGCAAAATTCAGTAAAATATTATCCCTCTGTGCTCGAAGGATAATTCATTACATTAATAATTTATTTTATTACGACGGTGACAGTTTGTGCCTGTTATACCTAACATAAATTCCCGTGCAAGACAGTTTCACTATAATAATAACAGACCACATTGTTACTTTTACGTTAAAATTAAACCTCCGTCAAGATTTGCTTAGTTACTAACCATAACGGCGTAAGCTGACAAGGTTAAAATAAAGTTTTTGACGTTTTTTACCAACAACATCACCGAAGGGTTGTCGTCAGATAAAAGCACGATTTAAAAAACACAAAAAATATTATTCTGAAATTTAATGAATGTAAATAATTCTATGCTAAATTTGTCTGTTTGTGCACGTAAAATTTTAAAGTATTTTATAAAAAATATCTTTATACTTTCCAACCTTTAAATATAATATTGGTAGCATGGCAAAAAAACACAGCTGAAAATAATAAACAAAAAGGTCAGGTTATTGGTGAATGGTTTTTCGGGTATTTCGGCCATCGTAGGTCTGAGTTTATACTCAACGTTTTGCCATCTCTAGTGGACGGCATCTTCTGGAGATATGTCTGCTTTTTTTAAGGCCAACAGTCTATGACATTTGTATGTCATGATCGCAGGTTGTATACGTTTTGGTGGGCTGGGCATATTTGAGGGCTTTTCAGAAATTGGTCAAGTTCCGAAATTCGTTTAGGCTGTCTCTATCAAGGCCAGACAACAAAGGTTTGCCATTAAAATTGAACACATATTTACGAAGGACATCGCTAACCTGTTTAAAATTTGCCTTACGACATAGTATTTTACCTTAAACGTAGAAATATATAAACAGATCGATGGAGTCTCAATGGGCAGCCCGTTATCACCAGTGATAGCGAATTTCTTTATGAAGAAACTTGAAAAGAAATCTTTGGACAGCTCTCATCTAAAACCGAAAGTGTGGTTTCAAAATGTAAATGACACGTTTTTTGTCTGGCCTTATGATAGAGACAGCTTTAACGAATTTCTCGCCCACATCAACAGAATACACCCTAGCAAAAGATTTACAATGGAAATAGAGAACAACAAAAAATTGGCATTTTTCGATGTTTTGATTGTAAGGAAAAGGAGACAACTAGGACATACCGTATACAAAAAACCCACCCACACAGAACGATATCTACACAATACTTCCAACCACCACCCTTACCAACGAACAAGAGTTATAGGAACTTCGGTAGAAAGAGCAATACTAATCTGTGAACTAGAACATTTAAATGAAGAACTGAATCACCTTAAGAACGTACTTATACCAAATGGATATAATGTTAAAGATATTTATATATATATATATATATATATATATATATATATATATATATATATATATATATTTATAAGTTTTTAAAAATATATATATATCGTTTTGAGAATGACCTACCAAAATGCAAATAAATTATTGGACTTTTATTGGACTATGAATTAAATGGTAATATATGAATGAAAAATAAATTCTATATTTTCCAAAGTTCGTTCAACTTAAAGTTTCCAAACAAAAGCCTAAAGCGAAAAGTAGGATTTAAGTAAATAATAAATAAACAGCTAAGGGGATGTGCACCAACGCCATCGACGTAAAGTTTCATCAGTTTTTTTACAAAACTTAAAAGACACTTTTACGTTTGTACCTTTCTTTGTAATAAATATTGTTACAACACAAAACTTTCTACAAGAGTTATCACTGCAACAAAAACACCTGATTAAAAAAAAATACCTCTTTATCGACACCAACTTTGTTAAGTAAAAACAGGTACGAATAGCTGTATTCACCATTTAACAAAAAGACGACAAAGTAGAAAACAAATTAAATTATTTACTTGACTGTTACAATAATTATTTACATACGATATACGAGCCCAAACAATTATACAGGGTGATTGATAAGTGTGATAAAGCTTAGTAGCTCTGTTATCATAAGAGATACCAAAAAAAATTGTGTATAAAAATTGTAGGTAGCTTTAAGCTTCACATATCCAATAACAATGTTACAGGAAGTTTCATATCGCGGTGCCAGATCAAAGTTAGGTTTTTTTAAATTAAACACACTGTTTATAACCTTAAAATTAAAATCCGCTTTACCTCCTTATTACATACGTCACGACTTTTTCCCGTAGGGGTAGGCTGAGACCACTTCCTTCCACTTGCTACGGTTCTTACACACATCTTTTGCTTTCTTTACTTTCCTCAGTGCTGTCATACATGCTTGTCGGTTGTTAATACCTTTGACCTGGCCTTTTTTAAAAACAATGTTAATCTGATCGAGATATGTTCGCCGAGTTCGACCTCTACCGAAAAGTCCATTTACACTCGTCTTATAAATTTGTTTCGTCAATCTTCCTACATCCATCCTCCCTACGTGTCCAAACCATCTAAGCATTCCTTTATCTATCTTTGTAACGGTCATAAACTCTGTACCATTTTCGAATCCCAATTTTCTCAGATCCACAGCATGTTGTGTCGCCATCTCTAGCTGGGTCTTCCAAGTGGCCTTTTCCATTCTGGTGCTTTCTGCCACACCAGTCTTATTAGCCCATCTTCGGGTTGCCTACGTACGTGTTGAGCTGTTGAGCCTTTATTATGTTGCACAGATCTGGTTCGTCGTATAGCTTTCACAGTTCTTCATTCGTTTTACTTTTGTGCTACTGCGTCTGTGGATCTTTTGTCTTTCAAATATTCGGATGACCTCCCTGTTTCGTACCGATAGCGTCCGTGATTCGCAGCCGTACATGATGACAGGTCAGATGAAAGTTTGATATACTTTGATTTCGGATCTTCTACTAACTTTTTTCGATCCAAAATCTTAAAAGTATGAAAGCAGTTGTTTGCGGTTTTTAGTCAGTACTTTATTTCCTCGCTGATGTCATTGTCGGCTGTAATGATCGAATCCAGGTACTTGAACTGCGTGACATTTTTAAAGTTGTACTCATTCATTGTCACATTTTTTTCTTAAATGTGATCAAAATTAACTTGCTTTAATTAAACAACTGCAAAACCTTCGTTTATCCTGTTTAAAATTAAATATTTTTGGATTATTTCTTATTTATCGAGTTTAAAAACGTGTTTTGTAAGAAAAAAAAATTAATGTAAAATATTGAGCTAAAAAGAATAATATTACATTTAACTATGCCAAAAATTAAACCAAAAACATTTAAAAAGGTTTTATGTGCTGACTTTATACCTTGGTTTTCTTTACTCTTACGCTAAATAATTCTAGCAAAGTATCAGCCTCTTTACTGCAGGTAAATTAAAATAAACTTCCTTTCTCCCCAACCTATTATATGAGATTATAACGTTCCAATCCGATTAAACTTGACTACCTACTTTAGACGTAATACTCTTAAAATAATCATATCCAGTTTATGAAATTAAAATAAAAAACATTTCTTGATAGTTCGACCTAATATTTCCAAAAATTATTGGATTTTATTTTATAAAAATGCATTACTTTGTTTAAAAACAGAATTTTTTTTATTATGCCATTGGTCTTCCAAAGTAGAAGTTTGTCTTTATAATAAATAATGCTGTGATATTTATTCTTGGGTTTCTCAATTTTAAACACTCAGTACAAAAACTAAACAATGTATTCCAATCTTTCTACTTCTAACACAATAAACTATTATTTAGTAAATCAATTAGATATTTACTATACTTCAACTTAAACTTTTTAAAACATTTTTTTCTAATCAACTAATTTTTCGCGATAAACGTTCTTTCTGGAAATATAACAAATATTCTAAACATTGCAGATTTTATTTTGCCACCCGCGGCTATAAATGACGGGCGTTTGATACCACCGAAAAGAATCACACATCCCTTTACAACTGATTTCCGTCGCCTCTAACCAAATAGTTCCAGGGGCATACTCGTTGACCACAATCCACAGTAATATTATTAAAATTAAAGCATTTAATCATTATAGTTAAAAAAGATAAATGCAAAAATATTTAGATTCATGTTTTTAAATTAACAATGTTCATATAATTGACATCTTCGTTGTAACATTTTTAGAGGCAGATAATATTGATTTCATGTTAAATGTAAGAAAACAGAGAGTTGAGCAACAATATAAGGCAAAAATGCAAGGTGGAGAACATAAATGACTGGGTTTTGAGCAGAAAGCGCTTAATGGGATGAGCACATAAGTAGAATGAAGGAATAATAGTAAGGATAGCTCGGAACAAATTACCACTGGGAAAAAAAAGTACAGGAAGACCACGGAAAAAATGAAGCGACAATCTTACCATTGATTCAACTCGCAGGCATGCTGCGAAGAATGAACAGGCAATTTGCCTAAAATAAATAAGGAAGAAGAAGAAGAAGATGTTAAATGTGTTATTTAACAAAATTCTTTGACTCTTGACGAAGCACTTCTGTAATGTTTTTTGGTATTCTCATAAATATTATAACTGTACCTTTACAAGTAGCTAAAATAAAATAAAAGATGCGAGAAAGTCGTCCAAGCTGGTTTTGACACAAGCAAAGACCATTTGATCAGACATCTTTTAGCCATAAAGAAAGGCAAAGTCAGAGTGACTACCTGGACGCGAAGCTGACGATGTGCTAACCATTAATAATGACACAAAATTGACAAGAGTGACGTAAAAGTATCAGGAGAACTGACTTTAAACAGAAAAAACCGGGGATTAATTATTGATTTAACCATAGACTTAAAATCCGTTTCGTTTGAAGATTACGTGGAAAAGCTTAAAGTTTCCCCTTTATAAGTTTTAATAAGATTTATCTTTAAACTAACACAATATTTACCAAAAATTTTTTTTTCATTGCGTTTCTGTGTTACAATCAACAAATATTTTAAAAAAGTTATTGATTTTGCTTTATAAGTTGCGAGTCAAATTAAATTAAAAGTTTATAACCAACTGGTAATGTCATTTGTTTACTAAATTAATTAATTGTTTTTTTGTTATACAATACCTACTTTATATGGTAGAGAACGCAATTAAATAATTTTAGTTAAAGCGATCTCCAAGATTTTGCAAAGTGGTATGAAAACCGAACAAGCAGAAAGAACAAAATTTTAAATTTGAATTGCTCACATCAAATTGCAAATTTTTTTTTTTAAATTTGCTTAGCATTTACAATTTTTATTGTGGTTGAATTTTATTAACTCATTTAATATATTTTCCTGATTATTATATTTGCTTTGATAAGTTAGTAAATGAAATATAGTAAGCCAATAATAGTCTTTGTATCTTGTTTTAATTAGGTAAAATATATAGTGTTTGTGAGTTATCAAGGGTTTTATTGGAGCATTTAATATTGAAGCACCAAAATAGAGAGATTCAACAAGTGTATCTTATGCTTAAAGAATATTGGGGTTATTATTTACAAAATAATACATTAAAAAACTAACCGGTTTTTAATTAAGGTCACGAACAAAAAACACAATTTTAGCAAAGGAAAACAAATGATAAAGGTCTTGCAGCCTATAATAAAGGTATTTTACTAAAAATTCGACTATCATATGTAAGTATTTTTATTGAAATAATAATAATAATACGAACTTACCTAATAATCGTTTACAGATATGGAAAAATATTTAAGCCTACCGCTGTGTCTTCAGGGCATCGGAATTCCAGTCTGGGGTTTTTGGCAAACCGCAGGATTTCTGTTGGCCCAGTCTCATTTAGATCACTTGGATCCATTATCATGCGGCCCCAGATTTGGTACCTGTACACTGCTAGCGTCAGGCAGCAACACAGAATGTGTATGCTGCTCTCTTCCTTTTTGCTGCATAGTCAGCAGTTTTTCTTATCCGTCAGCTTAAGTTTGAAGAGGTGCGCCCTAAGTGTAATGTGGCTAGTGAGCAGGCCAAGCGTGCTGCTTAGCCTACTCCGGTTCATTGTCCAGAGTGCGTCTGCCCTCTTCCGGAGAGGTTTTTTTATCAGCTGTCTTAATGTTCTGCTGCCAGTATTTGCAGTCCGCTGAGCGATATGATCTTACTAAAGGATTAGTTTTAATTTATGTTTCGCTTCGGCAATTGGCAATCCGATCAACTGGCTTCTTGGTTCCATCAGGGTCCCATTTCTTGCCGGTTCATCGGCACCCATGTAAAAGTGAACCTATTTGCAGTAGCTAGCTCAGTGAGGGCCTGCATGCAATTCTACACCACCGATGATGTTGTGGTACAACTCACGAGGGCCCCATTGGCCGCGAGACTGTCAGTAAAAATGTCAATTTTACTCTTGGTCACTCTATTTTCTGTCAGATGCGTGGCACACCTGAGTATGGCATAGACCTCGGCCTGGAAGAACTAGGCTTATTTTCTCAGGAGTAAGCTTTCCTGTAGTTGCAGGATGCCCCAAACACACCTGCTCTTAGCGGTCCTGTTACCCTGATCCTCCAGGGTACTATCGTTTCTCTCCCGGGCAGGTCAATAATGTTTTCTTCAACCAGTTTTCTCTGGTTGGTATTTTTGTTTTATAGTTCTTTCCTAACGATGTATTTTTCGGAATCTTGTCCGATTTTATTGTGAAGGGGTGTTTGCGGAGTGCCTCGATTTTGGTGTGACCAATCCCGTTGCTCCTTCACCCACCCTGACACTTTATTCCGTTTGTAGTGTTCCTGGCCCGATCTAGTAGCCAGTTAATCAGCACAAAATAAAAAATGTGTTAGCGATAATTAATAAGGTAATTAACTACACTACTTTAATTTTAATTGTCCCCATTTAAGTGTCCTGTGTTTTCTCCGTTAGTAATTAGTATAAAAATGTTAGCGACGGTGTGCACGTCTAACTTATTAGGGAAGAGAAAAATGTGTTTATTTTTACTATAACGACTTTAAAAATAAAATAAATACTCTACGAATCGTAAAACCTCATGAAAAATGAACTAAAAATTTAAACTCTAAAAAAAACATGACAAATCTTGTGTAATAAAGGTTTAAATAAAACATTTTGTTGTGCCAAACAATAGCAAAATTTGTAAAAGACATTTTTTTTATTGTTTAAGCTGATATTGACAATCAAATCATTCAAAAAAATAATAATAAAGAAACGGGACTAGATTCCTGGTGTCACTCCACCTAGTGACTCTTATTCCTGTTTATTACTTATTCTAAAAAAAACGCCTATAGTATAAATAACATAGAATTATTAGCCTTAATCATAGTGGACCAAAAGTCTGAAAACGGACAATTATCTACCATGGATTAGGGTACTGTCTACTTACAAATGGAGCATTTTTGAACACTAGATTAATTAATCGTTATGTTAAAAATGTTGTAATCTTTTAATTGTTACGTATTAATGTAGTTGCAAATTGTTTGTATTAAAAAATTATTAATACAATTAGGCATTGCCACACTTCTGTTTTATTTATTTAAGATCTTTTAGACTACCTAAAATCATGAGTGACACGTGTGGCTAAACTCGTATTGAGGAGGAGATTCCAATAATGATTAAATATACAGGTTAATGTATTTAAAAAACCAATGTGACAAATAATATCAGAAACACGGCATCTGACAACATTACAAATGTCAAATCTGGAATCTCCGTATCTCAAAATGGGCTTATCCCAAATTTTTGTACAATTCGGACTAGCAATTTACGAGTTAATTATCTGTTTCCAGACTTTTGGTCCACTCTGTGTATCACACTTTAAAGTGTGAAAGCCCAATTGAATTTAGGAAAGGACTGAGAACAAGAAAAGCAATTGTTGTATGTAACACATGTTCCAGTACAAAATTGCTATGACCAGTGAAAGCCCGTTTGTCTGTGCTTCATACATTACAAAAATGCTTTTGACATAGTACAAGACAACAAACATTTACTAAAACGACATCCGAAGTATAGAAAACCTTTGCTGAAATCAAACATTTCAAGTAAAAATTAAAAGCAAGACAATATACGCTTAAAAGTAGTGTAGAGGAGTGGGAAAAGGTAGGGTTGTGTTTTATTGCCTCTCTTATTTAAGATGTATTTATGTATATATTTTTAGAAGCACTTACGGACTTAAAAAAGGGCGTAAAAGTCAACGGTACATGGATAAACAATACTCGTCATGCAGACTACGCAATACTAATTGCCGAAAATATAAAAGACCTCCAAGAACTTGTCAACAAGGTAGGAGCTCAGAGCCAACTCATAGGATTAAACATAAATATTTAAGAAACGCAATTTATGCTATATTAATAAAATGCTGCATTAATAAAACAAGTTTGCAAGTTTAAGTATCGGAACAAGGATATGAAAAAATTAGACATCAGAAATTAAGATTAAATGCAGAATTGAAAATTCACAAAACGCATTTATAAAATTTAAAAAGGTCCCTGTCAACACTGAATTTGTGTAACGGAATATTTACAAAACATACATACATACATGTATCGAACGTTGGCAATCATATTGGCTATAATAACTTAGTTTATCGCAGCTCGGAATAGTTCAGCGGATGTTTTGCGATACTACTCTCGAAGATTTCGGAGCCAAGATGTTCTTCTTCGTCCTGGACCTCTACTTCTGTCAATCTTACCCTGCATTACTAAATGAAGGAGGTAATATTTCTCTAGGTGCCTCATCACGTGGCCGAAATATTCGAGTTTTCGGCTTTTTATTATTTTAATTATTTCTGTGTTTTTCCTCATTCGTAGTAGAACCACCTCATTTCTTATTCGGTCCATCCAGCTTTTCGTAGGATCTTTCTGTAGACCTACATTTCAAAGGCCTCCAGCCTTTTGAATAATGAGTCGGTCAGCGTCCAACTCTCTACTCCATAGAGCAATGTGAAGAATATATAACAGCGTGTTCATCTAATTTTTAATTTTAAAGTGATTCCTTTGTTGCAGAGAATTCTTTTTAATTTAAAGAAGGCGGTTCTGGCTTTTTCTGGCTTTTTCGTAAAGTCATATACTTAATATTATATAATTTTATTGTAGTTTTACCTTTGATAACAACTGGTAATCTTAAATAATTTTGATATTTAAATTTGCTGCAAGTTTACTTAACTATCAGACAAAATGGTAATTTTATGTACCTCTAACAAAATTTAAAATTAAAAAGAATGCTCCCAACTATTAACTTTTATTAATATGTCTCACTCTGAGTTAACTTTAAAAATAAACTTCATAATTTAAACGAGATTTATTTATTATTTATTTTATCAAACGAGTAAATAAAATTACTTGATAAAAGTTTATTTAGTTAAATGTTTAATCCCATTTCAAATTACAAAAAACGATAGTGATATTTTTATTTACATTTGGTAAATAAACATTTTTATATTTAATATTCCGAATTAATTTAATTCAGATTTTACTTTGTATTGATACGAAGGTAAATTAAATATGAACGGTATTTTTTTTGTACCTTTATTGAATAACCTTATACACTTATTATTGTTTTAACATTTTTCAATATAGTCTCCTGCGTAATCTATACACTGTTGCCACCGATTTGGAAGTTTAAGTATATATATATATATATATATATATATATATATATATATATATATATATATATAAAACGTTCTTCGACGTCTTTCTATCTCCAGTCTCCATTGATCCCCATCCATCCATAAATCCTGTTCTAGGCCTTTCTCTCGGATTTGATTATCGATACCGTCTTTTTAGCTTTTTCTGGGTCGCCCTCTTTTTCTTCTTTCTTGGGGTGTCCAGTTTAAGATTTGCTTAGGTAATCTGTCCTCATTCATCCTCTGAACGTGTCCATACCATTTGAGTTGTGCAACTTGAATGTCCTCTACTATTGTATGTTTGACCACCATAATTTCTTAAATCCTTTCATTTTTGATTCTTTGCAATCTTGACTTTCTGCAGCGCGTCTCCAGAAGTCCATTTTGGTTGCCCTTAACGCATTTTCCGAGCGCTGTTTCAGTTGCCATACCTCACTGCCGTATGTGGTTTTAATAATACTGTTGTAGATCCGATGCTTGTTGGCCTTCGATATATTTTTATCCCACAGTATACTATTTGAAAGGCTGATGGCTCTGCGTCTCTGGAATATTCTGTCTCTTATTGCTTCATCAGTATTGCCGTCTACTGTAATATACAATCCCAGATACTTATATTTGCTGGTATGCTTTATTCTTTGCTGTGTGTCTTTAAGGACTAAGTCTTGTTGTATCCCGCCTATGCACATATATTCAGTTTTGTTTAAATTAACTTTAAGACCCCATTTGGCATATTCTTCCATTAACTTTCGAGTCATATACTCTAGGTCTTCGCAGTCCTGAGCTAAAACCATTTGGTCGTCGGCAAAACACATAGTGTATAAAGTTGTGTTATTTAGTGGGATACCCATATCTTTGCACTTCCGTTTCCACGGTGTTAAGGCTTGTACCAGGTAGATTTTAAATAGCGTCGGTGAATGACAGCATCCCTGCTTTAGGCCCTTGTCTGCTCTAAACCCTTTTGAAACCGTTTTTTCTATTTTAATTTTGGTTGCGTTGTCCCTGTACAGATTTTTTATGCTAGGTTTAGGCTAGGTTTTCTGTGAAAAACTAAAAATTTTATTACTTCTGATCAACTATTGACGACTTACAAGGCTTAAATCCGACCTCTACTGAAGAATTTTTTACACTTATGGAGTTCAGCACCAGTGCATTTTCTTCGTCTTTTAGATTCCATTCAGAAAAGGGTCATTTGGTTGATAAACAGCTCAACTCTTACAGATACCCTTCACCCACTAGAACATAGAAGAAGAGTTGCAGACCAGACATCACATTACAGATGTATCCATGGCAGATGCTCCAGAGAAATAAAATTCTTATACCACCACTGGCCACATTCGGCCAAAGGACTCGACACGCTGATCAGTCTTACCCATTTACTTTCAAGATTGACACTACAAGGACCAATCTCCATCAAGAATCCTTATTTTACAGGGCTGCTACAATATAGAACAAGCTTACAAAATCAGTTTGTCCAGAGAACTATGACCTGCAACTTTTCAAAAAGCGGGTCCACAATCATCTCATTTCTATAATTCCTTCCCCTTCTGATAGTCGCACTGCGGGCCGTTCGCGGCTCACACGATAGGTATACCCTTTTTGCGACTATTTTTAGTAAAAAAAAAATTATAATAAAAAATTCCAATCCACCAATAATATTAAATTTAAAATTTTTTTTTCATTTAATATAAACCGAAAATATTGCAATAATCCTATTTTTTGTTTAAAATTTTTAATGTATGCATATTTAATTCATAAAGAAGCACTGTTTTTAAAACTTTTATTTTTAATATTTTTCTTACCTAATAGGATTTTTACCGACGACGTTTTAAAACTAGAATCAACTTTAAGAGGTTATGGATTAATTTTTTTTACAACGATCACGTTTCAACGTCCCCAAAGTGGCCTGCTACATCCAACAATTCATATTTGCTGATTCAGTGAAATACACACAATTTGGAGGTCGCTGTAAAGGATCATCCTACCAGCGAATTCCGCAAGGACCATCTATTGTTTCGAAGACAAAGAGCAGTCTTATGGGGATCCCCTATCTGATTGATATGAGCTCAACTTCGTGATTGTATTTCTCTGTAAAATGTAGAACAAATCAGTCGATATTAATAGAGAAGTAGCTTATCGTAAAGTTGAACGCCGATTCTTAAACAATAAAAGAATCAAATACACCTTATCGACTCAATTTTGCAATTAGAAAATAATTATAACGAACAAAATGAAATAAGTTTTAATAGTTAATATACAAAGCTGATGATTGGACATTTTAATAAAAAAAAAACATTTCAATAAAACCAATATTTCTACAATTTTTTTTTATTATCTGAATATAATAATTCGACCGGTCTTCACCAAAATTTGTGAATTTTTTTTTTAACTATAGTTTAAACATGTCGAAAATTGGGAATTTTTATTTATAAAGAAATAAATAAACAGGATAATAGTCTATTACAATTACCATTGGCGTTGTTTAGTTCACTTAATACAATTATAACGAAAACTTTTTAATACCTAAATAATAAATGTATTTCATTTTGTCTGAATTTAGGGTGTAATATGAAATATTTTGGTGTGGGCGAATTATCATTTAATTTTAGGACATAATATAAAAGGTGTGTGCGATAAGATTTATTGTTACTGAGGTACAGGGTGTTAACTTTTTTATTATTTTAATAAAAATAATAACATGCGCCCTGACGCTTTTATGTTCACGACAGTAATTATCGGTACTTGATTACGAGGTTTTTCAACACTTTTTGTGGTCGAAAAAGTATTTTTTCTTAAATTATAACAGAACTAATTCAGATTACAAGTTTAAAATATTTACGTTTACGGCTGCTCTCATTTTGTGCTCATTATCTCTGAGAAAGTGGGTATCAGTACCCATCTTTCTAACTATGTTGTTAAACCGCTATACGCTTAGTGGATATTAGTTCATACCTTCGTAATAAGTTTAAACCGCTGTACGATTGTGCAATTATAATTGTGTTTATTCTCATAAGACTTTCCTCTGTTCACAAAGATATTAACAGTAAGATTGTGATACTTAGGCGCCATTCGTTCGGAATTTTTTTATTTTATGTAAAAGGATTTTGCGAATTATGGCTGTTTTGCTGCTGTTTCAGGCTTCTCCCGCCGTATTTAAGAGGTTCATTTGGAATACCGTTTAAGCCTGGACTTTTTCTGTTTTTAAGTTTCATTAATGCCATTAGTAAAAAGTGTAATCATGGGAGATACTTTAATTCATCAACGAAACATCTTTAATATTATTTTCTAATGTAATTGATGTTGATGCCGCTAGACTGCAAATATTCATCTCCGATGTAAACAAAGCTTTTGACAGGAAGAAGTTGTGAAATTTGACGCTAGCAATTTACCACCTTGCAAAAGCGAGCTATTGTAGCAATTTCTGCGAGCAAACAGCGCACATACAAGCAGACTTTCAATGTGTCTGGCAAGATGTAAAAACTATTAAAACTGTCCGGCTATTGAGGTAACGTTTTGTTGTAGGTACCCAAGTAACATATATAAAATTTAGCTTTTATACTATAATGAAAGTATAATTATAATTAATTTAAGTTTAGGGGTGTCTGACAAGGGGTAGCAACTGTCATAAGTGTGCGGCAATGAATGACGAGATTTCTAAATTTCTCCCGAAGAAAATATAAAAAAATTAAGCTTTATACTTTAACGAATTTAAGGTACTATTTTATACACCTTTACTACCTGTTACCTGCCCAAGTAACCACAACCCAAACTCTATAGTTGCTGGTAGTCATGGGCTCTTGCTTTATAAAGAATTTTTTTAGGTGGTATATATCGTTGTTTATTTTTTGTTTTCCGTCTCCACCTAAAATTTAGTCTTAATAATCACATATCTACGAAGTCTAGAGAACACTAAAATGAACGTACGAGACCGGAATAAACACACCTAGTTACGCGAGTTTAAAATTGGCTTCATTTTGATTATTAGCCTTATTTCCCGTAAATTATCGATAAGAAATAGCAATTTCAGTGAAACACGTTTAGCGCATGGCGAGAGTTCAGAATGTGATTTCTCCAATTTGCTGATGCCGATGTAGGCCAGTCGGTTTGCGAAATCCAGAGCATAAAAAATTTACGCAGATTCTGTGCTGGTTAAAATTTTTTTTAATTATTAAGAAAATGAAGATCCCATTTTTAAAATATTCCAGTAAAAGTACTTTTCTTGCTATGTACTCGTAATTGCCTTGATTAAAGTAATTTAGGATTAAAAAGAAGTCTTTCAAACGCATCTTAAAAAAAGTATACAGAATATATTTATTTATGTTTTTAAATAAACATTAAAATTTAAATCAGTAAAATCATATGCCTAATAAAAATTATTTTGTCATTTTAACTATAATAAAACTGTAGATTGTAGGTGGGGTCATGAAGGCTATGCTGCCTCTCAAGCACCTATAAGATCTTTTGTGCATAACCCTTAATCTATTCGAGGCCCGGGATTCCGAGACTTCGTGCAAAGTATATCGGTTTCCTAAAGGCTAAGTTTCTGACATCAAAGGACTTTAGAAAGGCCCCTTCCAGAAACTTGAGCCTCTTGCAGAAAAGCGCTGGGCATTAGCAGAGCAAATGTTTTGCAGTTTTAGCGAAGTTCTTACAGTAGCGACAACTATCACTCTCTGTTTTGCCCACCTTTTTAAGGTGATACCCCAGAGGGCAGTATCCAGTGAGGATTCCCGTCACCAGTTTCAAGTCTTTCCTGTCCAATTCAAGAAGCTGTTTAGCTTTTCTTGACGAAAGGCGTACTAGCCTTTTCGCTTGTCTTTGTCCTGGAACTTTATGCCAGTGAGATTTCATTTCATCTGTTTCCCAGCGTGGAACCTATTCTTTCAAGTGGGCTTTGATAAATCCACAGAAGGGAAAACTGTGAATTTGCCCCTTCTTTGGCAAGGCAGTCAGCTTCTTTGTTGCCTTTAACTTCCTTGTGACCTGGAACCCACATCAGAGGAACCTGATTGTTCGCTGCTAGTTGTTTTAGGGATTTTTTACAGTCCCAAGTCAGCTTAGACTCACAAGTGTATGACTTCAGAGCTTTTAGTGCTGCTTGGCTATCTGATAAAATATAGATTTCTGCCATTCGCGTGTTTCTTTCGATGCACTCCTGGGCACATGTAATTCTGCTTGAAAGATGGTTGGGGTATTACCAAGTGGTTTTAAGAGCCTAAAATTCGGCACTGTAACTCCCACGCCAACCTTTTTAATGAGAAAGTAAAAAAGCATGTATCTTTCAACACATACGTTTGCTAAATGTGAACGTAATATCAAATCAAATGTCCAATATTCTACCGTTTGTGTTTGATAATGTTTGTTGGTTTGTATTTGGTAAGATTACGAATCCCCACAATCGAACACCACATAAAATACCAATTTTGTAATTAAAAAGCTGTTTTGAGAAGTCCATATTAAAAAGGATAATAATTGCAAATAAAATTATTAAAAATTTACATTTACAAGTTTTTTTTTGTTATATTTATTTATGTTTATGTAAAAATGATTTGGGTAAGTTAAATACTTATATCATTAATACCTTTTAATCGCGTCAAGACTCAGCTAATGTGATGAATTGTGAATTAGTCCTACAAACTTTACATGTAGAAATAAATTACTATTAAAAGGGGTCTCTCGCATAGCTAAATTAAACGAAGTTGGATTGAAAGTCAACAAAACATGAAGGTTGCCGAATAATTTTGCTTGGCAACATGTATGCAAAGGTGCTTAAAAGAATGAGACATCTACTATACATCTACTTAATGAGGAAATAGACCAAAGCCAGCATATGTTATTTTACAGTAAATACAGGAGACGGACGAAAACTACGAGAAAGAATTATTGGATGTTGAATTTTCTTGTAAAGAAAACATATTTTCCGACGAATAAAAGTGATTCTGATGTACCATCGACCTCCTTTAATTTAGCTAACTTACTGAAAAACTTCTACATAAGTTATTAATTTCTCAGTGGAAGTTATAATAATTTTGCGAATCCCGAATTTTGACATATCTCCACATTTCAAGGACCCCATAGTCGAATACAATAGTTTTTAAGTGGACGTCTGTGTGTGTGTATGAACGTATGTTCGTAGGTGCGTTCGAAATTATTTTTCGTCTCGATTATCTCGAGAACAAAAAATGATATTGACATGGCGCCAATTGCATTTGACGCATAATTACACTATTTAAAACTGATTCGATTTTAAAAATCGGTAAAGTTTTTTATGGAGAATCAAAAAACTAAAAAAAAATGGTAAACTTTCGGAATTATTTTTCTTCTCAAATATCTTAAAAATAAAAAATGATATCGACGTTAAAGCAATTGCATTCGACGCATAATTACGCAATTTAAAAATGATTAAATTTTCCGCATAATCGGTTAAGCTGTTTTTTATGGAGAATGAATAAAATGGTAAACTTTTGGAATTATTTTTCGTCTCGATTATCTCGAGAAAAAAAAATGATATCGACGTGGGACCAATTGTATTCGACGCATAAATTCACAATTTACAACTGATTAGATTTTCATAAAAATCGGTTAAATTGTTTTTTATGGAGAATCAAAAAACTGAAAAAAATGGTAAACTACCTGAATTTTACAATTTATAAATTATACTATTTAATAATTTAAAAAAATATGATTATTGCATGTTAGGGATATTTGTATGAAAAATATGTTGACAATATTTTATAAAAAGAGATGATTTTAGAAACCAAAAATAGGAATTGGAGAATTTTAAACTTGTGTCAGTATTGAGAGAATAGCATTGAAAAAGCTATAACAGTTACAAATTATTGATAGTAATAATCAAACATTGTTTATAACAATTAAATATTGTTCCTTACAAATTATTATTGATCATAATATCATAATTGTTATAAACAATTGCAAATAGCTTCCGCTTATGAAATGATAAGAAAAAGTTTAAAAGAATACGGTTGACATAAAAAGGAATATTGTTAATGACAATTATAATTTGTTATAAACAATTTAAAATCGTTTTTCATAATAATTGAAATAATAATAATAATTATAACAACAAAACATATGGCATTTTTTCATTCTTTCCACTGGTAAGTTAGTCGTGTGGACCTCACGGGTCGCACCCAGACCACTGATATTTTAAAAGAGTAATCGGAATGAATGATTTTCTTACTTGCGATTATTTTTTTAATTTTTATTTAAAGTACATATTAATAGTTTAAAATTGTTTTTTTTACCGACTTTGTTTTGCAGGTACTATTTTATTTTTTAAATTTGTATATTTTTTATAAGTGCTTTTGCTTTTTTAAAAAGCGCCATATTTAAGAATATTTTTTTATTTTCTGTGCTTTTATCTCTTTTTCTTGGACATTTTTAAAATGTTACATGTTTATCCCACATTTAAATTTAATTTTTAAATAATTAAAAATAATAAAAAGTACGTGAGTGTCGTGGAACACTCAGTTGGAACGAAGTTTCTTTCTTAATATATTATTATTTATAAACGAATTATATTTTTACTCACGCTTGGTTTTGCATTTTTCGGCATGTTTGCTTTTTTTTGATGTTTTTTTATGCAATTTGTAAAGTAATTGGCTACAGTAATAATTCCAATAAGTGACAAAATAATATATTTTAACTTTAAAGACGATCAACATTTTCCTTTCCTTAATTAAATTTTGTTTGCTTTCTGTCTCTCACGATATTCTTTAGAACCTTGGGCATCGGTTTTGGATATCATTTTATTTTTTTTTTGCTATTGGTTTTCTTCAAGACTTTTATTAGATTTTTTCGCACTGTTTTTGAAGTAAAACTTCTATACGCGCGTGCCGGCTGCGCAGGTGTAATTGTTACACGGCATATGCGTCTCATGTTTCGTGTTTCGTGACGGAAAAATCTTACAGCTCTTTTTTTTCTAGCTCCTTCCCCGTACCATGCAATAAGGAACTACAATAATTAACTCAGTGAAGGCACAGCCTGGGGTATATACAAGACCTGGGGCAATAGCTGTACTTAAGCTTCTACTCCTTAACAGGAGAATTTAAGATATGGGACCAAACTAAGAAGCTCGAAAGGTACAAAAAGCAGACAATGCTGCAGTGCCTAGGGAAAAATTAGTTCTCTTTCACAACTACTATTTATTCATCATTATCATCATCATAATCATCATCATCATCATCCAATAATAATTGGTTTACATATTAAATTAATTTTTCTGAATATACAGTTTTCCACTATATTTTATTACCATTATAATTTAGGAATAAATATTGTTAAATAAATCTGAAATTTTAAAAACTATTTATTATTAAGTATGTACCGATATTTGTTTTTGTTACTGGCAAATAAGTAGCCACTTATTTACTTAAAAGTATCCATTTTTATTTTATTTTTAACTTTCAATCCCAATACATTTTTTGTTAGATAAATATTCAGTACCCGTTACATAATACTTACGATACGCCATTGATAACAAAATTGGTTTACATCGACAGTCCTCTTCTTTTGAAGGTAATGTAGGGACACTAGAAGTGGCCCTTTCTTTACTAATTTATCCTAACTATTTTTCAATTATTGTCGTAAAGACGAATAATTCGCGATACATAACACATTACACACGTTGAAACGCGGCTTTAAAGACCAATGATTAAAAAGTTACATTACTTAAATTTTGACAAAAAAACATAAGTACCTACTCATGTTTAAACTAATTTAAATATTTTTTACCAAATTAAGTACGTACCTCCCGGACTAGGCCAGGAAGAATAACATTGTTGTTGTCATTGTAAATTTAAAAATCTTGGTGGGTATGCTTTTAATAAATGCAGTTGATCATTACCATTGCAGCGAAATAACTACTGTCAGCTATTTGACATAAAATTTGTTGACATTTTGATTTTTGAAATTTTGCATGAGTTTTGGTCGCAATTATTGCGACCATATATATATATATATATATATATATATATATATATATATATATATATATATATATATATATATATATATATATATAATACCGGTAAAATACCAAAAGACTGGTTTATATCAGAATTTATTACGTTACCTAAGAAAGCAGGAGCTAGAAAATGTAACGAATACCGTACAATCAGTCTCATGAGCCACTTCCTAAAAATATTCCTCAAGGTCATCCACAGAAGACTATACAGATTATGTGAAGAGCAGATATCTGAAACCCAATTCGGTTTCCGTGATGTCCTGGGAACCAGAGAAGCCCTATTTGCCATTCAAGTTTAATCCAACGGTGCAGAGATGGTAACTGTGATGTATACATATGCTTTATTAACTATAAGAAAGCATTTGATAGAGTCCAACATTACAAATTGATAGAAGTATTAGAACAACTAGGTCTAGATGAGAAGGACCAGAGAATAATTACCAACTTGTATTGGCAACAAACGGTATTTGCTAGGGTGGAAGGAAAACGTACAGATACCATATCAATACAACGTGGTGTTACACAAGAGTGTATTCTTTCCCTCCTACTGTTCAATATATACTCCGAACAAATCTTCAAAGAAGCACTGGAGGAGATCAAAGCAGAAATACTCGTTAATGGGGAGAGAGTGAATAACATTAGATATGCCGACGACACTGTAGTTCTCGCAGATAATCTAGAAGACCTTCAATATCTCATGACGCGAATAATATATGGTCATTAGCAAATCCCCTTTCAATAATGTACAACTGACAGTTAATAATGATAACATCAAAAGAACGCAACAATATGAATACCTTGGGACCATGATAAATGAGCAGTGGGAGAGTATAGCTGCAGTATAGAGAGAAAGCGAGAACAATATTTCTAAAAATGGCATTACTCTTTAAAAACAAAAATTTACAAATGAACACCAAAATAAGGCTTCTTCGATGCTACGTCTTCTCTGTGTTGCTGTATGGAGTAGAAACATGGACGTTGACGGAGGCTACTACAAAAAAACTACAATTCTTTGAAATGTGGCTGTACCACAGAATTCTGAAGATTCCTTGGACAGACCATGTGACCAACCAATCAGTGATAAGAAAAATGAACAAGAAATTAGAAGTCATGGATATTGTAAAGACCAGAAAACTAGAATATCTTGGTCACATTATGCGTAATGAACGTCGATACGGAATTCTACAACGGATTCTCCAGGGAAAGATATTGGGAAGGAGAGGACCAGGAAGAAGACGTATCTCGTGGCTGAAGAACCTGAGAACGTGGTTCTCTACTACCACGACCGGGCTATTCCGTGCCAAGATAATGATAGCCAGAATTATTGTCAACATTCGGACCGAATAGGCACTTTAAGAAGAAGATTGCAATAAACTATGAAAAGCAGCAGCAATAGTGAGTTTAAAAATTCGCCTTACGAAATTTCTAATGCAGGAGCAGCTAATACAGCACAATTGTTGCCTGAAAAAATCAAAGTCCAGGAACGAATATCTTCATGATGTGTTCACGAAATGCATGGATATAAAGAAATGCAAAACTATTAACAAAGGATGTAATTTTGGCTTATTTGGCGCAAAAATCTAAAATTTTCAAATCCTTTATCTTGTGGAGCAAGTACTCTATGTTAAAAAGTATAATTTTAGTAAAGAAAAATGTGAACAGTCACTTTTCCAAGGGTTTAAAAGGAAGAATGTTGGTTACAAAGCGAGAAATTCAGTCTTCAGCAGCAAGCAAATCAACAAACTCATAAGGGAAGAAGATAATAAAACATATCTAATGATACAGGTAATTTTAACAAAATATTATAATTGTATATACCTATCTTAAACTAATAAGGAGCAGTATACTCAACAAAAAATCACAAATTATAAAACACTTATAAGACCAGTAGTAACTTATGGATGTGATACATGGACACCAACAAACAACGATGAAAATCAATTGAGAATATATGAAAGAAAGATCGTTAGAAGAATATACGGCCCAATACATAAAAACGGTATGTGGAGAATAAGAATGAATCACGAAATTGATGCACTTAAAGAAGGAGAGGATACAGCAAGATACATAAAAAGTCAAAGAAAAAGATGGTTAGGACATGTATCCAGGGTGGGGGAAAAGAATAATGTGAAAAAAATCCCAGAATGGAAACTTTAAAACACAATACCGAAAGGGCGACCCAAAAAAAGGTGGATAGACAATGTGGAGGAATAGCGGTAGATCGAACCAAATGAAGAAATATAGTTGAGCAAGCCAAAACCCACCAAGGGTTATGAGCCAAAAGAAGAAGAAAAAGGATATAAAGGTATCAACTTAATTTGCTTTATCTTTAGGTAGCAACAATTATTGGGTTAGCCGGAGCGTGTAGTTGGGAAAAACCAACAAAAATGTCAATTGTTTTAATAAACGACAAGGAAGACATGTTGCTTGTAACATTACCAGATTCCAAAACACATATTGAAAGAACTTTTGTTGTAATTGAGCAACCTCCTGTTGTATGGGCAATATTTATCTTAACGGCCATCTCATACTTCACATAACAGATTATTCGTGAACTACATAAAAGAAATATGTTCGATTTAGCTTGTTGGTATCCACAATTTTGTGAATCTCAGATTAAGAATCGCAAAATTATCCCAATCCTAAAAATTACGCTTGCCATAGCATTCGTTGAACTTCAGCGACGTTATTTGCTGATAATGGGAGAAACATCACAAATTTAAAAAGACACGGTAGCTGAAAGTCCACCAATGTCGCTGAAGAATATATGGATAATACACTTGCAAACCAAATTAAAATAGCAAAGACCATTCAAACATTATTAGATAAAAACAATCAATGTGAAAAGGAAACTTTACCTTAACAATTTTTTTTTAACTGTTAAAAGCCGGTTACATATAGCTGAATTAAACAGTAAGACACCAGCCACTGCACCATTGCTTACAAGAAAGAACAGAGTTGTCATGTTACGTTTTGTTAGAAATCATCAAAAAAGAAGAATTAAAAAAAGTTTTTTTCACAGATAAAACTAGAGGTAGCCTAAAACATCCAGATGGTCGTAAATAAGTCTGGCGAAGACCAGGAGAGAGGTTTGCTCCTCGCAATATCTCTGCCTGGATTTTATTCGACGTTGGCTTTATGAACGGCCAAAAAGTGTCAAAAAAAGGCACGTCTGGCTGTGCATAGAGGTGTGTTGGTTCCTACACTTACGTATAGTAGTGAATGTTGGGTTTGGCAGAAGAAGCATAAAAATAGGATTAATGCTGTGAAGATGATTAGTCTAAGAAGTATAGTCTGAGAAGTATAGCCGGAGTGACACGGTTGGATAAAGTAAAAAATAGTGAGATAAGAGAACGCTGTGCTGTAAAAAAAGATGTGGTGACAAAGATAGATAAACGAATGCTTAGATGGTTTAGACACGTGAAAAGAATGGATAAAGGACGATTGACAAAACAAATTTATAAAGCGAGTGTGAATGGACGAAAGTCGGTAGAGGTCGACCTCGGCGAACATATTTCGATCTGATTGTTTTGAAAAAAGGCCAGGTCAAGAGTACTAACAACCGACAAGCACTGATGAAAGAAGAGCAAGCAAAAGATGTGTGTAAGAACCGTAGCAAGTATAAGGAAGTGGTCTCTGCCTACCCCTACGGTAAAAAGTCTTGACTATATGTATGTATGTATGGCTTTGTTATGTTCTAGGGGTACATGCTTTGACGCTTGCACAGAATTAGTTTCTGTCCGTTCGAGATCCCTGAATGCTAGTTACTATCCTTAAAATATGTTGTCTTTGTAGGTCTTTGTAGGTACTATACTTCAGTAAAATCTACAAAAATTAACATCACCTAAAAAAATTATTTAAATTTTTTTAATACATAAATTTTAACTTTTTATGCCTAGATTCATTCCATTAAGTGTTAATATCTTAAAAAAAAAGTTAGGTAGAGGTGACCGCATTATCATTGTACAATCATTGACTGGTCTATTATGAGCACCATTGAAGCAAAAAAGCCATTATCACTTTTAGATTAATAAAATTCACAACAACACAGGAAATTAAACAGTGTTTTTTGTCTTTCATGAAAAATACAATACAACCTAATTGTGTACCTTGTGTACAAAAACGAACCCAATTTTGTTTGCAAAAACAAATGTAAGATAAATAAAAGCTCTTTACAAATTTTTAATATTAGATAAAAATTCATTTATTTTGGATTAAACTAATATTTGTTTTTTTTTATATTTTTAAAACATATTTAATTAAATAATTTTATTTAATTTAGGATTAAGGTTTTAGGATAGGACTGTTTAAAAAAACCATTTAACGAATCAAAAAGATAAATTGTGAATAAAAAAATTATTAATAAAAAAAAATGTTTATCAGTATTATTTTAAAAAATATAAATAAACAAATTAAAAACTAAAAACAAACTACTAACTGGTTTTTTACCAATTAAATTAAAAATGTAAACGAGTAAATGAGTTTGTATACTTGGGTTTAAAGTTTACCAGACACGGAAAATATGACAATGACATCGAGCGAAGTGTGAGTGCCTGAGCAAAGTGTCAAAAAAGACGCGACTGGCTGTTCATAGAGGGGTGTTGGTTCCTACACTTAGTAAATGTTGGGTTTGGCAGAAAATGCATGAAAGTTAGATCAATGCTGCGAAGATAACAAGGTAATTAGATAACAAGATAACAAGATACTTAAATAACAAGATAACAAGATAACACGATAACAAAATAACAGATTATTAGAATTTAGAACTATAACCTTTTTACGCACGACGTGTAACAAAGACCGGATCACGCACGCATTCGCGTTTATTTTGGATGGTTTATGATTATGCATAATAAAAAAATATTTTAAAAAAATTAACTGTAAATTTAAGTTTATTATAAATAATAACTGTCAATTACTTGTTTAATTTTTATTATTTAAATTAGAAATTAAGAAACCTTACCTAATTAGTAGGTAAAACGAGTTTAAATATTTGATTTATTATTATTTATTCAATTATTATTATTAATTATAATTATATTTAATCATCATTATTAACTTATCAGCTGGAAGTTATGGTAATGGGTCCGATTTTGCGAATCCCGTATTTTGACATATCTCCACATTTCAAGGTTCCCAGAGTCAAATACAATAGTTTTCAAGTGCGTATGTTCGTATGTGCGCTAGGAATTATCTTTCGTCTCGATTATTTCGAGAACAAAAAATGACATCTACGTGGGACCAATTGCATTCGACGCATAATTACGCAACTTAGAACTGATTATAATTTGAGCAAAATCGTTTGAGCTGTTTCTCATGGAGAATAAAAAAAACTGATAATAAAATGGTAAACTACCTGAATTTTGCAATTTATAAATAATACTATTTTTAATATAGAATTTTAAGATTTTTTGAATAATATGATTATTTGTTGTTAGAAATATTTGTATGAAAAATTTGATGACAATATTCTATAAAAAGAGATAGTTTTGAAAAACAAAAATAGGAATTAAAGAATTTTAAATTTTAGTATTGTGAGAATAGCATTAAAGACGCTATAATAGTGAAAAATGATTCTTAGTAATAATCAAGCATTGTTTATAACAATTAAATATTGTTACTAACAAATGATTAGTAATGATTAAAATTAAAAAGAAATTTTATTTGTTATAAACAATTTAAAATAGCTCCCGCTTATGAAATGATAAGAAATAGTTTGCAAGAATACCGTTGACATAACAGAATATTGTGAATGACAATTATTATAATTTGTTATAAACAATTTGAAATCGTTTTTTATAATAATTTTAATAATAATAATTATAACAACAAAACATATGGTATTTTTTCATTCTTTCCACTGGGAAGTTAGTCGTGTGGACCTCTCGGGTCGCACTCAGACCACTGATATTTTAGTAATCTGAATGAATGATTTTCTTACTTGCGATTATTGTTTTAATTTATATTTAAAGTACATATTAATATTTTAAAATTGTTCTTTTTACCGATTTTGTTTTGCAGATACTATTTTATTTTTTGATTTGTATATTTTTTATAAGTATTTTTGCTTTTTTAAAAAGTTCCATATTTAAGAATATTTTTTTATTTTCTGTTATTATATCTCCTTTTTTTATAATTTTTAAATTTTAACATGTTTATCCCACATTTACATTTCATTTTTTAAATAATTAAAAATCATTTAAAGTACGTGAGTGTCGTGAAACACTCAGTTGGAACGAAGTTCCTATTATAGTATATTATTATTAATAAACGAATTATATTAACATCGTTTTTTATAATTATTTTTATACGAATAATAATATAACAACAAAACAATGGTATTTTTTTATTTTTTCCACTGGAAAGTTAGTCATGTGGACCTCTCGGGTCGCACCCAGACCGCTGTTATTAATTATTATTTTTTAAATATTTTATTTAAATTAATATCATTTTTTTCATAATTCTAAAACTTCTCGGTTTTTTAATTGATACATGTTAAAATTTATTTCTATTTACTTTTTAATTAACATTCGAGCACATTTCAACCATATCAATGACTGGTATTTAAAAAATAACAAAAGCGATTTTCATTATACACGTTTTTCAGTATTACATCGTTCACCGGAAGATAAAATGAGGCGCTTTCATTTTTCAGGATGAAACTTTAATTTTCGTGATATAATACCAAAACTCCAATTTCGCATTCAGTCTATAAACATTTTTTACCCAACTAGAACAAAGTAAAAAAAAATCCAACAGTATATCTACAGCTATTTTTTTTATATAATAACTTAAACATAAATTGTAAATATTTTACTAATTTTTAAACGTGTAGTATCTCGATCAAATAAAAATTGTTTAAAAAAATACTAGAGATGGAAAGTATGACAGTGACGTTGAGCGAAGGGTGTTGGCAGGAAAACAAATAAATGGGGCACTGCATAGCTTTATGAATAGCCAGAAAGTGTCAAAAAGGGCACGTCTGGCGTTGCATAGAGGTGTGTTGGTTCCTACACTTATGTATGGTAGTGAATGTTGGGTTTGGCAAAAGAAGCATGAAAATAGGATTAATGCTGCGGAGATGAGTAGTCTGGGAAGTATAGCCGGAGTGACTCGGTTGGATAAAGTTAAGAATAGTGAGATAAGAAAACGCTGTGGTGTAAAAGAAGATGTGGTCACAAAGATAGATAAAGGAATGCTTAGATAGTTTGGACACGTAGAAAGGATGGATGAAGGAAGATTGACGAAACAAATTTATAAGGCGAGTGTGAACATATCTCGATCAAATCAACATTGTTTTGAAGAAAGGCCAGGTCAAGAGTACCAACAACCGAAGAGCATGTATGAGAGCACTGATGAAAGTAGAGGAAGCAAAAGATGTGTGTACGAACCGTAGCAAGTGGAAGGAAGTGGTCTCTGCCTACCCCTATGGGAAAGGGGCATGACTGTATGTATGTATGTATATATTTAAGCACTGATAAAAGTAGAAGAAGCGAAAGCTCTGTGTTAGAACAGTAGCAAGTGGAAAGTTGTGGTATGCCTACCACTACGGGACAAAGACGTGGCTATATGTATGCATGTATGGTTATATTCTAGTAAGAATAAAAAAGAAGTAAGTAAAGTAATAGTTGACATTACTAGCACTATAAATCTAGTTTTGTAAACATACCAATTACTAGATGAATTTAGTCCCGGTAGGTTAAATAATTAGTGATGGTTTTTAAAAAAAAAGAAATCATGACAAATTGCGGATTGCTGATTAAAAAAGAAAAAGTATAATAAGTGAAAGAGTAAAACAAGTAAATTTTGTATAATTGGGTTCAAAGTTTACGAGAAACTAAAAGTAGGAATGTAACAAATGAATGGAGCACTGTATTACTTTATAAGCAGTCAGAACGTGTCAAAAAAGGCACGATTGGTTGTGCATAGATAAGTGCTGGTTTTTACACTTATATTATGCCAGTGACCGTTGGGTCATATAGCTGGAGTAACTCTGATCGATAAAGTGAGAAATAGTGTTATGAGGAAACGCAGTGATGTGAAATAAGATGTAGTAACAAAGAGATAATGAATGATAAGGAATGCTTAGGTGGTTCGGACACGAAGAAAGAATGAATAAAATAAGATTGGCGAAACATACTTATAAAGCTATGGTAAATGGGCAAGTCAGTAGAGGTCGACCTGGGCGAACGTATCTCGATCGGATTGAAATTGTTTTAAAAAAGACCAGGTCAAGAGTACCAGCAATCACCGAGCATATATAAAAGCGCTAATGTAAGTAGAAACAGCGAAAGACGTGTGTAAGAACCGTAGAAACTTGAAAGACTTGGTCTCTGCGTGACTATCTAGTATGTATGCAGGTAGCATAGGGTATATTTTTTTAAATAAGACACAAATTTATTTTAAAAATATATACATACATACATACAGTCATGCCCCTTTCCCATAGGGGTAGGCAGAGACCACTTCCTTTTACTTGCTACAGTTCTTACACACATCTTTTGCTTTCTCTACTTTCATCAGTGCTCTCATACATGCTCGTCGGTTGTTGGTACTCTTGACATGACCTTTCTTCAAAACAATGTTGATCTGATCGAGATATGTTCTCCAAAGTCGACCTCTACCGACTTGTCTATTCACACTCACCTTATAAATTTGTTTCGTCAATCTTCCTTCATCAATCCTTTCTATGTGTCCAAACCATCTAAGCATTTCTTTCTCCATCTTTGTAACCACATCTTCGTTTACACCACAGCGTTCTTTAATCTCACTATATACAGCCAGACGTGCCTTTTTTGACAATTTCTGGCTATTCATAAAGCTATATATATATATATATATATATATATATATATATATATATATATATATATATATATATATATATATATATATATATATTTATATATATATAAAAATATATAAATATTATTATTATTTACCCCATACAACTTAATTTACTTAAAGTATTTATGTACTTTAAATTTTAAATATTGCTGGTTAAAATTAACCTAAAACAACGATAATTAAATTTTTTTACAGAACCATAAAATATGAACGGATTATTAATTTTTGTATCGGTTATCATGCAATAAAGGGAGAATTTTAAACTAATTGAACAGCTGCTTAAACTTTTTTTATATGAAGTTAATTTGTTGTAAATAATTAATTATATTTGCAGTATATTAAATTAAAAATTTTTGTAGTTTATTTCCAAAAAAAAAAATTTAATGTTATAGGTGTGAAATTAAATAAAGTAAAAGTTAAGTTTTAAATAAGCAAACTGCCTATCAAAACAGACATTCGACCAGAAATGTATTTTTAATCTAATGTTTATTCTGCATGTTATTTCCTGATTTTAAACCTTTTCAATTAAAATCACATGACATTGAAACATTTATTTTTTTGGGATTTCTTCCAAAATACTAAAGTCGAGCTTTGGCAATATAAAAATATATTTAATACGTTTTTGTTGGTCATATCTTAAAATCAAAGAAAAATAACCTGTTATTTATAAAAATAATAATACAAATTGATTCACACTGGAATGATTTTATACAATTTTTTGGCATCAATATTTAATTGAGTGTATTAGGCTTGCAACATTTTATTGGTTTGAAAAAGACTACGCATTGAAAATGCCAAGTGAGACCTTGGCGAAACGTCTGCAAAAATACAATCGGATTCTAACTAACGAACGGATGCAATCCCGGATCGATATTTCATTCCACCATCCGTGAATCACTATAAATTTATTTTATTTTTTTTTGGGCTTGTGGTTGGGTACAAAATGAAAATATATAATTTACTTTTTATTTTTAATATTTTGACGTTTCGCCCCTTGATTGTAAGCTTTATCTAAAATTGTTTATTAATTGATTGGAAATTTTTAATTTACACATACATTTAGATGGTTTTATATAAAAATTAACATTTAAATGTATAGAAAACATATTATATTGATAACAAGTATATACCTTGGAATAAATTTCTGATATACGAGGGAAATCGAAAAAGTTTGCTTTCATTCTTATTTTATTTCAATGTGTTTAATTAAACTATGGTAAATTAGGCTTAGATTTTTTATGTCTTGTTTATTATTTACTGTATTTTTTTACGTGTATAAATTCTTCAAATGTTAATTTGTGATAATTTAAGTCTTGTACTAGTATTTTTGTATTTTAAAAGTCGAAATCATGTTTTTCTGTTATTTTCTGTATTTGTGACTGTTAAGACGACTTTCTAGATATTGGATTGTCATAACTACATATTTTTTTGGGCAATTTAAGCACGGTACGGAGTATACAACGTTCAATTTTTATTAGTTTTTGTTTGGCTTTATAGTTTGGAAAATATTGGGGATAAAGTTTTTTGAGATTTATGGCTTTTATGTTATTTTTGGAAAAAATGTATTTTAGTTTTTCTGAAAGTATACATTGAAATTCAAATTTTTTAGTACTTTTTCTTCAACATGTTCCATTATTAATTGTGCTAAGGTTGAGGTGATGTAAAAACCCATTGTACATTTATCTGTTTGTTGAAAAAACTTATTTTGGTATTAAAAATAATTATTATTTTGTATTAGTAATACCGTTTCTAAAAATTCATAGCACGATAAAGTTGTATGTTTTTTTATTAAGTCCCATTTTCATTTTAAATAGCATTTTTACTTAAGAAAATCGAAAAAACCCTTCTAAATTACGTTTACACTGAAACAAGAAACTTGCCTGTTAAAATAAATAATTATGACATTTATTTAGGCATACATTTAGATGGACGCCTTTTATAAAAAAAAGAAGAGGAATATAAAAGAAGAGACTATAGCTGGGACGTTTACTGGTTTAAAGTTATCAATTAAAAACAAAGTCTTACTTTGTAAGGGTCACCACTCTGACAGTGCCTTGAATATAAAAAAAATAAAATGCTTTTAATCCAAGTTCCAAACTTTGTCATACACAAAGGATTACAAATCCCAACAGTGCATGAAAAAAGAGCTAAACTTTCTTCGTTTACCAGAAACATTTCTTATAACATCAAAATGAATTAACGGTGGACCACTCATCAGACAACCAATAAAAAAATAGAATGCTGACGACAATAATAATTAAAAGTATCTAACAGTAACTGACAGAGAAATAAGGAACGTGATACTCTTTTATCTTACTTTATTAAGTGATCATTGTTTTATGTATGTGTATGTGTATTCTTAAAAAAGATATTGTATTAAGCAAATAATGTGTATGTAAAAGCTAAATATTTTTTTTTATAATGTATGCAGGAACACAAAGATGTACTTTAATCACTAATGGACCAAAAAATAGATCCAGCATATATTAAGCTAATCAAAGATATTAACACCAATACTATTACAAAATAACTTTATCTAAAAATTCTATTTTTATAAATATGAAAAGAAGAGCTAAACAAGGCAATGTTATTTTTCCTAATTTTTTTACCTGCGCCTTGGAAAGTATGCTGGGAAACATGTATCTGAAAATAGGAATCAAAATTGATAAACTTTACAGCAAAACTCTATTGTTTCACGACGACATTGCTTTCAATGCCACTCATCCGCAAAATCCAAAAAGCAAAACTTAAACAAAACAACAAAGCCAATAAAAATGTGGCCTTTTCATCCGTCCTGGAAAAACATTGAGGATGAAATAGTATATTACACACCTAGGGCAGTAAGGTAAGAAATGTCTCAGAGCACATGTTTGTTGACCGCGGCGAAGCCAAGGTCATCATACTTAATTTTTAAGACATTTTTTACTTTATTGCCCGTGGTGTGTATACTATTTTCTCCCTACTGTAGGCGGAAAGCAGCAACTTCGTTATGCGTAGCGGACCGAAACTGACGCTTTCTGCACAGTAGGGAGAAAAATTAATTTTAATTTGACTTTACCATCTTGCTTAACAATATTTCGCTATCTGAAGTCCAGTTATACAAGTATTAAGGCCAGAATAACACAAAAGACAATGACATCAGTAAAAAATTAAAAGGAAAATATAAATTTAGCTGGATCGCTTTCAACAAAATTAAAGCTATTTCTACTAACCAAATTACATAAGTATAATATCAGACAGCCAGGCAGCTTTAAAAGCACTGAGCTCCAACAAAATAAATTCTAAACTTGTATGGAATTGCATCGAATCCTTAGAGTACCTTGGTGCGAACAACAGGGTGACCCTAATGTGGGCACCTGGGCACCAGGGGGTGAAAGGAAACAAAAAAGATGACACCCTTGCAAAAGAGGGGGCCGAATCTGCGTTCACTGGACCAGAACCGGTTTTTGGAGTCACCACAAGTGCCGCCAAAACAATTATTTCGGACTGAGCGGAGAGGAAAATACTCACGTACTGGTCCGACATACCAGGGTTAACCCACTCGAAGGCGTTTCTACCCAAACCCTCGAGAAACACAACTAAGCAGATCCTAGAATGGAGCAGAAATGACCTGCGTATTCTAACAGGAATGCTTACAGAACACTGTCGTCTATGATATCACCTCAGAAAGATAGGTCTGAACCTACAAACGGACTGTCGGTTCTGCTACGTGGAAGACGAAACTGCTGAACACATACTATGTTTATGACCAGGCCTGGGAAGAATAAGGTTCAACATATTTGGATACACCAACCTAGAACCTACCGATTTTAAAAAAATCTCACCCTATACAACCATGAACTTCGTGAGAAGGGATGGATTATGCGGTGAACTGTGACCTCTAGGGGTGAGCCACAAAAGACCTACTTAGGGTCGCGGTGGAGGGGCGACCACGCCCCACTCACATGATACCTAACCTAACCTAACTAACCAAATTATCAACATTTTCACTAGAGCTAAACTCTTTAACAATTATGTCCTTACGGCTATGACATATAAAAGCGAGACGTGGACACCACACACAAGAATTTTCAGTTCAGCCTGATCGTCAAAGTAACTGAAAAAACTTAAAAAAAAGACGTATAAGATCGAGAATTGTGGAAATATCACAACCTGCATCAGTGGATACAGTCATCCGTTGCCTCTGATGAAGATCACGAATCAATCATGGTGATGGTAACGTAGAAATTTAACAATTTTTTGATGTTATTATTTATTTTACATATGACTTAAATCAGTATTATTTTACAAAATTATTAATGAATGAACATTAAAATTTTCTTTTTCTGCAGCCGTCTCGAAAAGGAAATTTTCGGTATGATTTATTAAATCGAAAATACCACTTTACACAAATCGTACCGAAAATATCTATTTTCGGCACGATTTTTTTCACTGTCGGAACGATTTCTTTACCTTTGGTACGATTTTGGATATCTATGTAGGCGAATTTGACAATAACATGAACTTGTTTTTTATTATGACAACGATTGTCACGTAACATTGGTTTATGTTTTTTTGATTTTTAAATGCAAAAAATGGAAATCAGTAATGAAATTGAGGCTAAAATGATCCCACATGAGATAAGTAAATTTGCTAAAGAAGCTACTTACGAATTATTGCCGGTAAAGTTAAGAGAGAGATATTAATTGGTTTACAATTTATTTAAAAAATGGAGTAATGATAAAAAAGTACATATTATAAATAAACAAGTGATTCTTGCATATTTAATAAAAAAATCTAAAATATTAAGGCCAACAAGCCTCTGGAGCAATTACTCGTTGCTTAAGTCCACAATTAATATTAAAAATAATATAGATATAAGCCGCTATCCCAAAGTTATTGCTTTTCTTGAAAGAAAATCTATGGCTATAAACCAAAAAACTCAAAAGTATTGAATAAAGAAGAAATAAATCACTTCTTATCAGAAGCTGGAGATAATATCTACCTCATGACAAAGGTAATATAATTAAATCTAATTCCTCTTCTTCAATATGATTAATTTTTTTATTTTAGGTTGCATTAATAATTGGTTTGGCAGGCGCTTGTCGTCGTGAAGAGCTTTTTAAAATGAATTTGGATGATATAGAAGATAAGACAACCATGTTACTGTACAACCTATTGGTATTCACACTTTTGGGAAATTCGCCTGCACAATTGCTGAATTTCTTAAATTAACTAATTCCAAAGGATACACCGGGCACTGTTTACGCAGGAGCTGAGCCACTTTACTCGCTGAGTGGTGATAGTATAACCAACTTGAAGAGACACGGAGGATGAAAATCAACCAATGTAGCAGTGGGATACATAGAAAATTCTTTAAGAAACAAAATTCACATGGCTTTACAAATTGAAAAGGGCCGTAATAAAATTAAATCTCGAAAACAATTACTGATGTGTCAAATTCTAGTTTCAACACTGCCACTTCTGTTAATATCCCTAATAATATTAATATAAGTAATTGTCATAATTGTGTAATTAATATTCATAAGTAATGTATTTATAATAGTTATTGTTTTATGCAATTGTCTATATAAAGTTATTATCCATCGATATTCTGTTTAACATACAAAACGGATACAGAAAAAATATTGTTTGTAACACGATCCAAAAGTGATTTTACGAGACTCACCTACGGCTCGTCTTGTAAACTTCCTACTCATCCCGTAAAATATCACTTTCGTTACGTAAATTACTATTTTATTAACATTAGAAGTTGTGTTATTACGGTGGCACATTTTTTTAAGAAAGGGTGTAGTCTTTGACTAAATGGGACTGTAAACAATCCCTGAGACAACTGGCAGCAAACAGCCATGTCACTCTGATGTGGGTTCTAGGTCACAAGGGAGTTAGAGGCAACGATGAAGCAGACTGCCTTGCCAAGGAAGGAGAAAATACACAATTTTTCGGCCCAGAACCCTTCTGTGGTCTCGAGTTGGACAAGAAAGACTTGAAACTGGTGACGGGACTTCTCACTGGACACTGCCCTCTGAGGTATCACCCGAAAACGATGGAAAAACAAAGAGTGATAGTTGTCGACACTGCGAGAACTTCGCTGAAACTACAGAACATTTGCTTTGCGAATGGCGAGCGTTGTTCTGCAAAAGGCTCAAGTTTATGAAAGGAGCCTTCTTAAAGTCCTCCGATGTCAGGAATTTAGCTCCCAGGAAATTGATAAACTTTGTACTAAGTCTCGGAATCCCAAAAAAGTAACAAAAAAATTATTTGGAATATATGAATGTACCTACGTAATTTTATTTTTAAGATTAGATTTATTTACCAAAAAGACTTTATTTAGTTTTACTAATTTACTTGCGGTTTGTATTGAATATTTAATTAAAAAATAATTCAATATTAACATTATTTTTTAAATTTAAAGGATTTTTAACAGTTTTAAATTTACAAATTTAATTACTAGTAATAGTTGCTTGTAAATAAGAAAATATATAATGAGCCAATGTGTAGCTAGAATTTCAAAAATAAATATCTACAGACAACAAAAACGAGATTCACGACATATTTAAGAGTTGAATTCTTCATATTTATTTCCAGTGCCAAGTTCTGGTTTTAGATTAGAACAGGCAACTAATACTAATGATTCTATTATTATAAATAAACCAGACGTTTAATTTTTTTAATACTAACTGCTTTCACTATATCCACTATATTATACAGTACTTAAATCCAGTGCTAATATTTAGATAAAAATGTAAAATACTTGGAGACATATATATAATATCTGATCGTAAATTGTAATACAACTAGTTTAAATATGTACAGGTTTATAATGTAGAAATTAAATATTTTCATTTAACTGTATATTACAATCTAACAATTAAGATATAAATTTTTGTAGATTTGTTTAACTAATAGTAAATTTCTGACGATTTAATGTGTATAAAAGAAAATATTTAACAGCGAAAGCAGATGTTTAAATGTTTAATGTTTAAATCGATGGCAAAATCTAAAAGAAATAAAATCTGGATGAGTTATACAGTGCCAAAACTGATTTTGATCAACAATATAGTATCTTTCACCAAAGAGTATTCTTTTTCCTGCAGAAAAATCAATTTGTACTCATATAGATTATTCGGGTGATGGGAGGAAATCAATTTTACCGCCAGCATATACAGATTAAGGTAATAATAGTTCTGATATTGTGTACTGCAGATTTAATTTAAGGAAAACAATAAATATTTTAATAAAATAGAAAAGATTGAAGGATGTATATATCACTAATTTTCGTAAAAACAAATCAATGTTTTGTTTTAAAAAATTTTTGGTGATATTTTTTAATTGTTAATTTATATAAATATGCTAAAGGTAATAAATTAAAATTGTTATTGGTCATATAATGTTTTTTTTGCAGAGATGGAGAAAATCCTTTACGGAGAAGTTACGAGTCTTTCAGCTCAAGGTCTATTGTGAGACTCCCTGACTGATGTCAGGTCTACTCACTAAAAACTCAACTCCTATTTAGGTCCCTCTGGCTATTGCCTCCGGTGACACTTAGGCCTGTTGGCCCATTGTATCTTGCCTATGTTTTATATCATTGTACCCAATCCAGTATTTCGTACCTTGTACAAGTTTGTACAAGTTCTGTACTGGATGGGAGCAATGTAGTTCTGGGTCGCCGGTTGGCTGCCCAAAAATTTCCTGTCTTTCGCGGTCCAGTGCCACGCAGTAGCACAGAATGTGTTTTACTGTTTCCGGATCCTTGCCGCACAATCTGCAGGTCAGGTCACCATTATACAGTCCCATTTTGTTCAGGTGCTCCTTTACTGGTGCGTGACCGGTCAAGAGCTCCGTAGTTATTCTTAGCTGATTCCTGTTCATTGCTACCAGTTTTACCGTCCTTTTATGACACGGTTCTTTGATGTATTCTTTCCCGTGTTTGTTTCCTGGTCTACTTTCCCAGTAATATTTGTGTTTTTCCCCAATCCAGTTTTTTACAGACACTCTTACTGTACGCTTTGGTACCCCTAGCATCTGCTCTTGGTTTGGGGGAGTTTCCGAACCTCTTCTTGCAAGTTCGTCTGCTCTTTCGTTACCTGCAATTCCCTGGTGTCCTGGAACCCATATCAGTTTTACGTGATTACTGCCAGTGCTCTCAGTTCTTCTTTGCAGTCCCATACCAGCTTGGACGTCACTTCCTTGCTATACAAGGCCTTAAGTGCCACTTGACTGTCTGACCTGTTGATAAGTACATTTTCAACATTCCTTATATTTTAGACTGGGCAAAGAGAAAAATAATAAACCCTCTGACACAACCATACAAAAGCGTAAAAGGGCCACAAGCAATTTTTTTTTGAAATCCCGACTTAAATCTCAGGCGCCCGACTTTAATCTCGGGCGCCCGACTTTAATCTCGAGCTCCCGACTTAAAAGTCGGACGCTCGACTTTTATCTCAGGGGTCGCATTCAGGTTTTTTTATTGAATATTAAGTAAAAGTTATTCAGTTGTGTGGAGTCGTTGGCACTGTTGTACACTATTAATTGGATTTTTAATTTCACGAGAACTTAGATCTGAACACACAAATATCTTGAAAAGGAAAACATCCTCAATTGAATATTGAAAAGAATTTTTTTCTGAAAGATAAAAAATTTTACGATAAAAATTTAACTTTTTTGTATTATCTAATAGAAAACCACTACTTTAGCCGAGGAAGTAGTTGTTTTATGAGATATTATAAAAAATAGCTTCGTATTTATCGAACATGTTTCAACTTCCAGAAAGACATATCTTCCTACTATTCAATTTATGCTTCCTTTTTAACATGAATACCTCTATCAAGGTTACTTTGAATGATGAAAGGTGGTGACTTAAGTCACAGATAATTCCCCATATGATTTTAGGAACACCCTAGAGACATTTTTAAACAAATCCAATAAAAAATGCTGTCTTCCCACATAATGCAATCATACACGGTGCAATTTTATAATTTTCTACTGTGAATATCTTCGCAATTGCTCTCTTATAATAATACAATATATTATACAAATAGAAAAAAGATTATAGTCGAATAAACATCTATGTCTCTTTCGGTCTATTTAATCCACTTGTAATAATTTTAAATGAGTAGAATTTAGCCGTGCCTTCAATGGTGTACACGATTGAAAACAGTTCAGTTTTGTGGAGGTTATGTTTAAATATAACAGGTGTGAAAGCAGCAACGGTTTTTTTTCATTTTTATTATTTTTTATAAAAATGAATCATTCTACACCTACTCAACCGTCCACAGTAGAAAAATCTTTAAAAAAAAACGATGCTCGAGATTCTTCGACGGAAATAAATCATTCTACACCTACTCAATAATCTCAATGGGGTAAAATAATTTGTGACCCAACAACTACCCCTCAACAACCCTCCAAAGTAGAAAAATCTTTGATAAAAATCGTTGATCGAGATTTTTTAATGGAAATGGATCATTCTACACCTACTCAATATTCTCTATAGAGTGAAATAATTTGTGATCCAACAACTACCCCTCAACAACCGTCCACAGTAGAAAAATCTTTAAAAAAAAAACGATGCTCGAGATTCTTTGACGGATATAAATCATTCTACACCTACTCAATAATCTCAATGGGGTAAAATAATTTGTGACCCAACAACTACCCCTCAACAACCCTCCAAAGTAGAAAAAACTTTGATAAAAATCGTTGATCGAGATTTTTTAATGGAAATGGATCATTCTACACCTACTCAATATACTTTATAGGTTTTTTTTTTCATTTTTGGTATTTCTTTATAAAAATGGATCATTCTACACCTACTCAATATTCTCTATAGAGTGAAATAATTTGTGATCCAACAATTACCCCTCAACAACCGTCCACAGTAGAAAAATCTTTAAAAAAAAGCGATGCTCGAGATTCTTCGACGGATATAAATCATTCTACACCTACTCAATAATCTCAATGGGGTAAAATAATTTGTGACCCAACAACTACCCCTCAACAACCCTCCAAAGTAGAAAAATCTTTGATAAAAATCGTTGATCGAGATTTTTTAAAGGAAATGGATCATTCTACACCTACTCAATATACTTTATAGGTTTTTTTTTTCATTTTTGGTATTTCTTTATAAAAATGGATCATTGTCTCTATAGGGTGAAATAGTTTGTGAACCAAAAACTACCCCACAACAAACCTTTGAAGGGTTGTTAAGGGGTAGTTTTTGGGTCAAAAATTATTTCACTCTGTAGAGTGTATTAAGTAGGTGTAGGATGATCCATTTCCGTCGAGAAATCTCGAGCAACGGATTTTTTCAAAGATTTTCCACAGAACTGTATAACTGTTACTTAATATTCAATAAAAAAGGTGAATGCAACCCCCGAGATAAAAGTCGAGCGTTCGACTTTAAAGACTATAGAATTTGGATTTTCAAATATGCTTGGAAAGTCATTAATATAGATTTAGTTTGTTGGTAAATGGTTTTTCGGGTATTTTGACCGTCGTAGTAGTTTCTACTCGACGTTTCGCCATCTCTAGTGGATGGCATCTTCTGGAGATATAATTGTCTGCTTTTTAAGGTTGACAGTCTATGACATTTGTATGTCGCGATCGCAGGTTGTATACGTTTTGGTGTGCGGGGCATATTTGATGGCTGTTCAGAAACTCGTCATGTTCCGGAGATTCATTCTTTTTATTTTTGTAAGGAAGCAGCCTTGTATTTTTAAGTACAGGAACCCATGTTCTATTAATTTTAAGTGTTTTTTTTTGGATTTATTAAAGTTCTGCTGGTGTTTATGTATTTCAATCGCTTCTCTATAAAACCTCGGGTAATATGCAGATGTGGTGCATAAGACTTGAGTGTCCTCGAATTTAACTCTGTGATCATTTTTAATAATTGTGTGCTCCGCGACAGCAGATTTCTCTGTATGTCCAGGACGGCAGTTGGCTTTGTGTTCCTTGACCCTGGTGTTAATGGACCGTTTGGTTGTTCCAATGTAGACACTTCCACAAGTGCATGGAATACGATATACACCTGCAAAACTTAGTGGGGCTCTCTTATCCTTGCAGATTTCAGATAGTTTTCGATATTCTTAGATGGCTTGAAGATAGTTTTGATGTTATATCCTCCTAGAATCCGGCCAAAAACTCCGCCATAAGTGACTGCTATCTTGCAAGTGCTTATGCCAGTCCGAAGCCTGGATTAAAGAAGGAGGGTTGTTTTATGGGCTAGCTCCCCATTAACGTAAAACTGAACTCCGGTTCAAAATAGCTGTGAATCCTCACAACAAGCCTCGGATTCGAAAATGCACTCGGACTGGACAACGAAAAGGATGTGACGCACCGGAATTAAAAGAAAGCCAAGGCCCACATCGGGCTGTAGCGCCTATTGGTAAGGTAAGAATCCGGCCAAAAAAAGCAGACAATTATATCTCCAGAAGATGCCATCCACTAGAGATGGCGAAACGTCGAGTAGAAACTCAGACCTAAGACGGCCAAAATACCCGAAAAAACACTCATCAAGAAACGATGGCCGCGAAATCCTTTCACAATATGTAAGATTTAGTTTGGTTTGTGTGTACATTATTTATACAACAAGTGAAATATCTCCAATTGAGATTTGTAAAAAGTAACGCGACGAATATTCCAAGACGGTTTTGACGAAATCTCATTGTGCGTGTTTGAGTGCCGATCACTCTGCAATCATTCCTATTTCGCTATAGCGTAACGTGACGTTTATATTAAATGCTTCAAATAATATTTCACTTGACAAAATTCTGCAGTCTTTTATTTTACTCATAACGTCGCGTGGCAAAGAATAATTTGTAAATTTGGCCGCATCTTTTTAATATTCTGCGCCAAACAACGCAATTAATCATTTTTAAAAATTTTATTATAAATTTCCGTGTCATTGCGCTGAAAACACTGAGTATGCATGTTTTAGATCATTAGCAATTCGATGCATTTCACTTCAATGCATTCTAATATTAGATTAATTAAGCAAAAAAATGGGCGTTTGTAAGTAAAATAGTTAAATTAAAAAATTGTTGTCTGTAAAGTCGGTTTAAGGACGATAAATCTACGTGATAACGTCATAAGAAAACATTGATGAAAAATTGCATACTTTTATGAATTTAATTGAATTATTATCACAGAATTTTTAGTATTTTGTATAATACAAAGAGGGAATTTATTGAAAATTACAATTTTTTTAAAGCAAATGTTGTTGAAATAAACAATGGAAACCACATTAACTTTTCACATATTTTTATAAACAGTTGACAAAACAGTTTCCATTTAATAATTGGTGGGTTATTACTTTCACGTAATATAGGAATGAAATTTTATTGTTCCGGGAAACATTTTATTGTTCCAAGATGTCATTTCTTAATATATGCACGATAATTAAAATTATGAATTTATTACTGATATAAGCTAGTCTAAACCAGAAGAAAAGCAAAGTTTATTCTGACAGATAATACATATATAATAACAATATTGTCATCGTGGTTGTCATCTCAACACTCCTCAACCATGTGACTTCAGACCTAGCTGGACTCGAAATTTCTCAAATTTGGATTTTCCTAAAGCCTTTGTGAGAATATCGGCTGTTTGGTTCTCGGTTTTGATGTAATCCAATAGAATTTCTCCTTGTGCCAGTATGTCTTGTACAAAATGGTAGCGAATATCGATGTGTTTCGTCTTCGGATTGAATCCGCAGTTACTTGCGATAGAAATTGCACTCTGGTTATCACAGTGCATCATCAATTGAGAGTCAAGTCCCAATTCTTTAGTAAAACCTCGCCACCAAATAGCCTCTTGCATAGCCGATGACAGAGAAATGTACTCTGCTTCACACGAAGAAATTGAGACTGTTGGTTGCTTCCTAGAACACCAAGATATGGCTCCTCCTGAAGCTACAGAGACAAAACCAGTGACTGATTTCCGGTCATCATGATTTGTAGCATGATCGGCGTCGGAGAATCCGTTGATGTAAATATTCTCATCCTTACGATATGTCAATTTCATTGAGGACGTCCCTTTCAAGTAACGTAGTATGTGCTTGGCGGCGATCCAATGATTCCATCCAGGGTTAGAAATGTAGCGACCAAGAAGATTGACACCATAACAAATATCTGGTCTTGTGCAATTCGCCAGATACATCATGCATCCCACAAGTTCCTGATACGGGAAATTTCGCATTTTTGCTTTTTTGTCTTTCGCTTCATCAACTCGAGGTGTTACTTTTCCATCACTATCAACTTGTACATCCACAACGCCAGCCCATAGATCCTCCAGCTCCAAAACAGCTTGAATCGTCTCCAGCCATGTGACCAAGAAGTTTCTCGATAGATACACCTCCTGTATTGAAAGTAGCCATATTCAAATTATCCTACGACTCACACTTAATCTGTGCCGATTCCCTGATGAAAATTTCGCCTCGAAATCAGCTATTTAAATCAGAAAAAGGCCCATAACCTGATATAAGTTAGTCTGAACCAGAAGGAAAGCAAAGTTTATTCTGACAGATAATAAATATATAATAACAATAATGTCATCGTGGTTGTCATCTCAACAATTACATTTGGCTGTTCCACACTGTATAAAGTCCTTTCTTTTATAATAATGTGTAATTGAAAATTCAATTATTTTTAATTAAAAGCAGCACTTTTTTAATCTGCTTAATTTTTTTATTTTTTAAAACTGTACTTGGAGTTTCCAGAGCAAAGTTTATAAAAAAAGTTTTTTAAAGGGTAAAACATTTGGTTACCCTTTTCGACCTAATCTTCATTCCTATGTAAACAGAACAAAAAAATCGTGGTTTGTGTCATGTATTTTTAATGATTAATAAAAATGTATCTTATGCAAATGGGGGTTTGGGACAAAGCTATTATAAATTTCAATAAATGTTTATATTGACAATGGGTGCTAAAAAAAAATTAAAAAATTTGTTTTCTGTCGGTTTACGGACGATAATTTTACGTGATAACGTCGTAAAAAATCATTGATGAAAAATTGCATACTTTTATGAATTGAAATGAATTATTATCACTGAATTATCAATATTTTGTATAATACAAAGAAGGATTGTTCTAAAAAACAATGGAAACCACATTAACTTTTCACTTCACTTTATAAACAGTTTACGTGTAGGTTATGTGCTGCCGCATCGGCCGATGAAGTGGAAGAAAGATAGATGTGTCACAAGCCGAACGCTTAGGCCGATCGTGCCTTTTTATCGCTTGTTCCGTGCTCTCGCTTGCACGCTCGGCTCAGGCGGAACGTGACAATGAATCATGCTTTTTCGTTTAATTTTGACACAATATGATGCACTGCAATTTTGATGCAGGTTAATGAAGGTTTAAAAGTATAATGATAGCATTTTATATTTAATGATAAACATTAACTGGACGATTTAACGATTGCTTGACGTAAGCTCTTGTCTAGATGATAAAAATAGTCAAAATATGGTCACTATCCTTTATTTAAAAATAATAAGAACTACATATAGCAGAATTCTACAATTGTAAAGAGTGACTCATATTGTTTAAAGATTTTATAGGCCAATCAAATTAGACGTTTACCCTGTACCAAAATAGTATATTGTGATGCGAGTGCGCGAATCACTTACGCGCACGTGTATCACATGCTATTTTTTGAAATACCTGTCACAAGAAGCTCCGTCTGTATAAGACGGCATACAGTGACGAAGGCACGGTGGGGTCCAAGAGCGGAGCCCCCGCGGTGGGTTAAAAGTTTTTCCTTGGACTACAATTGTCTGGTCATCGGCATAGATAAAACTCCTAGTGTCTTGGGGAAGTGATTGGTCATTGGTATATACATTAAAGAGGGTGGGGGCTAAAACACTACCCTGTGGTAGCCTATTCTTTTGGAGTCTCCATCGACTTCGTTGGTTCTGGAAGTCTACAAAAAATATTCGATTTTTCAGAAGATTTTGGATCATAGCCGTAAGTTTGAAATCTTTTGTAACCTGGTACAGTTTTTAAAGCAGAAGTTGGTGATTAATAATAGTATCATATACTGCTGAAAGATCTATAAATGCTACTCCAGTTATCTTCCGAGTTTCGAAACCATCTTCGATATGTTGGGTAAGATTTAAAATTTGCTATGTACAATCTTTGCCAGGCCTGAAGCCTGCTTGTTAAGGGATAAGGAGTGGTTCAACAACTTCCGTTAACCGATTGAGTATCATTATTTCCAGTACTTTGTATAGGTGGCATAACAGAGAGATGGTCTGTAGCTTTTGGGATCTGTAGGTGTCTTGCCTGTTTACGTATGGCAATTACTCGTAACTTTCTCAAAATTTTTGGGATCTGACAGGCATCTAGGCAGCTGTTAAACATATTTAGCAGCCAAACTTTAGCTTTTAGGCCAAAATGTTTTATTTGCTCCACTCGCAGGTCGTCCAGATCAGCGGCTTTACCATTTTTGCATTTGTCAATCGCTTTACCCAACTCAATCGGGCGAAATGGTTGGGACAGGTTATTTGTTTCTTCCTCAAGAGTCCTATGAATTTTTGTTTCCGATTTATCTAAGCAGAGCTCTCTCAGGATAATCGGATATTTTGATCGAATTATTGCATTGTCGTCGGTCTTTGACAAGTATGTGAAGTTTAAATTAAATCTGATTGCTTAAAGTAGGGCATAATCGAGGCCAAAGAGTCAGTTACAAACAAATATACATACAAACATACAGGTGAAACTAATATAAGCGTGTTAAAAAAGTATTTAATTTAGGATTTCCTATATGTTTTTTTTTTAATTTATATTACTACTAATTTATTAAACATAATTATTAAATGCCAAAAATATTAAAAACCCAATAATTACAATAAAAATATTTAAAAAAAAGTATTTATAGGTACAGATAAGTTTAGATCTTAACGCCAGCTTTGTCTTTTTTAACGAAGTAGCAGCTTTTTTAACAAGGTTGTCCCCCACTTTTATAAATATTTTTTCGCCTCATTAATCATAAATTATTTACTAGGATTGCTTTTAAGTTATTTTTATACATATTCTAACTTGACGTAAAAAAAACAAAATATAAAGTCAAATTTAATTAATTTTATTATAAAATAAAATAAATTATATAATAATTGGTGAATCCTCCTTGATAAGTTGTACAAGCTCTTTATCTTTGCATGGATAAGATTAAGTAACATATTTCTTGTTAAGGTACTCATAGCTATCCATTCTTCCTACAGAGACTCAAATACCTGTGGGTGGTTCCAAAAATTTCTACCATCTCTCTAAACTCTGCGTTAAAACATGTCCTATATGAGTGCTCCATTTGATTTAAGTCCGGTGATTGCGCAGGCCACGGCAATACTTCGATACTATTATCATCAAGAAAGGTGTAGACACTGTTATCATGCATCAGTACAAAATTTTTTCCAATCGTTCCAATAGCACATAAAATCAAAATTGATCTAAGTATTTTATCAATGTATTTAAACAGTGAGATTGATATTCCCACTGACAGTCGCGCGGTCAATGGGGCCCTGGTGAGTTACACCACAACATCCTCGATGGTGTGGGACTGCATGTAGGCCCTTACTGAGTTAGGGACTGTAAACAAGGTCACTCTTACATGGATTCCTGGGTATACAGCGATAAATGGCAACGAGGTAACTGACGAACTGGCAAGAAATAGGACCCTGGTGGAACCAAGAAGCCAGTTGGTCGGATTTCCAATTGCCGAAGCAAAACATAATGTAAAACTAATCCTTGAACAAGAACATATTGCTCAGTAAAATGCAAATACTTGCTGCAGAGCATCAAGACAGCTGATATAAAAACCTCTTCAGAAGAGGGCTGACGAACTCTGGAGTATTGACCGGATTAGGCTAAGCAGCACGCTTGGCCTACTCACAGGACACATTGCAAAGAGGGCACACCTCTTCAAGCTTAACCTGGTGACTGAGAAAAACTATCGACCATGCGGAGAAGAGAAAGAGAGCAGCATACACATTCTGTGTCACTGCCCGATGCTAGCGGTGTACAGGTATCAAACCTGGGGCCGCATAATATTGGATCCAAGCGATCTAAATGAGACAGGGCCAACAGAAATCCTGCGGTTCACCAAAAACAGCGGACTGGAATCCTGATGATCACAGAGGATTAAAAGATCTAGGTGCCTATACCAATGGCCCAACCGCAAGATTTTAATGTAATGTATTGGAATTTAAAAAAATTGCAGATCGTTCCCACCTTCGATGCTAATTCTATCCCAAGCCATTTATTCTTCTTCCTTTTCCAAAAATAAACCTTAAAGGTTGTGGAGCTCGTACGACCTATGTGTCTTTCAGTTTTGTATTCAAGTGGGAAATTACGCTTGTGGTTGTAACAAATTCTCGCATTACATCTGTTTATCGAGCGCCATTTTCTATCATGTTAATAGCTCTTAGCATATGTTCGCAGTTAAAATTATGTATTTTTATGATCAATTAAAAAATGTATTTAATTTAAACTTAAATTAATACTACCTACCAGATTTTCTTTACTGCTGGATACCGATTAAATATAGAACAAAAACAAAGCTTTTTTTTTATTAAATTTTTCTATTATACTTTATTGTAATAATTCAATATTATTTTATTAATTTTTTTTTACGTTATTATAAAAATAATATTTTTTTAAAAAAATCCGTAGCCAGCGAGTTACATTGCATTAGCTAAACAGTTTATTTCGCACTTAAATTTAATAAAAAGTTTTTTCATCAATAAGTATTGGTGGTCGAAAATAAATCCAATTTATTATGTTGTCCATTGGGATCCAATATAGCACAGAAATTAAATTATTTGTTAATATTTATGGTCCTTTGTTACGTCAATATTCGTTTTAATATAATTACTGACCGCATGTGAAGGTACTCAAAGTATAACCGACAATTTCATATTTAAATGAACTAGTAAAACAATAAAAATAATCAACCAAGTATATTTTATTTTAAATTATTTAATATTTTACGAATAATATTAAAAATAGGTAATTTATGAAATTTAGTTTTGTTTTTGAACGAACAATTTTTTAATACTTTTCTTCTTTTGGTGCCATATCAGGTACTCCTGATGTTGACAATCACAATGGCGAGCTGTGCTCTGTCTTCGGCGATTCTAAAGAGTTATTCTGCGCTTCGAATTCCGATTCACTCTCTAAGATTCTTTAACCACGAGGCTTGTCTTCTACCGATTCCTATACGGCCTTCTATCTTGCCCTTCATTATAAGTTAAACGATACGGTACCGATCACCCCTGAGTATGTAACCTAGATAGGACAGCTTTCGGCATTTTACTGTTTGCGTTTGCTCTATTTAAAACTGCTTCATTTGTCATGATACACGCAATGTTCCTCAGAGCACTAAATGGAGAAGAACTACCAGATGAATGGACGGAAGCCTACATAACGTCTATCCATAAGAAAGGAGAGAAAAAAAAGTGCGAAAACTACAGGGGAATCAGCGTGATAGCTTCGATGGGCCGACTATTTGGAAAAGTCGTCAAACAAAAATTAGAAGAACAGATACAAGGAAAAGTTGATGAAGATCAGGCAGGATTTACGGCTGGAAGATCATGTATGGACCATATATATACAATTCAACAACTCATAGAGAAAAAAATGGCCAAGAACAGAGAGGTACATTTTGCATTTGTGGATATCCGAAAGGCCTATGATTCTGTCCCTCGGTCTAAAATCTGGGAAGCCATGTTAGAAATGGGTATAACGCAGAGAATTATCAGATCAGTCCAAAATATGTACAAAAAAAATACCGTATGGATTAAAGAGGGAAATAAACTATCAAATGCCTTCAAAACAACTAAGGGTCTCCTCCAAGGATGCTCAACATCACCCACACTATTCAAAATATTTCTACAACAGACACTAAGACCATGGAAGAGAAAATGTGCAGGAATGGGAATACCAATTAGAAATGATCATCTGTATACTCTAAGCTTTGCCGATGATCAAGTAATCATAGCTCAAGATGAGGAGGATTTAGGTTTTATGATGCGGAAACTAGAGGAGGAATATGGGAAAAATGGAGTGGAAATCAACCTCGAAAAGACCCAATATATGTCAACGGCACAAGACAGGATATATCACCTAGAAATAGATGATAACCGACAGATCTCAGGAACAGACAAATTTAAGTACCTAGGGTTTATAATATCAAAAAGTGGAACAACAGAGGAAGAAATAAAAAATAGACTAGGTCAAACTAGGGCATGTATTAATCAATTAAACCCAATATTATGGGATCGCCACATAACCAAGACTAATAAAACAAGAATATTCAATTCAATAGTTCGCAGCATAATGACTTACGGAGCTGAAATGTGGGTGATCAACAAAAAAAACAAAGGGAAGATTGTAGCCACAGAAATGGACTTTTGGAGAAGGAGTTGTGGAGTGAACAGATTAGATCGAATAAGAAATGAGGAGATCAGGAGAAGAATGGAGGTAAAAAAAGACATACTAGAACACATAGAGGAAAAGAAACTAACGTGGTACGGACATGTTAGAAGAACTCCGGAGGATCGCTGGATACACCGGGTAACTGAGTGGAGTCCATTAGGCAGACGAAAGAAAGGTCGACCAAGGCGATCATGGAGAGACGAAGTGGATGAGGCGATGGAATTAAGAAACCTGCAGGACGGAGACTGGCAGGACAAGGACAACTGGAGACAAGGGCTGAAAGCAGGAAGGCAGCGACAGCTGTAGATATCCTGGATTATATATATATTTGTCTGCTTGGCTACCCATGGGATTCGGAGCATTCGTCTATGTAGCCACATTTCAGATGCTACAAGACGATTAATGGTTGCTGCTTTTAAGGTCCAAATCTCTGCCCCATATAACAGTATAGACCAAATGTAGCACTTGATCATTCTTTGGCGGAGCTTTAAATTTAGATTATTATTGCAGAAGAGCGATCTCATTTTTTGAAATATAATAATAAATTAGGTAATAAAGAATTTGTATATACTAACATATAAATGTACATATAGTTACGCCTTTTTCCCGTAGGGGTAGGCAACAATCACTTTCTTCCATTTGTTATGGTTCTTACACATATTTTTTGCATCTTCTACTTCATTAGTGCTCTCATACATGCTTGTCGGTTGTTGGTATCTTGACCTTTCTTTAAAATAATGTTGATCCGACCGAGGCTCTACCGACTTGTCAATTTACACTCGCCTTATAAACCTGTTTCGTTAATCTTCTATTAGTTATCCTCTTTACGTGTCTAAACCTTCTAAGCATTTCTTTATCTATCTTTGTATCCACACATTCTTTTAAACCACAGCGTTTCCTTACTTCACTATTCTTTACTTTATCCAACCGAGTCACTTCAGCTATACTTTTCAGATTACCTATCTTCACAGCGTAAGTCAATAACCAACATCTTAAAGTAATACACTTATACTGTAGCTCAGTGCAACTAAATATTCATGGACTTATTATTAGCTAAAATTGGTGAAGACCTTCCTCTAATTAAATATATTTTTAGTCTACTGGTTCTATGAGTAGAAGCTTCTTGTTTTGCCACATCCAATTTTGTTGAAATAGAGGATGGTAAATTGAGAGAAGGTATGGCAATTGCCTTAAAGAACCTTTTTTTTAAACCTGGTCAATCAAGTCCTCAAAAGTCATGTTATCTTTTAAACTATTATAAAAACCTTAATTATCTTTTTTTGTAATTTGTAACAAGCATACCCGCATGCTGCGGCTGATTTTTTAACCAATTTTGGATTAGCATCTCCCAGAACTCCGAATTTATTTTTAAGTTTGGCCTATTTGCTCACACTAGAAAACAAATGAAACTTGACATTTTAGTTTTTATCACCTTTGGATTTACTTCCAGGGACACTACAATAAGTATTATTTATACATTCACTATTTTTTACTATTTTTTAAACTAAACTCCATTATAAATTGCAGTATTAATATCAACTTTATTGAATCGATGCTAATCAAAACCAATTGTCATAGAAACACACATACGCGATTTGTTTACAAATCCATCTACTCTGTTAAAGTTTCAAATTTCGCCCCCAGAGAGCGTATTGCTTGGCATAAATCGGCAATACCTACTAGTTTATATTTTTTGCGCGTACTTCTATGTTAATCTTCAAGTAAAGCTATTCGACAATCGTTGTGTTTTGTAGATGTTCAATTTCACTTTTTCGAATTTAGCTACGTGAGGTCCATTTGTCCCATGTCTTTCTTTTTTATTCATTTTCTCGCGAAATGTTCCCCACTACATAGTTTTCCTATTTTATCTTTAATTTTTCTAAATAAGAAAAGGAATTATAATCATTACATTGTTAAAATAATACATGTAAAGTAAAATGTATTTGCTTTTACAAAACTGATTCGAATCTGCATTTTAAAAATAGGTAAAATCTGTGTTTAAAATGAAACCGTTATAACATCATCGGTAAATGTTTGACTTTTATTTATAATAGGGTATTATTATAATCAGGCCACGGATCCCTTAGAACCTACGTAAAGAAAATAGGGAAAAGAGACAATGATCTCTGCGTATACTGTGGAGCAGTGGATACAGTGACAAACAATTTTCCATTGCAAAATATGGCAAAACCAAAGGACAAAGGTACTCTTGACCTGGCCTTTCTTCAAAACAATGTTGATCTGATCGAGATCGATGTTCGCCGAGGTCGACCTCTACCGACTTGTCCATTCACACTCGCCTTATAAATTTCGTCAATCTTTCTTCATCCATTCATTCTACGTGTTCTCTTATCTCACTATTTTTTACTTTATCCAACCGAGTCACTCCGGCTATACTTCTTAGACTCCGCATAATTAATCCTATTTTCATGCTTCTTCTGCCAAACCCAACATTCACTACCATACATAAGTGTAGGAACCAACACACCTCTATGCACAGTCAGACGTGCCTTTTTTTGACACTTTCTGGTTGTTCCAATTAAAAATTATCATCAGAGGATCTTGGTTACGACAGGAATATTGAGAAATTTTTTTTACAGAGTCCACAATGAGACTAAAAGAGTAAGCATCCTTGTATGGAAGGCGTTGCTCCAGAAGTTTTATTTCAGAAGGACAGGGACAAAGAAATACTTGATACCTCTACGCGTTCATGAGGAAAAGGGTAATGAGTTTTAATTATTAAAAAAATTATTATGTGATGTAACTAAAAACTTAAGGTTTTCGAAATTTTTCCTTTATGTGTGCTATAAAACGTTGCTTCATGCCAAATTTCAAGATTCTAGGTCGACAGGAAGTATCCCTTGATTCCCTTGCGAGTAGTTGCGAGTTTCAAAACATGCGGCTTAAATTGGTGTTTCTTTTGATTGCGTTGACATAAAAGTATGATTTTGTTACACCTTAAAGGTAATAGTGTTTGATATAAATTTTAATACAATACCACACGCGTTCATGAGGAAAGGGGTAGTAAGTTTAAAATTCTTAAAAATATTTTTATTGTATGGTGTTACTAAAAATGAATGCTTTTTGCAATTTTTCCTTTATCTCTGCTGTAAGACGTTGCTTCGTACCAAATTTTAAGATTCTGAGTTCACGGTAAGTACCCTGTAGGTTTTGATTCCCTAGCGAGTGTCGAAAATTTGCGGCATAAACGGCTGTATCTTTTGATTGCTTTGGCTTAAGAGTTTTATTTTTTTACAGCTTCAAGGGACAGTAGACCTGAGTATTTAATATACATTTCAGCTTAATGCCTTCACGCGTTTCTGAGAAAAAGGGTTTAGACAGTCAGACAGACGAACAACAAAGTGATCCTATAAGGTTCCGTTTTTTCCTTTTGAGGTACGGAACCCTAAAAAAGAGTATTATTAGAGAGATGCTTTTTTAATAAAATAATTGTCAAAGACAACCTGTATATTGGAGGTTATATTTAGCAAAAAATGTATCTGGTTTGTTCCAGTTACCGCTTTCGAAATATCTTAAAAAAAATGAAACGGTCGAAAAAAAATCTTTTATCTTAACAGTTGTGCCAATACATCATCCAAAATACAAAGCTACTTTAATTTTACCGCTTCGATTGTCAGTTAACTGTCCAGTTAAAAATACTCTATTTTTAGAAAAGCACTCGAAAGGGTCACTATCAGCCACGTGACGGCCCGACGCCGGTGTGTCGCCAATTTTTTTATATTTTCAGAACAATATTAAAATCCTATTTAAATAAATACACAGTACACACATAGATATTTAATTCTAAACTGGAAATTTTAAACTAAATTAAGGTTTGCAGTCCATTTAATTTTGACGAAGTTTTGACAAACCATAACATACAGGGTGTTTCAAAAAAGGTGACCCCGTCTCTAGGATAAGTAGAAAACTGACAAATAATTGGGGTTTGCTTTGTAAAAAATTTTCGTAACGCCATCCGTATTCAAGATAAGGAGCGTGAAAGAAAAAAATGTATAAACATTTATTACGATTATGCCGAAACTACCAAAAACATTGTAATGAAATTTTATACGAATATGTTTTAAAAGCTGATACATCCCACGAATTTGGTTTTATATCTGATTCTCATAGGGGGCGCTAGTTACACGGTTCGCACCAAGTAGTATTGAACATAACTTTTTAAAGAGTAGATTTAATAATCAAAATTTTAAGTGAACCTAAGCATAATTCAATTTTACACCAAAAAGGAGCTCTAGGTAAAACTCGATACTGTGTACCGTTTTCGGAATATTTTGATTTGAAAATTATGAAGTAATAACCAATTTTTTTTAACGCCCTTTATTTTAAATACGGATGGCGTTACATAAATTTTTTACTAAACAAATCCCAATTATTATTCAGTTTTCTACCTATCCTGAAGACCGGGTCTCTCTAAGTGTCCAAACCATACAACAATTCCTTTATACATATTTGCTACCACATGTTCTTTCACACCCCAGCGTTTCCTTATCACAGTATTCCTCACTTTATCTATTAATTTAGCTTAACTTTTTAGTCTTTTAATCTCCACAGGATTAATCTTACTTCCATGCTTCTTCTGGCAAACCCAACATTTACCCTTCTACATAAGTATAGGAATCAGTACTCCCTAATAAACTGCCAGTCGTGCCCTTTGGACACGCTTTTGCTGCTCATAAAGTTAGGGCATCATTTTTTTCTCTGCCAACACCATTTTCTTAATATTGCAATCATATTTTTTGTCTCTCGTAAACTTTAAACATAGGTTTACATACTTATTCACTTATTCATCAAACTTCATTCAGCACCTTGCAGTTTTTCAAGCTTTTATCTTTTTTTTCTAAATATTTCTTTCGTCTTGCTTACATTGATTTTCATCCCTTTGATTTATAGAATATCATACATAATATTAACCATTGTCTGCAACTCATTCTTATGTTATGCTAATATGTCCCTATACCTATCTTCGACGGATTTCGTAATATTCTAATTTTTCGGTTGTTTCATTATCGTAAAACGTCTTAACAGTAAAATTTTAAAGATCAAAGCAATAAAAGTAACTTTTTACAGATTGAATCAATCATTTAAAATGGATTTTAGTAATAAAACAACGAGTTTAAAAATAAAACGAATGATTTTAATCATTAAACAAAAATTTAGATAGAACGTACTAGGCAAGTTGTTTTAATGTTTGAAAAGTTAAAGAGCTAGTTTTTATTAGAAAATGCTTAAATTAAAACATCTCTTATCACTAATACAATTGACATACTTAAAATATTTATATTTTTATTGGGTACTATTGTGAAAGATTAGAGTATTGCTTGTTGTGTGTCTTTGTATTGCTACAACAAAAGTGACCACTTATATGTTTTTAATAAAACTTTAAATTACATAATATTTTTTATTTTTGCAAATAACATGCAACAACACGTACGTAAAATACTTAAATGGAAGTAATTGTATTAATAAACTCCACCTGGTTGGGTTAGGCTAAAACGGCGGTTTGGAGGAACCTCACTTAGACCTTTTGGCACGTTGTGATACCGTGATGGACGGCGGTGCCTTTCCCCTCTACCGAGAGAACCAGTTATAACTTTTAATAAAAAGTGTGAGACCTTTAATGCTAACTAAGCTGAGATAAGTCATCAAAGTTCACTTTCCCCAGTATAGAAAGCTGTTTTTTGCCTAGGGCAGGGCAGTAACAGAGAAAATGTACCATTGTTTTTTCCTCTTCCCCATCGTGACAGTTTCTACAGAAGTCATGTCGTAGCTCTGCGATTCCTATGCGCCGTGCATGGGATCTACCTGCCCAGTGTCCTGTTATGGCACTATCGCATTTCTAATGGACTCCCTAGATCTAGTTTAGACCAAATCTGTTTCGATGATGTGCATGTGGGTTCATTTTGCCACCTCAAGGCTTTTTGAACTGGCTTGCTGTGTAGGAGAAGCTGGTAGTTTGCAATCGGTACTTCTAGCTGAGATGGGACAGATACAGCTGAAAGGGTGGTGCCCTCTCTTGCTAGCTCGTCCGCGTTGCAGTTACCTGGTATGTCCCTGTGTCCGGGTACCCAGACAATGTGAACTCTAAACTTAGTTGCTAGCTCATTCGGGACGGCTCGGCATTGCACCGCTGCCCTAGAGGTCAAGTAGTCTGAGTTCAGTGATTTGATAGCAGCCTGGCTGCCGCAAAGAATGGAGAATGGATATATCGCTGAACTTTTGTTCGTTGCGGAGTGTCCAGACAGCTGCCTCGGTAATGGTCATTTCGGCTTGATACACACTACAGTAATCAAGCAAACGAAACGGCAGGCTAAGTGAGGGGTCTTCTGAAAAGACACCGCAGTCTACTTTCCCCTCTAGTTTAGAGCTGTCTGTATAAAATACTACGCCCTAAAGTGCACCTGGTCTTAAAAGCTATGTTTTTTCTTCAGGCTTTATTTTACTTGCAGTAGTTTCTACGATGCTGCCCACTAGTTTAGAGCCGTCCGTATAAAATACTACGCCCTAAAGTGCACCTGGTCTTAAAAGCTTTGTTTTTTCTTCAGGCTTTATTTTACTTGCAGTAGTTTCTACGATGCTGCATTCATGCACAAAATGTATGACCACTTTTGCGTTTTCTAAAGAATAAAAACTTGCTGATGTCTTATAGCATAATTTGAAATATTAAAAGCAAAAAAACATTTTACATTCTGTGGTAAATAGGGTATTTTACCTTTCAATACGATACCATTAGGTTAGTACCCTAGTCATAAATAATGTTACTTGCAAATTATAAATTTAGTTTTTACATCAAATCTTAGAATATCTCTATATTATGACCCCAAAATTTAAATATCAAATGTGACAGTGACACATACGAGTATTACAGTCGTTAATATACCTAAAGTTAAATATAAAATTAAGACAAATTACGTTTTTAGTTTAAAAACTGTGCATATAGTTGTGTTGGTTCCTACACTTATGTATGATAGTGAATGTTGGGTTTGGCAGAAGAAGCATGAAAATAGGATTAATGCTGTGGAGATGAGTAGTCTGAGAAATATAGCCGGAGTGACTCGGTTAGATAAAGTAAAGAATAGTAAGATAAGAGAACGCTGTGGTGTAAAAGAAGATGTGGTTAGATAAAGTATAGATAAAGGAATGCTTAGATGGCTTGAACACATAGAAAGGGTGGATGAAGGAAGAATACAAAATTCAAAAAGATTCAAACGTGATAAATGATTAAACATCTGAGAGTTTAGCATTGCTCGAGGAAAAGAAAAAAAAAATTGAAAATTCATGGCCTGCAAGTTGCGCCGGCCGATAGGAATACTCTATCTATTACCGGCCGACGCCCGATCCCCTACTTGCCCCTCTACTGCTCAGCCTGTCACGGTCGGCGGTGCCTCCTCGGTGTCTCACGCACGCGTGACCGTAGACCCCGCCCATTAGAGAGAAAGAGAGCAAAACAACACTCGGGGCAACTATCTCTTTCCAATCGGTAGCCAACTCTCCGCACTGCGACCCGCGGTCTATCCTTTAAATGTCTATGGCTACAAATTGTAGATTAAAATTTAGGGTCAAGTTAGAGTCGACGAAACATAGGTTCATCACTTTGATCTAAAATTCAAAAAAACTTCCTCCCGAAAATTTCGTGTTGTCCCATCAGCTGGTAAGGTCATGGCTACAGTTTTTTGGGATTTTGCAGGTCTTATTTTCGTGGATTATTTACCGCGTAGACGCACCGTAATAGGTGACTATTATGCGAATTTAATACCAAAAGTACGCGAAGCGATCAGAGAAAGAAGAAGAAGAAAATTGAGTATTTTGTGTCAAAAATTAAAAACAGGACAGAAAAGAATTTCAATATGCTCCATTTTCATGATTTTGAAGGATTAAAGCTATAATATAAAGTGGTGCGACAGATATTTTGGTCAAGCTTTGAGCTGTCACACAGAGATATTTTAAAACTTAAAAGGAAGAGATTAAAAAAAAAGTAATTCCGCGATAAGTAAAACATTTTATGAACTTTAGATATTAAAAGTCGGTGTGACAGACTTTTTTGTCACGATAAGAGTTGTCACAACAATTTTTTTTGAAAATACATCAATTTTGCTACAAAATCGTCTACAAGAAATTAATTTCCATAAAGTAATTCCGCGATAAGGCAAACATTTTATGAACTTTAGATATTAAAAGTCGGTGTGACAGACTTTTTTTCCACGATGAGAGTTGTCACACCAATTTTTTTTGAAAATACATAAATTTTGCTACAAAATCGTCTACAAGAAATTAATTTCCATAAAAGTGCAAATTACTTATGATTATTAGAAAAATTAAAATTTATTAAAAATATTTCTGCCAGGATAAACTCTGGCACATCGGGCTTATGTTGTACTTATGATTAAATCCTATTAATTCCTATGCTAAATTTCAGAATCCATATAAGTGCATTAGTCTCACCAGCTCCCCTCCTTATTAACATCTTGGATACATAAGCTGTATAAGATATCAATAAAATTTACTTGAGTATCTTGTTCGAGCTCTTTAAATATTACAAAAAGAGATATAGAAAACACTATATTAACTTTACTTCATTTTTAACGTAGGATAAAAAAAACATAAAATACCGAAAATTTTATAAAAAAAATAACTTTGATAAAATTTCTTATTTTTGGATTACCCTACACAATCCAAACTATTTTTAATTGGTAGCGTTAATGGCTTTATTTATCATATTAAGGAAGAAACTTAAAAAGTTAAGCTGTTTTCCGTACAAAGACCGACGCATATATTTTGCCCCACCCTGTCTGTAGCGACCAAGTTTTAAAAGTTTTTAACAGCAAAAAATCAAAGGAAACAAATAAAGTATTTAAAACAACTTTTAAAACACAAAAGCTCTAAATTTTAATGTTTTTTCTCTGAAATTTTAAAGGGCACAACCCTATATTTAATAGTGTCGTTTTACGTAAAACATGAGCAAACAGTGAATTTAAAACACTGTATTATTATTTTTGGTCGTGCAACAAGGCAAGTTTTTTTAAATAACGACGAATACAACAAAAAAACTACTGTTAATAATTAATAATTGCATGTAATTTTATTCTCGTTAGAAATTATACACAACTACCGACGTAAAAGGGATTTTGCAAAAAAATTTAATTGATTAAACAAAATACTCTTTTTACAAAATAATTCAAATTACAAAATACACGTTGTTATTCGCAGATTTTATTTAACATGCAAATTATAAAAAAACGTAAGGTTATTACGTTAAAAATTTATTAACAATAATTGGTTCTAGGGTTTTGCTAATTTTCATAAAAAACAAAAACTAAAATCTGTTTTAAATTTGTTTTAACAGAGGACTGGTTCAAGGCAGTTATCTTGCCGCTTTACAAGGAGAAAGGTTCGCAGCAGGACTGTAAGAACTACCGAGATATTAGTTTACTCAGCATAGTCGGCAAACTGTTTGCAAATATATTGATTAAAAGAGTAACCAATGAAACTGAGAAGATAATATGGAATGTGCAAGCAGGATTTAAAAGAGGAAGGAGATGTATGAATCAGGTCTTTTCATTACGAGGTATAGCCTAAAAATTCTTGGCTAGAAGTCAGAAGATTTATTGCGCTTTTATAGACTTAGAAAAGGCCTATGATAGAGTGGTGAGGAGTAAATTGTGGTCGACATTGTCTATGTATGGGGTAAGCAGTAGTATAATATAAGCACTGAAATCACTTCACAAGGATTCCACTGCTTGTGTCAGGATAAACGAAGCTTACACGGACTGCTTTAACATCGAAAAAGGTGTGAGACCGGAATGTGTGGCTTCGCCATGGCTGTTTCACTTATACATAGACGATTGTTTTCAAGATTTGAAAGAGAGTTCGTATAAATTGAAAATGAATAATTTGATCGTCAAATTCCTTCTTCACGCCGATGATCAAGTCATCTTAGCATCATCTGAATAGGAGTTGCAGTCGATGGTTAATGTTATGCATGATAAAAATGAAAGTAAAGGATTTTAAAAAAAAAGAAAGCCTGACAAACTGTGAAATTCTGATTAAGGAAGAAAGAGTGGAGCAAGTAAATAAATTTGTGTACTTAGGTTCAAAGTTTACGAGAGATAAAAAGTATAACAGTGACATTGAGAGAAGGGTGTTGGCAGGAAAAAAAATGAATGGGGCACTGTTTAGCTTTATGAACACCCAAAAAGTGTTAAAAAAGGCACGTCTGGCTGTGCATAGAGGTGTGTTGGTTCCTACACTTATGTATGGTAGTAAATGTTGGGTTTGGCAGAAGAAGCATAAAAACAGGATTAATGCTGCGGAGATGAGTGGTCTGAGAAGTAAAGCCGGAGTAACTAGGTTGGATAATGTCAAGAATAGTGAGATAAGAGAACGCTTTAGTGTAAAAAAGATGTGGTTACAAAGATAGATAAAGAAATGCTTAGATGGTTTGGATACGTAGAAAGGATGAATGAAGGAAGATTGACGAAACAATCTCGATCAGGTCAACATTGTTTTGAAGAAAGGCCAGGTCAAGAGTATTAACATCCGACGAGCATGTATGAGAGCACTAATAAAAGTAGATGTCTCTGCCTACCCCTACGGGAAAAAGGTGTGACTTTATGTATGTATGTTGTTTTAACTATAAATTAGGTAGGTAAGTATCATGTAAGATTTAGAGTTAGAGTTAGATTAATAGTTTATTGTTTTTGTTCGTGTCAAAAATGTAAATCGACCTAACGTCAAATTTATGTTCTTATTTTGGTAGGATTTATTATGTTTTTAGACTTTTTTTGTGAATATGGTTCTGTTAAAGCTGTATTTTTTAAACATTTTAAAATTACATGATTTCTGGAGTTTTAATACTTAGACAATAAAATTGTCCAAACCTGAGGTATTTCGGCATTTTTTGCTCATTTTAAAAAAGAAAGTGCTTAATGTTTTTTGTTAACTGTATAGTTATTATTAGTACTTAGTAATACCAAATAAACACTACACATGAATAAATTTGTTGATAAAATATATATATATATATATATATATATATATATATATAAAATTTGAATACAGTAAAGTAGGTAGCTGGGCTATATTATAATTTTTTGGTCTGGATAAAATAAAATCTGTTCTTGTATTAATAACATTCTCATGTAGAAATAAATAAAAGTTTTAAAAAAACTTTCCCTTATTTCAGGAACCTAGTAACATGCAACATAATAAATTAAAAATAGTAAAGTGAGCAATAAATTCCATTATTTAAACCGTTTTAATTACAACCTCTAAGAAGAAACTTATGGGTGTTAGGTATATTTATCATTCAGACAAAATGCAATAATTATTAGCTCTAATAGCAAAATTATGTATTTTCATTTCCAATTTCATTTTATGGTTAACCTTCAAATGTTCTTCTAGTTTACTATAAGTTTCACCGACTAACTCGTTTTCAGTACACAATGGACAAATAATGTGTGTTTTCTTGGCATTACTATTTAACTGTGGGTTAAGAAAATTTTGCATATGCCTAGTCTTTGCTGAAACACAAGAAAATTACAAATTGCAGATTGGGCACGTTGTTTTCTGGCACTGCAAAGTTTGGGTTTCCACTCGGGTTTCCATATTTGATTATTTAAAAATCACTTAACATGTTTTTTTTTAAATTACGATATAATTACAATATATTTCTCGCAAAGAAGCAAATCGACACCAAGCAGAACATAAAGCACAAAGCATAAGCATAAATTTGAGGTTAGGTCATTTTGCTTCGCATTTTTGACACGAACGAAAAAAATTAAAATTTCCGCCAGCCACTTATCGCCGAAGCTGGCCGAATGCTTTAAGTTTTCGTATTATAATATTTAATGTCGTCATATTGTGGCTTACCCCTAAAGGTTACAGTTCACCGCACAATACAATTCTTTTCGAGAAGTTTGTGGTTGTATGGGGTGAGAGTTCTAAGTTGGTAAAACTACATATGTTAAACCTTATTCTTTCTAAGCAGGGGCATGAACATAGTATGTGTTCAGCAGCTGTCTTTCACGCAGCAAAACCGACAATGCGTTTGTTGCAACTAACTATATATAACTATATATATATACTAATAAAACAAAATTTTAATAATTAAAGATATACCCTGGAAATAGTGCGTTCCTTGAAAGGAGATGTAGAAGGAATGATTAGGAACAAAAAATTCCTATAAACTTTTTTCTTAAGTCATCCGTTTTCTCAATAATTGAGAACAAAAAATTTTGATTTAAAGAAAGGGTTGGCATGTTATTTACATACTAAAAGGCTTACATTAATTCTAATGCAGCTGTTCGTCTGTATACAGAACGTTATCCTTAACTTCAACGACAATGTCCTAATGCCCACAGTTTTGTGAATGTGTCGAAAAGATTATTGAATACGGGTTCTGTGGTACCTAAAAAACTAGTGGATAAACACGAAGTGCTTGTATTTTAAACGCAAAAGACGAAATAATGGATATTGTCCTAGTCCCTAACCTAATTAATTCACAGGGCATACGTAAGTAATACTATTTATTTAATTCTTTTCTATCTCGTATAACAGATATTCTAAATAGGTATCTACTGAAGTAAATGTTCTATTGCATTTTAAATTCAATTAAAAAAGTTTACAAAAAGCACCAGCTTTTTTACTTTGATTCTAAGTGACTTACAAAAACATATTGCTATAAACATTTATAATTAACCTTAACAACGATCAATAATGGTGTACTTTTATTTTAATAAACAGCTAAATTTAAAACTTTAAAATTAAACAGAGAAATAAATTCATTTAACGTTTCGGTTTATCAAGCTAAAAACTATTTTTAAAAATTGTACCAACTTGCTTAAAAAAGTGATGTTAAAAGTACATTTTTAATTAGTTCTAAGGGCCAGATTTTATTATCAACAGACAGTGTTATGTCATAACTCATAATAGTAAACAAATAGATTATTTTCGTATAGAGGTGCGGCGTTGCCGGCGTTAACTTAATTTCTGTAGACAATAATATTAAGATATAAATACTAATGTAATTGTTTTTTTGCTAACCGTTGACTTAAGAAAAAAAATGTTATAGGATTTTTTTACTTTGGATATTGTATATGTCTGTATATGTCCTGTGTTCAAAGGAACGCACTATTTTCGGGGACACCCTGTATACTAAACTATTAAATTATGCTACCAATAACTTACCAAAATATGGATAAATAAACGCAGTAGTACTCACCTGAAACAAATTTAAAAATTAATTGTAATTTATTGTATGGAAATATAACATATACAGTTAGCAGAAGCAAACAAAAGCCCTGGTGGGCGTGTTTATGTCGCTGGTGTTTTTGGTATCGATATATTTCATTTCATATCAAAAACCGACTATCGATAACATTAAGTGTCCACTGTTAACCCTATTAGTAAGGATAGTTTTGTTTTAAAAATTCCAATAATTTTGTAAACAAGGCAAATTAGATCTAGGTCATCTGTATTGAAGTACTATTAGGAAAGTTAAATAAAATGATATTTAAAAGGGTTTATTTTCTCGTTTGGAAGGTGATTGTAAATCTGATCACCATTATTTGAGAAAAGGTTTGTACTTTTAGGTTTGTACTTTTAATATTATTAAATTTGTTTAAAACTATGCCTAAGTGGCTTATTGTAAAAAATTAATGACTACTATTCATAATTTATACACAATATTACATTTGCAATACTTATTAAAGATAGACTGCACCTGTAACTAGGTGAATATAAATTTTCCGATTAAAATTTGAGGTATTGTTCAAATACACTTATTATTTCAAAAAAATACCTTCTTCTAGGAGCATGTTTGTTTGAATTCTAACTTTTACATGTTAAGAATAAATCACAATTATATTTTTTACAAAAAAACAGAAAAACACCGGCAAGCTAAAAACAAATCTTTAAATGACATCTGACAGCTAGATAAGTTTCGGCAGCCTGTCCTATACGGAGAGAGCATTCCATTTGCGAAGGAAGTGAAATACCTGGGTGTAGTTCTGGATAAAAGACTCACTTGGAACGCCCACTTGGAAAAAACAATAAACAAAGCCAGGTTTTCTCTCTGGAATCTCAGAAGAGTATGTGGCAAATCTTGGGGAATAAACCCCAAACAGATTTACTGGATTTATCAAACAATGATAATATCTATGGTCACGTATGGTTCAGTAGTCTGGTGGACCAAAGGGTTACAACAGACAGCAAGAGCAAAGCTAGCTGGCCTTCAGCGGCTGGCATGCCTGGCCATAACTGGAGCTATGTCCAGCACACCAACGGCAGCGATGGAACACCTCCTACATCTCCCTCCCCTAGATATTCTCTTAGAGAGGGAGGCCAGGATAGCTTCCTATAGATTCCTGTCTTTGGAAAAGCAAATAAATGAAGAGCAACTCGGGGATCACTCCGGGATACTGAGTGAAACAAAAAACCACCAAATTCTTGGGATGGTTCCTGACTTGCTAGCCACAAAAATACACGTAGAAAAGTCGTTCAAAGTCCTCTTTCCGAAGAGAGACGAATGGATGAGGGGACAAATTCTCTTCCCAGAGACTGAATACGTAATGTACACAGACGGCTCAAAAACCCCAGATGGAGTTGGGGCCGGTGTTTTCAGCAGGAAACCAAAGATTGAAATATCTACCAGTCTTGGCAGGTATGCCACAATCTTTCAGGCTGAAATATTCGCTATCGAATTGTGTGCAAAAGAGTTGACCAACAGACCTCTAGCAAACAAAAACATAAATATAATATCAGGCAGCCAGGCCGCTTTAAAAGCACTGAGCTCCAACAAGATAAATTCTAAACTTGTATCGAATTGCATCGAATCCTTAGAGTACCTTGGTGCGAACAACAGGGTGACCCTACTATGGGTACCTGGGCACCAGGGGGTGGAAGGAAACGAAAAAGCCGACACCCTTGCAAAACAGGGGACCGAATCTGCGTTCACTGGACCAGAACCGGTTCTTGGAGTCACCACAAGTGCCGCCAAAACAATTATTTCGGACTGGGCGGAGAGGAAAATACTCACGTACTGGTCCGACTTACCAGGGCTAACCCACTCGAAGGCGTTTTTATCGTTACAACCCTCGAGAAACACAACTAAGCAGATCCTAGAATGGAGCAGAAATGACCTGCGTATTCTAACAGGACTGCTTACGGGACACTGTCGTCTGAGATACCACCTCAGAAAGATAGATCTGAACCAACAAACGGACTGTCGGTTCTGCTGCGTGGAAGACGAAACTGCTGAACATATACTATGTTCATGCCCCGGCCTGGGAAAAATAAGGTTCAACATATTTGGTTACACTAACCTAGAACCTACCGATTTTAAAAAAATCTCACCCTATACAACCATGAACTTCGTAAGAAGGGCTGGATTGTGCGGTGAACTGTAGCCTCTAGGGGTGAGCCACAATAGACCTACTAAGGGTCGCGGTGGAGGGGCGACCACGCCCCACTCACATAAAACCTAATCTAACCTAACATCTGACAGCACTCATTATTGTATTTTTCATAAAATCATTCGATTGTAATATTTCGATTACACGCGCGGCTCACTATTATTTTCTTTTTTTTTCTACCCTCTACGGCTGAGCTTGGGCATAATTTGCCAGTAGAGAGACCGCTGGCAGAGTACTCTATAGAGAACGAAAAAGACGTGGCAACGTATTGTCGCACTCTAACTCTAAAACTTACCTAGTGTCATTGTTAATGCATTAATAATGTATATTAACTAATAACAAGACCAACAATACCTGCCTGCGCAGGTATAGTTGGTCAAAGTTTCGTGTTTCGTGACGGAAAAATCAAACACTTTTTTTTCCTAGCATCCATCCGTCAAGCCCGTACCGTGCGATAAGGAACTTTGTTTTAAAAATAATTTAAAATGTCTCACAAAACAGCCAAACATGTAATTTTGAACACATGATTATTTTTTAAAATATCAAATTTATCGTAATACTTTAAGAAAAAAAATTTCTATCGAAACAGGTTTTAAAGCTATAACGGCGGTACGGCGGTGGCGTTGCAGTTTTATGGTGTTATCCAAGTGTCTGTAAGAGTTTTGCAGTGTACATAAAGTAAATGAAATAGACCACAAAAGCATATAGGACTATGGCGTTGATATCAAAAGTTAAAAACAATGGTGTTACTTTTATTTTCCGGCATAAATCAATAATATCTCGACGTACACCTTTTGTCTACTTTATTTATCAATGAAGATTTACAACTCTCTGCTGAGTCACTTAAAGGCAGAGGAGTTTTACGAGCAGTGAGCACAAGGGCGAATTTTACGTGTCTACAGATTTTTTATGAACAATTCCAAACTAAAAATAAGTTCGAAAAACTCCAGAGGATGCTTCCTCACGCTCCAGATGAACTCATAAAAAAGTGTAGCTTCAATCTTCTTTAAGTTCTTACGGTTTTTACTACACTAAAACAGTGGCGGATCGTGTAGTTTGTAGCAAAAGATCGACTGACTGCTGTTAAGATGAAATTTACAGTTCCCAAAAGAATTTTTAAATTGGAATAAAACGAATAGTGGGTTATAAAGTAAATAACAACTGACAGACGTGTCTGGAACATTAAAACGATGCATTATATAAATATACTTAACTTCTGCTTAAAGTTGTTTTTGTTTGTATGATATATAAGTATATTTTGTTACTTAACTATTGTTATTTAAACAATAAAAAAAATATTTATTAAATTAACAAAAAACAATGATTTGAATTTATAATCGGAAAATTCTCTTTTTACACATTTTTTTACTAAATTTTGTTTTAAAAAATTGTTTTTTTTGGTACTTTTAAATGCTGTAACCAAAAAAGACCCTAACTAGTTCTACCTCTATGCATCTAGAGCTTTTAGATTTTATATAATATTGCTACAACCCAGCCCTGTTTATTTTTCGGCGTCCAAGGGTCGACCACAATTAGAGTGCATATTAATGAGCGCTTTGTCGGCTTCCGCCTCCGTCTAGCAAACTCTCGAAAACCTCGTCTAATGGGCTCGAGAAGGTAGAAGAATTGTTTTGGACTCTCGAGAAAAGGGTCAATAACTCTGGAATTTTAATTATAGGTATAAAAAGGACAGCAGCCGCAAAGAGGACAGCTTTTAAAATGTGTTCATGAGGTATGAAATTTAAATAGTTGTAAGAGTTGTTATTTTTTTTTTTTATGAAAATAGTCGCAAAAAGAGTAGACCTATCGTGTGGGCCGCGGACGGCCCACACTGCGACTATTAGAAGGAAAAGGGATTATAGAAAAGAAATGATAATGGACACCCTTTTTTAAAAGTTGCAGGTCATAGTTCTCTAGAAAAACTGATTTTGGAAGCTAATTCCATTCCGTAGCAGCCCTGTAAAAGAAGGATTCTTGATAAAAATTGGTCCTTGTAGTGTCAATCTTAGGAGTAAATGGGTGAGAGTGATCAGCGTGCCGAGTTCTTCGGCCGAATGTGGCCAATGGTGGTACAAGAGTTTTTATTTCTCTGGAGCATCTGCCATGGAAATATCTGTAAAGCAATGACTGGTCTGCAACTCTTTTTCTATGTTCTAGAGGGTGAAGGGTATCTGTGAGAGTTGAGCTGTTTATCAAACGAATGGCTCTTTTCTGAATGGAATCTAGAAGACGAAAAGAATGCCTTGGTGCTGAACCCCAAATGTGCGAGCAATACTCCAGTAGAGGTCGGATTTGAGCCTTGTACGTCGTCAACAGTTGATCAAGAGTAAAAAACTTTCTAGCTTTTCACAGAAAACCTAGCCTCTGGCTTGCCGACTTTGCGATGATAGCAACATGGTCATGCCAAGACATATTATTGGACACCGTGACTCCCAAAATCGAGATGGAGGGACTTGAGTCAAGGGTATTTCCGGACATTGTGATGGGATGATTTGAGGAATTCACTTTCTTGGAAAACGTGGCACTTTGTGTTTTTTGGGCGTTGAACTGAACAATATTGTTGGTTCCCTACTCGACGATTGGTTTAAGATCTCTATTGATGGAATCAACCTGTTCCTGCCTGAGTCTATTGGTATCATTCACCGAAAGTGATTGATAGAATGTGAAAGTTGAGACAAGTGTGCTATCGTCTGCGAAACTGTAAATGGGGTTCGTGGTGGTTTTCAAGAGGTCGTTGATGTGTAAAAGAAATAAGGTGGGGGTCAGGATGGAACCCGGGGGACCCCGGGGGACCCCGGCATTAATTTTAAACGCATCAGAAGAAATACCGTCAACTGCCACATGTAAGGAGCAATCTTGCATGAAGCTCAAGAGCCATTGGCGCAGTTTGGTTGGGAGACCGTAGGCAGATAATTTACTTAACAATGCCTGGTGCCAAACGCGGTCAAAGGCTTTAGATATATTCAAGGCTATTGCACGGGATTCACCAAACTTTTCAATAGTGTTTGTCCAGAGCTGAGTGACATAAGCCAGCAAATCTCCAGTAGCCCGAAGTTGTCGAAATCCATATTGTCTGTCATGGATTATCTCAAATTTCTCCAGATATTTGATAAGTTCTGTGTTAATCGCTTTTTCCATAACTTTGGATATGACTGAGAGCAATGCAATAGGGCGATAATTTCCTTTTTTCGGAATCGGTTGGACTTTTGCGTTTTTTCCCATGGACGGAAATACTTCTTTGCTGTATGATAACTTGAAGAGTCTACAGAGAACTGGGGTGAGCTCTTGAGCACAGGTCTTCAGGACAATTGTCGGAATTCCATCTGGTCCTACTGCCTTATTAGAGTCAAGATTTCGTAGGATTTTCTTGATAGTGCGATGGCGGATAGTGACCTCAGGCATTGATGCGTTTATTCTAGGTATCGTTGGGGGTTGTTTTCCATTGGTACCGAGGGTTGAGTTAGAACTGAACATTTCGGCCAGCAGATTCGCTTTTTCTTTGGAAGATACGGCTGTCGTGCCGTCGGACCTCTAGAGTGGTGGTAAAGAAGAAGTTATGAAATTTAATTAGTTGAATATCTAAGTAATTGGTAAAAGTAAAGTTTATTGTGTAAAAGTATTGGAATAAAAATTGTTTTGTTACTGTATCGAGAGTTTAAAATCACCGAAACCAAGAAAATTGTATTTAAAGATGACAATTTTTGTATATTAAAAATTAATATAAAATACAATAAAATTATTGTAAACAAACTATAAAAAAGTATAATATACAAACAATTTAAAATAAGACAATTAATGGAAGAAAATGAGAAAGGCAAAAAAAATTATGAGTAGTTAGCAAAAAAATATAAAATAGTTGAAAAAAATAATAGATTTTAATGAATCAGCCAAAGAACCTATAAAATATAAACATTGACTAATAAAGACTACTTGAAACACCAACACCCATAAAAATAAATTAATTAATCACAAAAGTTTAGTTGTTTTAACAGAAACTTAACCTTTAAATAATTTAACCATATTTCGACCTTATTAAAAGGAAACATAAATGGATTTTAAAAGGAAAAAAAGCAAGACAAATTGTGAGGAGCTGATTAAAAAAGAAAAAGGTAGAACAAGTAAATGAGTTTGTATGATTAGGGTTTAAAATTTACGAGAGACGGAAAGGATGACTGTGACATTGAGCAAAGGGTGTTGGCCGAAAAACAAATAAATGTGGCCCTGCATATCTTCACGAGCAGCCAGAACGTGTCAAAAAAGGCACGACTGGCTGTGTGTAGAAAAATGCTGGTCCCTTGGGTTAACTAAAAGAAGCATAAAAGTAAGATTAATTTTGCAAAAATGAGCACCCAGTCTCAAAAGAATACCTGGAGTGACTCTAATGGAAAAAGTGATAAATAGTGTGATAAGGCAACGTTGTGGTGTAAAATAAAATGTGGTAACAAACATAGATGAAGAAATTTTTAAATGGTTTGAACACGTAGAGATAATGGCTAATAGAAGATTATTGTTGTAGATTTATAAGGCAAGTATGAATGAGCAAGTCGGTGAAGGTCGACCCATATGAACGTATCACGATCAGATCAAAATTTTTTTAAAGAAAGGACAGGTCAAGAGTAAATATCAACAACCAACGAGAATGTATGAAAACACTGATAAAAGTGGAAGAAGCGAAAGACATGCGAAGAACCGTAGCAAGTGAAAATAAGTGGTCATATATCTAAAGCCTATATCTAAAGCCTTTATATATCTAAAGCCTTTATATATCTAAGCCTTTGACCGCGTTTGGCACCAGGCATTGTTAAGTAAATTATCTGCCTACGGTCTCCCAACCAAACTGCGCTAATGGCTCTTGAGCTTCATAAAAGATCGCTCCTTACATGTGGCAGTTGACGGTATTTCTTCTGATGCGTTTAAAACCAATGCTGGGGTCCCCCAGGGTTCCATCCTGTACCCCACCTTATTTCTTTTACACATCAACGACCTCTTGAAAACCACCACGAACCCCATTTACAGTTTCGCAGACGATAGCACACTTGTCTCAACTTTCACATCCTATCGATCACTTTCGGTGAATGATACAAATAGACTCAGGCAGGAACAGGTTGATTCCATCAATAGAGATCTTAAAGCAATCGTCGAGTGGGGAGCCAACAATCTTGTTCAGTTCAACGCACAAAAAACACAAAGTGCCACGTTTTCCAAGAAAGTGAATTCCTCAAATCATCCCATCACAATGTCCGGAAATACCCTTGAACCAAGTCCCCCCATCTCGATTTTGGGAGTCACGGTGTCCAATAATATGTCTTGGCATGACCATGTTGCTAACATCGCAAAGTCGGCAAGCCAGAGGCTAGGTTTTCTGTGAAAAGCTAGAAAGTTTTTTACTCTTGATCAACTGTTGACGACGTACAAGGCTCAAATCCGACCTCTACTGGAGTATTGCTCGCACATTTGGGGTTCAGCACCAAGGCATTCTCTTCGTCTTCTAGATTCCATTCAGAAAAGAGCCATTCGTTTGATAAACAGCTCAACTCTCACAGATACCCTTCACCCTCTAGAACATAGAAAAAGAGTTGCAGACCAGTCATTGCTTTACAGATATTTCCATGGCAGATGCTCCAGAGAAATAAAAACTCTTGTACCACCATTGGCCACATTCGGCCGAAGAACTCGGCACGCTGATCACTCTCACCCATTTACTCCTAAGATTGACACTACAAGGACAAATCTTCATCAAGAATCCTTCTTTTACAGGGCTGCTACGGAATGGAATAAGCTTCCAAAATCAGTTTTTCTAGAGAACTATGACCTGCCATTTTTTAAAAAGCGTGTCCATAATTATTTCCTTTCTATAATCCCTTCCCCTTTTAATAGTCGCAGTGCGGGCCGTCCGCGGCCCACACGATAGGTCTACCCTTTTTGCGACTATTTTTATAAAAAAAAAACCATACGGGAAAAAGGCGTGACTATAATGTATGTATGAATATACAAATATTTAACAAGGAACCCTTTGGACCATCATAAATCGTTTTTACGAAGTTCACTTAAAATAGAAAAGACCACTGAGATACAACATCAAGAAAATGTCAAACCAAAGAGATGCAGTTGGGAAGACATCGGGCGAAGATACAAACTATCAACCCGAATAAAAGCTAGGATGAAGACGACTGAATCCTATGTAAGGAGGGGTTTTAGTGAGTATAGCCCTTCACGAGAAGGGAAGATTCTTACACTCCCCTCGCAGGAAAGAACCATTGCGAGTGCGTCCTTGACGGATTTCCCTTCTAACCAAAAAAAAACCACTGAGATGTCAGTCATTAACGCGAAGCAATCGCGCTATTTGTTTAGCTTTGGCTAAGCAACACAGGTTATGGCAAAATCTCCAATGGAGTAACTACTATTTGTTTTTTAAATAAGTCAAGATTTTCAATTTATCCCAATTTAAGACGTATAAAAGTGCGTGAGAGTACTCTGCAATTAAGCACGACTGCAAAATGTACAGAAGATTCATTCTTATAGTGAAGTTAGAGTAATGGTTTGAGGCGGAATTAGCATCGGAGGTGGGACCGATCTCGTTTTGCTACAACACTTATTAAAAACCAATAGGTACGTTGATAAAATACTTTGAACAATTGGGTTTTTTATATGCCATAACTATTAAAGAAAATGTCGTACTAATGCATGATAATTCACGAATACATATTATTGTACTAAACCGGATTAAGTAAATATGAAAGAATTTTGAGAGATTGTGAATATTTTTAAAACCACCAACAATCATTCAAGGTTTTGCAGGGACCATTAATGGATATACCTCAAAGAAATGGATAAATTAATTATATCTGTGCAAAAATAAATTGGTATAAATAATCGAAAAAAATTAAATTTAAATTTGAGTTTATTTTTGGCTATTTTTGGTTGTTTTATAAATTTGTTAATAAAATAGTTATTTTTTATACAAGGGAAAAAAGTATTAAATTTTAGCTCGAGGTTGTGTTGTCTCCCAACGCAAAACGGAAGAAGACAAAACACCAAGAGGTAAAATTTTATTTTATTTTCCACTGTATAATACACTTTTTTTTCTGTGACGAAAAAACAACGATTTAATATTAAAAATATATTACATTTGTAGTTTGATTAAATTTTATCACAACTTGTTTTAATTTATTAACTGCAAACATTTTTAGTTCAAAATAGAATTTATTATTTTAATCTGTGTAAAATCGTATGTTTCAAATTCCGCTATCGAACGAGATCTGCGTTTTAAATTTGGTTGCAATCCCCAAAAAAAGGCAATACAATATTAATTTTGCAATAAAATAAAACTAATGAAATAATTTTGTGCAGTTTTTTTCTTATTTTTGATCAAACCTTATTATTTACATTTTAAGCTCTCTGTAAAAGTCATAATATACCGGCGTAATATACAGGCAGCGCTATGCATTTAATTGAAATTCCCTAGTCTGTTGTCTTCACTTTATCTTACATTCTACCATATATTTTGCAAAAAATTTTAAGAGCAATATAAAAGCAAAAATTTTAATAGGATATCATTTAACACAGAATAGCAATATTACTTGTATAAGTCACACAGTTATTCCTTCCTAGAACATTTTTAACGTTCACAATGCGGCACTCATAAAAAACAAATAGATTCGTATCATAAAACAAAATATACACTAACCAATAATAATATTTTATTTTAACTTTTTTAATTAATTTATGAGATTAGACTTTATCAATACTAAATAAATTAATCGTGATTAGATGTATAAAAATCTGTTACTAACTTATCAGATGAAGATATAAACATTTAGTTTTATAAAGGCTGCGAAAAATAAAATCCCGCCACAAATGTTTTTAATATTTCATCAGCTTAAATTAGTCCAGGGGATAATTGGATACGTTTTTTTATTAAGCTACCTATTATCCTTTTTATTGAAAAACTTGATTAAAGTAAAGAACATACTAAAGTTCTGCAGGCCGCAAAGGTAATTGCGTAAGTTTGCTATTGTATATTATAAAATTTGTTATTTCCTCGACATCCGAAACATTAATAGTGCTGAGCTTATGCGCATAATTTATTAATTTTAAGGAGTATTTGTAATATTTCTTTGTATAATTATTGTAATAAAATTTTAATATATGGTAATAGTTTAGGAATAATCTTTTAGGATAGAAATACATACATACATACATAAAGTCACGCCTTTTTCCCATAGGGGTAGGCAGAGACCACTTCCTTCCACTTACTACGGTTCTTACACACATCTTTTGCTTCCTCTACTTGCATCAGTGCTCTCATACATGCTCTTCGGTTGTTGGTACTCTTGACCTGGCCTTTCTTCAAAACAATGTTGATCTGATCGAGATATATTCTCCGAGGTCGACCTCTACCGACTTGATACAAATACAACATAGGTAAATGATCATATTTCTAATTTATTGTTTAAACATTTGTCTTTCTAATTTTTGTTAAAAAATTTAACTTACGCTTACAAAATAAAGACAAGATGATAGTTCTGTTAAATAAATGTAAAGTTAAAGGGTTGTTTAGTTAATAAAAATTATATCAGATTGGTAAGTACCACAATCTTACTGTTCAAAAAGTGAGAAAAAAAGATACCCGCAAACTACCGAGGAATAAACCTTCTAAATAAAGCCTTAAAGCTAGTAACAAAGAATATAACAAAATAAAATCAATTAACTCCCCACATTGGGCAATGAACAATAAGGATTCAGATCAAAAAAATCTTGTACAGATGCGGTATTTGGTAATTTAAATAACTGAAAAATCCATCGAGTATAACAAACCAGCCTTCATGTGTTTTATAGACCTGGAAAAGGCGTTTAACCGAATATAACTGGAAGTACACCTTCTATACAACAGGCAAATCCTACATAGCATCATAAAAACCATCGAAAATGTACCAGAAAAACAAAATACCAGCTAAAATTAATGGTACAACTACCGAAGGAATTTCTTGTAAATAGTGGTATTTCTCAAGGAGATTCCCTTAGCCCCCTATTGTTCAACATTGTTATGGACGAAATAATAAAAAGAACTCGTAACCTGAAAGGGTATAAAACGAAGATGACTCACAGAGATTACTTTTCAAATTTAGCACAACGGCAAAAAGTCTAAAAATAAAGATATCTGCAGCAAAAAAGAAATGCATGACCACCTCAAAAACACCTATCAGATGTAAACTGGTTTTGGATGATAAAATTAAACAACAGGAGATAAAATTTAAATACCTAGGCATATAATTATCAGGATACGGTGACATGGAGGCAGAGGTAAGAAACCAAGCGGCAAAGCAGCACGAACCTCAGCTTATCTTAACGATACAATCCTCCGAAACAAATATATCGGAATCAAGACGAAATCCCGAATCTACAAGGCGGTCATCCGGCCTATATTAACATACACAGCGGAAACTAGACCAGATACATCGAACACAAAGAAAATATTAGAAACCACCAAAATGAAGATAGTGCGCATGATCACTGCAAAAACACCTTTTGACTAGGAGAGAAGTGAGATAATTAAAAGAACACGTAAAATAGGCAACGTAAATGAATGGATACTGGAAAGCAAGAGAGAGTGAAACGAACACATAGATCGGATGAATGACGACAGAAAGGTTAAAATAACTAGAGACAAGTCGCCCTTAGGGCGCCGAAGCGTTGGAAGACCCCGCAAGAGATGGAATGACAACCTTTCTAACAATTGAACGGCAGATGATACGAAATAAAAGAAGAAATTTGCTTGCATTAAAGAAAAAAGAAAAAGAAAAAGATTGGTAAAAATTCTATAATAGTAGCAGGAAAAAAAAATAAACAAAATTAATTGATCAAAAAATTGTAGTAAATACAGTAAGTAATTTCTAGTAAAACTGTAATAAAGAAATAACAAAAAAATGCATTAATCTTTTGACTTACAACGACAAATAGATAAAAATTTAAAGAAATAAAAACCAAAATGTTAATAAAATTAATATTTAACCCTCATTACTTTATGTCATATTTTATAAGGCTTATTTAGGCTGCTTTTTGTTTTTAAAAATAATTAACTTTGCAATTTTAATTATTTCACAGTTGGAAAGCCAGGTAAAAAGATTATTAAAATTTTAAATTTTTATAGTGCCAATTTAGACGTTTAAAAATGCCAAAAACTTTTTATTTCCAGCTTATTTGATTATTAAGTAAAGCTGTATAACAAACACTAAACTAAAATATAAAATGTTAAATAAGGAAAAACTTTTAAATATGGTTTAGATGTTGCTATCAATTTTCAGACTCGATAAAATATAAAGTTTTTCGTCCTTGGTACGTAAATAACTATTTCCGTACACTAGGAAATTATACTTCGATAATTGTGGACTGGTTTAAATCATAGGCCGGTGGCTTTTAAAGAATTTATTTGAATTTGAATATTCCTCTCTTCAAAATACACTATGCACATATACCCCTAATTATTTGCCTTTTTACGTAAATTCACTTTTATCTGGATGAATCGAAAGAAATAACAAACATTAAAATAAATTCGAACGTTGTGAATAAACAGGAAAATTAATCGTCGATCGATTGAATAAAAGAACTTTCAACCTTATCTGGTCGGCTTTTTGGAAGATACTACAAATAATAGAACTCTTCAATCACTGTGAAAGAAATTATCGACCGTCACTTACGGCCGTTTGGAAGATACTACTCTCTGTCAATCGTAGTGACTCGAAAATAGCGCAGAGAGAGGCCCGTCGCACCAGGCAATGATTTCACGAATAGTTTTAGCTGTTTGCGGTTTTCAGAGTGTTGGAAGTGAAATTACAACACGGTGAAAGGGCGAAAACGATGCTCTAACGACCAAGATGAACGGTTTATTAAACAGTACTGTCACTATTTCTGCGATTAGAAATAAACTCGAAGATGTCCACAATGTCACAATTTCTTCTAAAGCGGTTAGAAGACAGTTAAATAAAGCTGGATTAAACAGTAGAAGACTAGCCACTACACCTTTGCTTTTGCAACGGAAATTTGTCCTCGAAGACTCTTATAGAAAATCATTAAAGCCGGCACTGGCATATTAACGATTTGCATAATGCATATTTTGTAACATTACTTAAATACAGGGTGTTTCGAAAAAAGGTGACCCCGTCTCTAGGATAGGTAAAAAACTGAAAAATAATTGGGGTTTGCTTTGCTTTTAAACAAAATTCTTAACACCATTCGTATTTATAAAGGGCGTTAAATAAAAAAAATGTTTACACATTTATTACGATTTTGCCGCAACTACCGAAAACATTGTAATGAAATTTTATACGAATATGTTTTAGAAGCTGATACATCCCATTAATTTGTTTTTATATCTGACTCTCATAGAGGGCGCTAGTTACACGGTTCGTACCAAGTAGTATTGAACATAACTTTTTAAAGGTTATATTTATTAATAAAAATTTTATGTAAACTTAAACATCATTCAATTTTACACCAAAAAGGTACTCTTGGTAAAACTCGATACTGTGTACCATTTTCGGAATCCCTGATCCATCAGTGTACCATCGTTTCACTCCTGGGCTGGTCAATGGTGTTTTCTTCAACCAGTATTCTCTGGTTGGTATTTTTGTTTTATAGTTTTTCCCTATTAAGGTCTTTTTCAAAATTTTGTCCGATTTTATTGTGAAGGGATGTTTGTGGAGGGCCTCGATCTTGGTGTGACCAATCCCGTTGCTTCTCCATCCATCCTGGCACTTTAGTCTGTATGCAGTGTTCTTGGTCCGATCTTTAAACTTAAACTTAAAGATCATTTAATTTTACACCAAAAAGGTACTCTTTATAAAACTTGATACTGTGTACCGTTTTCGGAATATTTTGATTTTAAAATTATGAAGGCTTCAACGCCCTTTATCTTGAATATGGATGGCGTTACGAAAATTTTTTACTAAGCAAACCTCAATTGTTTTTTAGTTTTCTACCTATCCTAAAGAAGGGGTCACCTTTTTTCGAAACAACCTGTATTTTACAAAAAACTTTCGGCGGGTTTTTTTGTGTCTATGCAGTTAAACAAGAAAAGACAATTCGAAATAATCGAATCGTGCTAACATTCTTTACGGAGTAAAAGAATGTTAAGTTTAGTCAATAAAAGGAACCATATATCTGTCTACCTGGACAACTAAAAGTCTCACGTACGGTCCTACAAATAAAAACAACAAAGCAATAAAAAAAGTACATATGACTTTTTCTTTTTTGTTTCTTGAATAAAAAAAAAATCAGCGTGCTCGTTTTTTTTTAAAGATAGAAACAACAGGTTTAACTTTAATTTTATTTAAGTGTTATAAAAGGAAAAATAATAACAGGAAAAATAATATTTAAAGGATTTTCACATATTTTTTTTTTAAAACCCAATTACCTACGTATTGTGAGTGTGTGTAAAATATTCAAGACCAACAATAACATTTTATGATTATGAAGGTTATCAATGAGATATACGTAAATGAATTTTAAACAAAATTATAAAGTAATCAATTCATTTAATTATATTAGACGATTACATACATATATACGAGAAAAAATTAAGAATTATTCTTGTAGAGGTAGGCAAAGTCTTACTTCTCTTCACTTGCTACGGTTTTTTTACAATGTTGGAATCAGAGATTAATTCCAACACTTTTTAATTTCTTTTGTTTTAAATACATAAGTCTTGAGCCGTCCCTGAGCGCCCTCAGACAATTTATTTTTGTTTCTGACATTCAACGTGTATGAACCGTTGGATCTTACTCCCCGTGCCCCTCGCGCAAATCAACCGGTCTGCGGTTTGTATTCTTAAAGACGCAGACCAGAGTTAAGGTTGTTACATTCCCATTCATCGATTTTTCTCGACATTCATTCACCGATCAAGGCAAACGATTTTTCCTATATCTTCACGACATTCGAATTACTTTGGTGTTTGTATTCTTTTAAATTGGAGACAAATTTGAAGAACAGGAAGCCCGATGAAGTTAAGTGAAATTATCTTACAGTCCAAGAAATACGGGTTCATCACTTTGATCCAAAATCCAAAAAACAAAGCATAGAATGGTGGCATAGGGGTTCCCTCACCCCTCGAAAATTTCGTGTTGTTTCATCAGCTGGTAAGATCATGGCTACAGTGTTTTGGAATTTGCAGGTGTTATTTTCGTGAAATAATTATTGCGTGGGCGCACCATAATAGGTGAATATTATGCGAATTTAATACCAAAAGTATGCAAAACGATCAGAGAGGACAAATTGAGTCAAGGTGTGCTCTTCCACCAGGATAATAACTTGCAATGGCTGTCATTCACAATGCGGGATTTAAAATTTTTGAAAAACCCCCTTATTCTCCAGATTTGTCCCCCAGCGACTACCATCTATTTCCAAAATTAAAAAATTATCCTCGTTGAATCCGCTTAGCTGATTATAACGAAGTGATATCGGCAGTAGATGAATGGCTAATAACTCAAAGTTCTGAATTCTTTTTAAAAGGGTTTAAAACGCTTTAACAGCGTTATACCAAGTGTATAAACGTTGCAGATGACTATGTTGAAAAATGGATTAGTTTTTTTTACTGATAATAGTCGCAAAAAGGGTAGACCTAACGTGTAGGCTGCGGACGGCCCGCACTGCGACTATTAGAAGGGGGAGGGATCATAGAAAGGCGATGATTATGGACCCGCTTTTTGAAAAGTTGCAGATCATAGTTCTCTGGAAAAACTAATTTTGGACGCTTGTTCCATTCTGTAGCAGCACTGCAAAAGAAGGATTCTTGATTGAGATAGCTGCTTGTAGTATCATTCTTCTCACGAGTTTGCTTCTATGTTAGGGACAACAATTGGTGAACTTTCCTCGTAATTGATGATAATTTAACGTTTTTGCGAAAACTGCCTTTGTAATATTATAAACTCGTGTACCTATTCTAAACTATAAACTGCCATTAACTGCAATCTAAAGTTTGGACCCACTATCAAAACTATACAGTAATTTAACATCTAAATTAGCTTCATTGATTTTAGTTACAAAATATTTAAATTATCGTCAAAGCCTTAAATTTTATTTATATCGATGACTATTAAAAAATAATAATAAAAATATCCTTATAGTCCAGGCAGCAGATGCTCGAAAAGAGGTATAAAGGGAAATGCTTGAAACACAGTTTCTCCAAATTTCCTTACTAAGTCTATGATGGCCTGGTTGCCTTTATTTCTATCAGGATGACTTTCATTAAAAAATCGAGCTTTTTCTTGAGCGCACTTGTGATGACCGTAAATAAATATTATTTCTACTTGTTCTTGTATAACTCAAGATGCCACAGCTACAAATAATGACTAATTTAACGTCACAAATAATTAACTAAATATATTATAACGTGATATTTCTGAAACAAAGAAACAAAATGACAAAAATGTCAAGAAAGGTGACAAGTATTTAATTGATCCCAAATTAGACATCTACCTATCCAACAGAGGCGTAGGTCGTTTTTGTTAAAGTTTTATGTTATTTTACAAAATTTGTTGTTATCAGTAAAATAAATTGTTGTTTATATGGCTGATTTGCATTTGTCTTGTGTTATCATTTAATGTATCATAAGGTAGGGGTTAATATTTAACATTTTATAGGAATGCTGTATGATATTAAAGGAGTACCTCTTGGAAAAAGCAAAATAATATTTTAAAACCTCGTCCTTGATTTAAAATTCGTGTTTTTTGTTTTTCGCATTTAGACTGGCTGATTTTAAAATAAAAGCACTGCATAAAAACGACTGATAAAACTTTTCAGAAAAGGCTGATTAAAATTAAACAATTAAGAATTCATCCACATGCAAATTTGTAAAACCAATTACCAAATGGTAAAATGATTTGCAAATATTGGTTCATCAGTTAAACGTTACTTTATAGAAACTTTGAAATAATTATCCGAGGAGAAAAAAATTTTTTTGTCATGAGTTGATTTGAACTATATTTTTCGAGTAGATAATAGTTTTCGTTTAAAAATGTACTGCAAATTAATTAGACAAATTTTGACATAATTATTATTAAATCAATTTTTATTAAATAAAAAATATTTCAAATACACAAACAATAATTTATCACAAAAATAAATAAACAAACTTATAAACGTATAGCGACAGACAGTGTTTACAACATACATACATACATATAGTCACGCCTTTTTCCCGTAGTGATAGGCAGAGACCACTTCCTTCCACTTGCTATGGTTCTTACACACATCTTCTGCTTTCTCTACTTTCATCAGTGCTCTCATACATGCTCGTCGGTTATTGAGGCTCTTGACCTAGCCTTTTTTCAAAACAATGTTGATCTGATCGAGATATGTTCGCCAAAGTCGATCTGTACCGACTTGTTCATTCACACTTGCGTTAAAAATTTGTTTCGTCAATCTTCCTTCATCCATCCTTTCTACGTGTTTAAACCATCCAAGCAGGTCTTTATCTATCTTTGTAACCACATCTTCTTTTACACCACAGCGTTCTCTTATCTTACTATTTTTTACTCTATACAACCGAGTCACTCCGGATATACTTCTCAGACTACTCATCTTCGCAGCATTAATCCTATTTTTATGCTTTTCCTGCCAAACCCAACATTCACTACCATACATAAGTGTAGGAACCAACACACCTCAGTGCACAGCCAAACGTGCCTTTTTTGACATTTTCTGGCTGCTCATAAAGCTATGCAGTGCCCTATATATAATTATATATATATATATATATATATATATATATATATATATATATATATATATATATATATATGAGTGAGATAAGAGAACGCTGTGGTGTAAAAGAAGATGTGGTTACAAAGATATTACAAAGAATACTCAAATTGTTTGTACACCTAAAAAGGGTGGATGAAGGAAGATTGACGAAACAAATTTATAAGGCGAGTGTAAATGGACGAAAGTCGGTAGAGGTCGACCTCGGCGAACATATCTCGATCAGATCAACATTGTTTTGAAGAAAGGCCAGGTCAAGAGTACCAACAACCGACGAGCATGTATGAGAGCAATGATAAAAGTATAGGAAGCAAAAGATGTTTGTAAGAACCGTAGCAAGTGGAAGAAAGTAGTCTTGCCTACCCGTACGGGAAAAAAAAGTGACTATATGTATGTATGTATGTATGTATTCATAAATTAATTGGTCAAAAAAATCCAAAAAGCAGTTTTGCTTAGCTCAGTGTGGAAGTGGTGTTTCCACGAGCTTGGAATTTTATCGGTGGTATCCTATAGGGCCACGCCTATTGTCTCTAACTGTCATTTTTTTAAGATATCATGTGGAATCAAGCGCTGGCATTATTAACAGAAGTGGACGTTTTTACCATTGGATAAGGTGAGTTTAACACTTTTCGAGATGTCCGAACATCAAGCCTTGGATGTGTGTAATTGCATTTTCCCCACCCCCAAAATAAAAAAGTCAACCTTGACTAGAAACAAGATAGCCCTTACTGAGGAATTTTTTTCGTGGATTGTTCAGTTGTACTAAAAAAAATTTAAAATGTTTTTTTTTTATTTTTATCAATGTTCACAGCTAAAAATTTCATTTTTACACCAGAAGCTTATAACCTCAATGTTATTTTGATACACCTTTGCTAAAATCTCTATTTTGGCGACAATAACTAAACCAGCAAATTTCATATATTTATTCATTTGGAGAATATATTTGGGTGGCAAGATATATTATATACTCGAATAATGTGACAAATATTCGAGTAGAAACCGGGATAACTGCAAAAGGGGAAACGTTCCATGTTAATTAAAAGCTTTTACTAAAAACAAAACAAAATCCCCAAGAGTGCCACATTTATACAGCGTTCATTAAATACTGCGAATAATTTGCGCAATGCAAATAGACCATTTTGGTTTTATTTAATCTCCCACTATTTAAATTTAAGTAGATGCGTTATAGATTAATCCAAAAAAGCATTTAATACTTCTTAATAAATGTTTAAGTATGTATTTTAAATTTGTTATGTAGTATCAATATTTTTTTTAAACCTAACTTAACGTAACCAAAAACAATTAAGTACATTTAAATTTTCGAACAGTTTAAAAATAATCAGTAATAAAAATACAAGGTGTGCGTCTCAGGACGCCCGAGAGAAGTGACAACTTCAAATGATTTGCGTAGAAACTAATAAATATTAAACGCAAAAAATAATTAGTTTATTATTAGAATTAAATCGTGAAATCGTGGATATTGCTATTAAAGTGTGTCGTGTTAGTAAAGAAGAAAATGATGCAAGTTACAGAAAATGTGCGAAGAGGTTTAAAAAACAGTGTCAAAAAAAAGAAAGCCTGGCTGAAGTTGCTGGCTACAAAAGCCAATCAAAAAAACGCAAAAGGCAACAATTGAGGATGTAAACAAGGCAAAGAATGAGTATAAAAGATGTAGCAAAAGAGGTTGTGGTAAGAAAAAAGGAGGGTGATAAAGATGAATTTGATTAAAGGTTATCTGAAGATTTTCAGAACAATATTAAACTCTTCTGGAAGTCCATAAGAACAGCCAAAGATAAAAATACTACCTCTAAAATGAAAAAAATCAGAAACCAAAATGGTAAAAGAAAAGGAATACGTTTTAAAGATATGAAAGAAATACTTCGAAAGTTAATTTAAAAAAGAGGTTACACTAGCACAGGCCCCATTCAGAGACATAAGTGAAAGTTGCAATGAAAGTAAAATTAGTACGACAGAAATTGTGAAAGAGTTGAACAGTATGAAATTGGGTAAAGCTGCTGGGTACGACAGGATATCGGTTGAAATAATAAAGGCTGTATAAAGTGTAACTAGTCTGATGTACCACCTTTTTTACCTTTGTTGGAGAAGTGGTAGCGTACCAGACGACTGGTGCAAGGCCGTTATCGTGCTGCTTTACAAGAAAAAGGGTTCACAGCAGGACTGTAAGAAATACTGAAGTATTAGTTTACTCAGCATAGTCGGCAAACTGTATACAAAGATATTAATTAAAAGAGTGACAAATGAAACTTAAAATATACTAATATGGGATGTGCAAACAGGATTTAGAAAAGGAAAGAGATGTATGGATCAGGTCTTTTTATTATTGCTCACCTAAAAGATAGACATTTTAAATTACGTTAATTTAGCCAAACTACAAATATAACAAAACTACTATACACACTTTTATTCCTTTTTTCACTTTTTAACGGTGGAGTTTTCAAAAATACTCACACATGTTTATTTATTTTCGATAAAAGCCTAAAAACAAAGTTGTATGCTTCTAGCTTTAAAACTAATATTATTTTACATTTAATCTTTTATGCAAACAAGCTAATAAAATTAATAATTTCTAAAAAAATAGGTCTTACACTACAATTTATTAATCTAAATTTAAGATTTTTTTTTATTTATGATTTACATACATACATACATAAAGTCACGCCTTTTTCTCATAGCGGTAGGCAGAGACCACTTTCTTCCACTTCCGCTACGGTTCTTAGACACATATTTTGATTGCTCTACTTTTATCAGTGCTCTCATACATGCTCGTCGGTTGTTGGTACTCTTGACCTGGCCTTTCTTCAAAACAATCTTGATCTGATCAAGATATGTTCTCCGAGGTCGACCTCTACCGACTTGTCAATTTACACTCGCCTTATAAATTTGTTTCGTCAATCTTTCTTCATCCATTTTTTCTACGTGTCCAAACCATCTAAGCATTTCTTTATCTATCTTTGTAACCACATCTTCTTTTACACCACAGCGTTCTCTTATCTCACTAATTAATCGTATGTTCATGCTTCTTCTGCTAAACCCAACATTCACTACCATACATAAGTGTGGGAACCAACACACATCTATGCACAGCTAGACGTGCCTTTTTTGACACTTTCTGGCTATTCATAAAGCTATACAGTGCCCCATTCATTTGTTTTCCTGCCAACACCCTTCGCTTAATGTCACTGTCATACTTTCCATCTCTCGTAAACTTTGAACCCAAGTACACAAATTCATTTACTTGTTCCACTCTTTCTCCCTCAATCTAAACTCCACAGTTTGTCATGCTTTTTTTTCTTTTAAAAACCATTACTTTTTGTTTGCTTACATTTATTTTCATCCCTTTGATTTTCAGGGCATTATGCATAACATTAACCTTCGCCTGCAACTCCTCTTCAGATGACGCTAATATGACTTGATCATCAGCGTAAAGAAGGCATTTGACGATTAAATCATGTATTTTCAATCCATACGCACTCTCTTTCTAATATTTTAAACAATTGTCTTTGTATAAGTTAAACAGCCATGGCATCAACCATATTGGTTATTAGAGGTGGTTTTGATAATTAATGAATTAATTGATTTACAGCTTTTTAAGCAAAGAGGTATTTAACAGATAATTATAAATATTATCCACACTGCAATCTTTTCCTCAAAGGATTTGAATGTTACCTGGAAAATTGTACTGTTGTTTTTGCAATGTGTATAATGTTCACTCTAATAGTAAATGTTTAACAGAGAGCTTGCAGTTACAATGTATACATCTAGGTTTGTCTGATTTGCTTAGTAGGTATTCATGGGTAATTTTAGTGTGTCCTAGTCCAAGTCTAGTTATTACTACCTGTTTGGAACGATAACTAGTCTCGGCCACTGTTTCACACTTTCTTGTACCTGCCTTAAATTTTTAACTAACTCTTGTTACTCCGATTGCCACTGTGAAACGATTTTTGTGCTTTCACGTCACTTATAACAGAACTGTTAACTCTATGAGCACTATTTCCGAATGCGGCTTCCTTTACGTATTTGTCAGCTTCTTCATTACCGTTTATTCCTTTGTGAGAAGGAACCCATAAGAACCTGACATCCGATATATCCTGTAGTTGATATAGCTAAAGTTTTTATTTGAAGTGCTATGGGGTTATCTGTGTAAATATGTTTTAAGGTGTCTAAGGCACTTAGAGAGTTTGTAATTATTACAGCTTTTTGGAGATTAGCTGTTTGTATTTAAAATAAAGCTTGTAAAATATATATATATATATATATATATATATATATATATATATATATATATATATTTCTCCTGTGTATACAGAGGATTAAATGCAAAAAAGACCAAACTATTAGTAATTAGCAAGTAACCTAATATCATGGCTAACATAACAGTTGGAGGTGAACTATTGAAGCAAGTTAACCAAATAAAATATCTAGGCATCGCGGATAGTCAAACTGAAGTTAAATCAAGGATTAAGCGGGCTCGGGCAGCATTAAAAAACATGAGTAGGGTCTTGTGCTGTAGAGATCTAAAGTTAACTCTAAGAATCCGAATTCTCAGATGTTATGTCTTCTCCACCCTGCTGTACGGTATGGAAGCCTGGACTATAAACAAGTACGAAGAAAGACGACTTGAGATGTGGGCTTACAGAAAAATATTAAAAGTTTTATGGACGGAAAAAGTATTCAACTTGGTAATACTCCAACGTCTGAATAAATTCACCGAAATTCTTACCACCATCAAAAAAAGAAAACTGCAATTTTTCGGGCATGTTATGAGAGGCGAAAAATACCGATTATTGTAGAACATCATGCAGGGAAAAATTAATGGTAAAAGAAAGCCGGGCCGCAGAAAAGAATCATGGCTCAAGAATCTACGTGACTGGTATAAACTCAACTCAAGCTCTCTGTTCAGACTTGCCGTCGACAGTGTAAGGATAGCCTTGTTGGTGACCAACGTTCTAGAAGGATATGGTACTTAAGAAGAAGATACAGAAGATTCGATGGGTAAAGTAAATTTTAATGGTGGTTTGTAAATGGTAATAACAGAAGCCTTAACTTCATTCGGGGTTTTGGATGCATCAGTGTATATTTAATTAATTTCGATTATGTTGGAACCAAAATTATTAACGTTGGTTATGTACCTTCCTTACAAGTGTTATAAATATTAGATAATATTTTAAAAGAAAATATTTTTTATAACAAATTTACCACTTGCCCCATAATTTTTATTCCTGTTTTTTTTTACATTTTATGTGACGGTATATGTTTTCATACATAAAAAAGAAAAATTTTCTAAAGCAAATTGGTTGACATGGACAATTTATCCCCATCATTATTGATATCAATACATCCCTCAAAAAATGTTGCTTTCAATCACCTTTCACGTACGTATCTACTAAAGAAAATGATTGATTTATGTATTCCCGCCAAAAAAATAATCTCTAAAGCGCATTTTTAGACATTTCATGTCATCTTAAACAAAATACTTATCATAAAATATTTTTTAATGTCTGAAATAAAAAAAAAGTGTGTTTTTATTAGTGCTTAATTTTCTATTAGGTCGCAGTGGGTAATTTTTCGACTTTTAATAATATTATAATGTAATATTAAAGTATCAGCTGTCAATTTTATTTTAGAGCGTTGTGATTTTTAACTTTTGTTAACGAAATATTAAAAATACACTTTTACTTTCAAATATTGTCATCGGTACAAATTTTATTATTTTCAAATGGTGTTTGCTGAAATATTACAAAATAATTTGTAAGGAAAATTATGCAAACATATCATTTGGTGGTTATATTTTAATAATTTACACATTTAAACTGGATTTACCCATTTGTGATTCTGTCTATTGTTGCAGGTAATTTTTTAGAAAGCAATAAGTAGTAACTCTAAAGGAGTTTTTGTATTTTGTCCTATAAAAACTGTTTCTACACAGTGTTATTATTGGAAAAGCAATTTTTAATTGATCATTATTTAGAACTGATAAATTTCTTTTTAAAAAAAATTGTATTAACGAGGTTGTCGTGGTAAAATATTGTCAGAAAATTTTAGATTATACGCGTGGTAAAAGTATACAAGCTTGTAGTGAAGTGTGTCATAATATTTATACAAGACTGTAACCCGTGGAAACGTTACCCATACAGTTTTCATATGTTTGCATACATTAATACTTCCACATACTTTTAAAAGTTCTAACCCGGCAAAAATTCTTCTAAGACCAACGTCCTTCACCGAAAAAATATTGGGAGACTACCACTGCGGTTTCAGAGCAAATAGGTCAACAACGGACCAGCTGTTTACCATTAGGCAATTGCTAGTGAAGAGTTGGGAATTCAATCCAGACCTCCACCAGTTTTTTATAGAGATTTCCAGCAGGCATCTTCTTCTTCTTCTTCATGTACCGTCTCCATTACGGAGGTTGGCTATCATCATTGCTATTCTGACTTTGGAGGCTGCGGCCTTAAACAAGTCGGATGACGTGACATTAAACCATTTTCGCAGATTTCTAAGCCAGGATATTCTTCTCCTTCCAATAGATCTTCTTCCCACAATTTTTCCTTGTATTATGAGGTGCAGAATCTCATATTTTGGGCCTCTCATGACGTGGCCGAGATACTGCAGTTTTTTTCTTTTCACTTCGTGTAGGATCTCTATGTCCTTCTTCATTCTTCTCAGAACCTCCAAATTGCTTATATGTTCCGTCCATGATATTCTCAACATCCTACGGTATGCCCACATCTCGAAGGCTTCAAGTTTTCGCTCGCAGTATACGTTGAGGGTCCAAGCTTCCACACCATACAGAAGGACTGGAAACACATAACATTTGAGCATCCGAGTTCTCAGGTCCAGGCTCAGATCGCGACTACAGAGCAGTTTCTTGATTCTCACAAAGGATGCACGGGCTTTCTCAATGCGAATCTTTATTTCCGAACAATAATCCACGGTGCAGTTGACACTTTTACCTAGGTAATCATACCTCTCGACTCTTTCCAGCTCTTCATTTTCAGCATATAGATGTTCATTAGGTACTTCAGTTTTAGTGACAATCATGTATTTGGTCTTCTTAATATTCAGTGTCAGACCATATTCTCGCCAGCAGGCATAAGACAGTGTAAAAAAGTTCAAAATATGGCATACAATGGCTGAATTTGGCATCCCACCTAAGCTGATCAGAGTAACCAGAGCTTGTGTTGGGGGTTCTAACATAAGTGTTTAAAAGTAAAAGAACTATTTTACAAAATCGAAAAAAAAGCAGAATTTATGGGGCTTAAAGTCAACGGGGCCAAAACAAAATATATGCATGTCTCAAGACCAGGCAGAGCTAGGGTAGGACAAAATGTTACCATGAACAGAAACAATTTTGAAAATGTAAGACGATTTAAATATTTAGGGTTCACAATCACATCCGACAACGATATGAGTGAAAAAATTAGAGAACGCCTTAAGTCAGCCAACAGGTGCTTATACGCCCTAAAGAATATCAAGAGTCCAAAGAACCTCTATTGGAATCAAGTCACTGTAATCAGCTCTAAAGGAAAAACATCAGAAAATATCAAAATACAATGAGGGGTAAGAAATCGATCGGATCAGCAGGGAGTACGGTTTAAAAATGAACTATAAAAAAACTAAATACATGGTCATAAGTAAAACCCCATTAAACCATCCTAATACCAACATCAATATCAATTTAGTGTTGGTCGAGAGAGTAAAGCAATATCAATATCTCGGCACGTGGATCAACGATAGGCATGATCAGACTCAAGAAATCAAAGTCAGAATCGAAAAGGCTAGAAATGTTTTCTTTAAAATGAAACAACTATTTACTAACCCACAGTTAAACCTTCAACTACGTTTGAGAATGGTTAAATGTTATGTAATCCCAGTGCTTTTATATGGACTAGAATCATGGACGATCAACAAAGCCACAATGTATAAGGCATTTGGAATGTGGATCTTCCGGCGTGTACTTAAAATATCGCGGATAAAAAAAAACAATAAAGAGGTTCTACGCCGAGTAGAAAGATAAAGAGAATTGGAGAACTTGATTAAAGCCAGGGCAAGATTGCAGGAAAGAGATCGGTGGGAAGAAGACGTATATCCTGGCTGAAGAATCTAAGAGAGTGGTTTGGATGCACATCCCTTCAGCTTTTCAGAGTCGCAGCGTCGAAAATAAAAATAGCCATAATGATAGCCAACCTCCGTGTAGATACGGCACCATAAGAAGAAGAAGAGTCTAAATACGTGACTAGGAGAACGAAAACCAAAACGTACTAGACCATGATAAGACCCGTGGTAATGTATGGCTGCGAAACCTGGATTCTTACGGTGCGAAATGAGGAACTCATTTAAAGATTCGAGAGAAAAGTGCTGAGGAAAATTTTCGGACCCACCAAAAACCAGGATACGTGAAACTACCGAATCAAAACATCTATTTTACTTCATCTATTTCTTTAGCTTTATTTGTTTTGTTTAATGTTATAAGTTGTCCGAGATATATGTATTCTTCTATATTTTATAGCCGCTGTTCTTCTAATTATATTTTCGGGTCTTTTTTACACATCACTTTAGTCTTTTTAATATTCATGTTTAGCCCTATTCGTTTCGCTTCTTCATTTAATTCTAGGATCATCTGTTTAAGGTCCTCATTATTGTCTGCTATATCATCTGCAAACCTTAGGTTAGTCAGTCGTTCTCCATTTATTTCAATTCCTCTGTTATTCCAGTCGAGTTTTTTAATTTGTAATTTTATTATCATGTCCTTACTAAGTATACAAAAATTTTCTGACGCTATGCGTGCACCATGACAACTACCTTATGTAAATAGTTTTTTAAGGTTACTACTTAATCTTATCTGATGGACAGTTTCTTTTCTCGAATAATTTTGTTGATTAAGGATACTCAATAATGATTCTTTACTAAGTATTGTTGTAATGTATATTTTTTTTTGTGGTAATAAACTGAAAAATTGGGTTAATGATACCAATCTACCTACAAAAATATTTAGCTCCTAGGCTATTAGGCTCCTGTGTTAACTATTACCAAACCTATCAAATTTTAAATAGTAAATATGTTTTAAAATTACGGCCCTTTGCATTTAGTATAAAAAAGCGGAAAGATCCAATTTAGTGTTAGCCTTGGAGTTGTTATTATCCCATCGAATTCAAATAAAGTGCAAAGCTGAGACTCTTCAAGATGTAATACAACAAGATATTCAGTAAATGGATTGACAATTCGCTGAATCGAACACGAGTAGATGGATCTTATTTAGTCCCAAATTTAAAAAATGTTCCAACCTTTTTAATCAAGTTTTTACTGAAGATAAAATGTTCAAACATTTATACATAATTCACAGACAAAACAACAATCAATAAAATAAAATTATTTTGTAATTTTTAGTTAAAAAAAAAACAAATTTTTAAAAATTCTTTTTTTAATTTATGGGATATATTTATGAATGTAGTGTATCTAATCACTGATTATATATTTTATAAAAAATATTACCAAAATACCAATTTAATACCTATAAATTATTATAAAAATAATTTCCAAAAAATATTTTTTTTTGCATACAATTTTAGCTTAAACAGTTGTTCACGAAAAAAATCCACCTTTGTTGAGAATAGATAAAACGTAAGAGTAATAAGTAAACTAAATATTTGAAAATACTTTTATTAAATATAAATTTTTATGCAAGCATATGTATTTATTTAAAATTTAAGCAAATATAAACACCAAACACACTAGCTTGTACTAAACAAACTAAGTCTCTTTATTAGAACAAGGTTTTTTGCTTACAGCAAAAAATCTTCTCTATGATAACAACTGACTAATTGCTATGATTTTTAAGGGGATCTAGTTTCTAAATCTAGGTTTCGAAGTAGTGGATAAATTTATTTTTCTTGGCTCCCTCATCAGCAACATAGGAGGTAGCGAAGCCGAAATAAAGCGACGGCTAGCAATAGCAAGAACGGCCACTTCTAAACCGACACGCATATGGAAGGACACGTCAATTAGTAAAGCTACGAAAATCAGGCTGGTCTCTACTTTAATTTTCCCAATTGCATCAAACGCGGCTGAAACCTGGTCGATCAGACAATCGGACAGAAAGAAAATAGATGCATTTGAAATGTGGGTTTACCGACGAATGCTCCGAATATCATGGACGCAGACCAATGTATCGATCCTAGAAGAACTAAAAATCGAGGACAGACTGTCCAAGAGAATAAACCGGAAGTAAGTGCGGTATTTCGGGCACTTCTCCAGAAGACCGGATGCTTTAGAAAAGCTGGTGGTTTATGGTAAAGTCGACGGACGAAGGTCACGAGGAAGATCTTCAACCCGATGGGTAGACAAAATCACAAGCTTGATTGGACTCTCTCTGCATGAGGCCACAGAACTAGCCCAGAACAGAGAGGAGTGGAAAATTGCTATAAAAATGGTAGAAGCATAGTGCCACCAAACCCTTGTGAGAGTAATAGGATCGAGGAGAGAGTTTAATAAAATAATATACAACAGTTTCATGAAAATTTATTTTTTTAAGTTTTATTGTAAACTAGAGGTGACCCGTGCGAATACTTCGCACCGATAGCGGTTAGTAACGTAATATAATGAAGTAAAAATAAATAAATGTAAATATTTATGAATTTTAAATATTTTAATTTACAAAATAGGTACGAAATCAGTCTTATATTAACATTATTATCCTAGATGGTAACCGCGACTCAGTCTGCGTAAGATTAGTACTTCGTGTAGCTCATTTTCTTCTCCAAGGAATTCATCCATCTATCTTTATACCAAAATTTAATACTTATTCGTTTGCTAACATAGCTCGTCATACGAACTCGTTTATAACTTACACACATTTATATATTAATGATGCCTTTATCCCATTTATATAGTAAATAACTAAAATGTATCTTTTTTCAAAATATCATAATACACACTTGACACTGAAACTTAAAACTGACAGGTGTCAATTTAATTTAGTTTATTGCCAATTTGAAATTTACTTATGTCGGTTAAAAATTTATGTAGCTAATTTGATTTTAACTAATTTCATTTTTATTCTGATTTGATTGCTGCCAACATCAATACATACAAAACATACAAAATTAATTTAACATACATACATACGTACAGTCACGCCTTTTCCCCGTAGGGGTAAGCAGAAACCACTTTCTTCGACTTGCTATAGTTCTTGCACACATCTTTTGCTTCTTCTACTTTCATCAGTGCTTGTCGGTTGTTGGTACTCTTGAACTGGCCTTTTTTCAAAACAATGTCGGTCTAATCAAGATATATTCGCCGAGGTCGACCTCTAACGACTTGCTCATTCACACTTGCCTTATGAATCGTTTTGTCAATCTTCCTTCATCCATTATTTCTACGTGTCTAAACCATTTAAGGGTGTAGGGGTTGTGTCGGAGGGGTAGTACCTTTTGCTCTAGACGGTCACTCCAAGCGTCATCTTACTCAGTCATCTCTATAAACTATTCACGAGAATTATCACTACACGACTGGAAAACAAACTCGATTTTTACCAGCCAATAAAACAGGCCGGATTCCGCAAAGGTTTTGGAACAAATGACCACCTACAAAGCATCAAAACCCTGATCGAAAAATCAATAGAGTATAACAGACCGCCTGTCATTGCCTTTGTGGACTTCCACAAGGCCTTTGACACTGTTCAGATGAGTGCAGTTTTAAACTCCTTACAAAAATGTCGTGTCGACTATCGTTACACTAAGCTAATATACAACATATATAAGAATGCTACCATGATGGTAAGACTGAACGAAAACACCAACCTCATAAAAATAGGTAGAGGAGTGAGGCAAGGTGACGCTATGTCACCCAAACTGTTTACCACCATTTTGCAATACGCCTTTGGAATGCTTGAATGGAGCGGTAAGGGCTTGAATATAGATGGATTAAACCTAACAGACCTGCGCTTCGCAGATGATATAGCCTTGGTGTCCGACAGCCTACAGGATATTAAGATAATGCTGGAAGATCTTCAGGAGGTATGTGCTCGGGTTGGATTAAAAATTAATATATCGAAAACGAAATATATGACGAATCTGGTTCCTAGTGGAAATATTGTTATTGATGACGGGGAGGTAGAGTTGGTGGATAAGTACACATACCTTGGTCATGAGATAAAAATCTCGAGAGACAATCAAACATGTGAATTAAAAAGAAAAATTACGCTCTCTTGGGCTGCATTTGGCAAAATGAGGGAAGTGTTTAAGAGCAATCTCTCAATGTGTCTGAAGCGAAAGGCCTATAATCAATGCGTTCTACCGGTTATGACCTACGGAGCCGAAACTTTGACTCTGACAGCCACATCCGCTAAGAAGCTTGGAGTAGCCCAGCGTAGGATGGAAAGATCGATGCTTGGTGTGTCACTCCGTAACCATATAAGAAATGAAGACCTAAGGGCGAGAACAGGAGTCACGGATGTTATCTATCAGGTGGCAAAACTCAAATGGAACTGGGCTGGACATGTGGCCCGCATGACAGATGGACGATGGACAAAAAGGCTGCTCGAGTGGAGACCAAGGGCTGACAAGAGAAACAGGGGAAGACCTCCACGCGATGGACGGACGATATCAGAAGAATGACTACAAACTGGATGCAGAGCGTTCAAGACAGAAGACAGTGGGCAGAAATGAGGGAGGCCTATATCCTGCGGTGGATGCGACAGGCTGATTGATGATGATGATGATGATGATGAAACCATTTAAGCATTTCATTTTCTATCTTTGTAACCACATCTTCTTTTTCACCACAGCGTTCCCTAATCTCACTATTCTTCACTTTATCTAAGCGAGTTACTCCGTCTATACTTTTCAGTCTACTCATCTCCGCAGCGTTAATCTTACTTTCATGCTTCTTTTGCTAAACCCAACATTGACTACCATACATAAGTGTAAGAACCAGCAATCATTTATGCACAGTTGAACGTGCCTTTTTTGACACGTTCTGGCTGCTCATAAAGGTACGCAATGCTACATTTATTTGTTTTCCTGCCAACACCGTTCGCTCAATGTCACAGTCATACTTTTCGTTGCACATACTATTTTTTATTGTGAATGCGGAATAAACGCGACCATAAAACAGGGGTCCAGACCAAAAATATAAAATGAAATAAAAATATAAACTCAAATAATGTAAGTGTGCGTCAAGTAAACTTGTCGCACTCAAATAAGCCAACAGCTATTTTTCAAACGCAACAGCGTGCTCTAAGATACTACTTATCCCGCATGAATAATTAAAACAATAATTAGGTATTCATGGATTAAAGATACATCCGAACAATATATTAATTTCTGGTCGATTTGTTTTATTCGGTTGTTAACCGTGCCGAATCTACCGTACGGACTGTGTAATAATTGTTTTAAAAATAACCATAATACATAAGCGTTTCAAATAAAAATATTTTAGATAAAATAGATATGTTACGGAAACAAACTAGAAATGATACTGAAAATAAATAAACCGATTAATTTAAAATTAGAATTTATTAATTCTTCTTACTCTAAAATAAATACAATCTTTATTTATGAAAACAATTTTTACTACAACACAGAAATGTATCCATTAAACTATCATTAAATTTATTTATACATGCATACATACATAAAGTCACGCCTTTTTCCCATAGGGATAGGCACTTCCTTCCTTTTGCTACAGTTCTTACACACATCTTTTGCTTCCTCTACTTTCATCAGTGCTCTCATACATGCTCGTCGGTTGTTGTTGTTGTATATATATATATATATATATATATATATATATATATATATATATATATATATTTACATATTCTTGTTTAGTATACTGAAAACACTATAGCATATAAAAATTTTAAGGTCATCGGAGGTGAGGGGGTTCAACTGTATAATTACCAATTTTTTTTCTTAAATTTAAGTAGGTAGAAACTTAAAATTTTGTAATATTCGTGCACTCACAAAAGACTAACCACCGGTATTTTTTCAACATTCCTCTTACATTAAAAGGGGGTGAAATTAGTACCCCTTACCTAATTTAATATAATTTTTTTTTTCAAAATTTAGTTTTGTGTCATAAAAATATTAGTTAAAATCCCTGTTTATTTAAAACGTTTTTTAATTTTTGTTCCTGATCTTTTTTTCTTAGAACCAATATATTGGGTAAAAAAAAAAATAATAAACTACGTATTGAAAGTAGAAAACAGTAAAGATGCAAGAATAAAATACGATTCATAGTAAATGTTAAAAATGACCATCCCCAGCCAGAAAAAAAAATTAAAAATTACTTTTACTCACCACCTTTTAGGGGTGGGCTAAGGAAATTTCATTATAGGAAAGATCCATCATAACTTCATGCGGGCAATCACCTCCTGAATTTTTTCGCATGAATTCAAAAACACATTTGTATAAATGTTTTTATTAAAAATTATGTACTCACGTAATTTGGTTTCAATTGCTTTCATAGCTTAGATAGTTATAATGATCTTGTTGAAGTTTTATAGAGATGCAGAACTAAGGTTAACCGGAAAGAAAGTTTTTCATTAGAAGAGCTTTAAAATAAAATAAACACCCCAAAGTTCTTGGTATGCACAATATTTAGTGTCTTTAAAATAAAGGATTTGATTTTACGCTACAAAGTATCTGTGCTTTAAGCATAATGCAATATTTCAGTTCGTTTGTACCTGTTTAATTTTTTTATTTGAAAGCTTTATTAACGATAATGCTTAAAGGCATACTTTATGAATGCTCTCTTAACGACAAATTTAATGATCTCTTGAATTTGATGAAGTTTAAAATTAACTAAAACTTCTAAACTTCTTAAACGTTTAGACAACATAAAAATCAGGCTTTTTTGATAAAGACAATATGGCTTCATCAGCGTTACATTTGTTTGTTGAACTTCTACAATTCATTTAACAGGTGAAAATAACTGCTTCTTGAGTTTTAACAACTAAGTTCATTAAATACATTGGACTAAAAGTAGTTTATCTTTTGAAAAACTACAATTTGTTAAAATATTGTTTACATGTTAGAGTATAAAGTAAACACATACAGTGCGTTTTATTATTTTTACCTGTTTTGCTTGGATTATGACTGAAGAATGTTTTTAAATTTAGCGCAATTAATACCTATTTATTATCTTAATCTTCTAAACTATTATCGTAAAACAAAATGTTAGTCAAAGTTTATGAATAATTTCCATTAATTAAAAAAAACTGGTGCGTAGAGTCCCTACGCGCAGATGAAGTGTTACTTCACACAATGAAAATCATTCAATTCTTCTCTTTCTTTTTATTTCCCTATCACAGTAACGCAACTGTCTCCGAAGTCGACTAAAAAGTTTCACTTCAAAAAACAACATGTTTATCTAGTAATCATAAGTATTTAAAAAAATTTAAGTAATTTTTAAAGAACTTAAATTTATTTTATGATAGTGTGTTAACAAAAATAGACTAATTTGTATCTTTTTATAACGAGTGAAAAATACAATAAATAAAAATTGTTTATAACCATTCTGATAATCTAAATTCACCAAGTTTGTGTTCGGTTTTTGAAGTGACACTTCTTAGTCGAATTATAAAACGATAACTGTTTAACGCTCGCTTAGCCGGTCTATAGCATATTTCACGAATATACGGTGGTAACGGATTATCTTTAGAAACTTGGTAACCAGTATTCAACTGTACATTTAAAAAGTACGAAAGTAATTTCCCCTAATATTTTTAAACAAATTTCGTAGGTAACGAATTTTATTTTATAAGAGACTTCTTGTTTGGACATTTGGTGTTAATATTTTTATTTGTTAGCATGGTTAATTTTGCAACCAACTCTGTTCTTAATGACTTTATTTATTGTTCATAATAAGAAAGGTAGGTAATCCAAACAAATTTCACTAATTTACTAAGCTATTAAACTTTAATTAGGCTTGTTGATTCTGTTCTTTAAAGTCCTCCAAGTAACTTTTAGCAACAGCAGTTGATTTCCAGCCTCCGAGACGTTTTATGTTAGTTATCCCTTTACCTGAATCTGCTAGAAACGTAGCCGAAGAACATCTGAAACTGTGATCTGTGTAACGTTCTGGGTTAGGTAGCGATCTCTTTCGGCACCTTACCAAATTTGTTCACGCCTACCCACTAAACAGAGTTTTAAGTGTCTTCAGATATAAAGTAGGATCTTAAAATATGGTTTTTCGAATCGCAAATTTTTACAATAAATAGGATTCCTTTATATTAAATATCGTCGAGCTAAATTTACATGGGTTCCGCTCGTAATGAGCACCGCCCAGAGCAAAAATGGTACTCACTTTAATCACAAGATATATCTCATCAGGGGCTAGCATAAACTTTGATATATCTTTTTCGTTAAAAATCTGCGCTTTCTGTGTTTGAAAACCAATATGTTTTTTTTAGGAACGATGTCAACTCATAAAACTTGCTTATGTCTAGGTTTTGTTTTATTTTAACTAAACATTTTACCATCGAGTAACGCGACCGTAAGGTATTGGATTTCAATACCTTACTCAGTTCAAAGTTTAAAATTGAATGTATTGTTACGGTTTGTGAAGTCCATCCCTGTTGCTTTGAGGCGACAGCGCTTTGATCACAATGAAAAAAAACTGTTTTGTTTTGTAACAAAAAACGCCCGATATTTTACAAAAAGAATCTTCTCGTTGGTTCCTTGTTTTGTTTCCTTTGTTTGCCAATATAAAAAGGAATGTCGTCGATCGAGTTTTTAGGTTTTTGAAGTTACGCTTTAAAGTCGTGTCAACTAACTAAGTTACCAAAGAATAAAGAAAATAAAACACAAAATGAAAAATATTTATAACTAATCCAAAGACAGAATCTACAACCCAAAATTAAGAAGTTGTCACTTTAGAGCCAATACCGAAAAAGATCTGTTCTTACAATAAGAAATAAAGCAAAATTATGTTTGGAGAAATAATGTTGAAAAATACAAGCCACGTCGGCTCATAAATATCCAAAACTAAAGATTAGTCAAAATGTAAGACTAAAAGTACCTGGAATTTACAAAGCTAAAACTGACCCTAAAAGCATTATTGCAGTTGTAATCGATGTTAGAGACAACTCTTTTTATCCCCTGGTTACCAACATCGGAGTACTAAAGCAGCTTTGTACACGAAACCAATCTACCTTATGCCTGAAAGAAGTTGAAAAAGTTGACAAAAAAAGAGAAGTAAGTCATCTAGAAAATGTCATAAAATTCTCTATAACCGGACGGCAAAGGTTCAAGTGCAACTGCCTTGAAGAAGAAGTGCGCTTGCAAGTCATCAGGATTACGTTGTAATTCCAAATGCCATAATAGTTCACCATGTTGCAACAAGAAAAATCTTTTTTTTTTAACTTTTACTAATAGGAACGTTTAGCTCACACGTACCTAGCCAAATTAGTTGTTAATAGTAAGTTTTTTTTCGCATTTTATTTGTCCAAATCATGTTTTAACACTTAACTAATAATAATGATTGTACCAAATAACGAAATGATTATTAAAAAACTGTTGAACTTACTAAGCCAAAGCAGGTGTATAACTAGTGAGATGTAATTTTTATTTGTGTTATTTTTTCTGCATTTAATTTTTTTAAAGCATGTTAAACATGTTTTAAGATTTGACTAATAACAATAATAACTATAGTAGGTAATGTTAAATAAATAGTTTTTGATTATTAACTGCATTGTTTTACTATGAAAACTAACATTTAATAGTATCTGTGGTAAAACCTAAGATTGATCGACTGAATGAGATTAAAGTCAAAAATCGATAATTATTATAGAACAATTTGGACTTTTACCGGTGAGACTTGCTAAATCTTAGGATTTACCGGTAAATCCTAAGATTTAACGCAGTTCGGGCTTTTACAGTAACATATACTTTAATGAATACACATAAAACAGTTCATAAAAGATATATTGTTGACACGCTTCTAGCGAAACATGACATGTTTACCACCATAACATCTGGAGCTAAACCCCGTTTAAAAAATATGGGCACTAGTAAAGAATGAAATAGCAGACTATAATGTCTCATTCATACTAGCTGATGTGCGGCAGCTAACAGAAGAAAAATTTTTCCAAGTGATACGAGGGCAGTTTGATAAGTCAGTGACTTTTTGTTTTTCCCGCGCAGTTACTCCAAATGCAACAGTGCTGCCGTCAACTATAATCTATCAGTGGGCAACTTTCTAATTTTGAGCAAGCTACGTCGTGCAGTTGGTGTTTGATAGCCGTTCAAAGCAGACAACCTCGTGAATTTTTACGAAAATGAAAAAAAGTGAATTTCGTGTGCTGATTAAGCATTACTTTTTACGTAAAAAATCCATCACTAAAACTAAGAAGGAAAGACTTGATAAATACTACGGGGACTCGGCACCATCAATTTCAATGGTTAAAAAGTAGTTTACAGAGTTCCGTTGTGGTCGTACCAGCACTAGTGATACCGAACGTCCAGGTCGCCCAAAAGAAGTGATCACGCCGGAAATCGTCGATAAAATCCATGAAATGATATTGGATGATCGAAGAATGAAAGTGCGTGAGTTGGCTCATGCTGTGGGTATCTCAACTAAACGGGTACATCATATTTTATACGAATATTTGGACATGAAATAATCGAAACAGTGGGTTGCTCGGGTGAACGTGGACCAAAGAAGGCGAAAGAGAGTCTGTCAGCCAACAAGGTCATAGCCACAGTTTTTTGGGATGTACGCAGTGTCATTTACATCGATTACCTCAAGAAAGGTACGATCACCGGCGAGTATTATTCAAAGCTTTTGAACAGATTCGACGTTGATTTGAAGCAAAAACGGCCGCATTTGGCTAAGAAGAAGAAAGTGCTGTTCCATCAAGACAATGCACGTGTGCACACTTGTCTAGTCACGATGGCCAAAATCCACGAATTGGGATACGAACTGCTACCCCATCCAGCATATTCTCCAGATTTAGCCCCCTGCGACTATTTTCTGTTTCCAAACCTAAAGAAATGGCTGGGTGGTAAGAGATTTGAGTCGAATAAAGAAGTCATTACCGAAACAAACGCGTATTTTGAGAGCTTTGAAAAAACCTATTATATGGAGGGTATAAAAAAATTAGAAAAACGCTGGACTAATTGTATCGAGCTAAAAGGTGATTACGTAGAAAAATAAAATGTTTATTTGCGGAAAAAAATTTGTTTTATTCAAAAAGTCACTGACTTATCAAACCGCCCTCGTAATTCACGAATGGCAAAACATTTGCACTCACGTATAGAGGATTGAAGATACCATTGAGAATGAATCGGAAGAATGTCTGACACCGAAACAGAATATGATTTATATGATTTCGATTCATCATCATCATCATCATCACTCAGCTATAGTAGTCCACTGCTGAACATAAGCCTCTCGTTTATTTTGCCACTCTGCTCTATCTTGAGCCATTTGTATCCAATTACCACAGATTCTTTTGATGTCATCGGTCCATCGTGTGGTCATCGGTCCATCGTGTGGGGGGGAGCCCTCTACTACGATAAGCTTCGTGCCTCGGACGCCACTCCAATAGTTTTTTAGACCATCTTCCGTCAGTTCTTCTAGCTACGTGGCCAGCCCAGTTCCACTTTAAAGTTGTTATTTTTTCGATTACATCTATAACACCTGTTCTTTGGCGAATAATCTCATTTGGTATTCGGTCTCTGAGGGAGATACCCAGAATAGCCCTCTCCATCGCCCGTTGGGTGACATGCAGTTTCTTTGCTGACTTTTTTGTAAGCGTCAATGTTTTGGCTCCGTATGTCATCACTGGTAATATGCACTGATTGTATACTTTTCGTTTTAGACTGATGGGAATATCCGACTTGAAAACATACTTTAATCTTCCAAAGGATGCCCACCCCAAGCCTACTCTCCGGAGAAGTTCGCACGTCTGGTTGTCCCGTCCTATTCGGATCTCATGACCCAAATATTTGTAGGCGGTGACCTGTTCAATAGATTTGCTTCCAATAGTTATGTTTTTACTGGGGACTAGGTTTGTCATGACTTGCGTCTTTGCAAAGTTAATTCTTAGGCCAACTTCCCTTGAAGCATTGTATAATTTTTCCAACATCATGGACGCTTGATCTATACGGTCGGTGATAAGGACGATATCGTCTGCAAATCTTAAGTTATTTAATCTTTCACCGTCTATATTTAGGCCCATTTCCCCCCAGTCGATTTTCTTACAGACATATTCGAGCAGTGTGGTGAACAGCTTTGGAGAGAGGGTATCTCCTTGACGTACACCTTGTTCTATTCGGAATGTTCTTGTGTTTTTATGTAATCTTACACACGCCGTTGCTTTCTCGTATATAACCTTAATCAGTGCAATGTACCTGTAATCAATTCTGCATTCTGTTAATGATTTGAGCATATGTTGTTGGCTGATTGAGTCAAAAGCTTTTTCATAGTCTACGAAAACAAGGATGAGAGGTTTATTATATTCTGTTGATTTTTCTATAAGGGTCTTGATTGTATGTAAATGGTCATTTGTACCGTACCCTGCTCGAAATCCTGCCTGTTCTTTCGGCTGGTAAAAATCTAATTTTGGAGTTAGGCGTTTAGCAATGATCTTCATAAATAGTTTATACAAGTGGGATAGGAGACTAATGGGTCTGTAATTTGCTAGATTACCAATGTTCCCCTTCTTGTGCATTATTACTATAGTGGCGTTGTTCCACTTTGAAGGTGTTACTCCTTGATGTAGAAATTCATTAAATAATTTACATAGGGCTTTAATAAATATGTGTCCACCTTCCTTTACTGCCTCTATAACAATTTCGTCTTCTCCTGGTGACTTATTATTCTTCATCTCAGACACCGCCTTTCTTACTTCACAGTAGGTTATGTCTGGTACATTTTCAGAGCCCTGGTTCAGTATTCTTGGGATTCTTGGGATGATTTCGATTGCCAACCAATAAATTAAATTTATTATAAATGCCATATTAATAAAATTGTTTTATTTTAACTTTTTATGTAAGTACCTACTTATTGTTTTCTTATTTACCTACTCAAAATATTTTTACCTATTTCATAATAATTTCTACAAAAGTAATCTTCAACCCGACTTTGACTCTATATTATTTTCTCTTATCGATTAATTGAGTCATTGTTGTCGGTTTTTACTTCATAGTATATTACATTTGCCAGTACAGCTCATTTCATCAATATACGACGGTATCTGATTAGTCACCGAGTCATCGACTTAACAGGCGTACTGTGTTAACAGGTACATTAGTAAATTTCCCTTAGATTTAAACCCGAACATTTTTTGCTTATTATTATGCTTTTGTCGGAAGGTTTTATTTTTATTTTTTGCTTTATTTTAAACAGAAATCTTTGATAAAGCTCTCCATGAGTTTTTTGGTTAGAAAAAGGCACATATTTAATTATGTTAAAAGGGAATTCAACAAAAATAATTTATCGGTACCAATTAAATAAATATGTTTAAGCATGTAGTACTTACGGTATTACCAAGCATCAGATTTATAGTCATCATAATCGGAATCACTGACGTTACTATTCTTATTCGGATTGCAAATAAAAACAAGATTAACTGCTTCGATGCGGTTTTCACGAACCCACCATTCCTCTATTAAAATGTCACATTTTTTCTAAATTTCAGGAGTAGCAGTATTAAGTGCTCATTGCCAGGTTACCAAAACATCCTTATCACTGTAACCATTAGATCCAATGTGATTGTCATAAGTTTTGCATATTCCCCAAATATACTTGAATGGGATTAAATTGGCAATGATAAGGAAAAAGTCTTAAAACACGATGTCCATAACTAAGTGTAACTTGATACACTTTGTAAATTTTTTTTTCATGCCTTTTAGCTATCGATAATAATTCCGACTTAAAGCAATACTGTGGAAATGCAATATTTTTGTTCGTTAACCATTCTTTTTTTTATGTACCGTCCAGGAGCATTATCTAATACAATGACAGATGGTTCATGTAACGATGGTAATAGTTTCTCTTTTAACCATTTCACAAACATCTCTGTATCCATATTGTCATGATAATCGGCCGATTTTAAATTTGACGAAAATAAAAGATCCGCCCCTTCAACAAAATCATGCTTCTTACCTGCACAATAATGTGTCTTTTTCCTTTACCGTCGGTGTGTTTTATAAACTTTATATTATCATCCTACCAAATTTTTTTTGTTCTACGTTTAGCAAAAATCAAAGTTTCTTTCAGATAAACAAATAAAGAGCATTCTTGTTTACAGTAAGTATTAACATTGTAACCTTTATTTTATCGCGCTGTAATTCTGTCGTTTTTGACACCAAGTGTGATGTTTACTAAGGAAAGTGAACAATTTAGGGAAAATTTCGATATTTGAATATGTTTTTACTATACTCCTCAATTTTTGTTTACCTGGCTGCTACTCCAAGTAGTCTGGAGGGTGAAGCTGTTCTGGCAGCAAACCATGTTATTGTTTGTGATATCAAAGAAAAAAAGTATGATAAGTGGATTATCAGAAACAATTTGCTCTGCTGGTCAAATTAACAATAACAAATTATAAGTTATAGAAAGATAGCTTTATTAAACATAAAAAAATACAACCTAATAAACAAGTAAAAATATCAAATATGAACATGAATAAAGTAAAAATATAAACAAAGCAAAACTATTAAGTATTTTTTTTTAGGTACTTAAATATTAAAATTACATAATAATACATAATAATAATACATAAACATAATAATTTGGTACCTTAACTATTAATTAAATGGTTTAATACATTTTTGTAAACAGAATAAGGCTTGTAGAAGATTTTATATTTTTAGGTAGACTGTTATAATAAATGAATCCTTTAAAAGTTAGTGTTTTAGTATTAAATGTTTTAGTTTGATTATTTACATATAAATTATTTCTTATTCCAGTATTATATTGATGCATTTGATTATTGAAAATTGCAAATTTGTTAAAATATGAAGGTAAAGGATTATGTAGCATTTAGTAAAGATATACCATAGTTAAATATGTCAGTCTACTTTCTATAGGTAACCACACTAGAGTATTTAGCATTAAGGATATTCGAGTATACCTTCTACATTTTAAAATAATCCTCATTGCGCGATTCCGTAGTTTCTGTATAGTTCTCTATTTATTTAAATCGGACGTATACATAAGAGTGGGATAATATTCGAAATTCGGTTGAATAATAGTTTTACTTTGTCGTTGTCAATTTTTATTTCTAATTCCTAAATCTTATTCTCTGTATTTAAAAGGTGTAGTAATTATCATAGCCTTTGTTTTATTAACATTTAGTTTTAATTTTTAAGTATTTAGCAATATTGTTTAAAGAATTATAATCTTCACACAAATGCACGTTTCCAGGTAAATAAACACAAAGCAATCATACTTGCTGGTCCGTGATATTAATGCGAGTTTATTCCGCCAGATAGCGTATTGCTTAGCATTTAAACTCCATAATTTTTTAAACATCGTTACTAGACGATTTTAATGTCGGTACCCACTACAATGATGACCCAGGATTACTAATTAACTTTTTAGAAATCTAACAAAAAATCTAAAAAAAAAATAAATCAACAAGCCAAATTAAAGCTTAATAGTTTATTTAATTGGTGAAATTTGTTTCTTGCTCTTATTATGTACAATAAATAAAATCATTAAGAACAAATTTGGATGCAAAATTAACCGTGGTAACAAACAAACAAGAAGTCCCTCATAAAATAAAATTCGTTACCTACAAATTTGTTTACAAATATTAAGTGGAGTCGGATCGTCTTTCACTATCGCAGATTTTCAAGCTTCGTTTCAATTAGCAACAGAGAGTACGGTTTTCACTGGAGAAACATTCGCTATATGGAAAGCATTGAAGTACATAAATATTAAACAAATTGGAAAATGTCTCATTTTAACAAAGTCCATGAGTGCTCTTCTGGCAATAAATTAATCAAACACCCAAAATCTTATTAAACTTTTCATCAAACAAGAGCTCAATGTACTCAAACAAAACCAAGCAGTGATTAGATTTATATGGGTCCCATTACATGTGGGTATCCCAGGAAATAAAAGAGCAAATCAACTGGCGAAAGCAGCCATCTTAAATCCATTGACTGCAACTGAACTCAAAATAAATCACATTGACCTAAAATCTTTCTACAAACAAGAAATAACCAACAAGTGGCAACATCAATGGTATAATTCCGCATCTAAGCTAGCAGAAATAAAAACATCAGTACTCCCATGGAAAAATACCCCCAAAAACAGAAGTCACCAAGTTATCCTGACACGTTTGCGACTGGGACATACCCGCTTAACACATGGATACCTCATAACAGGTGGTGACAAACCATCATCACATCATCACATCACACAAACAATGAAAGACATACTAGGTGAAAATTATGATACCAAACAATTTATAGCTTTCCTCAAAGATATACACATTTTTCAACATATATAAATTAATTTTAAATATTCTATACTAATCCTGTCCCCCACCTTATTTCTTTTACACATCAACGACCTCTTGAAAGACACCACGAACCCCATTTACAGTTTCGCAGACGATAGCACACTTGTCTCAACTTTCACATCCCATCGATCACTTTCGGTGAATGATACAAATAGACACAGGCAGAAACAGGTTGATTCCATCAATAGAGATCTTAAATCAATCGTCGAGTGGTGAACTAACAATCTTGTTCAGTTCAACGCCCAAAAAACACAAAGTGCCACGTTTTCCAAGAAAGTGAATTCCTCAAATCATCCCATCACAATGTCCGGAAATACCCTTGAACCAAGTCCCTCCATCTCTATTTTGGGAGTCACGGTGTCCAATAATATGTCTTGGCATGACCATGTTGCTAACATCGCAAAGTCGGCAAGCCAGAGGCTAGGTTTTCTGTGGAAAGCCAGAAAGTTTTTTACTCCTGATCAACTGTTGACGACGTACAAGGCTCAAATCCGACCTCTACTGGAGTATTGCTCGCACATTTGGGGTTCAGAACCAAGGCATTCTCTTCGTCTTCTAGATTCCATTCAGAAAAGAGCCATTCGCTTGATAAACAACTCTCACAGATACCCTTCACCCTCTAGAACAATGAAGAAGAGTTGCAGACCAGTCATTGCTCTACAGATATTTCCATGGCAGATGCTCCAGAGAAATAAAAACTCTTGTACCACCATTGGCCACATTCGGCCGAAGAACTCGGCACGCTGATCAGTCTCACACATTTACTCTCAAGCTTGACACTACAAGGACCAATCTTCATCAAGAATCCTTCTTTTACAGGGCTGCTACGGAATGGAATAAGCTTCCAAAATCAGTTTTTCCAGAGAACTATGACCTGCAATCATTTCCTTTCTATAATTCCTTCCCCTTCTAATAGTCGCAGTGCGGGCCGTCCGCGGCCTACACGATAGGTCTACCCTTTTTGCGGCTATTTTCATAAAAAAAAACTATCTGTATTATGCCGTTGCTAATAACCCTAGCGGTTGATGCAACTTTTTTTAATTAAAAAATATTAAAGGAATATACTTTCGTAGTTTTAAATGTAGAGTTGAATACTGGTTATCGAATTTCGAACGATAATCCGAAACCACCGTATATTCGTGAGATATGCTATACGTTGCTACGCTTTCATATTTTTAAGATAAAAGACGGTAAAAAAATCCACAAGTTCTACCTAGCTGACTTAGTGTCGGTGTTTAGTAATAAAGCATTGCATAACCAAACTATTCGTTATTTGTAATGCGGATCTAACGTGTTTATGTTAATTTTAAAAATGATACAAGGTTACTGGGAACGGTTTGCCAAAAAACATTATTTTCCAATGAAACGTAAATGCTAATTAACCCAACAATACGCGTGTTGATTTGTCTAGACAACGAAGAACATACATATTTTAAAAACAAATACGTTATAATTTTAAAATTTATATTACCTTTTACAAAATTACACAACAATAAAGGGTAGGCCGTAAGTCTTTGTTTTGCCTAGCGCAGTGGTAGTGGTTATTAAATTTACTAGTGTGTAGTACCCAGTTGACACTAGTTGTTTGTTGTTATCTGAGAACAATACATAAAAAGTTAACTTCAAAGTATCGTGTATTTTACAAACATAGTAAAAACATAACAATAATAAATTACAATAAAGTTGTGATTTGTTTGCAAAACGTTTTCCAAACATGCAACCTTTGTCTCGACACGGTATAATCGCAAGTTACATTTAAGATTTAAAGAGACTGGGTTAGTAGCGACGCTAAGTGGGCCAAAGTCTGTGACTACAAAAGAGAATCTTAATGTTCTCGCGCAATTTTTTGTGGTATCGCTAGCTTAATCTCAAAGAAAAGCATCCAGAGAGTATGAGTTCAGAAAAGTCTGCATTTAAGACCATTTAGACCTAAATGAATATGATACGGAACATGAAATTCCGTAAATTGTACAAAATTCGACAAAAAATCGATCCCAACTATAACAAAACCATTTTTAAAACAACAAAGCGACTAATACGATATTATGTCCTACCAGTGCTGTTCTATGGTGTGGAGACATGGACATTAAATAAATCAGACACTCGAAAATAACCCAAATAACCCTTGTCTATTATTTTTAGGGTTCGAATTTATATTCAACACATTTATTTATAAACTTTTCTCTAAAATTTATGTAAACTAGTGAACACAATAACAAAACTTAGATACAGACTAACTTCCGCGATCGGCGGTCGAATATTTACATACGACGATATTGTTCAGTAAAAACTCGAAAGTTTCATCGCGTATTTGAGATCGTTCCATCGAAAATTCGTGATTTGACCTGGTGCGCTGAAATATTCTCGCCATAGGCTGTGACGTCACCGTACCGGCCACTTCGCTTACGTAGCATATGTTATTGGCGTATCGCAAGATCGCTACAATCCTACCTACATAAATTTTCATTCCTGAACTGGTAAACTCAACTTGGTTTAAAGATTTGTTGTGAACAATATAAAGTAACTTAATGAACCCCATTTACAGTTTCGCAGACGATAGTACACTTGTCTCAACTTTCACATCCTATCGATCACTTTCGGTGGATGATACAAATAGACTTAGGCAGGAACAGGTTGATTCCATCAATAGAGATCTTAAATCAATCGTCGAGTGGGGAACCAACAATCTTGTTCAGTTCAACGCCCAAAAAACACAAATTGCCACGTTTTCCAAGAAAGTGAATTCCTCAAATCATCCCATCACAATGTCCGGAAATACCCTTGAACCAAGTCCCTCCATCTCTATTTTGGGAGTCACGGTGTCCAATAATATGTCTTGGCATGACCATGTTGCTAACATCGCAAAGTCGGCAAGCCAGAGGCTAGGTTTTCTGTGGAAAGCCAGAAAGTTTTTTACTCCTGATCAACTGTTGACGACGTACTTGGCTCAAATCCGACCTCTACTGGAGTATTGCTCGCTCATTTGGGGTTCAGCACCAAGGCATTCTCTTCGTCTTCTAGATTCCATTCATAAAAGAACCATTCGCTTGATAAACAGCTCAACTCTCACAGATACCCTTCACCCTCTAGAACATAGAAGAATAGTTGCAGACCAGTCATTGCTCTACAGATATTTCCATGGAAGATGCTCCAGAGAAATAAAAACTCTTATACCACCACTGGCCACATTCGGCCAAAGAACTCGGCACGCTAATCAGTCTTACCTATTTACTTGTAAGATTGACACTACAAGGACCAATCTATATCAAGAATCCTTCTTTTACAGGGCTGGTACGGAATGAAATAAGCTTCCAAAATCAGTTTTTCTAGAGAACTATGACCTGCAACTTTTTAAAAAGCGTGTCCACAATCATTTCCTTTCTATAATTCCTTCCCCTTCTAATAGTCGCAGTGCGGGCCGTCCGCGGCCCACACGATAGGTCTACCCTTTTTGCGACTATTTTCTTAAAAAAAAAAAAATTAAGAACTTAAAAGGAAAGACAAAGAGTTAACGAAAATGTTTCCTGGTATAACAGCCTGTGTTCTGGGAAAAAAAACCTTATTAACCGCGATACCAAGCACTCTTCTCTTAAATCATTAAAGTTTTGTCAAAACTTTTTGCAAACCTATACCAGTAAACATCATGTGCAAATTATATCAAGTTAAATTCTCGTTTTAAAGAGTTTAACAGCATTACACTAATAGTGCAATTTATTAATTAAGCCTTGACGGAAATTAATATTGACCAATTTGCCTCTTGCGTTATGCACCAGTTTCGCAAAAATAGGGCTACAACAGAAATACACTTCAAAATAGTGTAGCCTTAAAATTTCATCTTATCTCATCTATAGCGTAACAACCTAGGGTGGGTTTTAGCTGCCTTCATCTATCACGGTCATCTGCGGTTTCCTGCCATCTATTTTGCTCGACTTTCAGAGTTGAGAAGTCTTTCTTTACGTTGTCCCGCCATCTCAATTTGGGCATTCCTAGCGGCCTCTTTTCTTGAGGTGTCTCTTTCCATACCGATTTAATGAGGCTTGTGTTCAGACTCTTTTGAACGTGGCCTATTATCTTAGCTATATTAGCCTATTTGCATTTATTTCTTTTATTATATCTGGGCTGGCATACAGCTTGGCTAATTCAGTGTTAGTTTGTGTTCTGTGTCTGCCTGTGTCTGGGTCGCGACAGTGGCCGCATAACGGGATTGTTTGACTTGGCAAATTTTAGTATTTAAAATTAAGATTTACAATTAAATACAATATGTTGAAAACTAACTTCAAATACGTGTTACTTCTTTTTAGATTGTGTAGAGTATGCGTGGAGAAACCTTAAAATCAGAAGCACGACAATTGGAGAAATGGACAATGGAGAAATGAAATGGGGGACTTTTGGAACCATTATCATATGTACAATAGGTAGGTTACTTTTAAGATAAAATTACATACCTAAGTAATATCATTATACTCCTTATAATATTTTAGAGAGTTGCCATTGCGCTTAAGATATCACGTACAACGGTGTATAACATAAAAAGGAAAGAGAATAATGCCGTTTTATCCTTTCCAGGCAAAAGTAGGCTTCGACTAAACAGAAAAACTACAGATTTGCCTGAAGGAACAAAAATGGCTGTACAAGATAAATTGTATGATATATATATATATATATATATATATATATATATATATATATAAAGAAAGTAAGTATAATTTTTAAAAACTGCAATTTAAGAAATATATTTCCTTTTATTTTTTTTTCAAACAATGTATTATGCAATATTTTCATTTTATAAAAACATGTCACCCATAAGTCAATAGACAATGAATCAAGAATCAAAGAAGTGTTTTCAGTTAAAAAATGATCATTAAGTATTTTATTAAATATATTGGCAGAGATGGATGTAGTGATGAGAAGGTATTAAGTATGTGGAATAAGGCATTGCAGAAGTGTAATGCTGACGCGTGGACCAAGTGCGTGGAACACACTGATTCAGTCATAAAAAAATTGAACCCATAATTATAAATATTGGCGATGGCTCTGACTCTAAAAGCGATTAAATATAAATTTATTGTTTTTATGTGAATTGTATTATTAATATACGTAAATTATATTCAAATAAACTTTTTAAAAATAACCAAGTCCTTTCTGATGTGATTATTAGATTTTTTATACATACATGCATACATAAAGTCACGCCTTTTTCCCATAGGGGTAGGCAGAGACTACTTCCTTCCACTTGCTTCGGTTCTTACACACATCTTTTGCTTCCTTCACTTTCATCAGTGCTCTCGTAAATGCTCGTCGGTTGTTGGTACTTTTGACCTGGCCTTTCTTCAAAACAATGTTGATCTGATCCAGATATGTTCTCCGAGGTCGACCTCTACCGACTTGTCCATTCACACTTGCCTTATAAATTTGTTTCGTCAATCTTCCTTTATCCATCCTTTCTACGTGTCCAAACCATTTAAGCATTCCGAGGTATAACCTCTAGCGTTTAGAGTAATACTTTAAAAAACCACATGGTAAAATGCACATAAGTATAATCAAGGAAAATACGTCAAACAAAAGCTAGCAACCAGTGAAATTATTCTTAAGATACAGGAGGTTTTAAACTGTAAGCTCCATGTATTAAAGTTAAAAATATATTATCGATGACACGTGTTTGTTTCATTTACTGTGAAAATGGAAATTTACGGCGATAAAAGGCAGTAAACCAGTTAGCCTACAGTAGTAAAAAGACAGATCGAGCCAGCGATTACTGAGTTATCGAAGGATTCAACATCTCTACGCAATAAAACGACGCCGTCCAAAAGCAAGGAAGTCAGCAAGCAATAGAGGTTCCGGCGGTTAAGCTGCCCACACCTCAGAGCATTTTCTACAGCTTACTACATTCATACATTCCTGGAGGTCGGCGCCAGCGCGCAGTTGTATATTTTCCGAAAAAGGAGTTTTGGTATAAAGGTTTTAAAATGACATTTTTTATTAAAAGGGAACCTACATTTACTCTTGTTAAACAACGAAAAACACTTACTAAGCAATTCGGATAACAGTAATGAGAAAGACAAAAAATAAAAGCGTACTCAGTTGGATCAAAATATTAATGTACATAAATAGGTTATGAAAATAAATAAATTAAAAACAATTTATTTAAAACAAAAACTTAACAAAGAAACGTGCTTTGACTAAATATTACGCAATTAAACTTTTCACATTTGAAAACATTTTTTAAAAATATCTCCAATTCCGACATAAAAATTACCTGATCATTACTAATATATAATGAGTTGCATTACCACCACCAAAAAACTAAACAGTTTTATTATTTAATTAAAAAAATTTCTGTAAAATAATAAATTAAAAAAAAAAAATTTAAAAATTCAATTGTGCAAGTACATATAAGAATACTAATTAATTATGTTTAAGTGATTTTCTTTAACATTATCCGTATATTAGTATATTATTATTTATAGTTTATCCAAGTTTCATTTTGTTTTCAAATAAAAGATAAAGAGTTGTAAATCGATCAATAGGTTATTTGCACTCGTAAATAACAGAATGTGTTGGACTTTAAAAAAGGAAAATACAAATAGTCACAAATCATTAAACATGCAGATGTAACTTTGGCATTGTTGTATCGGAATATACTTGCACCTAGGCTAGGGGAAGTATCGTGTTTCACTTACTTACATCCCACACCATAGCGGATAGGAATGGTTTCAGCAATATTGCCAACTTTCGTTTAGTAATTTTCTCTGATTTTGTAATCATTAACAACAGAAATAACATAAAACCACGTTGTATTTAAATAAAATTCACCAGTAAAATGTAGATTTTTCTAACATATATTTATTTCAGATAAAAGTAAATGTAATGGCCCGCACTGTGACTATTAGAAGGGGGAGGGATTATAGAAAGGAGATGATTGTAGACCAGCTTTTTGAAAAGTTGCAGGTCATAGTTTTCTGGAAAAACTCATTTTGAAGGACTCTTAATGAAGATTGGTCCTTGTAGTGTCAATCTTGAGAGTAAATGGGTTAGACTGATCAGCATGCCAAGTTCTTCGGCCAAATGTGGCCAGTCGTGCTATAAGAGTTTTTATTTCTCTGGAGCATCTGCCATGGAAATATTTGTAAAGTAATGTCTGGTCTGCAACTCTTCTTCTATGTTCTAGTGAGTGAAGGGTATCTGTGAGAGTTGAGCTGTTTATTAACCGAATGGCCCTTTTCTAAATGGAATCTAGAAGACGAAGAGTATGCCTTGGTGCTGAACCCCTAATGTGCGAGCAATACTTCAGTAGAGGTCGGATTTGAGCCTTGTACGTCGTCAACAGTTAATCAGGAGTAAAAAACTTTCTAGCTTTCCACAATAAACCTAGCCTCTGTCTTACTGACTTTAAAATGTTACCAATATGGTCATGCCAAGACATGATATTAGACACCGTGACTCCCAAAATCGAGATGGAGGGACTTGATTTAAGGGTATTGCCGGACATTGTGACGAAATGATTTGAGGAATTCACTTTCTTGGAAAACGTGGCGCTTTGTGTTTTCTGGGCGTTGAACTGAACAAAATTGTTGGTTCCTCACTCGACGATTGCTTCAAGATCTCTATTAATGGAGTCTATTTGTATCATTCACCGAAATTGATCGATATGATGTTAAAGTTGAGACAAGTGTGCTGTCGTCTGCAAAACTGTAAATGGGGTTTGTGGTGCTTTTCAAGCTGTCGTTGATGTGTAAAAGAAATAGGGTGGGGGACAGGATGGAACCCTGGGAAACCCCAGCATTGGTTTTTAACGCATCAGAAGAAATACCGTTAACTGCCACATATAAAGAGCGTTCTTACATGAAGCTCATGAGCTATTGGCGCAGTTTGATTGGGAGACCGTAGGCAGATAATTTGTATATACAGTAATGAAACTGCCTTCAAAAATCGATGTTTATTTTTGTACGTCTTGAAGTTTGCTTTGATTTTGGTAGATTATGAGTTGTATAAAGGCATTTGTTTTCGGCTTGTATTCTACAGTTAACTTCTTTTGTCCCATCAGTGTCTTCTGATAGTGTGTTTCCAAAATATTCGAATTTTTTAACCCGTTAAAGTTATAGTCACCCATTGTAATGTTTTGACCTACAGTTTTTAGCATTTCTGATGGCATGTCTCAGAGAAACATTAAAAAGCAGTGGTGATAGGGCATTACCCTGTTTAAGGCCGTTGATTATATCGACTATATGTATATATAAATGTATTCTGAAAATGAATTTAGTTATCTATACATATAAAATGCTTTGTCCTGAATGACTGACTGACGTATCAACGCACAGCCTAAACCGCTGATCGTAGAGACCTGAAACTTGGAGGGTGTGTTCTTTGTATGTCGTAGGCATTCGATAAATAAGAATTTTCAGAAATTTTGCCCCTAAGGAGGTGAAAAACGGTGCAAAAACTGTAAGGGACAACGTGATTCCTATGTCCAATCTTTTTTAAATTTTGCATAAACATTTTAATTGACGGAAGACGTGTTTCGTATTTTATTAAAACTCATCGCCTAACGGGTCCTATTAGAACCATTTTCGACTTCTACGTGGACGAAGTCGCGGGCATAAGCTAGTTGAATAATAAAATTTTAAATGTTAAAGAGTAAAATTAATATAATTAACACTAATGTGGTGGTAACGGTTGACATTTTTAAACAACCACAATTTTTGGCATGAGTTGTCCGGTCTACTTTTAAGATACAAGACGAAGAAAAATATATAATATTACTCATGTGAGTTAAATGCTCGTATCCACATGGAACAAAAGTTTTACTGTTTACCACTAACACTACTAAGAAGCTGTTTGATAAATATCCTGCGGAAAACATATTGCACCATTTTTTATTTTATCTAATCTGTTATAAGGGAGGGTGTTATTGTTGGAAAAAAGAGGGTAGAAAGATGAAATTAAAAATAATGATCGAAACGTTTGATTTCAATATTTCACAGTGATGGTTCATATAATATCTAAGCAATGGTAAATAAATCTTTCAAGACTACTGGTCACTGAGTAAAGTATTTTTTATTTTTGGTTTTTTTTCAATAACTCCCCGAATTTTCAATTCCTTTTCTATAGCCAACGGCTAGACCGATTTTGATGAAATTTTCAGCCAATCTTAAAATTAGCCCGGCAAATGATCATGTGAAGTTTGGTAGCAACCCTGCATTTTCAATTTTTTCCTATAGCCACCAAGTGTTAATTTTTATTTATTATTATTAAGCGTCTTTAATTCATTATTACTGAACGTGAGTCTAACTTATTTAATTGATTTGTCAATATTAACAATGATGATAATTATTATTATTATGATTTATGGTATTTTGTGGTGTTTTTTTAAACTAAAATTGGAACGATACAAAATAGATTGGCTCCTGCGCAAGATAAACATTAAAACACATGTTAACATTAAAATATATTTTACTCTTTTATTACCGATTATTATTAGCCTAAGCTAACCTAACGTCCTAACCTAACACCAACAGTACCTGGTAAAGATTTTTAAAGATGCGGGGACGTATTAGAAAAGACCCATAATATGAAAAAATTTGTTGAATGTTTTACAATTTTGCGTAACATATACATACCTACATATAGTCACGCCTTTTTTCCGTAGGGGTAGGCAGAGACCACTACCTTCCACTTCCGCTACGGTTCTTACACACATCTTTTGCTTCCTCTACTTTCATTAGTGCTCTCATACAGGCTCGTCGGTTGTTGGTAGTCTTGACTTGGCCTTTCTTCAAAACATTGTTGATCTGATCGAGATGTTCGCCGAGGTCAACCTCTACCGACTTGTCCATTCACACTGCGTAACATCTTTGCTAATACATTTAACAAATTTTTTCATATAAAAACAGCTAGTTAAAGAGTTATTATTAATGAGAACAATGACAGCTCCCAAGAAATACGAGTCAAAATAGAACAGGCGAGAAGCACCTTTACAAGAATGAAGAGGCTTTTCTGCTGCAGAGATTTAAACCTTGATTAAAAAATACGACTGATGAGATGCTATGTGCTGTCTAACCTATACTATGGGATGGAGGCCTGATTACTGAAAAAATTCATGGCTGAAGAACCTTAGGGATTGTTTTGGATGCAGTAATAATGATCTATTTAGAGCTGCGGTCTCAAAAATAAGAATTGCTATGATAATTACTAACCTTTAAAGTGGAGACGGCACCTAGAGAAGAAGAAAAGAGTGGATACAATATATGTTAACATGTGTTATTCTTGCGCAGGGGTCACAGGTTAATCTATTCTCTATAGTTCCAATATTAGTATAAAACCACAATAAATCATAATAATAATTATTATTATTGTTAAATTTGACAAATCAATTAAATAAGTTAGATTCACGTTCAGATTAAAAATGCGGAGTTGCTACCAAACTTCACACGATCAATTGCCGGGTTAATCTAAAGATTGGCTGAAAATTTCATCAAAATCGGTCCAGCAATTGGCTATAGAGAAAAAATTAAAAATGCGGGGCTGTATTAAAAAAAACCCCTATTTTTAACCAATAATTTCAGACATTTTTTAGTTTTAGTTTTTATTTTTAAATTTTAACAATGTTTGTTAAAGTATAGAATGTTTATCAAATGATTTAAAATATCTTTTAGAATTGAATCTGTAGTTATTAACAAAAAAAAACATTATTATCCTAAAAAATAGACTTAGATTTTGAGCTAAATAATATTACTACGACCACATAGGAAAGTAACGTATATCGCACTGTACAGTCCCACGAAAAGTAGCATACAATGCGGTCCATATGTATGGAATTAATTTATTTTTAGCGTTGTTTGTTTAATAAAAACTGAAACAGGTCGATTTTTATTGTCAATTTGACAATTTACAGCATGAAAATATTACCCCCTTTGAATTATGAGCACCCCCTCAAAAATTTTAAATGAGAAGGGGGATCGTATGGCACCTAGTTCGGAAGGGATTTTTATTCTCTGTTCAGCTTAACCAGGTTTTTTAAATTTGGTGCAATCATAACTGAAAAAAAATATTTTAAAAATGTAAAATTTTTATACTCTAAGTTATCTATTTGTTTAAAAAACCTAAAACATATCGATTTCTATTCCCAATTTGACAATTTATAGTATGAAAATATTACTCCCTTCTTGCACCCCTTCTGAATTATGAGCACCCCCTCAAAAAATTTGAATAAGAAAGGAAGTCGTGTTGCACCTTTTTCAAAAGGGATTTCAATTCACTGTTGAGTAATACTAAATTTTTAAAACACACACACACACACACACACACACACACACACACACACACACACACACACACACACACACACACACACACACACACACACACACACACACACACACACACACACACACACACACACACACACACACACACACACACACACACACACACACACACACACACACACACACACACACACACACACACACACACACACACACACACACACACACACACACACACACACACACACACACACACACACACACACACACACAACCACTACAATTTACAAACGAAGCAGCAATAACAATTTTACCTTAAATTTTTATAATAATAAACCAATTACTAATTGTAATAATTTACCTATACCACTTGAATTTTAAACCTAATATTTAAGTGGAAAAAAGTTCTTGTTTCTAATAATAGTTATTGTTACTTATAAAAATAAACTATGTTGTCTTTAATTGTAGATAATAATTTGTGAACTAATATTTCAGGTGATGATTATATTTGGTAAAATTATTGCGTGGTCGTAGGAAAAATAGTGTACATTACTCGTGCGAAAGTGATTCACTTGTCACAATGTTACTTTCCGCACTCGTTATGTAATATACTTTATTGATCGCTAAGTTTTCAGCACAAAACTAAAAAATATGTGTGAAATATTTTAATTAAAAGCTTAAAACAAAAAAAAACAGTAAACATTTTCAACAATTTGTTGATTTCGAAGCAACCGGTCGGAGTACACAAGTAGATCAAGGTTCTGGAGTCTCAACAGTTCAGAATCTTAAAAAAACTCAACTCAAAATTGTTGGTTAAAACTGAAGGTAGCAATTAAAGTATAGTAAGAATTTATTAAGTCAGAAATACCAAAACAAACACAAGATGGGTCGTAGAAATTTTGCAAACACCTCCATTTAATTGACGTCACTTAAATGCAGAGGTTGTAAATTATAGGATAAAATTGTGACAGCCATTATTTGCCTCTCATCACTTTCATTCATTAAAAAACATGGTTTTAGCGAGATTGGTCTTTTACTACTTTAAAACAAGAGGATGAATGACGAGCTAAATAATATTGATTTTCCTTAGGAAATCGCATAATGGTTTTAATGAATATTAAGAGTTGTGGTTTAACTTATTAACTATTTGTCATTTATTTTTTGTCTGTCGAAAGTTTTCAATTTATTTTTATTATATTCTTATGTGTATCCAATTTTAATTTACAAAACAATTTTGGTTGATATTGTTAGAAAATTGTGTAGAAAAAAGGGTTTTTACACTTAATTATTTAAACTTCAAAATACTTATTTTACTTTTTTATTCATCGAACTGAAAACACATTATATTCACAAAACTGAAAACAGGAAAATAAAGGCCATTATGAACATTTGACAAGTCGGTAAAGATCAACCTCTGCGAACATATCTCAATCAGATCAACATTGTTTTGAAGAAAGGCCAAGTCAAGAGTACCAACAACCGACAAGCATGTATGAGAGCACTGATGGAAGTATAGGAAGCAAAAGATATCTGTAAAAACCGTAGCGGAAGTGGAATGAAGTGGTCTCTGCCTACCCCTACGGAAAAAAGGCGTGACTATATGTATGTAGGTATTACAGTAAATACATAATATTTTTATATATTTTTTATACTTTCGAATAACATAAACATTCAGTTTTTGTTACTCAAAATTATTGAAGTATAATGAAAAAGAGGCCGCATCTCGATAAAAACTGGCTTTTTTAAAAAAGTGTTAAGAGGCAAAAAAAATTAAAAATTATATATTGAACCAATGGTGGTACAATACTAATTTAATTGTAACGCATAGACAAGTTTAGGTGGTTTTAGTGTTTCAAAACCCCCGGAAATTTTTTATGGGCTGTACAGATTTCGTGGTTTTATATAAAAAAGATGCTTTTACGATAGGTAAGTCATGTATCCATAATTACAAAATGTTAAAGAATTTATAAAATATTGGAAAAATTGATTTTAATTTTGTACTTTCCAAGGGCACATTTGCATTAAGGTTAGGTGTGTTCAATCAAGTAACGAGTATTTTTGACCAAGAATATGTGGTTTGAAATATGACCTACTTTTTTGTTACGCCCTGTATATAAGTACATTTAATATACTTATTTTTTTATATTAAATTATAACAGCTGTGATTAAATATTATTCGTCATCAATATTTAAAATGGTTTTCAATATAGGTACTTAATATTTTTTTTAAAAATTTTATGTTGCAACATATTTTGGTTATTTTTAGTATTTTTATGTAACTTCTAATTTTTATAGCTATATTCTAAATTTCTAGAAAAGTTGTTCGACGGATTGGATAAATGAATTTACTTTATTTTTACATTCACCTACATAAAAACTGATGTTTGAGTTTTATGTTTAAAAAATCAAATATAGCAGGTAACCAAAATAATATTATTTATTTATATAATAGCACACTCTGGAATAAATGATAATAAAAAAGTAGATTTTCTTGCTAAAGAAGCTAGTAAAACGGGAACTGCACAATTCCCAGTACCGACGTCACCAACCTTTTTAAAAAAGAACTTTCCATTAATTGGCAGAAAAATATCTTTATGGGAATACAGAAGGTTTTTATAAAAACATACAACTACGTAAAAAACCGTGATTTAAAACCAATAGCAATATGCAGTTCATTAGAGTTGTTAGCCGAATCCGTTCTAACCATGCTCTATGTTTGGCTTATAAATTTAAAATAGGTTTGGCTGATAGTGAAATATGTATTTATGATGAAATTGCTGTTTTACAACATTTTTTTTTAAGAATGTCCTCTAAATGCTCTAGAAATTATACGAAAATCTTATTCTTTAAAAGATAAATATTAAAAACCTATTAACCTTAGAGGATAACAGTATTTATAATTTACTATTACGTTAAAATTACTAACATATCTTTGTGAGTAGCAAAAATGAATAAATAAATAAAAGAATAAATTATAGTTTAAAAAAACTATAAAACACGCTTTTAGAGTTAATTAAACTAAAAAAGTAAAAAATAACATAAGAATAAAATTACTGACGAGAAAATTAATGTCACTACTCTAAAGGCTTAGTTCATTAATTTTATTCTTATGTTAAGAATTATTTAGTATTGATTTATTTACCATAGAACCGAAAAAATATTTCCCAAAGATGTTTAGGTAAAAAAATGTTATTATTGAAAAAATTTATTTTGCAATAACAAAATCACCGCGGCACTGTTATAATCTCATGCGGAAATGCTGCCAAAAAATATCAAAAGATAGGGATCAAGTCATTAAGGGCGGCAAGTGTTTGCTTTTACACAAAAGTTTGGTAATATCGTGCTCAACGATGGATTTAATAAAAAATGTTAAGAAAACATACAGGCACTTGTTAAAGAATTATTGCTGTGTTAAGACACTTTAATTTCGTAAAATTCGAAAATATAAAATGTTTTTTTTTTACAATAATAAATAATTTAATTAACAGTTTTTCAGTAGGTACAAAAAAAATATACCTAGTATTAACTAATAATAATTTATTAAAATAAGGTGTGTTTTAAAAATGTTTAGTTTAAGCTACCTGCTGCAAGAATGAGGATATACTGGTTATTTTTTTAATATAAAATAATTCAATATAAAATAATTCATTAAAAATGGGCAATCTCTGAACTGGAGATACTACACACCAAAATATGGCGATTAAGCTTAACATATCTTATACAAATGTTGTAGGTTTACAGGGTATTTAAAATTGGAATTTTAATTTGAAATTTCTTAATAATTTTGTGATTTTAAGCAGCATCGTCTTAAAAATTGGCATTTTTATGTTTTTTGGCATGAAAATTACGAACTTTATGCTGAATTTAACACTATTTATACTAGTCGTTAGTTACACCCTGTTACTTAGGTAAATTACAACATATCTTTTTTGCCTAATGAGTTAAGGCTAAAATGACTAGAAAATATAAAAGGCAGTTTAATTTTGTTTATTTCATGTAACTCTATCAGTTCTTGAGCTATTTGCATTTTAAACATTTAGCGTAAAGACTCCTAAGCCACCGTTATTACATTGACTTTTCTTCAAGTAGGCTTGTGTCAGAGCTTATCAGTTTTTCGTGTAAAGAAATATTTGAAAATTTTACTGTCACTAAGTAAGAGTGTATTATTTGTAGTAAAATAAGAAAATTCCACGAAATAATGAATTTTCCAACAGTGAAATGCTTGATATGATTTGTGTTTTTGCTCAGTCAAATTATAGTGGACTTGGTGGAGCCAGAAGGTATTTAGAATCATACCCAAATTGAAAACAACTTAATCACAAACTGTTCAGACGTATTTATACCCGCATAGGCGAAACAGGGTCCTAGGCGAAACAGGGTGTTTTCGTCCTAAAAGCTTAAATGGTGCTCCAAAAAATATCAACGTCAATGATGAAAAAGAGGTTTTCGTTCGTTTTCGGAAAATCCAGATCTCAGTACTCGTCGGTTAAGTGCGGCAACGGTAATAAGCCAATTGTATATCTGGAGAATTTTAAAGAAAAAGAATCTCCGTCCATATCACTAAACTCCTGTCCAAAATTTGCTACCTCAAGATTTACCAGTTCGCCTACAGTATGCTCAATTTATTCTAGATAAACAAAACGAAAACCAGGATTTTCTTAATTACCTCCTTTTCACCGATGAGGTGACGTTTACCACCTAGAAGTCCAGATTTAAACCCTCTAGACTTCTCAATAAGGTCACAAATGAAGGACATGGTTTACAAAAATACAATTAATTCCATCGAAGAATTACGACAGAAAATTTAAGAAGCTGCTAATATAATTAAAAATAATCGACTAATGTTATTAAATATTCAAAGTTCTTTAAGGAGACGCCTTACAAAGTGTATTGAAGTGGAAGGCTGGCATTTTGAGCATTTACTTTAAATTTTTCTTTTATTACTGTTACTGATTGTTATTTATTGTCTTTACTGTTGTTACCCCGCATAGTAGTAATTTAAAGAAATAAATTCATTTCAGAATAAACAAAATTCATTATATGTTTAAAATGCAAATAACTCAAAAACTGATAAAGTTATATGAAATAAACAAGTGTGCCTTTTTTATTTAAAATTAAACTGCCCTTTAAATTTTCTAGTCATTTTAGCCATAACTCTTTAGGCAAAAAAAATATGTTTTAATTTACCTAAGTAACAGGGTGTAACTAATGCCCTGTATGAATAGTGCTAAATTCAGCATAAAATTCGTAATTTTCATGCCAAAAAACATAGTTGCCAATTTTCAAGACGCTGCTGCTTAAAATCACAAAATTATTAGTAAATTTAAATTAAAATTCCAATTTTAAATACCCTGTATCTCGTAAACCTGCAACATTTGTATAAGACATGTTAAGCTCAATCGCCATATTTTGGTATGTAGTAACTTCAGTTCAGAGATTGCCCATTCTTAATGATTCACCCTGTATAATTCATTATGTATTTTTTTAAGAAAAACCATAGCGGGTTAATTTCAATTGGCAATTTAACAATGGAAGGCTCGTAGAGAAGAGAGATTTACCAGACCTTTTAAATGAGGTATGACTTGATACCTAACGCCACATGAAAATATTTAAGGGAGGTGGTGACGTTTATGACATTAGCGCTAAAAAGTGTCTCGCTCAAGTTAAAAGTTCTTTCTAATATGTCGCATTTCTGAAATATTAAGCGGGTGGGCCCTTTGCAAATGAACAATTTTAAACAAAGATTAAATAACATTAAAAGGCTGGTATCGAAGACAAAACAATATGATTGAATAGAGATTTACCAGACCTTTCAAACAAGATATGACTTGATACCTAACGCCATTTAATAAAATTTAAGGGGTATCTCCATTAGGGAGGTGGTGAATCTGACTTTTGTGATATAAGCGCTTAAAATTGTCCCTCTAAAGTTAAAAGTTGACGTGTTTCGGCATTTCTTACTAATATGTCGCATTCTGAAATATTAAGAGTGGGTCCTTTTCAAATGACCACAGTGTATAGTTATACATTAAAAGTACGAGTACAAGAGGATAATTCATGTCATACAAGTTTGGGCTTTTAAAAAGCTGATAAAACAACAAAACTATAAACTGTTGTTTTATGTTTTTTTTTAAATAATAGCAAAATACCGCTTAAAAAAATTCCGCTATTAAATATTTTGGCTTCAAGTGACATGTTACATGAGTTACTTCAGGGTAGTAAAAGCTGACAATAACGTGAAAGTTATAATGAATGCAGATAATAGAAATCTATTCGTAAACAAATTTTTGATAGTAATTAATACAGGCGGAATAAAAAATTTCAAATTTTGTAGTTATGTAATACTTAATAGGTAATTTTAAAAAAACACTCATAAAATTATTACGATGTAAGCGAGATAAACATTTTAAAATCTAAGAATGATTAACAAAATAACCAAATAATTTGTTAAAGCAAAATGCGAAATGGTAAAGACAGATAAAACGAGTAAGATTTTATTATGTTGGTGCCTATTTTGGATCAACAAATTCACATTTAAACGTCTCAATGTTTTCTTTAAACTTAATACCCAGGAGATAAAAATAGTACCTCTACTTAAAGTGGGTAAACTATTTTTTTTTATGTTAAATAATAAAATAACATTTTAACACCTACCGACCAACTGCCTAAATATACAATTGGTCGTCTGACTTAAATATCATGATTTTTTTTTTTAATTTGTCAAAATTTATTGTTACTACACCTATTAAATTCACCTTTTACTGAACACGAGCCATAAACCTATTAAAAGTTGAATTTTATGCACATAAAATAGTTATCGTGTTTATGCTGTTGTTGGACCGTTTAACGAATTTTTATTGTGGTCACTTTTTATATAAACATGTAAATTTTTAACGTCGATAGCGCGAATTTACTTTAACTGCTGAACGAATTTTACAAACAAAATATGAAGTAGAGTTTTTAAAATGCACTGTTATATTTTTCACTTTTCATATAAATATCACGAACCTTCAAAGATTTGACAAAACTACGTAAAAAATATTATGAAGCACAAAAACAGGTAAAAGATTACCCGCTAAGAGGAGGAGGAAGAGGATGAGGAGGAGGAGGAGAAGGATTAGAAGGAGGAGGAGAAGGAGGAGAAGAAGGAAAAGAAAGTGCTGACCTGGCAATAGTTATTAACCTATGCTACAAACGTGCTCTGTAAAAATTATAAAAATATCAAGTAAATACCGATATTTAATTAGTGTTTGTTAATACACTTATGTTTGGTAGTGAATGTTGGGTTTGGCAGAAGAAGCATGAAAATAGGATTAATGCTGCGGAGATGAGTAGTTCGAGAAGTATAGCCGGAGTGACTCGGTTGGATAAAGTAAAAAATAGTGAGATAAGAGAACGCTGTGGTGTAAAAGAAGATGTGGTTACAAATATAAATAAAGGAATGCTTAAATGGTTTAGACACGTAAAAAGGATGGATGAGGGAAGATTGACGAAACAAATTTATAAGGCGAGTGTGAATGGACAAGTCGGTAGAGGTCGACCTCGGCGAACATATCTCGATCAGATCAACATTGTTTTGAAGAAAGGCCAGGTCAAGAGTACCAACAACCGACAAGCATGTATAAAAACACTGATGAAAGTAGAGGAAGCGAAAGATGTGTGTAAGAACGGTAGCGGAAGTGGAAGAAAGTGGTTTATGCCTACCCCTACGGTAAAAAGGCGTGACTATATTTATGTATGTATATTCTGCAGTAAAATTTGACTGCAGATTTATCAGGCCGAATATCTTTGGCATGGTCAGCATTTGGAAGAACACAAGATGTCTTTAAATCCAACCTGCTTAATACAACAAAAGCTTGAGTTTTCAACCAGTATGTCCTTCCGGTTCTCACTTATGAAACAGAGACCTGGGCACTAAACAAGAATATAATAAATAAATTACAAGTAACACAACGAGCCATGGAAAGTCGAATTCTAAACATTAAGCTACAAGACCGCATCACCAACACATAAATAAGAAGAAGAACAAAAGTTAAAGATGTTATAGAAAAAATATGTACACTAAAGTGGAACTGGGCGGGACATATTGGGAGAATGACAGACAACAGATGAACGCAAAGGCTGATAGAATGGAGACCATGGGAAAACACAAGGAGTAGATTTAGACCGCAAACGAGATGGTCGGATGATATAAAGAGACTGGCTGGACATGACTGGATAAGAAAAACCAATAACAGAGGAGCTGGTAGATATTAAGGAATGCCTTCACTCGACGATGGGTGAATTAGACTGGATGTGAATGTGGATGTGGATGTCCAGTTCAACAAGCAAACGGGTTGTACACATAAAACTCGCAGTAACATGAGATGATCAGTATATCGTAATTTTTCTCATTTTGTTAATGGTTGCACCTGCGGTTTGTATTAACATAAACTTTTGGTAAAAGTGTGGGAATATGTTATTTTCGTTATTATTAAGAATGGAAACTAAAAAGAAGAAGTCAGCCAATTATTAAATAGCTGAAAAATCTCTGCTTGTGTAACTGGTGAAGATTTTTAAAAAAAAAATTATCGAGAATAAAAAACATATACTTACAACCATTTCACAACAAATAATGTTTAGATTAAAATTGTCGGTAGAGTCGGTAGAGGTCGACCTCGGCGAACATCGATCTCGATCAGATCAACATTGTTTTAAAAAAAGGCCAGGTCAAGAGTACCAACAACCGACGAGCATGCATGAGAGCACTGATGAAAGTAAAGGAAGCAAAATATGTGTGTAAGAACCGTAGCAAGTGAAAGGAAGTTATCTCTGCCTACCCCTACGGGAAAAAGGCATGACTATATGTATGTATGTATGTAGTTAGGAAATCTTGACTATTTCTTTAAGAAGCTTTGTCTGAAATGTCAAAATTGAATTTTTGGTTACAATAAAAACAAAACGACGAGGCAGAATAGGATAGAACGTGACAATGGCTCAGTATAACTCCGAATAGGTCCATTAGTTTAAATATTTGGGAGCAATAATCACCTTTGACAACAATATAACACAAAAGATAAACAAGGAGGCAATCGATGCTGATTTGAACTACAAAAAATAATGAAATTAAAAAATGTATCACGCTGTTCGAAATTAGAATCCATTATTCATTTATAAGATCTATAATGACAAATGCATGTGACATATGGAAAATAAAATGAAATGAGAACCGATTAAAATTCGCGAAAAAAAGAAATCTTGGAGAGATATACGGACCAGTCAAGGACAACACCAAACAAACAATACAGAATGAGAATGAATAGGGAATTGAAAGAACTATATAACCAGCCAGATACTCGTATAGTGAAAATACTAAAGTCAGAAAGATTGAGATTGGCCGGCAATGTTAACAGACAAGATCAACAAGTCGTCAAGTGGATATGGGAAGAAACCGCAGCAAGTGGAGACAGATTGTAAAGTCAGCAAAGACCCACCCTGGGTTATAATGCTATGGAGAGAGAAAGAGAGAAAAAGAGATTTTAAAAAAGAAATTTTTTAAAATGTTTTATTGAACGAATAAAAATCAAAAGGTGTTTTAATGTAGTCAAAACTTTGGTGAAAAAATAAAATATTTAATCGACACTTCTGTTTTATTATTAATGTCAAAAAATATTACAAACGTTAAAAATGTTAATATTTGCAACATAATCAATTCCAATTATGCGACACTACGTCGGCATTAAATTGAAATTTTGCCAAGCAATACCATGGTGATGTTTGACTAGTGCAATTTTGATTTTTTGTTGGCTAAAGAATGCTATTAAAACTTGTTAATTTCTATTTGTTATCTTCATTTATAAATATATCGTTTAATATATCGTATCTTGCACACACAGCTGTGTATTATTATTTATACCTATTTAATAAATTTTCCAAAAATGTTAATGAGGCGTCTTTTTAATTTATTAATAGATTGTGATTATTTAGTTGCTTTTGGATTTATTTTATTCATTGGTTTTACATTATTTCAAAATAGTTATTATTTATCTCTTATTTTTGTTTATAATTTAGTTGTCAGTGTATTATTTAATTATTTGTTTGTTATCTAGGTTTGTATATCTGCAACTGGTCATGAAAATTCTAATGTTTCACCTAATCTATTTATTATTCATTTATTTATGCTATAAATAAAAATTAATAAGAGTATCTTTGTCCTCTATGCACTTCAAAATGGCTGGACCGATTTTAATTTAATTTTAGGCAATCTTCAGATTAGCCCAACGGGTTATCCTGTTCAGTCTGGTAGCGTTTGGATCAACGAAAGGAGTAAAAAAAATGAAATATAAAAACTATCCAAAACTGCTAATATTACTGTCGAATTCATTGTCCGATTTTAATAAAATTTTGTAAAAATGTATTGATTGCTTTATCTTAAGAGATAGGATAGTTTTTATCCTGATTAGTCCCTACGAACGGGGTAAGAGGGTGTTAAATTTAAAAACTAATGGCCGGTATCAGTGTTTAATTCGTAGTTTTTGGGGTAGCTAAGTTTGTAAGTAACATTTTCAATTATTTTAGCACCCATACAAAAGGGGAAAAGAGATGAAATGTAAAAACTATTAAAAACGCCGATATTATTATCGAATTCATAGTTTTTGGTGTCTATAAATTAAAAAGTAATATTATTAAAGCATACAAGGTAACGTTCGGGCAGGACAACGACCACTGGGTTCACTAGAACCTAAAAGAAGAGCGTGTGTAAAGAGTACATGTTGTGTCAGAAGTGAAACTTCATTGGCAGGATAAATAAAAATCTGTTAGATTTTAAAACCACTAGTCAGAGATAAAACTGTAAATTATTATATTATTTAACAGATTGTAGAAATGATGATAGTTAATACAAAATATTTAAATTTCAAATGATTACAAAAAATGTTTTTAATCTAATAGGTTAATTGACACTTATTTGCAGAAAAAACAATTAAAAATTGACTAAACTAAACAGATATATTTAAAAAATCGCAGCACATGAATGCTCTTTTCTCTAATGAAGTTCGTTTACAAATAACGCACTAACCTATTACTTTTTAAAATATTTTTCTAGTCGGCGTCCAATACATCACAAAAAAATTAGCAAAAAAGTTATCGATAGGTAGAACATGTAAAACAACCGCATTACAGCAGTCTAAAAATAAAAATTTAAGCTCCTACTTTACTAAATATTAGAAAAGACAAAATTAATTTTGTTATTCATCAGTATTTAATAAAAATAATTTTATGTATGGATATCGTTTTATTATTATTATTAAATGCAACACAAATAATAGATATATAAATAATTACCTCTTTCATAAGAATAAGGCATGGTATTAAAAAGATTTTTGTAAAAAAAAATTGCTTATAAATATTTTTTGGTTTTTAGAATATAGGTTATGTTATATGATTGATCAATACTAACAATTTAAAAGTTCGTTTCTTTAATTTTTCAGTATTAAAACAAAAATTAAAAATTGTATACATTGTGTCATTTAACAAACATAAAAATCATTTAATTTACATGAATTTTATATTTTAATGCAATAAAGATAAATAAAAAAAAAATATAAAATATTACTTACTTGAATAATGATTTTATTTTTAATAAATTAAATTATTATTATGTAAGTATAAATTAAAAATATCAGTGGTCTGGATGCGACTCAAGAGGTCTAACTTCCCAGTGGAAAGAATAAAAAATACCATATGTTTTGTTGTTATAATAATTATTAATATTAAAATTATTATAAAAAACGATTTTATATTGTTTACAAAAAATTATAATTGTCATTAACAATATTCTGTTTATGTTAACCGTATTCTTTCAAACTTTTTCTTATCGTTTAATAAGCGGGAGCTATTCTCAATTGTTTATAACAATTAAAATTTTTTTTTAATCATTATAATTAATAATAATTTGTTAGTAACAATATTCAATTGTTATAAACAATGCTTGATTATGACTAACAATATTTTTTCACTGTTAAACCGTCTTCAATGCTATTCTCTCAATACTGACACAAGTTTAAAATTCTCCAATTCCTATTTTTGTTTTTTAAAACTATCTCTTTTTGAAATATTGTCATCATATGCAACAATCATATTATTCTGTATTAAAAATAGTATAATTTATAAATTGATAAATTCAGGTAGTTTACCATTTTTTTCAGTTTTTTAATTCTCCATAAAAAGCTTGACCGATTTTGCTGAAAATCTAATTAGTTTTAAGTTGCGTAATTATGCGTCGAATGCAATTGGTTCACGTCGATATCATTTTTTGCTCTCGAGATAATCGAGACGAAAAATAATTCCGAACGCACATACGAACATACGCACATACGACATACGTACATACACAGACGTCCACTTAAAAACTATTGTATTCGATTCTGGAGACCTTGAAATGTGGAGATTTGTCAAAATTTGGGATTCACGAAATCGGACCCATTACTATAACTTCCACTGGGAAGTTAATTATATTCTTTTTATTTTTTAGTTTAATATTTACACTATTTGATGATGATTTTTTGATACAGTTGTCACTAAACTCTCTTTCGCTTCATAAGGGTATGCCATGACGGTGTTGCCGTGACGCGACCTGGAAATTTCACTTTCAACGCGCCTAAAGAAGTTTCACTACAATAAAAATGAATGTGTGTTTGTATTATCTTTTTATATAGGTATAAGGTGAGTTTTTTATTCAAATATCCAAGAACAAATAAAATTAAAATTTCGAATTCCAATCCGATTTAAATATTCTTTTATATTTGACATTCTAATTTAAGAGAGTATTGCATTGCACCAAGATTTTATGTGAGTTTAACGTTTTTTAAATAAAATCGGATTGAGTTTTCAAACATGTGTCAAAATAAAATGTAATTTAAATCAAAAGCACTAAGGATTATTGATATCAACTTATATGCAAATAACCGTCAAAATATCTTTCAACCTTTTTTTTAAACCCATTAGGCGATGAGTTTCAATAAAAAAAAAACACGTCTTCCATTAATACTGTTAAAGAAAGTTTATGCAAAATTTGTAGTAGATCTGACCAAGGAATCACGTTGTCCCATACAAATTTTGCCCCCTATTTTTCACCCGCTTAGCGGCAGAATTTTGGAAAATCTTTTTTTATCGGATGCCTACGTTATACAAAAAACACACCTTTCAAGTTTCGGTTCTTTATGAGCAGCAGTTTAGGCTGTGCGTTGATCCGTCAGTCAGTCATTCAGGACAAAGCATTTTATATGTATAGATTATTAGTTACCGTCAAAGAAGAGGTCCACGGTTAAAAAAAAATAATAAAAAAAAATTGGGTTTAGTCCAGTATTATTGTGTCATAAGTATAAAATCTTACATTGTTTACCGACCAATAATGTTCAGACTAGTGGAACTGACGCCCTCATGCCCCATAGCCTTGAATTGTCTTGCTATCGAGATATTTTGTTTCATAGCATACACAGAGGGAGAGCATTTTATTAAATCTGACTGAAAGTTATATCACAAATTTCAGCAAAACTTCCAAAATGATAGGTTTCTGTTCATCATCTAAAATGCATGGAACGAGAGCTCAAACACCAAACGAATATTATCCAGAACACAAGATAAACAAAACAGTCAACCATTAAGGACCGTGTACCCATTATCTTTATACAGCTCATGACAGTGCCCGTTAACAAAAGTTATTATGGCTTGTGATGTTGAATTGAGATGTGATTTATTTAACGAGCAAAAATAACCAAATATTATACTTGGTTGAAAATTAGAATGCCGTACGAGCTTCTTACATAACCTTATCGGAAATATTTAAAAACTATTTTTAGTGGCAAAAATTTAGTTTCTAGGACAACACATTTTTTTTAGTGCATTTTAGTAAATAGATTTCTCTGTAAGATTTTTTCGTCATGAAACACGAAACAGTAGTTGCAAAAATAACAAGCATTCGCGTTGTAGAGGCGAGGAGACGAGTAGCATAGAAATACTTAGCATCGGGACGTGTATTTGTGTAATCCACGTGTTTGTCCATTTGAAAATTATCGTCAAATGCGACAAAAATATCAAGAAATAAGTTTAACAGAGTCCACAAAAAGACTGAAAGAGTAAAGACAGGCAATCAACCTTGTAATTCATTTCCAAAAACATTTAATTGAAGGCGTTATTCTAGAAGGTTTATTTCAGAAGAACGGAAAAAAAAATTAAAATAATAGAGATAGATATTAATGAAAAGTTATAATGTAAAATTAAAGCGTGGGTAGTGACAATATAAAATGTTAATAATTAAGAAAGTAAGAGAGTAATTTTTTATTCGGTCACTGGCGAAAAGAGCAACCCCTAGAAATCTTGAAACTATTAATTTATATATTTTTTTATTTACTTTTAATTTTAATACATTTTCTGCTACACAAACATTTATTTGGTCATCAAACAGCCATTTGTGTCCACTTCTTGGATCCAATTTCCGGCAATACTTTTGATGTCATCTGTCCACCGGGTAGGTGGCCTACTTTTGCTCCTCCTATCTTGTCTTGGCCTCCAATATAAAACCTTTTTCGTCCATCTGCCATCGGGCATACGGGCCACATGCCCTGAGCATTGCCACTTTTGTCGAGTTATATAGTCAATTATGTCTTGGACTCCGGTTCGTTGGCGAACGGTGACATTTGGGATTCTATCTCGTCTTGTGATTCCAAGCAAAGCTCTTTTCATTGCTATTTGTGTAAGCGTTACTGCGCCATAAGTTTTATCAGGCAAGACACATTGTTCGTAAACTTTTTTTTTAGCAAATCGGAATATTACGTTTGAAAATATGTCGAAGTTTTTAAATGCAGCTCAAGCCTATTATCCGTTGAATCTCGCAAGTTTGATTATCCAAACCGTTACAAAAAATTTACGATACGCCACTGGTAGCAAATTTGGTATGATTTGGGCTGCACATCTGCTGAATTTGGAAAATGGTGGAGACTTTTGTCATGTCTTTTCCATTTAAAATTTAACTTTACTAACCTCGTCGACATATGTCTGCGATGCTAGCAATCAATATGAAACTGTTAGCGACGGTGTGCACATCTTAATTATAAGAAAAAAGACTACGATATAAGCAAGAGATCAAACAATTTCTCTTTTAAAAATGGGTTCACTCTTACCACAGCGGCCCCAAAAATAAGATAAATATTCTTCGAATGTAAAAACATAACATGAACTTCTATATTACATTACATTACAATCTTGCGGTTGGGCCATTGGTATAGGCACCTATGTCACCTAGATCTATTGATCCTCTGTGACTACCGCTGTGTCTACAGGGCATCAGAATTCCAGTCCGCTGGTTTTGGCGAACCACAGATTTCTGTTTGCACAGTCTCATTTAGATCGCTTGGATCCATTATCATACGGCCCCAGGTTTAATACCTGCACACCGCTAGCATCGGGCAGTGATTCAGAATGTGTATACTGCTCTCTTTTTTCTCCGCATAGTCGACAGTTTTTCTCGGTCGCCAGCTTATATTTGAAGAGGTGTGTCCTTAAAGCGATTTGTCCTGTGAGCAGGCCAAGCGTGCTGTTTAGCCTACTCCGGTCCATCGTCCAGAGTGCGTAACCCCTATTCTGGAGAGGTTTTTTTATCAGCTGTCTTGATGTTCTGCAGCCCACTGTATTTGCATTCCACTAAGCAATGTGTTTTTGTTCAAGGATTAATGTCAATGAATGTTTCGCTTCGGCAATTGGCAATCCGACCAACTGGCTTCTTGGTTCCATCAGGGTCCCATTTCTTGCCAGTTCATCGGCTACCTCGTTGCCATTTATCGCTGTGTGTCCAGGAACCCATGTGAGAGTTACTTTGTTTACTGTCGCTAACTCAGTAAGGGCCTGCATTTTGTCTCCATAGTGATAATAGCCAACAAAATTAGGATGCGCAATGTATAATAATAGGATCGTGATTTCGCATATAATAATATACAATAGTATTGTGAAAAATTTCCCGTCATATCTTATTACAAAAAATCTTTTTTCAGAACGAAATGCAAAGCAGGAATTTTGAACACAATAAGTCTAATATCCGTTGAATTATTAATAGGAAATGTAACACTTAAACGTATTATCGATACAGATATAAAGTGTTTTGCTTGGATACGTAAAGGGCATTCCAAACCGAATTGATCATCGACTTAACGAATTTTTTAAACAATTGGCTCCTTTTTTTTCTAAATTACTCATTTATTTTTTAAATATAGACAAAACGAAACGTTTTTTTATAAATTTTTTTTTCGGGAATAAATTCAACAAAATTTTCCGGAAAATTTTCCATTTAAAAAAAAATTCACTTCATGAAAGTTAACCATTTATACATATTTTTTTTTATAAAAAGAAACTATGACTTATTCTGCGATTAATGCCGCCAATTCCAGTTTTTTTTTATTTTTTCCTATGGTTTATTTATTTTATTTTTAAAACATAAATCTAAGTAAACGGTTTAATATCAAACAAATAGTTTGTGATATAAACTATTCATTAAATTAAGGTATTGTAGATTGTAGGAGCGCTAATCAAAGAAAAAATTTCCAGAAATACAACCTACAGTCACAAATATATTTGAGAAATATTTATGGAATTTTGCTGCGAACGAGAATATGAATTAAATGAACATAAAAGCTTAGAAGAATTGGCGTTGATACTAAAAAATTGGGCGGTCAATATGAAAAAGAAAGACAGGACCGAATTTAAAGAAGCAATGGTGAAGACAATGTAGAACGTTTCGTGCAAACTTTTGCAAGAAAAGTACTATAATGACTATAATATTATGATTGAGCCGTTTAACAATATATTATTTAAACCAGCCTGAGATGTCCGCGATGCAATCAGGAAGAAACTACAAGCAGATCCATGTAAACGTAAGTCCAGTTCAGTTTCGTTAAATTTGTCTAAAGTTAACAAAATAATGTTGCTATGGGATGAAAATACTCCTGAAGGTCTTATTCGTAATTTTTTACCATAACTAACGATGACTCTCCAACAAATCGCATTGAATACAATCCGGTGTTCAGTTAGACGTGCCAAGGTGGTTCTAAAAGCAGTGCAAGTAGTAAATGGTTGGTTTCCAATAGTGAAACTCAAAGCTGCCCGGTACGTCGTTTTCATAAATTGATATCAAAATGAGGCGACAACATTACCTAACCACGACTGTTCTTAAAACCAAATCGACACTGGACAAATAAAACTAACAAATAGTACAATAACGTAACTGATAGAAGAAATACAATAAATGGATGGACTAAATCTGCTGCTAAGGAAATTGGCTTGAATGTAAAGGACAAAAAGATAACAAATCACTCGAATCACTCGCTGTTAGCGAATTGGCAAAAAGTGGTGTAGAAAAAAAAAAGAAAATTACTGGTCATAGCAATCAAAATTCTATAAAACCATACTTAAATCTCGATCAAGAACACCACAACAAGATCATAAATATTATGCTGGTAATGGATCTTTTATAGAAGAGAACAGCAACGAATCTAATGTTAAGTTAAATTTTAATAATTGTACTTTCACTAACTGTACTTTTAATAAATAAATAAATATTTCGTTGTGTGTTGAGTTATACATTTTTTTGTTAAAAAAATTTTCGCTGGATATCTCTCGGACATTGACAAATGCCTTATAATTTTATGACAAATTTCTCAAGCTCGTTGCTTGGTAACAGCCCTCAGCCTTTGGCTTCGGGTTGTTACCAAGGAACGAGCTTTCGATTGTCATAAAATTATATCGCATATAATCAATGTCCTAGGGATATTACTACTAATAAGTTTTTTGTTTAGAAATTTGTATTTTTGTTAAGGCACTAATGTTCTTAGTGACCAGTCATTATAAAAGTAGAGCAGAGTCAAATTTTAGTTTGGGACCTTTAAGAAATATAATCAGGTCGGGTTGACGATGTAGTAATACATCCTCTTAATAATGAACCTGTTTAGTAATTTTGTAAGTTTCCTTATTTAAGTTGGACCTTTACTCTTTTGAGATGTTTTTTTGATAATATAGCTTTTTTATTCTTTTCAAAATAAGTAAGATTTCTTGTTTTTATTTCTGAGCTTCACTCCTTGAGTTTTTTTTATGAAATTTACTTTAGTAAATCTACTTATTTATTTCCTTTAAAAATTGTTGGGAATTTTTTTTCTCATTATTAGGGGTAGGTAACGGAAATATTTTACTTGGCAAAACCATCAGGCTAACTCTGGTAATTGAATTAAATTATTAAGTTGTAAATTCCGTTAATGCGTTTAATGTTTTGTTTTTATTAGGTTGAGAAATGAACTTGCTGATAGGTGCCTTTTTGAATAATATGAAATTCCTGATTTCGTTGAAAACGGCGATTCTTCGTTGGTAATATAATTTTGATTTAAAACATTTGTGTACTGTTTGTTTGTTGTACTGTTTATAAATATAATTGTTGAGTTTTGTTAAATGTATTCACTTAACCGATACAATTCATTTAACACTTGTACATGCATATGGTACATAAAAGTGATTACGTTTTTTTACAGCCAACTTATTTTTATAACAATTCTATTTTTAATAAAACATGTGGTATCCCTAAATACCTCCAATATATATTCTTTATTTATAAAAAAAGAACTTGAAGAACCGCAAGAAGTAGCAACAATTATTATTTTGTTGTTTTTAATAACTAGTGATTACAACAAATTACATAACTAAAAAAAATATAAATGCATAAATAAATACTGCATTTATTTATTAATTATTTAATATTTAATCAAAAACGTATAATTATCATTTTAAATTTGTAATGTACAGTACAGTAGGCCCACTTATTTTAAAAACCGAAGTTACACAAGCTATTAATTTTGGGAAGAATAATAAAACATTCGGCACAGACAACGTGCCTATCTAATTAATAAAACTTATTAATTATGATAACAGTAAACACATTGTGGATGTATTTAACAAAATATACACTGGCGAAAGTCTCCCCGATGATCGGCTAAAGTCCACCTTTATCCCAATACCTAAAAATCAACACTCAAAAAGATGTGAGGAATATAGATTAATTAGCATCATGAGTCACCTGTTGAAGACCTTTCTTAGAGTGATACATGCGAGAATAAGAACGAGATGCGAACTCGATTTTGATAGAACACAGTTTGATTTAAGGCATGACTTTGGAACCAAAGAGGCCTTGTTCTTCTCATTGTACTACTACAGAAATGCAGAGATCAACGCAAAGACGTATTTGCTTGTTTTGTTACCTACGAAAAGGCGTTTAATCGTTTTTAAACTTATTGAAGCACTGCAGAGAGCGGGAATTGGTCAGAAAAATCTTCAAATACCAAACGGCCTGTACTGCAATCAGACGGCAAATATCTGAGTAGACGGGAATTTGAGCAACAACGTAGATATATGTCGGGGACTACGCCAGTGCTGCATATTGTCTCCTCTTTTATTTAATTCAAATACCTAGGCTCTCTTATTAAAGATAATCTAGATCCTAAAGTGGAAATTAAAAGTCGGATTTAAATAGCACGTTTTACATTCTGTGCGATGAAGCCACTTTTTTGTTATAGTGGCCCAAGTATGACTTTTCGACAACGAATGATTAAATTCTATGTATGGCCCATTCTTTTGTATGGAGTTGAATCCTGGACACTTAGGACCAACACGTTAAATCGCCTGGAAGCATTTGAGTTGTAGATACTGCGATGGATTCTGAAAATTCCCTGGACTACAAGAATGACCAACAACGAGGTTTTAAGAAGAGCGTGGACAGATCGTGAGCTCATCATAGTAGTAAAACATAGAAAGGTGGCGTATTTGGGGCACCTGATGCGTGGCGAAAAATATTTTCTTCTCAGAAGTATAATGGAAGGCAAGATAGATAGCTGACGAGGAGTGGGCAAAGAGCAGATGTCCTGGCTGCGTAACATCCGAGACTGGACTGATGTCCGAGCTGCAGGAGAACTCTTCAGACTGGCCGAAGACAGAGATGCGTTTTCCAAGTGGTTGCCAACGTCAGATAGCTGATAGGGCACTCGAAGAAGAAGAAATATACGTAGGTATATCAAGTATTCTGTCTTGCATAGTATATCTATGGCTATTGGAATGAATACAATATACAGTAATTCATAATCGGCAACAACGCAGTGCTAGGGTGTTGGAATTGCATTGTATAGCTGCCAACTCTATCGTGTTGTTATTATAACTTGAAAAATATCATGGTTTATGCCAGACACAAAACTTTCAAGTTCTGGACATAAAAAAAATTGTATGAATTATAATTTTATTTTAAAAACTTAAAATTAAAACAATTTTTAATCAAATCAAAAAATAGACGATAGACAATATCGTATTATTTAAATAAATGTCATTTGCATATAAATTGACTATCCATTAACTAATTTAGTAGATAGATAGTTGGAAATTGCAATAAGCGTTTACTTAATCCACATACTGTATTTTAAGACATAACAATGCTTGCCCATTATATAAATCAACAAATTCGTGTGTAATTAGAGCCTACACAGCCGCTTAATTAGCTTGGGATCGTCTTGAGCCTTTTTTTGTCTGAGGTTTACCAGGGCTAAAATTATGTTGTAAACTACACAAATAAAAATAATCTAAGAATATTCTTTTCTGAGCTAGAAACTATATTGAGGTTTGGCAGCGATAAATTAAAACAAGTTATTTCAAATTTATCCAAACCACAACCTATATTTTTTTCAAAAATAAATTTAAATAAATAGTTTTAACGAAAATATAAAAAAATTAAAAATAACCCAAAATAGCTAAATATAAAACTCAAATTTAAATCGAATATTATTCCAAAATAAAATAAATTATTAAGTAGTGTGTCCTCGATTATAAATAACAGCTCTAAATCGTCTTTGCTTGGATAGACTCATGTTATCTATATTCCATTAAGATATAAATAGCTATACATACTCTTTAACAAGTGTCAAATAATTGTTTGTCTCCAATATTTGTTGGCGAGATGTATCCCAAATATTTTATCATCATCATCATGCAGCCCCTTTTACGCCCATTGTTGTACATAGGCTTTCTCCAAACGTCTCCAGTTCTCTCTGTCCCTGACTGTTGCAATGGAGGGAAAAATAAAAGAGAGGAGAGGATTGGGCAGAAAGACAAAATCCTGGATGAAAAACTTGCGTGAATGGTTCCAAATACCAGAAGCTTCAACTATATTTCATGTGAAGCAGAACAGAGAAACCTATCACATTACGGTCGCCAACCTTCGGTAGAAGACGGCACAGAAAGAAGAAAAAGAAGATCTTGTGCGTCCTGTGTGACTGTCGGATACATCTACAGGTTTTATGTAACCAGCATTTATGCTGGAAATTACGTCTTGAGATGTATCAAATGTTCGCGCTACATCTGTTTATCAAGTGCCATTTTTTAACATGTCAATGGCTATCAGCTTTTGTACGCGGTTTAAATGATGTATGTCAATGTTAAAAACAAAATTTTATTTGAAAATTACAATTATATTTAAACATAAATCAATATCTTTAGATTATTTATATGTTTTAAGTTTGCAAGAGATGTCATTTACACACGACCAAAATAAAAATACGCTATGCAAGCAATTTTTAAACTGTTTATTTGCAATAAAAACTTAAATATAATTTTATTTTAAAAATATATAAAAAAAAAACAAGTCGGTTTACCGAGACTGGATGATACAGCCCAATGTACTGTTCAAAACTTTATTTATATTTTTTAACCATAAAAAAATATATGCTTAAAATACTTTTTTATGTAAAAAACAAATTAGATTTAGATTTTTATTGCACGGTTTAGCCCGGTAAAATTGTAATAAAAAATTCATATTTACATAACGCGTTTTTTCTTAAATGAAGTTTCCTAAAAAAATAAATTGGTTTTATTTGATAATAAAAAGTATCCTTAGAGAGTGAGATCATATTAAAAGTAAATACAATTAATTGTTAAAGGGGATTTGTTAAAATCAAATGTAACTTTAGCCAAAGCTGTTGACTATATCTGAAAGAGTTTAAATTTAAAATTATTGTATTAAATAAACTGCTCTACAAAAGTTAGGGCAGTTTATTAGTATTGGCTTTATGTCAAAAATTATTAAATGTTTTATTCACAAACGTTTTATCTGTAATAAATTGAATGTTTATTTGCTTATCTGACTGGTTTTTTGTTTCCAGGTTGAAAAGTTTTTAAGTTTACGACAAAAAATTTTCTTTTGTATTATCAAGAATTTTACATTACTTATTGTTATTGTAGGTGTCTTATTGGCTCTACGTGGGAAATTGTTACAATATAGTGACACATTTATAATGACTTGGTAATTGACCCCTCGATGACTGTCGGTAAGTAATTTTAAATCATAACTTTCAGTAGTGGGCTCCTCGCCCGAACCCCCTCGGTATGCCAACAGCCATCGTTAACCCCCGCTGTGGTGTTACACCTTGACGTGGTGCGGGAGTTTGATAACCAAGTAACACACAAAGAACAACTTTGGTCTGACAAACCTTAATATCTCTTTTGTTCCTGCGCTACTTTTAATTTCTAACTGAACCCTACCCTACACCGAACCGGGTCAGTTCAACATGCCACCTCTTCTACTCACATCTCGAAGAGGAGATGATAAAAATCGCGTTATAAATTACGCGTCCACGTTGATGCAGCTCATTTTGTTACTTCAATTACGCCGGGCAACATACCGGCGAACATATCTTGATCAGATAATCATTGTTTTGAAGAAAGGCCAGGTCAAGAGTACCAACAACCAACGAGCATGTATGAAAGCACTGATGAAAGTAGAAGAAGCAAAAGATGTGTGTAAAAACCGTGGCAAGTGGTCTCTACCTACCCCTACTGGAAAAAGGCGTGACTATATGTATATGTGTATTGTTTACACTTTATTCAGTCAACTGTGATTTAAAATTTAGAATTTTGTTTTGAATAATTCTAGGCGTTAACTTAGTGCGGATGAAGCTAATAGGGCTATTGGTATGATTGGGGTGGGTCGTCTTCAGCGAGAAGTTGCGGACGTTTTCCAAGTCAGTAAAAGTTTCATTTCGCGGCTTGTCCGTAAATATCGAGCAGCGAGAAACGTGATAGAAAGACCTAGAAGTGGACGACCAAGGGTTACAACCCCCGCACGTCGAAGATTACACGAAGTTTTCTTACGTTTACGATGACTTTTAAGAGGAGTTCCATTAACACAAATTCATATGGGTGCTCGATTGGCATTGGCTAATAAACATGTGAATTGGAATGCTGAATGAAGGTCTGCATCGAGATATGGATGGTTTTCTGATAGTCGGCGTGTTGGAATTTTCCTCTAGTGCCCAAAAATTGAAGGAAGTTCATCTGTTCAGAGGTGGCACAGTTGTTGTTTTTTTTGATGGGCGTACAGAATTGTCAGTGCTTGATGGGAACATTACTGCGCAGATTGTTATACGTTTGTTTCATGCTGCTATTGGACCAAACTTTCCTCTTTTTTAACGATAATGCTTGACCACATCGTTCAAGAGTAGTTAAAGAAGCTTTATACTTCCATGGTATCCCGCATTTGGAACTGCCCCTTCTACCGTCCGACCTTGATTTTATTGAGCATGCTTGGGACCAGCTACAAAGAGCATTGAATTCTCACAGACACTCCCCACAGACACTTCAAATACTAAAACACATTTAACCCCAGATTGTAGATTGTACGGGGGTCGTGAAGGCTCGCAACCTCTCAACCTCGACCTAGCAGATATTTTGTGCATAACCCTTAATCTATTCAAAGCCCGGGATTACGAGACTTCGAGCAAAGTTTATCAGTTTCCTAGGGGCTTAGTGTATGACATCGAATGGCTTTAAGAAGGCCCCTTCCAGAAACTTAAGTCTCTTGCAGAAAAGCGCTAAGAATTCACAAAGCAAATGTTCTGCATTTTCAGCGAAGATCTCGCAGTAGCGGCAACTATCACTCTCTATTTTGCTCATATTTTTAAGAGGATACCTTAGAGGGCAGAGTCCAGTGAGGAGCCCACAGAAGGGTTCTGAGCCGGAAAATTGTGTATTTGCTCCTTCTTTGGCAAAGCAATATGCTTCTTCGTTGCCTTTAACTCCCTTGTGATCTGGAACCCACATCAGAGTAACCTGATTGTTTGCTGCCAGTTGTCTCAGGGACTGTTTACAGTTCCAAGTTAGCTTTTAGTGCTGCTTGGCTATCTGATAAAATATAGATTTCTGCCCTTCGGGTGTTTCTTTTAATGCACTCCTGGGCACATATTTCTATGGCATGTAATGTTACTTGAAATATGGTTGGGGTGTTACCAAGGGGTTTTGAGAGCCTAAAATTCGGTCCTGTAACCCCACTCCAACCCTTTCATCATCTTGGATTCATCAGTGTACCACACTACAGCATCCCTTCCTAGTTAAGGTCCGTTCTCTGTGCAAACTTGGTAGTTGTTTATAACCTCTTTAAACTGCATTTTAAAGTCGTACCTAACTGGCATAATATCTGTCGTCTTAGACATGGATTCTAGGGAAATATTTTGCAAAATCTTCAAATGTCCATTCCGATTTCTTGCTCTAATATTTATTGTCTGGCTCAGTCTGAAGGCACTGATTGCTGCATCTTTCACTACACATAAGTGCAATGGTGGAAGGTTTAGCATTACCTCTACGGCTGCAGTTGGGCACGTGAATGTTGCCACTGTGATTCCCAGACAAGCTAGCCACTGCTCTTTCTGCAGCTTGACTTGTGCCGAAATTTGTTGCATTTTTGGCCACCATATTAATAAAGCATAGGTGATGTAATTTAACCCCAACTTTGAAGACAAATTAATCAAGGCTACTTCAACGACCTTATTAAAAGTATGCAGAGGCGTTGTTTGGCTATAGTTGATATCAGAAGAAAGCATACTCTTTATTAATGTACTTATTTTAATTTTTTATAAAATGAAAATGGTACACAACCTTAAATTGTTGTTTTTTTGTTTAAAAATGCAAACTTATTGTGCAAAAGGGCAAACAAATGCTTACATAAAACAAAAAACATTCAATTTATAACATATAAAACCAAAAATCGTAATTTGTTGAAAGACGATCTCCGAATTTATGATCTTTTGTGGAGCAGTTTGAAAATAAATGTTATCTTTGAAATTGAAAGATTAAAACATCTTTTTAAACAACAAGATCAGTAAAAATTTTACGTTTTGACTTTAAGAAAAAGAAGCAAAAATACGCTTTTTTACTTGGTAATTTAAGCTACAAACTTTTCACTCGTTTAATCTTTTAAACTGATCGTGAATTCATCGTTTACATGTGGCAATAGTTTTAGTTTTTATAAGCCATTTTATTTATACAATAAATTTAACAATCAAAATTGATGTAAAAATAAAACTTAGTTACCGATAATAAAATCAGTACTAGGTAATGTTGATGTTAATTTAACAAGAGTCTATGGATTAAAACTAAATCCTTTATTTGAACTTCGATATTTTATCAAACGTTTTCTTTAAAAATATATATGCTGTTACCGTAAAAGTATTTTTCTAAACTCCAAATGTTGGGCGACCATTTTGTGTAACCTTACTAAACTTGTTTTTCAAAAGTTACAAAAGTTGGGTGGCAATTTTGTGTAACTATAAAAAAATTACTAATGGCTCAAATGTTGGGCGACAATTTTGTGTTACGTTAAAGTTTCCTGTCTAAAGCCACTTGTGTGTAAATTAATAAGTTACTTTTATAAAACTAAATTATTCCAACTCAAGAGCTGCTAATTGTGCAATTAAAAGATTTTCTAATACCCGTTAAACTAAATTATTTTATCAAATTAAAGTACTGAAAAAGAATTTTAAATAATTTTAACTAACTGTCTAAAATAAAAAAAAAACTTAAACAATTATCATTAATATTAATTGTACAAATAAGATTCATTGTATTTTAAATTGTTTAAACTAGCTAAGCAACCTAAAGGAAAAGATTAAAATATTATACTCAGAGTTCCGTCACTCCTTGAAAATAGCTCCCGCTCAAGAAATGATAAGAAAAACTTTGAAAGAATACGGTTCACAAAAACAGAATATTGTTAATGACAATTTTATGTTTAAAATTAGAATAATAATCGTAATTATAATTATAAAAACAAAACATATGGTATTTTTTCATTCTTTCCACTGGGAAGTTAGTCGTGTGGACCTCTCGGGTCGCACCCAGACTAACGGAGAGCACTGATATTTTTTCTTATATAATTATTCGTTTCTCAAAAAAATTATTATTTTACTACTTTTCATGAGGGTCGTACTCTTATCTATGGTTTTACATTCAAAATGATTGCCTTTAAAGAACGTTTGAAGTGTTGTTGCTGAACAAGAAACAATTTCCTTCCGAATTTACTTCGAAGACTTCTAATGGTTGAAAAAATGTTTGCTGCATTTATTTCGTACACTGTTTTGGTTATAGGTTTAATCAAGTAACATTTTATTTTCCGAAACCTGCCACTATCCTTTTTTTTCTTTCTTGGTGTAGATCTTCCTCGTAGAATTATGTAAACGGTTGCTTTTGAAACTTTCGTTAAGAAACAATTTTTTTAATAGCCTCAGATACAGAAAGTTTAGAGCACAGTCCCTTATATAAACATTTCTCACTATACTTTTGGCATCATCAGATAGATATGTTACACCTCGCTTCTTTTTTACTCAAGTTTTACTATCAAGAAGACACGTTTAATTTTGCAGCCTAATTATTTTATTTATTGAACATAATAAGAGATGTTGGTAAGTAATCCAAACAAATTTCACTAATTAGGTAACTAAGCTATTAAGCTCTAATTTGGCTAGTTGATTCATTTTTGTTAGATTTTTTGTTGGATTCTTTGTTGGATTTTTAGAAAAGTAATAAGTTATCTTGGGTTATCATTGTAGTAAGTACCTACACTAAAATATTATAGTATTGATTGTAATTGTAAGTAGTGTATGTATACTTAATAAACTGCGAAAATTCCGCGACGTGTTTTAGATGTAGATGCATTAATATTATTATTTTACTGCGGAAAAGGACCATGGAGATCCGTTGCTACCAGTTTTATCTACACGTAAGCGTGTGAATAATAGTGAACAAAAAGTTGAAAAACATAAACCCCGCCGACATCCAAAGACTGCTGACTTTCCCAAAGCTTTCTAGAACGAGTCTTTGGAGAATTTTAAAACATATAGGGTTTAAGCTTAAAAAGAAATGAATTTTCAATGAATTATACTAACTTAACAAGAATGCTCTTCATTTATTTATCTGGACGAAACTTGGATTTTTGCTAAAAGTGAAACAAAAAGAATTTGGCAGGACGATAACATAAAGTCTATAAAACACAACAACTATGAAGGAAAAAGACACATTATTGTGCATGCAGGTGGAAAACATGGTTTTGTTGATGAGGCGGATCTTTTATTTTCGTCAAAATCAAAATCGGCCGATTATCATGACAATATGGATACAAAAATGTTTGTAAAATGGTAAAAAGAGAAACTAATACCATCGTTACATGAACTATTTTATTTTTACAGTATTGCTTCTTAGCCGGAATTATTATCAATAGCTAAAAGGCGTGAAAGAGAAAAAATTACAAAGTAGATCAAATTATACTCAGTTATGGACATCGTGTGCTAAGAAAATTTAATCCCATTAAGTATATTTGGGAAATATACAAAACTTACTCGTTTTATGACAACCACATTGGATCAACGATTTCTGTTTTCAGTAAAGAAAAAAATAAAAATGAAACAACAAAAGCATAAAAATAAACAAAAATTTTTGGTTTCAAATCTTAGTGGAATTTACTAGTGTACCTCTCAACAAAGTGCGCCCGTTAAGTCGATGCCTCGGTGACTAATCCGATACCGTCGTATGTTGGTAAAATGGGCAATAGTTTGCAAATATAGGTAGCTATACATGCAGTGTGAGAATTTGGTATAAGGTTTTAATCTAAGTAAAATTGAATTGTGAAATATCAATTTGTGTCTCTAAAAGTCAAATGTTTTTTTTATATTATTATTATTTAACGTCTACATATACCTACCAATGACATGAACATCTTTTAATAATTATAATGATTAGCTTTGGCAGTTTACTTTTGATTTCGTCTTTTTTTTATTATGGGTTTTATAGTTTGTATATATGTATTACTACCATTTGTTTATGAAATGAAAAATATTTAGTATTGTGGTAAATAGTATTTAATGTAGTAGGTTACTTTGATGTTTAGTGGATTTAGATTTTTCATTGTACCTACATTTATATTATTACTATGATAACAATACATAAATTTTCTTATAGACTTTTTAAAATGTTTTTAATAAATTTTTCAAGTATAAAGTTAAACAGAAAAGTAGTTTATTTGCATAAATATATCGATGAAGAAGGTACAAATTACACCCTTAACCTCTTTCTACATGGTTACATATTCCCGCTTAAAAATGTTCGCGTAGGTACGTCTTTGTCAGGTTCGCAAGGTTATTCGACATCCTGTTTTTTTTTTGACATTTTAACCTACTGTAAGCGATTTAGCAGGAAGTATTTTGATTCATCCATATTTACGTTTTTTTTATAATTTTAGGAATAGTTATTTTTAAATTTTTTAAAATTTTTAAATTTTTAAAATGAAAGTAAAAAATAAAATTTTGCGCTTAATAATTTATTAATTATCTAAATAAATAAAAATTAATGTTTCTTTGTATGTTTTTCCTCTATGCATTTCCAAACTAATAATCCAATTATGATAAAACGTTCGTCAGTTGTTTTGCGTATGCCCGCGAAGGTTCATAAAGAGGTAACTTATCTTCAGCACACCTACAAAAGGGATGGGAAGAGGATAATATGTAAGAACTATTTAAAACGGCCGATATTAATGTCGAGTTTATAGTCTTAGGGTGGTTGAGTTTGATAGTAATAATAATTCGACACCGACGCCGGAATTTCAAATTTTTTTACCAGGGTTCAAAAACCTTCGAGAAACCCCTGGCAACGCCTTCCTAAACCATTCATCCGATTGTGATAAAACTTTGGTGAGTTGTTCTGCGTATGCCTGCGCCAAAAAAATATTATTCTTTGTATAAAACTTTCTGTGTAATGTTCCAGAATGTTTGACAGAATTTGAGACATGAAAATTTTTAGAAATTTGTGAAAAGTTTATGAATTTGTGGAAAGTTCTAGTTTGCACGTTCTGTGAAATGTTCCAGAATGTTGTGGAAAGGGCTCAAATTTTGTCAAATATTCTAGAATTATAGATGGGAGGGTAAGCCCGACTACAGACTAAGAGAAAGAGAGCTAGCGCATTCATAAACCCCGGGCAACGTTAGGTAAAACAGTGTAAAATAAATATTAATTTAGTATATAATCAACGTTTTCAAAGTGTAGTCATTATCAATATTAATTTCTTGCTTGATTTATATACCTCAAGTATAATTTACTGAAAACATCATTAGTGGGTAGAATTAAGTTAAATAAAGGATATTTTGTGTTAAATACAGTTTGAAGTTATCACCACCACGAATTATGCGTGAAAGCTAATGAAATGTATGTTGGCGTAAATTATTATACATACGATTAGATTTTAAATATTTATGCAATAAACCACAAAATTATTTTAGCACAAAAGCAGAATAAAAACAAAACGATTTTTTAATTAAAACTAGTGTTTGTTACAATAAAAAGAAATTTAAATAAAATTGATCATTTCGTGAAGATTTTTCATGCTCTTTTTCAATTATCTATTATCACTATGTAAGATGCTTAAAATTGATAAAATTCACGAAAATATGCTGACAGTTACAGTTAATTAATTTTAATAAAATTAAACTTAAAAAATGATAAGCTTAAATAAAAAATAGGTATGCGTATCTATGTACGCGCGTTATATTCTTAGGCGTAAGTGAGAAAAAAAATAGAGAATTTCATTCAATATTATGATATTTTAGTGAATTAATAAATTTTAGAGTTGCAATAAATGAACTACAATTAAGAATTGTAAAATATTTTAATCATATGTTGAATTTTTTGTTTAATTAGTCATTAAAAATAATTAAAATTGTTTTTAATTATTTATTGAAAATTATTTATAATTTAAATATTAATTATTTTAATATCTTTTTTAACTCTGATTTGTTGCTGGGCAACTAGGGCACAATGTCTGAAAAACGCATGGGTAAATTTTCGCAATCTTCGTCACGACAAAAGAGGCGTGAAGTAAATAAAACACAAGACGTCGTTGTCACGTGCCTATTTTTTCCCATCTACGGTTCATTATAATTGTGCCTTACTCGTAAGGAGTGTTGCATAACTTTCGATAGTTGGTTTGCAATTTCTGTGTGGATGGTACTGAATATCCACACGGACGAGGACGAGGCACAGATTTAAGAAGATTGTGGGTTGACGTTTATTCCGCGCCATTTTTCTTGATTTCCGGGATAGGAGCGGCAGTCGTGTTTTGAGAGTCTTGGAGGCCAGGTGTCGGTAAAAGTTGTTGGGTTGTTGGGAACGGTGTGTTATTAGCACGTGTGCAGAACCTCTATGGGATTTCTTTCATATCTGGCTGTATTTGGGCCATCTTAATTGGATTTTGAAGAAAAACCATTTGATTTTCAACTTGACCATTTTGTCTTGCCTTTGTTGTGGATATTTTGGAGTTGCTGTCGAGTTGAATAGCCGTTATTGGGATTTATTTGAGGGAAGCCATTGTTCGCTAACTGGTGCCGCCCCATAACTAACCAGCCCCCGGAGTAGTTCAGGAGTAGCACAGGAGTAGGCCACAGGAGTACATGTGAATTCGCATACCCAAAGGTTATCAGTGATTTATTTTTTTTTATATATAACGCAGTGACTCATTTGACACCACTATTACGCTCTGTTTTAGTTTATTAATATAGTACATTGTTGGAAACTATTTATTGCATTAGATAATACGCCAAAACTAAACTTGGATTAAAATAACTTTCTCAATAATTCTTTATGTCCAAGTAAAAACATATTTTCTTCCTACTTATTTGTAAATATCCTACAATCTAGATATTTTAAAGGACAACCATTGTAAAGATATTTTTAAATGAACTCGATTGTTTTGGCAGTGAAAATCTTTATGTAAACGGTTAACTAGTGAATCTTCTTTGCCTTTATGTAAATGTTTGAATTAGTGTTATTAATGAGTTAATTTATATATCTCTTACTTTTTGTTGTAACTTGGTAAAGTCTGTTACTCTTACTGCTGTTCTGGTTATTTTATAAAGTTGTAAATTTTACATTTTTGGTTTGTTTTAGCAAGGAAATTTTACCATAGCTGTTAACTTTGACTATATTTGTTATGATGCTGCTATTGAACTGTGTACCTTAATTATCTATTGTGTGAGTAAAGTATCCAACATGTTTTTGCTATAATTTTATTTATTTGGTTCACCATAATCATAGTTGTTTATCTTGTAGCCCTGCTAGTGCCTATAAGATCTAGGGGTTTCCGGCTTATACCGTCAAGTCGGTGTCGCCGCTCACTTTTATATTTTTTTCTTCTACCCTCTACGGATGAGCTCGGGCATAATTTGCCAGTAGAGAAACCGCTAGCAGAGTACTCGTTAGAGAACGAAAAAGACGTGGCATCGTAACCAGGTCACATTGCTGTAATCATACAGACAATATAATCACAATCATAAGTGACAATTCAATATTTCTTTAACAGAACGATATTATAAAGGTATTTCGAAATTAGTTCAGCATCGAAAGTAGTGACAGTGAAAAAAGTTAACACCGCCAAGTGTTATGGAGGCAGCAAATAACGCTTCATTAAATTTAGTGCCTGAAAAATCTAAAGAAAAATAGACAGTTTCGTATACCCTATTCATGGACTAGTGCAAAGAACAGAAAACTAGTTCATGTTCAGAAAATGTTCTGATGGCTTACTTTGGAAATGTATCAAATAAATTTAAATCTTCCACTTTATGGGCACACTATAGCATGTTAAAAACGATGCTTGGTATCAATATTGGCGTGGATATCCGTAAATATTTCAAATTGAGAGCATTTCTGAAGCGGAAATCAGATGGATACAAAGCAAAAAAATCTAAAGTTTTCCCAACGAAGGAGGTTGATACGTTCATCAAAGAAGCCCCAGACAACGAATACCTTGAAGCAAAAGTAAGTTTCACAACTATCAGTTAATTAATTATCATTTGTTCATATTTTTTTATTGCAGGTTGTACTTATCATGGTAATTATGGTTGCTTGCAGGAGAGATGAGATGTACAAAATGAAAATTCACGATTTTGAAGATTAAGGTGACGCAGTTTTGGTCCACATTCCAAACACTAAAACAAAAACTTCTCGGATATTTACTGTAACGGGAGAATGTGCTAACATTGTGAAAAAATATTGGACCAAGTAATGTCAACGATGCTTATTTTTTTCTAAATTATCAGAAAGGAAAATGCACTGTCCAAAAAATTGGAATAAATAAAATAGGAAATATGGGAAAACAAATTGCTTCATACCTGCAAAAATTCTTTTCAGTGTGAAATTTTTTCGAAAAACTCTTTACGAAAGTATAAATTAATGTGCATTTACACCAGCATAAAACCGTTTAAGTGTGAAATTTGTTCAAAAAACTTTTTACAAAAGTATGATTTAATGCGCATTCACAACGGCAAAAAACCTTTTCAGTGTAAAATTTGTTTGAAAAACTTTTCACGAAAGTATGATTTAATGCGCATTCACACCAGCAAAAAACCTTTTCAGTGTGAAATTTGTTCAAATAACTTTTTATAAAAGTATGATTTATTGCGCATTCACACTGGCAAAAACCTTTTTAGTGTGAAATTGTTCGAAAAATTTTTCACGAAAATATGATTTAATGCGCATTTACACCGGCAAAAAACCTTTTCAGTGTGAAATTTATTTGAAAAACTTTTCACGAAAGTATGATTTAATGCGCATTCACACCGGCAAAAAACCTTTTCAGTGTGAAATTTGTTCAAAAAACTTTTTACGCAAGTATGATTTAACGCGCATTTAAAATAGCAAAAAGTTTTTTAGTGTGAAATTTGTTCGAAGAATTTTTTACGAAAGTATGATTTAATGCGCATTCACACCGGTAAAAAACCTTTTCAGTGTGAAATTTGTTCGAAAAACTTTTCACGAAAGTATGATTTATTGCGCATTTACACCGGCAAAAAACCTTTTCAGTGTGAAATTTGTTCGAAAAACTTTTTACGAAAGTATCATTTAATAAGCATTCACACCGGCAAAAAACCTTTTCAGTGTGAAATTTGTTTAAAAAACTTTTTACGAAAGTATGATTTAATGCGCATTTACACCGGCAAAAAACCTTTTAAGAGTGAAATTTGTTCGAAAAACTTTTCACAAAAGTATGATTTAATGCGCATTCACACCGTCAAAAAACCTTTTCATTGTGAAATTTGTTCGAAAAACTTTTCACAAAAGTATGATTTAATGCGCAATCACACCAGCAAAAAACCTTTTTAGTGTGAAATTTGTACAAAAAACTTTTTACGAAAGTATGATTTAAAGCGCATTCACACCGGCAAAAACCTTTTCAGTGTGAAATATGTTCGAAAAACTTTTCACGAAAGTATGATTTAATGCGCATTCACACCGGCAAAAAACCTTTTCAGTGTAAAATTTGTTCGATAAACTTTTCTCGAAAGTATGATTTAATGCGCATTCACACCGACAAAAAATCTTTTCAGTGTAAAATTTGTTCGAAAAACTTTTCACAAAAATATGATTTAATGCGCATTCACACCGGCAAAAAACCTTTTCAATGTGAAATTTGTTCAAAAAACTTTTCGCGAAAGTATAATTTAATGCGCATTCACACCGGCAAAAAACCTTTTCAGTGTGAAATTTGTTCGAAAAACTTTTCACGAAAGTATGATTTAATGCGCATTCACACCGGCAAAAAACCTTTCTACCTAAACCTAAAACCTAAAACTTCCGAATCCTGAGTTATACATCGGCCACTGTTTCCGCCGATCTTCAGCTACAATATTGATAGATAGTGGCGAAGATATAACGACATTAAAACGGCATAGTGGCTGGCGCTCTACAACAGTAGCTGAGGGTTACATCGAAGAGTCTATGACTAGTCGAAATACCATAGCCAATAAAATATTAGGGTCGATCAATAAATTGTCAGACCTTCCATCGACATCAGTTACAGAAAATGTTAATAATGTCAACTTTTCCCTTAAAAAAACGGATTCTAATTTCCCAAAACTTGTTTTTAATAATTGTACCAATGTAACACTAAAAATTGTTGATAACAAATGAGAAGATATTTTTTCGCGATTATTTTAGTAGGTGCTTAACACATTTACCTAGTAGTCTAAGAAGTATAGCCGGAGTAACTCGGTTGTATTAAGTAAAGAATGGTGAGATAAAGAAACGCTGTGGTGTAAAAGATGTTGTTACAAAGATAGATAAAGGAATGCTTAAATGCTTGAATGGTAAAAAGGATGGATGAAGAAAGATTAAAGAAACAAGTTTATAAGGCGAGTGTAAATGGACAAGTCGGTAGAGGTCGACCTTGGCGAACATATCTCGATCAGATCAACATTGTTTTGAAGAAAGGCCAGGTCAAGAGTACCAACAACCGACAAGCATGTATAAAAACACTGATGAAAGTAGAGGAAGCGAAAGATGTGTGTAAGAACGGTAGCGGAAGTGGAAGAAAGTGGTTTATGCCTACCCCTACGGTAAAAAGGCGTGACTATATTTATGTATGTATATTCTGCAGTAAAATTTGACTGCAGATTTATCAGGCCGAATATCTTTGGCATGGTCAGCATTTGGAAGAACACAAGATGTCTTTAAATCCAACCTGCTTAATACAACAAAAGCTTGAGTTTTCAACCAGTATGTCCTTCCGGTTCTCACTTATGAAACAGAGACCTGGGCACTAAACAAGAATATAATAAATATATTACAAGTAACACAACGAGCCATGGAAAGTCGAATTCTAAACATTAAGCTACAAGACCGCATCACCAACACATAAATAAGAAGAAGAACAAAAGTTAAAGATGTTATAGAAAAAATATGTACACTAAAGTGGAACTGGGCGGGACATATTGGGAGAATGACAGACAACAGATGAACGCAAAGGCTGATAGAATGGAGACCATGGGAAAACACAAGGAGTAGATTTAGACCGCAAACGAGATGGTCGGATGATATAAAGAGACTGGCTGGACATGACTGGATAAGAAAAACCAATAACAGAGGAGCTGGCAGATATTAGGGAATGCCTTCACTCGACGATGGGTGAATTAGACTGGATGTGAATGTGGATGTGGATGTCCAGTTCAACAAGCAAACGGGTTGTACACATAAAACTCGCAGTAACATGAGATGATCAGTATATCGTAATTTTTCTCATTTTGTTAATGGTTGCACCTGCGGTTTGTATTAATATAAACTTTTGGTAAAAGTGTGGGAATATGTTATTTTCGTTATTATTAAGAATGGAAACTAAAAAGAAGAAGTCAGCCAATTATTAAATAGCTGAAGAATCTCTGCTTGTGTAACTGGTGAAGATTTTTAAAAAAAAAATTTTTGAGAATAAAAAACATATACTTACAACCATTTCACAACAAATAATGTTTAGATTAAAATTGAGAAGGAATTTGATGCAAAGACTGGTTAAATATACCGCAACGCACTGATATTAAAAAATATTTTTGACTGTTTGATACGAAAGTCGAAATCTTTTGAGAAAATCAGTTTTTGTCCATTTTTCGAATTGATTTTCTGTCACTCTGCATTATTATCGACGTTATCGCTAATATCTTTCACCTGAGCCATTTTAAAAAGATTTTGTATTAAAACAGCAATAAATGTTAAAACGGATATTAAGATTATTTTTTTTTGTTTTTTTTTTTTTTTTTATGAAAATAGTCGCAAAAAGGGTAGACCCATCGTGTGGGCCGCGGACGGCCCGCACTGCGACTATTAGAAGGGGAAGGGATTATAGAAAGGAAATGATTGTTGACACGCTTTTTAAAAAGTTGCAGGTCATAGTTCTCTGGAAAAACTGATTTTGGAAGCTTATTCCATTCCGTAGCAGCCCTATAAAAGAAGGATTCTTGATGAAGATTGGTCCTTGTAGTGTCAATCTTGAGAGTAAATGGGTGAGACTGATCAGCGTGCCGTGTTCTTCGGCCGAATGTGGCCAATGGTGGCACAAGAGTTTTTATTTCTCTGGAGCATCTGCCATGGAAATATCTGTAGAGCAATGACTGGTCTCGAATTAAATAAAATAATTTTTTTATTTTGACAAATATATTCATAATTAAGTTTCTATAAATAAATAATTTTGATAACCTTCAAATAAATGTAAAATCAACTAATATATTTTTACTGAATTTTAATTTAACACACATATCTGCTGTTAAAAAAAAATTATTACACACAACTCTTCATGTCATAACAATTTTCAGGTATTGAGGTAGAGTAAGACATGAATGAATGAATGAATAGAAGTAGTGAAAGAGGTCTTATTTTTCTTTAGGCACTGCAGCATTGTCTGCTTTTTGTACCATTCCAGCTGTTTAGTTTGGTCCTATCTCTTCAATTCTCCTGTTAAGGAGTAGAAGCTCGTGTACTGCTATTGCCCCAGTTGGATTACTTCTTTTATACACCCCAGGTAGTGTCTTCACTGGGCGATTGTTTCGCATTTAATGATAATATGAGTGGCTGTTTTCTTCTCCTTATTATATAATTTGCATATAGGTTCTGTGTCAGACACGCTTATATTGTGCAGATGTATCCTCAAAAACCAGTGTCCGGTACAAGGCCCTACAACTGTTCAAAGTTTTCCCTACTTAGTGAGAGCAGCTTCCCTGCCTGCTTAGGTAAGGGGTTCTTTCAGCATAAACTTGCTGTGCCTAGCTCCCTCTGGCTTTGCTCGTTTCAGCTGATGCTAAATGGACTCAACCATTGATTGCCGCTTTAACGCTAGCCTTGGGTATCTCTTTTATTGGTTCTGGCCCAATAAATGTTGTTCCAGATCCCCGCCTAGCTAGTTTTTTCGCTTCTTCGTTACCAGAAATACCTTTATGCCCTGGCACCCACAACAAAGTGACTTTTTTATGGTTAGCCAAGGTTCGTAGTTTTCCAGCACAACTTTTGAGTCTATTATCTGTGATGCCAAAGCTTGACTATCTGATCTAATAAGAATTGTTTTATTTTTGTAGACCGAGGCATGTCTCCCCAATGAGTTTCATTGATCATATTTGGGTTTTGAAGAATAGACACCTGAGCCAGTTCATTTGCTGATTTTTGATCCATAAGAGTGAAACATAAGCTCTACGGTGTATTGTATTTGTATATATATGTCGGTTTAGAACGTCTTTCGACGTTGTTCGACGCCTAATTTCCATCCCCTTCGGTCTTCGCAATCCTCAGATGTTAGTTTTTTTCCGCTCATTGACTTTTGAATACCGGTTTGCCATTCCAATCGAGGTCTTTTCCTTTTTCTTCTTTCACTTGGTTGCCATTGTACGACTTGTTTAGGCAATCTTGTATCGGGCATTCGTTGAACATGGCCCTACCAGGTGAGCTGTTTTTGCTCGATATCACTAGTAATGGTGCCTTCAATTCCTATTTGTTGTTTTATATTGTCATTTCTTATTTTGCCACTTCGGGAGATGCACAAAGACCTCCTGAAAACATCCATCTCAACAGCTTCAACTTTCTTTTTGTTCTTTTCGGTAATCCTCCAGGTTTCTGCTTCATATAATAAAGTACTTTTTATCATGGTATCATTTTTTTTTCTTTGTTATTTCTTTACATCATAGTATTCCATTGAGGCATCTGATAATTAAATAATTAAATCAGTACCGCTATCACCAAAGGTAACACCCAAGTACACATATTCCCGGCAGGTCAAAATCTTCTGATCATCTTCAAGTTCTAGATGGGTGGGTTGATTCCATGTGAATCAATATTTTGTTTTATTTGTATTTACTGTCAAACCCCATTCTCTATACTCCTCAATAAGTTTTTACATCATATATTTCATGTCGTCTTTGTCGTTAGCTATAATAACCTGATCGTCGGCAAATTGAAGAGTGTATATAGAGTTATTATTCATTTCGATGCCCATTACATGAAATTTTCTTTACCAGTTTTTAAGTGCTGTGTAAATAGATACAGTGTAAATATTGTTCGCGAAAAAGTGTATACATTTTTATGCATTAAACGATAGATAATCAAATTGCCTTCGTCCACTAAATGTTTTATGGGTTGTTCCTGAAAAAGCAAGCAAATAATCGATTATTCTTGCATTTGTCGTACCAACTAAGTTTTAAAAAATTGCATTTTTTTTAATTTTTGAGCATTGCAGTAACTTAGCTGTTAGCATAATGGCACAAAACTTTATAATACTTTCAAAAATTCATAAATAATATAAAGCAATTTTATTCATTCGAAAGAGTTGTTTAAGCAACTAAATTGAAATATTTTTTATGTGCTTTGGTAAAAATGTAATTTATTTTCCCCGTGTGCGGTACACTGAACTAATAAAAAATTTAATGTAAGCACTTTTCGGTTTATATTATGAACATGGTTAAAATCAACTTAATTGCAGCTTTAATTTATGTTCACATAAATTTTCATTATTTTACATGAAATTAAAGTTTTAACGTAAACAGTTTATGCACTATATTTTAAATTTAACTATGTGAAATAGTGCTAACCGTTAGTTTTAGCACTAAGGTTGGAATTCTTTCGCGAAAACGTTGCCGTGCTGATAATATAAATGGACAAAATAATTTACAATTTTCAAATTTTAAAAAGATTTATGCTGGCAACAAGCCCATATAAATCGTAAAGAGGTTAAAGTAATTATGTAATCGTAGCCGAAATATAACATTAATATTATCCTTTTAATTTATCACTTGGTATTGTTGAGATCGCAGTTTTTCGCATTTATGACGTTTTAACTGGCATAAGTTTTATTACGCATATAAATGCTAATCAAATGTTTACTGTGCTTTCATAGACAGCGAACATAATGGAACGTTAAAGAAATATGGTGTCATTAAGTGGCTAGTAAATTCAACGGGTACAATATTTTATTTTATTTCCATGGACATTAACTTCAGACATAACAACAACCTAAACATTTGCAGATGATGCGATAATTATTGCTCCAATAAATTACAAAATCCTTTAAATTGGCCGCAAGATTATTAGCTTAAGCACTAAGTAAAAGTACTAAGGAGTATATTTGGCGGAATTCGTGAAGGCGTCGGTACAACAACAAAAGATGTTGTTTCAGTCATCAAGATTGGTCGACTAAGGTGGGTAGGACATGTCATCAGAATGTACGGAGACAGAATGCCTCTTATTAAACCTTTTTACATATTTTCTTGGCTAAGGGCACTACAAACTTTTTTGCGTAAAATTAATAATATAAATGTTTCCCATACGTAGCCAACTTAAGTAGACACACTGTATATATTTTATTCTAACTGAATAATTTTTAATAATAATATTTCTGTTGCACATATATTAACGATAATCACCTCTTGTGAATTTAAAGAAGCGTTGTCATATTTTATTTCACTTTCTGCTTCATTGAATATCCATTATCCAATAGTTCAAGTTTTACTTATACAACTAACTGTTGCGTTACCTCAATGAAATTCCTGCTTCCTTTATATAAATATTAAACAAAGCTTTCCCTTTTTCTTGAGGCATTTTTCAGGCCTACAAGTTTACTATATAACTTTGTTGCAAATTCAAATTGTGTGATTATAGTAAAGTTTTGATTTTAAAAATAAATATTAACACTTTTTATTTAAAATAATATATCATGACAGTAATTCATAATCGGGCCTTTAAAGCATGAGTTTAAGGCCACAAGGCGAAACGGAGATAGATATTCTTCTTTATGTGTCAAATCCGGTCTCTCGGACGTTGGCTGTTACTGTGAAGAGTGCCTTTAGAGGAGGAAACGAAGCACAAAAATAGGCCTCACCTCCAATTTTTTGTGCAGTAAGTCGGATCAAGATGCGGTTTTTTGCATTCGATTCAGGAACGATAACAAACTTTGTAACCATACGTGATCAATTCAACTTTAAAATTGCACTGGTGCACGAGAAAAATGCATTTTCATAAGTGCATTTTAAAGTTATGATTTATAAAACATTTAAAACTCAACCAATAATGACAAAAATTAGCCCAATTTAGTTACTTGGAGGTTTTTAAGGTCGCTGTATACGAATAAGTTTTTGGCGACGACCTCCGAGGTACCTGGTGCCCAGGATGGCTGTCATTCACGTCATTTCCTGGAATTTCGTTTTCTTCTTCTTCTTATAAAAGGACCTGGTCCTGTTTAATCCGTTGCGTTTAGCCTCCTTAGGAGCTCTTCCTGTGACGCTGAGCTCTAACTTTCGTACCATCTTTTGGGTGGTCTGCCTACCGGTCTTCGCGAGTTTGGTTTTTGTGACATGGCCCACTTTGCCCATCTTTCATCTGGCGTCCTTTCCATATGGTCTTTCCAGCACCTCTTGCGTGTTCTAGCCCATCTTACCACATCCTGTATTGCTAGTTCTTCTCTATCCTGGCTTCTTATTCTATCCCTGAGGGTAACACCCTGGATGGTTCCTAGTATTTTTATTTCGGTCGTTCTCATTATTCTTTTTGTTGTTGATGTTTCAGCTCTGGTTTCTGTGGCGTACGTTAAAATAGGTCTTACGCATGTTTGGTAAATCCTCAGCTTGCTTTTTGTGCTCATCATTTTATTTATCGTTTATTTATATAATTTACGCATATAACAGCAAACTTGTATACACAACACTGTAACTTAAGTGCACAGCTGATGGCTGACAATACCGCTCATTCGTCAAATCAAATACAGTGTGCTTCCGCGACTTCCTGTTACACTGTTACACATTTCACGAAATCACTCCCACAAATAATACCAAAAAGCAAGAGCAAAAATGTTGCACATGAACAAGGTTCTTAATTGGCCTGGAAATTTCCCTGAACTGAACCCAATTAAGAACCTCTGGGAGCTGAAGAAGCAAGAAACTAACAAACGCCAGCTGATCGAACTTTAATACAGGTATGGCGTAGACCTGAATCGATTAAGGAGAACTGCTCCAAATGCATTGAGAGTATACCCAGGAGGATCCAAGCAGTTATAGCTGCAAAGGGTGGTGTTACTAAATATTGATTTTTGGTTAATATTTTTTGATTATTTTTAGTTATAACGAAATATTTATATCTTGTTTCATTTCACAAAACGTCTAAAAAACACGATAATAATTACTGTGGCTCAAATAGTTTCAGGTCCCAATGTTTTTTTTAATGTAATAATACTTTTTAAAGATGACAATAAAACTATTGTATTTTAAACCATTTATTGGTTGTTGATTTAAAAGAATGAACGTAATCCTTTGATTATCACAATGTAAAACTAATTAGGAAAATGGTTTAAGGATTACAATCAAAAATTAAACTGTGTAATGAAATATGACCTAAAAATTGTTTTTAAAATTCTTTGTTATTGTAACAATAGGTAAAAATACGTCATTTAATTAAAAATTTATTTATTTTATGATTCTTGTAATTATACAGACTTTTACAATGTATGCAATTCCTTAAAAAATTGTTGTTTGATATTTAAAAAAACTTTTAACCCTAATTTGTATTAATTCAAATCTTGTTACTGACAAAAGCATTATAGTTAACTACGAATGGCATCTGACAGTGATAATTTCCGTTTATTTTAAGTCGTCAGTTTAAAATTTAACATAAATCCAAATAAAATGTAATTCCTTCGATCGTAGAAATAATTATTGTGTGCAACATCTGAAAAATGCATATATGTTGCACTTGCATGATTGCTGCTCGAGACGATGTCGTGTATTTGTGTTTTATGTTTTTGCATGTTTTAATTTATTAAAGCACCTTTGTGGTAAGTTCCTTATGGTTTATATGAAAAGTTATAGTGTTTTAAAAATGTACACAAATAAATAATACATAAAAAAGATGAAATAATTCTAAAGATGAGATAGTATACAAAAAAAAATGATATTTTCTAAAATGAAATAATGCCATGAGACCGACACAATACAGAAAAATAAACAAAAAAAATAAAGTAAATACGCTTCTGAAATAATATACAAAGAAGTAGATGATGCCTTTCAAGAGATTAAAACAGGAAAGATTCGGTACATGATAGTGTAATATAAAAAGGTCAAATCAGCATTAAAACATTAAGAACTAAACGACTGTAAAGTAACTAATAAAAAAGAAAGTAAAAAAAACAAAAAAATTAGTCAGATAAAAAAGAAAGTAAATATCAGTGATCTGGGTGCGACCCGAGAGGTCCACACGACTAACTTCACAATGGGAAGAATGAAAAAAAAGTTTTTTTTAATTATTATGATCAATAATTATTTATTAGTAACAATATTGTTATATACAATGCTTGATTATTACTAAAAATAATTTTTCAAAGTTATAGCGTCTTCTATGCTATTCTCTCAATACTGACAAGAGTTTAAAATTCTTTAATTCCTATATTTGTTTTCTAAAACTATCCCTATAAAATATTGTCATCATATTTTTCATACAAATATTTTAACATGCAATAATCATATTATTCAAAAGATCTTAAAATTCAGGTAGATCAAGATAATCGAGACCAAAAATAATTTTAAAATGTTACCATTTTTTTCAGTTTTTTGATTCTCCATAAAAAACAGCTTGACCGTCTTTCATGAAAATCTAATCAGTTCTAAGTTGCGTAATTATGCGTCGAATGCAATTGATACCACGTCGATATCATCTTTTGTTCTCGAGATAATCTACACGAAAAATAATTCCGAAAGTTTACCATTTTTTTCAGTTTTTTGATTCTCCATAAAAAACAGCTTAACCGATTTTGCAGGAAATCTAATCAATTTTAAGTTGCGTAATTATACGTCGAATGCAATTAGTCCCACGACGATATTATTTTTTGTTTTCGAGATAATCGAGACGAAAAATAATTCCGAAAGTGTACTATTTTTTTCAGTTTTTTTATTCTCCATAAAAAACAGCTGGTCCGATTTTACTGAAAATATAATCAGTTCTAAGTTGCATAATTATACGTCGAATGCAATTGGTTCCACGTCGATATCATTTTTTGTTCTCGAGATAGTCGAGATGAAAAATAATTCCGAACGCCCATACGAACATACGCATATACGTACATACACACACAGACGTCCACTTAAAACTATTGAATTCGACTCCGGGGACCTTGAAATGATGAGATATGTCAAAATTCGGGATTCGCAAAATCGGACCCATTACTATAACTTCCACTGGGAAGTTAATAATACTTAATTTACCTTTTAGAACTTTAAAGAAAAGTCCGAGAGTCCGAATTTGTAATGAAATTAATAAATAATTTTATACTTTAACTATTTATCACTGAGAATATTTACTCACTAATTTACTTATTTTTTATTGCACTTAATCTTAACGCCTATTCGCCAGGCAAATAGGGCTTGGCCGAATTTGGAAAGCTGCAATATGTCTTTAAAGCTAATATCTCTGTGTGTTTGAAAAGAAAAGTCTACGAGCAGTGCGTGCTGACCAGTACTTACCTATGGGGCGGAAACACTCACTCTTTCCAAAAAGACGGTTGACAAAAACCGTATTGCCCAGAGAAAAATGGAACGATCACTGTTTGGAATTTGACTCAGAGACATAATTAGAAACACTGTGTGATAAAGAAACGCTGTGGTATAAAAGAAGATGTGGTAACAAATATAGATAAAGGAATGCTTAAATGGTTTGGACACGTAGAAAAAATGGATCAAAGAAGATTAAAAAACAGATTTATATGGCGAGTGTGAATGGTCGAGTCGGTAAAGGTCGACCTAGGCGAACGTATCCCGAGCAGATCAAAATTGTTTTAAAAAAAGGCCAGATTAAGAGTACCAGCAACCAAAAAGCATGTATGAAAGCACTAATGAAAGTAGAAGAAGCGTGTAAACAAAGTGTGTAAAAACCGTAGCATCTGGAAAGAATTGGTCTCTGCCTATTTCTAGAGGAAAATTTTTTTATTTTCGAGTTTTTATATATATATATATATATATATATATATATATATATATATATATATATATATATATATATATATATATATATATATATATATATATATATATATATATAAACTCGAAAACAAAAAATTTTCCTCTAGAAATAATATAATATATATATATATATATATATATATATATATATATATTCCGGTTTAAACGCTCTCCGACGTCTTCCGATCTCCAATCTTCATTGATCCCTATCCATCCATAAATCCTGTTCTAGGCCTTTCTCTCAGACTTGATTATCCAGCTTTTTCTGGGTCGCCCTCATTTTCTTCTTTCTTGGGGTGTCCAGTTTAAGATTTGCTTAGGTCATCTGTCCTCATTCATTATCTAAACGTGTCCATACCATTTCAGTTGTGCAACGTGAATGTCCTCTACTATTGTATGTTTGACCCCCATAGTTTCTTGACTTTCCAGCAGCGCGTCTCCAGAAGTCCATTTCGGTTGCCCTCAACGCATTTTCTGAGTGCTGTTTCAGTTACCATAACTCACTGCTGTATGTGGTTATGCTTTTAATAATACTGTTGTTGATCCGATGTTTGTTGGCCTTCGATATATTTTTGTCCCACAGTACACTATTCAACAGGCTGATAGCTCTACGTACCTGGGTTATTCGGTCCCCTATTGCTTCATCAGTATTGCCGTCACTGTAATATACATTTCCAGATACTTATATTTGCTGGTACGACTTCACAATTCAGTTTAAAGTGGTTATAAACAAACAATAAATTTGCACATAGAACGGACCTCAACTGCATCAGTGTGGCACACTGATGGATCCAAGATGGATAAAAGCGTTGAAGTGAGCGTTACAGGGCCGAATTTCGGGATCTTTAAACTCCTTGGTAACATCCCAACCATCCTTCATGCAGAATTACATGCCATAGATATATGTGCCCAGGAGTACTTCGGAAGGGACACCCGAAGGGCAGAAATCTATATTCTATCAGATAGCCAAGCAGCATTGAAAGCTCTGAAGTCATACACTTGTGAACCTAAACTAACTTGGGACTGTAAACAATCCCTGAGACAACTGGCATCAAACATCCAGGTCACTTTTATGTGGGTTTCAGGTCACAGGGGAGTTAAAGGTAACGAGGAAGCAAACTGCCTTGCCAAGAAAGGGGCAAATACAAAATTTTTCGGTCCAGAACCCTTCTGTGAACTCTCCAAAGCCCATTTGAAAGAAGAGGAAAACATTAAATTAAATCTCACTGGAATAAAATGCCAGGACAAAGACAAGCGAAAAGCGTCTTGCCAAAGAAAACTAAACAGCTTTTCGAGTTGGACAAAACAGACTTGAAACTGGTAACGGGACTTCTCACTGGACACTACCCTCTGAGGTATCACCTGAATAAGATGGGCAAAATAGAGAGTGATAGTTGCCGCCACTGCGACAACTTCGCTGAAACTGCAAAACATTTGCTTTGCGTATGCCCAGCGTTTTTCTGCAAGAGACCCAAGTTCCCGGAAGGGGCCTTTTTAAAGTCCTCCGATGTCAGGAGGAACTGAACTCCAAGAAACCGATAAACTTTGTACGAAGTCTCGGAATCCCAGGCCTCGAATAGGTTAATGGTTATGCACAAAAGATCTAATAGGTCGAGGTGCTTGAGAGGCTGCATAGCCTTTAGACCCCCCCTACAATCTATAATTTACCAATTATGTTAGCACCTATACAAAAAGGGTGGAAAGTGATGAAATATAAATACTATAAAAAACACCGATATTAATGTCGAATACATAGTTTTCGGGGTCGCTGAGTTTAATAGTGATATTTTAAAAGCAGGCAAGCCATTGTTCGGGCATTGCTGGGTCCAATAAAAGCGTATAGAATTTTTCAATAGAATAGAACAGTATTGTAAGGAAAAGAGATATCATTTATAGCGATGAAACATTTGTGCATAGTTCTCATTTTACGACAAATGCTGAAGATATTTTTACTTCACTCACACAATATCCTGATAATATAAACCGATAGTTTTTAAAATGTTAAATTGAACTGGAGTTTGTAAAATTATTTTATAGCCAATATTATAACAATATTTTTTTTTTATTTTGTAACCTTTGGTTTTCTAATTTTTTTAGATGTTATAGTCATTTATCTTGTAGATTTTGTTAATACTGTATAAATTTACTTCTTTTGAATGTTTTGATATTTTTCAGTCGAATACCAGGAAAGATTATATTCTGCGGTAAGTGACAAATTTTTATATTGTGGACTTCACGTCAAATTTGTTGTAATGTTTGTTCACTTGCCAAGAAAAATATTCCTCAGTTCTGTAGGCTGGTAAATCAATTTTTAATTTATCACCTTTGGTTTTCTATTTTCTTAACGTTATAACCATTTATCTTGTAGATTTTTGTTAATGCTGCTTTCATTTGTCACCTTAGAATGTATTGATATGCTGATTTCTTTGATTAAATTAAAATAATAAATTGTTTTTGATAATATTCTGTAAATGCTTTGATTTTGATAAATTCGTTTTGGTTTTTGACAATACTTTGTAAATTCAATAAAATATATTTAGAAAATTGTAACAAGTGCTCAAATTTTTGAATAGGTTTTTGTATTTTAACTTGAATAATGGCGCTCAAATTTTAATAAACATTTGTGTTTTCTCTTAAGATAAATAAATTCAACAATATTTCCTGACTCACGACCCTCCCGAATCTAGAGCAGCTGACAGGCTAATAAAAAAATAAGCTGTACTTTACATCATTTTTTAGTAACAATTTCTATTTAAAAGTATTCCCGTGAACTTCTTTGTTTATCATCAAGCAGGATTATTTAGCAAATGTCGTGTTTGGTGGACATTTCACCCTACTCTGATCAATTTAGCCGAAAGTAGTCTCTTTTAATAACAATTTATTTTTACAAGTGTGCCTTTCATTAGTAATTTATACCTACCTACAATACCTAAAGTTGTGAGTACATTATTCCTGATCCCTATACCTGATCTCACAAAAGAGTATGATCTAAAAATCAACTATGCCAAATCTAAAGTATTGATAGTTGATAGATCGGATAAGACAGCAAACAGACCACATCACAACACCAACTGTGAAGTTTGTTCATCTGGGTGCCCTTATCTACTCCTCCGGCAGCTGTGAGATGGAGAGCCGCCGTCGTATTCAACTTGGCCGAACAGCAATGAGTCAATTACATAAAATTGGGAAAAATCGATATATATATATATATATATATATATATATATATATATATATATATATCAATACCAAAAAATCACTGGTCCATGCCCTAGTGTTCTCCATTTTCTGGTACGCTTCCGAGACATGGGTTATGAAGGCAGTCGACGGGTCAACGCCTTTGAAATGTGGGTATGGCGAAGAATGCTAAGAATACCGTGGACGGCACATCGCACCAATGTGTCAGTGCTGAACGAGATTGAACCATCAAACCATCTCAGTATCTTGACATCAGCGCGAATACTGAACTTCTTCGGACATATAACTCGTCACGACTGTAAGAAGAGTTCTGATATTCTGATATTAACTTGTGATCACTACACGTCGTTCTCGACGTTAGACTAAGAAGAAGAAAATACCTACAGTTGTGAGTACATTAACATTGTTACAAGAGAAATAAACAGGAGATTCCTCAAGGATTTTAACGACGAAGTTTGGATAGCTCTCGTACCACAGCAGAGACAAAACTGATCTAGACGATTCAATTAAGGATTTAAACTTGTACGAGGTTTGGCTATTAAATAACGAGACTAAATATAAAAAAGAGTTTTATTTTAAGAATTATTCTACAATAAAATTCAATGTACTTCCCTTTCCCTCGCCACACACCGTTTCATTCGTTTTTTCCATCGGTCAAAGCAACCTGGAAGTCTTCTTTTGTAAGAGTATTAAGAAACTCCGCCAATTTTCGCTTCACCTCTTCCATCGACACGAACCGGATTCCTTTTAAGGCAGACTTCATCTTTGGAAACAGAAAAAAGTCCAAGTCTGCTAAATCAGGCGAGTAAGGCACGTGTTCGAGCACTGGAGTTTCTCTAGCGGCTAAATAACGCTTCAAGGATAGTGCGTTATGGGCAGAAGCGGTGTCCTGGTGCAAGATCCACGATTTGTTTTTCCAAAAATGTTGCCAAAAGTTTCAAATAGTAAGTTTGGTTTATATTTGCACACTCTGGAACCCATTCAGTCATTACGATGCCGTTGATGTCGACCTGGAAGTTGGTCATCTTTGGTGCTCTCTCGGCCTTCGGAACACCGTTTATACCATTCGAAAACACGCGCACGAGATGTAGAATTCTCACCATATGCCTCTTTCAACAATTTATGACACTCAGTCAGAGTTTTTTTTTATTTAACGAGAAATTTCACATAGATCCATTGCTCGTGATTTTCGTCACACATAGTTATCGGAACGAGAAAAAAACACGTTCGTTTCTAACCACTATAGGAAGAATACTACTACAGCGGCAAAAACGTGTTTCTGTACTGAAATAGTACACACTTCCAGCTATCCAACGCTGCATTCGTTTTCTCCCCTAACCACCCTAGGATGCCTCGCATGTAAGACATCCGATTATGATAGAAAAACAGTATAATTTTGATAGTTATACCGCACTAAATATATTTGTTACAAGTGTAGTGTCATAAAAAATGTAGTTGAATAGCGAAATATTTTTGTTCTTTGTGTTAAAAGAGCTAAAACGTAACAATAAATATACAAAACCCTTCAAACATTATCTTTTAATGATTTTTTCAATTTAAAATTTCGTAATCGATTCATAATTTCCATTGACCATATTTTCAAAACTGTTTACATACGACCATCAGACAAATTTTCTGTCAATAAAAAGTTTTGTACATAAGAAAAATACAATAATTATAAAATAACATCTAAAATGTCTGTATGAAGTTAATTTATCGTTGTAGGAGAAATGTTTTCTTCCAATATTTGAAAAGGTAGGTAGTCTTCTTCGGAATGTGTTTACTGGAAGCTTTATCAGCGCGGAAGTTCAAAAACTAACTTTGCAAAACTAATTAAGATGGTTGTAGATATCTACTCCAATTAAGTTATTATTTTAACAAAATAGAGAATAATTGTTACGCGAAGAAAATTCCCAAATATATTTAATATAAAAATTGAATTAGGGCGACAGCTACAAATTTTTTATAAAGTTTTATTTTTAGATGTACTTTACTTCACTAATGGATGATTGCGATCGCTTGTTTTATTGCTTTTCTCTTTCGCCCGGTGTGAATCAGTGATTGTATATCACGTAGCCCTGTCCAGTGTTTGATGTTCCGAAGCCAAAACATCTTCTTCCTTCCCATTTCTCTTCTGCCCCCAATTTTGCCCTTGATTATGAACTATAGAAACCTTTACTTTTCGTTACGCATGATATGTCCCAAATGGGCCGTTTTTTTTCTTGACTACATTGAACAGCTCGCGTTCTTTGTTTACACGCCTAAGAACTTCCTCGTTTGCCGTTCTCGCTGTCCATGGTAATTTGAGAATTCTGCGATACAGCCACATCTCGAAGGCCTCCATCTTCAGGGTCCAACCTTCCGCACCATAGAGGAGCACCGACCAAACGTAGCATTCTATGAACCTTTTGCTTAGGTCGATATCAAAGTCCTAACAGGTAAGCACACTTCTAAACCTCAGGAATGCTTGTCGGGCTTGCTCAATACGGCTTTTTTTGTCCGATGTCCAGTTTTCGAAGAGACATGTTCCCAGGTATTTAAATTTGTCTACTCTTTTATTGGTAAATTTGTGTACTTTTTCAATGGGCGCTGTTTCAAACGTTATTCTGGAGTTTCTTCCTGGTATTGATGTTCAGACCCCTGAATTTACCATATTTACTATTTGCTGTAGATCGTCCATATTTTTGGCTATCAAGACCGCATCATCGGCATAACGGATGTTGTTAACTTTAGTGTCTTCCAGGGCATCTTAAAAAATTGTTTTTAAATAGAGGTTAAATAAGAGTGGAGACAACACCTAACCCGCTAATTTAAGTTTTACATTTAATATTTATATTAATAACTGCGTATGAACATTTCTATAAATTTGATTTTAGTTCAATAATCAATGACTGCCTTGATTCGCTTTATTTGACTTTTAATAGTGAAGTACTGTGAAAAAAATTTTTAAATCATTTTTTGTTTAAAAAAATATATAAAACACTAGCTGACCTGACATTGTTCTATTATCAAAAAAATCGACCGTAAGTATAAATCGAAAGTGAAATATTAAATTTGAAAGTGTGCTGTTATTGTGTTTCCCAGTTCTGTGCTAGGGATTGTTCGTGCTCGATTTTAAATGCAGCTGTACCGGGCCCCCCCGTACAGTACAGAGCACGCCGTATTTTTCATGCTCTGAATCATTTGGGGATTTGCGAGTGACGAACGCGCATTTGGTGTTGGCAAACCCCCGTGCAGTACAGAGCACGCCGTGTATTCCATGCTCTGAATCATTTGGGGCTTTGCTTGATCAACACCTGAAAGGAGTAAGGTAGTGCTGCCGAATAGTTTGTCGTTGTTTTTTATATCTTTGGGTGTTTTGTTTAACGCCTCAAGAGAATGTTTGTGTGCGTGGTGCATTTATCCCAGATAATAATTTTGCATTATTTTAGCACTGTGGCCATCAACGATTGTTTTTTTATGTTGCACACCGCGTATGGGTTATTTTAAATATTCAGAGGTAGTTTAAATGCTAAATAAGTTGTTCCGTCTCCATCCAATAAATTTGCTGCAATGCCAGATAATGCAACGGCCAATACGATGCCATTACTTAATCGTATTTTGGCGAGAATTGGCAAGATAATAAATTTTTTTGCCAGTTCCACCCCGTAAATCCAAAAACATAATCCACCTTGTACGCCGAAACTGCCAGCATAATGCGGTCGTAAATGATTTTTTGTTCATAAGTCAGTAGTGGGACATTGTAAGTATTCTGCAGTATTGCGCTAGAGCAGGCAGGATTTGTTTGTGGTCGTGGAGAACAAATTCTGAATCTTCGCCAAGTCATTGAAAAGTATCGCGAATTTATCAGACCACTATACTTATGCTTTGTTGACTATCGTAAGGCCTTTGATAGCATTAATTGGAATTAGCTTTGGATAATCCTAAAGGAAATGGGAGTACCGGATTATCTGTCACTTTTAATTCAGAATCTGTACAAAACCAGTGATGCAGTCGTAAAAGTCGACAATCAACTATCTAATCTCTGTAAAATAGAAAAAAGAGTTTGTCAAGGATGTATCCTATCGCCTCTGCTATTTAACATCTATGGAGAATATATAATGAGAAAGGTGACCGGATGCAACGGCGGAATTGCATTGGTGGAATAAAGATATCTAATATTCGTTATGCGGACGATACCGTCCTACTAGCAAATACCCAAGAAAATCTTCTAGAAATCTTGCTTGAACTGGAAATGGAAAGTAATAACCTTGGCTTGAACATCAACTACTCAAAGACCAAAGTTATGATCATCTACAGGGCTCAGAATAATATGCCAGACATCCTTTACCTGGGTCAATGCCAAGTTGTGAGCCAATACATCTATCTGGGAGCACTGATTTCAAATGAGGGTGGCTGTTCTCAGGAAATCATTCGTAGATGCGAAATCGCTAGACGGACAGCGAAAAGCCTTCAAAAATCATGGAAAGATAGTGCTATCACATAACACAAAAATAGCTATCATTAAAACATTGATATTCCCGGGACTTCTATACGGAGCAGAAACATGATCGATAAAGGCTGTCGATCGCGGAAAGATCAACGCGTTTGAACTATGGTGCTGGAGAAGAATCCTACGAGTTCCCTGGACAGCAAGAAGAACTAATGCGTCCACCATCCAAGAAGTAAACGAACCCCAAAGATTATCCAAAATAATGCAACCTTACATACTTCGGGCACATTTAGAGAAGAGAAGAGGTCAACTTGGAGCGACTAATAGTTCAGGGTCGGGTGGAAGGTACTAGGTCCCGAAGTAGGTCTCCTACACGCTGGACTGATCAAATAAGGGCATCCACTGACTTATTTATCAACCAAGTAGCACTCAGCGCCTACAACCGTGGAAAATGGCGAGAAATTGTAAAGCGAGTAACGAAGGAATACGAAGCTTGATCACGACTCTTCTGTCAAGAGGAAAGCGAAGAAGAAGAGCACTGCAGTTCACAATTTTGCACGCACTTTGTTGTGAAACAAAACAAATGCAGAATAAAATGTCAAAGTGACGCGACACATCACGTCAATCAGTGGCGGATCATAGGTGAGGCGCACGAGGCGCGCGCCTCGTATTTTTTCAGGCGGGGCGCGCCAAACAGGGCAAAACAAAGTAAATTTTTCCATACTGAGTATTCATGGAATAAAACCATCGCGCCTTCTAATTGAACTCCAATAAAACAATAAAAACGGGGACAACTAGCGAACTAGCCAACGACCTATCCTGACTGCACTGCTACTGCCTGCATTGGCTGTAGTGAAAAGTTTGCGCTTGTTATGACTCGCCGCTAGCTCCCACTACAAGTTAACATTCGATGCAGTGGTCCAGTTGTAGCATGAATGATGCAACGGGAGTCCGCTTTCAATAAGAGATTGCGTGACTCTGTTGACGTTGACTGTGAACCCGAATAAAACAATACCTTGGTGTCGCGTCGGAGATGCAGCATCTCCGGCGCATCTCAGATGCGAATTGCATTTGGCAGTGGTACTCGGTGTAGTAGGTAATAGGGCGACGGGAAGGTTGAACGAATTTCACCGTGAGCAAAAATAGTTGTTTTGGATGTTAAACATTTATTTTAATTTTTGAGATTCATAATGAATGGAAATAAAAAGAGAACGATACAATTTTGTGTGGCAGAAAATCATTCATCGTAAATGTATTTTATGTTGTCTGCGACGTTCTGATAGTTGAGATGGAAAAACGAGCTGAAGCATACAATTCAATTCTGGCACACTTCAAATTCATTTTTGATACCAATATTTCTACAGTGGAAAGAGACTTGTACAAAGAAGATATTGATACATCCCTTTTCAAAGAAGAATTTATTCAATTCCAAAGCTTTGCGAAGGAAATGAAGTTGTCGATTCCCGAAGATATGTACAAATTAATCATAGACGGTCTATCTTCAACTTTTCCCAATGTTGAAACCATTTTGAAAATATTTTTAACCATACCCATTTGTAACGCAAGTGGAGAAAGATCATTTTCCGTTCTCAAACGAATAAAAAATTATCAGCGGAATAGTTTATCTCAAGAAAATTTGAAATCCCTTTCAGTTCTTTTTATCGAAAGAGAAGTCATGGAAAAACTGAACTTTGATGATGTGATAGATGACTTTGCAAAAAGAAAGTCCAGAAAAGTTCATATTTAGAGTCTTTTGTGTGATAGCATTTTTTATTTATTTTTTTATGAAATATTTTGTTTTGTTTTCTTTTTTTTTGTTATTGTTGACAGAGCAGAATTTTATTTTTATTTTTCAGCTCATATTTAAAGTCTTTTGTGTGATAGCATTTTTTATTTATTTTTTATGAAATGTTTTGTTTTGTTTTCTCTTTTTTTTTAATGTTAACAGCAGAATTTTATATTTATTTTTTAAATTTTATGTAATATGTAATGAATTCGTATCAAAAATGATATTCGAGAAAAACTGTCTTTGTTTTTTAAATATACGGCCTACTGGGTAGGCATATTCCAGAAGGAAAGGGGCGCTGAAGTAAGTTGCGCCTCAGTCTGCCGAACGTCATGATCCGCCACTGACGTCAATGACTATACCATAGAATACACCAGCCTAAAATAAGAATGGAAAGCCGGCGAAATCCCTTTGATGTTGGGGTAACCAAAATTAATGACCTTGACGTTGAGATAGTCGACGTTTACACTGAGAAAAATGTTTAAATATTGGTGATATTATAACAAATTTCATGGTTACACGCAGAAAAAGCATTCTTTTTATCTAAATATTAACAGAAACATTTTAATGTAAATACATTCTGTTTTAGAAGTATAAGATTATTTTCCTGGAAATAAGAGTAGGTATTTTTGTAAATTCATTTATATTTATTTATATATTTAAATATATGCTGTTTTGGAAGTATGAGATATAAAGTTAATTTTACACCAATTATTAAAATGTAAGCAGATGTAATTTACACCTTTAAGCAATAAAAACATCTAGTGTTTCATTTTTTTAGAACATTGTGACACAAAAACTGGAACACTATTAATTAATAATAATATAAAAAATAATTTTAATGTCTGACAATAAAATAAGTTGTGTTATTAATTAACGTATTAAAAAACAGGAAGGAGGATATGGTAGGTATTAAAATAAAAAGCATCATATCTCTATCTCTCTTTATTTATTTGTATCTAGGTAATATTGCAACACAAACACAGAACAAACAGCTATACAGAAGCGAGATTATAATAAATTTATAATGATTGGGAATGACTTCTAAAGAAAAAGTTGTTTGTGCCTACGACGCATGTCCTCATTGAAGTGGTCACACTAATAAAGCACACTTCAATTTTGTATTCTCGTTTAATGTCTACAGTCACCAGCCATTTTGAGCTTTAAAAGTCCCAGAAAGAAAAAGTTAAGAGCTAACATCAAGGCTTTGAAGAAGGGAAAAGAAAGGTCACCTTGAAACATCAGAAGTCAAGTCTTCAGAAGTTTAATACTTTATGTAATAAGTTTTAAAAAAAAACCTCTAGCAGATATTGTTAAAGCTCAGGCAGTATTAGATGATATAAAACCGTTAGGCAGAAGATATTCAATAGACTAAAAGCAATTTGCTTTGACATTCTATTTTTTGAGACTTCGAGCTTACAAATTTATGAGTAAGCTGTCTTCCTACACAAAGGAGCTTACTGAGCGAATGACAGCAAAACTTGTTTTCAATATTTACAGCCCTGGAAATAAAAGTTAAAACAATATTGCCCCAGGACAAGCATTGTACCTACGCTTTGTATTGATAAAATGTCTCTGAAATCCAACTTTTTTTACCACACTGGATGTGATGAAATTGTTGGACTAACTGAAGGTAAAGAAAAAGATGTTTCAATTGCTCAAAATGCTCTGGTAATTATGGCAAGAGGTTTGTACCGCAACTGGAAACAACTGATTGTTTATGTTTTCACTGGTTCACAATTTGGAGCAAAAAAGTTATATCCACTTAATAAAAAGTGTGTTTTTAAATTAATGAGCACATGTTTAAATGTAGAAGCCCTCATAAGTGATATGGGGTTTAAGTTCATTGAACTTGCAAATTCTCTTGGAGTAACATCAGATAATCCTGAATTTGAAATATGTGGTAAAAAAATATTGCATATATTTGATACATGCCACTTAATCAAAGCCAATATAAAGAATTTGATCAAAAATAAATTTTTTGTGGCTATTTAATGAAAAAAATCCTGATGATTCATAGATGTGAAATATGTATTGATTATTCTAAAGATTGTGAGAAATTGGATAAAAGTCAATTATTCACCTATTATAAAGCATATGATACCTATAAAAGTATTTATGGTGGCATAAGAGTTCCAAGCGAGACTTTTGTCAATTATGTTTACAAATTAAAAACAGTTTTTTCCTACATGTTTAATAAAATTTGTTCCAAACAAGGAATTTCCCGTACTTACTTCAATACTTTTAAGCATATAGAATTCATTCATCCATGTAATATTCCATCCATCCCTATTCTTATGTTCTGAAATTATTTATTAGAATAAGAATTTTTTACTGCTTAAAATTATTATAAATGAGATAAAATAATAATTTGACCGAGTTCTTTTTTCTTTTATTTTTAATTTTTATATCAATATTTGAGACAGTAAAATATTTTTAATCTAATAAATAATTTAACGACATATTCTAGAGGGAATAAATTACACGGATGATTAAATTTTATTTTTGCATCTCCCTTAGCAATAAATGTGAAATATGCTTTTCTGTCAAAATGACAGTCAATAAAAATATGGCGTCTCAGACAAAAATGGAACCCGCAAAAGCCAGGACTTTCGCTACTTTTAAGTTGGTGTATACTGTGACTATACGTTAATGACTAATAACGCGTCAATGAACGACGGTTAAATTATTTGGATATGGTTCAAACAAAAATACTAAAACCGCAATTAAAAAATAGAGGGTGGGGGTATAAGAGTAACCACAAACACCGTGACACGAAATTTTTATATATTTAGATTAAATTGATATTTTTTTGTTTAAATAAATGGTTAAAAATTAATAATGCAACCTATACTTGATGTTTAAATGTCGAGAATTTACATTACAATCAATATTTAATTTCCTCATAGCCTCCAGTTTTTTTGTTCGTAAAAATATATTAATACAAAGTTTATTAATAAATAACGCAAATTTTATTTTAAAGCTTATTTTAGAACGGTTACGATAACTCGCTTCCCATACTCAAAGTTTAATTTTTTTAAATTACGTTTATAAAATTGCTTTTATTTTATGGTTGAAATAAAAAGATCGTTTTTTTTTTGACACCGTTCTTCGAAAAATATTTTACGTTTTATTATTTTACTGCTGTTTCTACCTTCCATAAATCCCGATTTCCCAGTCGTTAGCTTGTAAATTTTTTATCTACCTCCGACATTATTGTATCTACATTCCATTGTGGGAAAGTGTTCGTTTCCCGTTGACGACTAGTCTTATTTTTCAACGGTTTAATTTTTTTTATTTTCGTTAATACGCTTCGGTCCAGATGTTTCATACTCAAGATAATTTTGTTGTTTTTCACTACTCTTTATAGTTAACATCTGCTGCTTGTTTATTACTTTTCATTTCCTAAATTTATGGCCGTTTTTTAATATAGGTACTATATCTTATCAATGGATTCATTTGTAAAATAGTTATTTAAAGTTTAAGTAATTAGTTTAAGTTTAAACGCCAGAACTGGAAAAAAGATGCATTCCAACGTGGTCGGGTATCGTGGCGGAGAAGCGCTGAATGGAAATGGTAAGAGGCTTATGAGGCTGAACATGAAAATTCTTAAGGCTTCTATCAACACAAAAAGATTCACAAATATACTTGGCATCAAGATAAAAGGCATTTAAGGACAATAGTAGATTATATTGTTATAAAACAAAACAAAAAATTTAAAGTAAATAATGTCAGGGTACACAGAGGTTCTGATCTGCGGATCTGATAACTGTCTGCTTAAAGCAATTTTGAAATCCCATTTAACACCGTTAAAACTGAAACTGAGACTACAAGTGCAGAAGAAATTACATCTGCATATTGTTACCCGAAATGGGGTATTATACACGATTTTGTGTTAGATGTAATTAAATGCCTGTCGCGGCATATAGCCAGAGAAGTAGTTGTTTTTTGATACATAATCGACCTTCATGAACCTATAATATAGATGACATACAGCGAAATTAGCTGGTTTTTTAAAAATCAGTCATACATTTTCACATCTATTTACGCTGTCGAAAAATGTTTAACGTTTATTATAATAATGTTATAGTTTTCTATAATTTTTGCAAATTACAATACTTCTTCGCAAAAACTATTCACCGTGTGGTGCTTGTTAAAAAGTATAGATGACGTGACTGGCGCATTTCACGTAGTACTTTATGTGTACTTAATAGAAGTCGAAGTTGTTGATGTGTCCAGTCGAGTTAGACCTACCATATGCTGATGACGGGCTACACACCCCGAAACCGGTCCATAGGTGGTTACTTCGGATAGATAAATCTAATAGTTCTCTTACTTAACAAGCATCTGCATATTGTTACTCAAAATGGGGTATTGTACACGATTATGTATTAGATGTAATTCAATGCCTGTTGCTGCATACAGCCAGAGGAGTAGTTGTTTTTTAAAACATAATAGACCCACATGAACCTATAATATAGGTGACATACAACGACTATTAGCAATCACTACAGACTAATTGTTATCATTGTTACGCCACTACATACAGGCCCAGCCCGTTATGCTACCACGTAATAACCGGGTGATTCCGGACAAATTCTGCATCGACGTTCACGTGATACAAAATAAATCTCCTTCTCCAATTGTTTGTCGTAGTTTAGAGGATATCAACTAAGAAAACTGATTAAAAAAAGGGAGCATTCTGTTTCTTTTACAAATAGCGAATCATTATCGAATTTTAGTCTTCACGATAATTTACTTATAACTCTAATATAGATAAACCCTTGATAAGTCTGAATAAAAAAAACGTGTCATTTTAGAAAAGTGTAGCCAAAACAAGAAACATGAAATTGGACGTCAAGACTATAAGAAGCTGTGAAAGCAGCGATAAAGATGAAATTTCACTAACTGACTGAAAAAGTAAACAAAAAGACAGTAGCGTTAAAAAAAAGCACAAGATCTAATTCGACGTCTAATCAGATTATGACTTTAACTTCAGACTCTAAGTACTTAGAAAATTCGTAAAGGGTTAAAGCCACTTTATACAGTGAAACCCAGAAAGTAACCAAAGATTTGTTAACGTCAAAACCAAAATTAAATTTAACCGAAGTTAACAAAAAAGCAACGAGCAGTACAAAAAATAAATCGAAGTGCAGAGAAAAATATATGCGCTTGTGCACAGTTTGCTGTCGATATGTTCACAAGGCCTGTGTAGGCCTAACTAAAAATGACAAAGAAAATTTTGTTTGTCCTCAATGTTTTTAAGTTATATTTTCTCAGATAATTTTGGTGGTTTTATCTGTAGTTGGGTAGTTCCTAATATTGACATCGGGTACCAATAACAGGCAGAGCTATGACCCCAATATAGCCATTCTCAACTTGAAACAAAAAGTATAATAACATTATTTATATTTAATTATATATAATCCAGGATATCTACAGCTGTCGCTGCCTTCCTGCTTTCAGCCCTTGTCTCCAGTTGTCCTTGTCCTGCCAGTCTCCGTCCTGCAGGTTTCTTAATTCCATCGCCTCATCCACTTCGTCTCTCCATGATCGCCTTGGTCGACCTCTCTTTCGTCTGCCTAATGGACTCCACTCAGTTACCCGGTGTATCCAGCGATCCTCCGGAGTTCTTCTAACATGTCCGTACCACGTTAGTTTCTTTTCCTCTATGTGTTCTAGTATGTCTTTTTTTACCTCCATTCTTCTCCTGATCTCCTCATTTCTTATTCGATCTAATCTGTTCACTCCACAACTCCTTCTCCAAAAGTCCATTTCTGTGGCTACAATCTTCCCTTTGTTTTTTTTGTTGATCACCCACATTTCAGCTCCGTAAGTCATTATGCTGCGAACTATTGAATTGAATATTCTTGTTTTATTAGTCTTGGTTATGTGGCGATCCCATAATATTGGGTTTAATTGATTAATACATGCCCTAGTTTGACCTAGTCTATTTTTTATTTCTTCCTCTGTTGTTCCACTTTTTGATATTATAAACCCTAGGTACTTAAATTTGTCTGTTCCTGAGATCTGTCGGTTATCATCTATTTCTAGGTGATATATCCTGTCTTGTGCCGTTGACATATATTGGGTCTTTTCGAGGTTGATTTCCACTCCACAATTAAAATAATAATAAAAAACGATGCATTTCTTATCGCTTACCCAAATTTACATTTATTTATAAATAAAAATATACGTTTTACTTACAACCAAATGTTAAGATGGCAATATTTGGCTCACTTACCTAACAATAACAATAGATGGTGATGATACACCGGAAATAAAGATCAAACATGAAGTAAGGCAAGTAACAATAGGACGTGCTTCAACGAAGAGTTTTTAGAAGTGGCAGGAAAATCCCAATTTAGTTAAAAATTTCCAGTTTAGAATAGAATATCCTTAAATTATTTTCATGTGTGCATAAGATTTAATTTGCCAAAAAAGGAAATAGTATGATTAAAAGATTTTTTTGAGGTTATTTTTCACACTTGAACAGTAAAATATTTATAGAAAGAATTTAAAGCATTTCCTTTTTTTCGTTAACTGGAACATATAGATATTTTTTATGGTGAATAAATTCAAAGAGATAAATACAACCTTTTAAATAAAAACACTGGAGGATACGAACGTAAAAATAGATAAAAAAAAATACGTTGTCACACTACTTTGTAACAAAGAAATTGAAATAAAGAAATTTTTGCATTTTTTTTTATTTATATATATATACATATATACCTATCAAAGATCCCTACTTTATTCCCAATGAAGAAAATGTCGAGTGCCAATTTAAATCGAATTGGTTACCACCCAACCACAACTTTACTTCTTCAACATGATTACATATTCCCACTTAAAAATGTATGTACGAACTTCTCTATTTATTTTCAAGCAGGGTTATTCGGCATATATCGTATTTATTTTTATTTTTTTATCTTTTAACTTTTAAGTTAAATTGCGTGTTGGTTTTGTCCGTCTTCATTTTTTTATCTTTTTTTTCTATTCGAACAATGCTCCGGTCTGTTTTCAGGATCAAAAGAATAATAGTCATCTGCTAGATTGGTTATACAAACACTTTTAAGGAGAAATTCAGAAGATTGTTATACTATTTGAGTCGCATAAATTCTGTCGACTCCTAAAAAATTCAATGAATATTAACGAGTTCAAAATTGACAGATTATCGAGTTTTAATAAAAAGTTGTTAAATTAATCGCAATAAATTATCTTTCTTGCAAATAAATTAGCAACTCCTTTTCCTGCATTAATTATAAAAAAATAAATCATGAAAAAAAGTTCTAAAAATGGATTATAAAGTAGAAATATAAAAACGATTATTCAATTAAGAGGTTATACCAACTGTTTAATTTAGATATATCAAAATAAAACAAACAAAACAAAAACCAAAATATTGAATAATAACAGAAGGTTAATTGTAAGACTTAAGCCTAATCGGCAAGAAATGAAATATTTTGCAGTTTTTTACCAAACGTTCACTTGATCTGCAGAAAAAAATTAAACCTTTAATTAATCAATTAATGAACAAAGAAATGTATTTGGGATTTATTTACTAAGAGAAGGCGTTTGACAGGGTGAAGCACGAAAAGATGATGAACCTCTTACGAGAAAGTCAGCTTGATGAGCAAGATGCCAGAATAATAAAGAACCTCCATTGGAATCAAGTCGCTGTGATCAGCTTTGAATGAAAAACATCAAAAAATATCAAAATACAACGAAGGGTAAGACAGTGATGTGTCTTGTCACCACTTCTGTTTGATTATTATTCAGAGGCTATATTCAAAGAAGCTCTCAGGAACAGGAACGAGGGGATAAATATAAATAGAAAGATTATCAACAACATACGTTATGCTGATGACACCTTGATCATAACCGACAACATAATGATCTCCAAGTATTACTACAAGAGATCGATCGGGTCAGCAGGGAGTACGGTTTAAAAATGAACTATAAAAAAACTAAATACATGGTCATAAGTAAAACCCCATTAAACCATCCTAATACCAACATCAATATCAATTCAGTGTTGGTCGAGAGAGTAAAGCAATATCAGTATCTCGGCACGTGGTTCAACGATAGGCATGATCAGACTCAAGAAATCAAAGTCAGAATCGAAAAGGCTAGAAATGTTTTCTTTAAAATAAAAGAACTATTTACTAACCCACACTTAAACCTTCAACTACATCTGAGATTGGTTAAATGTTATGTAATCCCAGTGCTTTTATATGGACTAGAATCATGGACGATCAACAAAGCCTCAATGAAAAAGCTCCAGGCATTTGAAATGTGGATCTTCCGGCGTGTACTTAAAATATCGTGGAGAAAAAATATTACCAATGAAGAGGTTTTACGCCGAGTAGAAAGAGAAAGAGAATTGGAGAACTTGATTAAAGCCAGAAAACTGGAATATTGTCACGTGCCTATTTTTTTTTCCTTCTACAGTTCCATTATTAATTGTGTCTCTGATAGTCTGGTGCTCGTAAATAGTTTTGCATACCGTATTTTGTTGTAACTTAAGTATATCATTCGTTGTAAATAGTGTTACCGTAATTTCTTCAAAATTACGTGTAGTTTAACTTGCCTGTCGTGTTGTTTTTTTTTTATTATTATTAGTATAACCTTCTCTCTTTCCAGGATTTCCTTTTGGGAAGCACCCATTAATATTTTGAGTCATCGTCGTAAATCTTTAGGAAGATTTCCTTCTTTCTTTGGAGAGGGGATGTTGTCACGTGCCTATTTTTTTTTCCTTCTACAGTTCCATTATTAATTGTGTCTCTGATTATCAACGCGGACGAGTGCGATTGCCAGCCCATCCACACAGAAATGCAAACCAAACAATAATATAGCTTACAACACACGACAATCGAGGCCAAAAATTAAGGCAAAATCTAATAACAAAAACCCCCACTCCAATCTCCACCGATTAACAAAAATGCCACAGCCATTAATAATTAAATCCCATCACTACTAGGTATGCAACACTATTTACAACGAATGATATACTTAAGTTACAACAAAATACGGTATGCAAAACTATTTACGAGCACCAGACTATCAGAGACACAATTAATAATGGAACTGTAAAAGGAAAAAAAAATAGGCACGTGACAATATCTCGGTCACATTATGCGTGGAGAGAGATATAGTATACTTAGACTAAAAATGGAGTGCAAGATTGCAGGAAAGAGACCGGTAGGAAGAAAACGTATATCCTGGCTGAAGAATATAAAAGAGTGATTTGGATACACATCCCTCCAGCTTTTCAGAGTCGCAGCGTCGAAAGTAAAAATAGCCATAATGATAGCCAACCTCCGTGTAAAGACGGCACCATAAGAAGAAGAATTAATCAATTGTTTGTTCGATAAGAAATAAAATAATCGATTATTTTTTCGACTTCAGGTGAAACGGCCAAATTTTTAATTTTTTTTATATCCACTACCTCACCCGCATCAATTTCTATCCCATAGTAAATATTCATGAGAGCCAAGCCATTCAGTCTGTTTTCATTCGTATTTCGCTAATAGATTTAATTTCTTTTATTACGCAACTAGATTTTATTTCAAAAACAATATTAGTAACTACCCTTTTAAAATAAAATTAATAATTTCCCAAAGGTAAGTATCCAAAATAAAAAGCTAATATTTTATATCGTCGGTTTACAAGCAAAACCCACTTAGTCACTTTTTTTCGTTTTTGACTTAGTCACACCATTCGACTAGGTTTTGATCTATTTTCATACTGGTAAATCACACTAACTATTCGAATGCATTTGGATTTTATATTATTATTTTTATCCTACACATTAAGTCAAACTAACATTATCATGTTTAGGAAAAATACATTAAGTGACTTAAAGGATTTTGCTTGAACGAAACTGGTCCTTTCTTCGCGTAACTTCGGTAGCGTTCTATGGCGCCAAACATGTTATATCCTGCAAGAACTTCACTGTATACGAATCTGCTCCACCTAATCAAGCATTTTGTTATTTTTGGTATGAAATCAATAAAAAACGTGGTATCTGTAAAATAGGCAGCTTTTTGGCTATGTACATAGATTCATTGTCTCATGATATAACGCGTTTGACTATTTTCTCCGATACTGGCGGTGGAAAAAACAGGAATGTACAAGTATCTGCTCTATTATTACATTTTGTGAAAAACCACCACAGTGTCCAGGTAACCAAAAGTTCATGGAAAGTGGACATTCATGTATGAAGGTCGACTCCATGCATAGTACTATCGAAACAGCAAAAGCATAATGTCAATATTTTCAGTGTGCATAAATACAAAAATGTTTTTAAAATTGCGCAAAAAGGAAGGAAGAATAATAAGTCTGCCTACCAAACCAGATAAATACAATACGAGTTCTTGGATTTAAAAAAGCTCGTCCAAATGACTGTAAACAACAGAAAAGCAGATAATAAGGGAAATATTATGAACTAGCTGAAAGTGAAATGTTTTAAATACCGAAAGCACTTGCCAAACACTTCTCTTCTTACAGTGTCTTGCTTTCTCAAGCGTTGACGACTCCCATATTGACTAATTCTTTGTATCTATCTCTATCTTGAGCTGCGTGGAGAAGTTCCTCAGCAGTTAAACCTGTCTATTGTCGGATATTTCGAACCCAGGATAGCTTTTTGCGGCCTATCCATTTTTTTCCCTCGATCTTGCCATTCAGAATAAGCCGAAGCAGACTATAACGTGGTCCACGCATCACATGTCCCAAGTATTCCAGTTTGCGGCGCTTGATGGTAGTTAAGAGCTCTCTATCGTGCCCTATTCTGATGAGTACATTCTCGTTGGTAGTTCGGCCTGTCCACGGAATTTTGAGCATCCGTCTGTACAGCCACATCTCGAATGCAGCAATGCGGTCAATAATTTTTTGGTGAAAAGTCCATGTTTCGCAAGAGTACAACAGAATAGACCATACATAACACTTGGTAAACCTTTCCCGCAGATGAATGTTAAGTTTCTTGGCACAGAGTAGCGGCTTGAGATTCAGAAATGCTCTTCTAGCTATTTCTATTCTAGCCTCGATTTCTTCGTCTGGATCCATCGACTGATTGATCCAGCTTCCAAGTTATTTAAAGTGCTGAACTCTTTCTATATTCTCGCCATCAAGTGTTATTCTTTCCGGGCCAACATTCATTTTGCTTACAACCATAAATTTAGTTTTTTTGACATTGATTTTCAGTCCCCATCTATTACTTTCTTTGTTTATCTTGTCTATTTTACATTGTAATTCTTTCAATGATTCAGCTAGGAGCACAGTATCATCTGCGTATCGAATGTTACTAATGGTTTCGCCTCCAATATTTATTCCTTCACCAGATTGTGTTGCCCCTTTAAATATATTCTCCGTGTAAAGGTTGAAAAGTGTAGGAGACAAAATACAACCCTGTCTCACACCTCTCTTTTTAGGTATCTGAGTGGTCTCCTCTCCATCTAGTGTTACCGTGGCAGATTGTTTCCAGTAGAGAGAAAATAAAAAACGTATATCATTATTATCGAGGGGTATATTCTGCAGAGTTTGTAAGAGTTAGTTATGCTGTACGCTATATAATGTACACTATACAATATAAATATGGATTCAACGATGAATATGAGCAGATGGATATTGGGTTTACAAGACGGGCATCCAATAGGAAAGGCAATGAGCATAATCCGGAAAATATCGTTATTCCACAACTAAACACGAAACAATTGCCTATCTCGGCTGCAAAAAAAAGGTTTTGATGAAATTATGTTCTAAAAATATTATTCCCAAAAATCTTCATGTCTGGTATATGGATTTACTAAGCTCATCTTCTATTTGGAAGAACACAGCTGAACAAGCATTTAGTGAATCAGATAAAGCAGAACCAGATAATTCTCAATCATAAATAGCAATTTTACTTGTTACAATAAGTATTATTATTTCTGTTTTAAGTGAAATATTTTGAGTTTTAACATAATAAACATATCCACTCAAGGCGCATTTATTGACACGTAAAATACCTTAAATCAGTAGTTTCATGAAAAACCACATAAGTCAATGTATCTGGATAGGAAAAAAATTATAAAAACCTTTTTCAGAAAACAAAATACCAATGTTTTTAATGCAATTCTCTGAATATCCCTCAAAATTGAAATTTCAATATTCAAAACAAAATAAATGTTGATTCCTAAATGTTGATTTGCAAATAATCCATGTGCAAAATATTCTCAAATCGTCATTTTGTTACTTAGTGGATTTTGCTTGTGAATCGACGATATGGTCTGTAGCATATCCAAGTAACATATCCAATTTTCATTCTATTTTTTAATTTATTATTTACTGTCTAAAGTACAACAAATTTGCTCAATTATGTGAAAAAATCCACCATGATTTGTTTTATGCATTAAAAAATTAGATAGAAAATAAATTTAAAACCATTTCATGATTAAACCAAAACGGTTTTTTTAATCATAATGAACAAATTAGCTAAAGGCAGGAATAAGAAACATTTTTTCGACCCCACTATCACGATTTTTTACATATTTTTCTGAAAAATTATAAATTCGTCTTCTTCAACTGCCTTAAAAAGTTGTTCCTGTAAATTAACCTGTAATCAACTTTTTACAAAAAGAGTTTTCAAGATTTTTTCTTCTAAACTAATACCTACATAAAAAAATTGAAATATAATTATAAACGTCCAGGTTTAAAATTTTTTTCGATAAGCAAACAATGGTCCACGATCGATAATACGATTTCCGTCGCCCAACCACTTAATATATCTTTTTTTACGTAAATTATTTTTAATTAAGGTTTGATCCTTGACCCAAATATTACGTAAAATCATCCTTTGTTAATACACTTTGAATACACTGCAAACATTTCAAATCCATTGTGTCTGCTCTCGAAATCACTTATAATTCCTTATCCAGCCATGCTTGCATTCCAAGACTCCATGACTAACATTTTTAGGTTTTTCTTTTTATAGTTTTTAATGAATTAAACTAAAAAATAAAAAATAATTTTGAACAAAGGAATAAAATTACTGACGAGTAAATTAATGTTACTGTTCTAAAAGTGTGGGGTGCTTTCATTCCGAAACGCAGAGTTAGCTTAAAAATGTCATACAAGTACCCCAAGCTTTTAGAAAAGTACTTTTATTCCTATCGACGACGACATGGCAAGCTGCAGGGAGGAAGTCTGGAAAAGGGTTGTTGAAGTTTTAGGATGATGTCGGTTCTTGTCTGTCAAAAGACATTTTATTCGACCCTCAATGCCATTTAAAAATTTTGGGGTAACTCTTACCCTCGCTGGGGTTGAAAGAAGTGGAGTCAAAAATACCGGAAAAGAGTGTCCCCCTTTTTCTAAAATGTTGACGAGGTTCCTGCAAACGGCTCTGTTTGGTTTCCGGTTGACCACCCTGTATACAGAGTGGTCCAAAAGTCTAGAAACGGACAAGTATCTCGTTAATCGCTTGTCCGAATTAAACAACATTTGGGATAAGCCTACTGTGAGATACGGAGATTCCAGATTTAAAATTTACAGTTGTCAGATTTGCCGTTTATCTGATATTGTTAGTCACTTTGGTTTTTTAAATACATCACACTGTATATTCAATCATTATTGTAATCTCCTCTTGAATACGAGTAACACTTTTGATTCTATGTAGTCTAGAAGGTCTTAAATAAATAAAACAGAAGTGTGGCAACGCCTAATTGTCTCAATAATTTTTTTAATACAAATTTATTTCAACTACATTTAAACGTAACAATTGAAAGATAACATTTTTAACATAATTATTACTTAATCTTGTGTTCAAATGTGCTCTATTTGTAAGTTGACAGTACTCTAATCGATGGTAGAATGCGTCTACCACATTTCTCCATGATTGATAGGCCTTGACTAGACCTTTAAGAGACCAAAAAATCATGAGTGTTACATATGGCTAAACTCGTATTGCGGAGATTCCAATAATGACTGAATATACAGGGTGATGTGTTTAAAAAACCAAAGAGACTAATAATATCAGAGAAACAGCAAATCTGACAACATTGCAAATATCAAATCTGGAATCTCCGTATCTCAAAATAGGCTTATCCCAAATTTTGTACATTTCGGACTAGCAATTTACGAGATAATTGTCCGTTTTCAGACTATTGGTCCAGTTTGTATATATATATATATATATATATATATATATATTGTCTACAAAAAAAAGGAGGAAAAGAATCAATAAATAAAAAAACTGATTTTCAAAATTTAAATATAATTTATTCCAATATTTTGGATATTGAAATAAAATTGGGTAAGAAAAACCATATACTCAATATTTCAGCAACAACTAACTTGATTCAACCTTTTACAAAAATAATTTTTATATCTATTCTACTACATCCTTTATACCTATATCTTCCATTAAATAACTTAATATTGACTTTTCATTAACCACTGTCAAAAATTTTTTTTCAATTTCTGAATGTTAATTTATATTTAACTCAAAAACTGTAAGTATTTTTTTAAAAAATGTCCATTATTATACCATGATTTTTGTAGAGTAACTGATGAAGAAATAAAAATTAATTTCGAAAGCTTTTACAAAAAAGTAAAAAAAGAGTTTTGATTAAAAATAGCTGCAACCCCAAAAATTTTTTACATTTACAATTGTATTCAGCTACAAAGAGAATTGTTATATATATATATATATATATATATATATATATATATATATATAATCATATAAATACATTTGTAAATATTTAATATGGTTGCTGTTATGTTATGCTGTCAAGTAGTGGTTTTGTGTATATTGTGTAAAATTTTTAGCTTTTCGTCGCATTTTTTCAGAGATACCGTTTTAAGGATTTATAAAAATATGGCCAATATTAAAAAAAGTCATTATAGTAGTAGTTTTGTGAATATTTTGTGGTAAATTGTGTAAAAATGTTTGCTTTTCGTCGCATTTTTTCCAGAGATACCGTTTTAAGGATTTATTTAAAGCAAGATTTATAAAAATAGGGCCAATATTAAGAAAAGTCATTACATTGAATAAAAACCTAAAGGGTGTATGTATAATGAATTGGTATGATTTTATTTTATTACAGTAAAATTTCTGTTGGTGGCACCCTGTATAAAACGACCACCAATTATAACGATCTATTTCAAAATCCCCTGAGTTTATTTGGATAATCGCATACTATTTATTATACCTGTCTATATCAGCCCCTTCTCTGAAACGACAATCATCATGGGAATTTCTTTGTACACAACAATGGTAAAAAGACCCGCAATACTGGGCAATAAAATGCTAAAATGCCATTAAACAATTCTAACAAAACCCTCAATAATAAATAATAAATACATGTGAACAAAGAATGTACATACCAAAATATTTTCATTTAAAATTTTATACTTTGTAACGAAATATCTCACGCTTGTGAATTTCGTTCCTTTTTTAGTTATACTACTTTTCATTTTGCTCGTATATGTTGTCTTCATAAATTAAATAAATGCTCTTTGATTGGTTGATTAGTTGATCGTTGACAGTTAAGTATGTTCGATGTTCGATCGATATTCTACAATAGATCATCGTCGCTCTTTCGGTAATTATAATTTTGGTTAAATCTAGAATTTACAAGGCAATAGTAAGACCAACTATGACATACACGGCAGAAACTCGACCAGACACAGCAAGAACTAAACAACTTCTAGAGACAACCGAAATGAGAGTACTTCGTAAAGACGAAAGGCGATCTTGAACAGAGAAAGAAGCGAGAATATAAGAAGGACATGCAAAGTAGAAAACACATCAATGAGTGGGTTCTTGGCAAAAAGAGGGAGTGGAATAATCACATCAGTAGAATGAACAACGAAAGAATAGTCAGAACAGCGCGCGAAAAATCACCAATGGGTCGCAGGAGTTTAGGATGCCCCCGACAACGATGGAGCGACAACTTAGCAGTGTAATCGGCAGAGGGACGATGAAAAGAAACAGGCGATCCGCCTAGATTAAAGAAGGAAAAAGAAGAAGATAATTTCGGTTATTTTCTGTTCAACTTATTTAATTATTTCGTACGTTCTTTGTACAAATAAAGTATTTTAGAATTATGTTAGCATTTTTAAGAGTTAAATTTTACTAAATAATTAGTAGTTAATTAATAAAATAAATTTTCTATAAGACAAATCACAAAGTAGTGATAATTAGACGAATTTAAATAAATATGACAGTCGTTAACCGGCAATTAGTTTGATTTCTCGTTTGATAGGAGTTAATGAAATGTTAATTTTAAAAGTTAGGCTCTCTTCGGTCGCTGGCTTCTGCCAGTGACGAATGTTTGGTTTTGCGCTGATATCAATTGGCAATTTTTAAAGTGAGCTGTGTGTTTTAAAGTATCTTATCCTTTTTCTTTTCGAGAAAGCAAGTTTCCGGGAAAAAAAAGTATTGGTTTTTCTTTGGCGTGAGCCCTTTATGGTTTTCTGGAAAAAAAGAAGCTTTTTCCATTGGCGTGTGCCTTATAGATATATTTTTATAAATACTTGTGTTTTTTTTTAAAAAAGAATTTAACAATTTTTAAAGATACTTAAATAACACTTATTCTGTGTCACTGCCCGATGCTAGCGGGGTACAGGTATCAAACCTGGGGCCGTATGATTATGGATCCAAGCGATCTAAATGAGACAGGGCCAACAGAAATCCCAAGGTTTGTCAAAATCAGCGGACTAGAATTCTGATGCCCTGAAGACACAGCGGTAGTCACAGAGGATTAAAGGATCTAGTTGACATAGGTGCCGATACCAAAGACCCAACCGCAAAATTGTAATGTAATGTACTCACCACCCTTCCGAATTTAGAGCATCCGATAGACAGTGAAAAGAATGAAAAAATACCATATGTTTTGTTGTTATAATTATTATTATTAAAGTTATTATAAAGAACGATTTTAAATTGTTTATAACAAATTATAATTCTTATTAACAATATTCTGTTTATGTCAACCGTATTCTTTTAAACTTTTTCTTATCATTTCATAAGCGGAAGCTATTTTCAATCCTTCATAACAATTGAAAAATTTATTTTAATTATTATATTCAATAATCATTTGTTAGTAACAATATTCAATTGTTATAAGCAATGCTTAATTATTACTAACAATAATTTTTCATTGTTATAGCGTCTTTCATGCTATTCTCTCAATACTGACACAAGTTTAAAATTCTCCAATTCTTATTTTTGTTTTCTAAAACTATTTCTTTTTATAAAATATTGCCATCATATTTTTCATACAAATATTCCTAACAAGCAATAATCATATTATTCAAAAAATCTTAAAATTCTGTATTAAAAATAGTATAATTTATAAATTGCGAAATTCAGGTAGTTTACCATTTTTTTCAGTTTTTTAATTCTCCATAAACCGATTTTGCTGAAAATCCAATCAGTTCTAATTTGTGTAATTATATGTCGAATGCAATTGGTACTACGTCGATATCATTTTTTTTCTCGAGATAATCGAGATGAAAAATTAATTCTAAATGATTACCATTTTTTTCAGTTTTTTAATTCTCCATAAAAATAGCTAAACCAATCTTGCTGAAAATTTAATCAGTTCTTATTTGTGTAATTATATGTCGAATGCAATTGGTCCTACGTCGATATAATTTTTTTTTTCTCGAGATAATCGAGACGAAAAAATATTTCCAAAAGTTTATCATTTTTTTTCAGTTTTTTGATTCTCCGTAAAAAACAGCTTGACTGATTTTTCTGAAAATCTTATCAGTTTTAAGTTGCGTAATTATGCGTCGAATGCAATTGGTCCCTCGTCGATATCATTTTTGTTCTCGAAATAATCAAGACGAAAAATAATTCCAAAAGTTTATAATTTTTTTCAGTTTTTTGATTCTCCATAAAGAACAGTTCGACTGATTTTGCTGAACATCTAATCAGTTCTAAGTTATGTGATTATGCGTCGAATGCAATTGGTCCCACTTCAATATCATTTTTTGTTCTCGCGATAATCGAGACAAAAAATAATTACAAACGCACATGCGAACATACGAACATATGCAAATACGCATACACAAACGTCCACTTAAAAACTATTGTATTCGACTTTGGGGACCTTGAAATGTGGAGATATGTCAAAATTTAGGATTCGGAAAATCGGACCCATTAATATAACTTCCTACTGGAAAGCTAATAGTGGTGTGTAAATAGTAAAATGATTGTTATTACGAGTAAGAACAAAATAAAAATTGTAACATTTTTTATTAATACTTTTTTATTTTAGCTATTTACTTACATCACCGTTTCAATACAATATAATACGCAACAGTTTGTTATAGTGACAACCCATTTAGATTAAGACCTCGTAGTTTTTATAAATTACTCACGTTTTCCATCTTGTTATTTTTTTCACGCACGCAACATTTTTACGTCAGTTTACTTATATTTCAGTCACTTGACAAATTGTAGCAGACATTTATTTTATAACATTTTTGTTTTCATTTTCTTTATTTTACTTGTAAATATTTAAATAACACTCGTGCTAGCTTTTTCTTTTGTTAATTCGACATGCATGCGTTTAGAAAAATGATAAAATTCGTTACCAGTAAAGATTAGATTGTAGATTAAATTAGTCGTACACCACGGAGACTGCAGCTTTATTTTATGTTCATAAGAGTACAAACAAATTATTCAAAAATTTAAATAGGTGTAAACGTAAAGAACCTTTAGTAATACATTTGTCATACTCCGTACAACAGCAGATTTTTATGTTTAGCATTTTTCATTTAGTAGAGTACAAACAAATGTTTTAAAATATTTTATACAAAAAATAATTTTTTCTCCTACTATGCAGAAAGCGTCACTTTCGGCCCTCGAAGTTGCCGCTTTCCGCCTACAGTAGAGAGAAATAGTATAGTACACATCTAGGGCAGTAAAGTAAGAAATGTCTCGGCTTCACCTTGTTCAACAAACATGTGTGCTGAGACATTTTTACTTTAATGCCCGTGGTCTTCTTCTTCCTCTTATAATGGGACCTGGTCCTGTTTAGTGCATTGCGTTTAGCCTCCTGTGACGCTGAGCTCCAGCTTTCGTACCATCTCTTCGGTGGTCTGCCTACCGTGAGTTTGGTTTTTGCGATGGCCCACTTTGCCCACCTTCCATCTGGCATCCTTTCTACATGGTCTTTCCAGCACCTCTTGCGTGTTCTAGCCCATCTTACTACATCCTGTATTTCTAGTTCTTCTCTGATATCCTGGCTTCTTATTCTATCCCTGAGGGTAACACCCTTGATGGTTCTTAGTATTTTCATTTCGTTCGTTCTCATTATTCTTTTCGTTGTTGATGTTTTAGCTCTGGTTTCTGTGGCATACTTTAAAATAGGTCTTACACATGTTTTATAAATCCTCAGCTTACTTTTTGTACTCATCATTTTATTTCGCCATATGATATCTCTCAGGTATCCGCTAACTCTTGTTGCTTTTATGGCTTGTGTTCGTGTTTCTTCAATAAGGTTTTTTTCGCTTGATACCTCTACTCCTAGGTAGTTGAATCTTCTCACCTGCTGGATTATCTTGTTGTCGACTGCCAGTTTGCACCTTATGGGTTCTTTAGAGATAACCATTGACTTTGTTTTTTCTGTTGCGATGTTCATGTTAAATTTGTGTGCTGTTACTGTTGTCTTGTATAACAGGCGTTGTAGGTCATCTTTATTCTCTGCTATGAGCATTGCATCGTCTGCATAGCACAATACTTTAATGGTGCGATTGCCCATCCTATATCCAGCGTTCACTTTTTAATATTTTCGATGATTTGGTCCATAATGATGTTGAACAGAGTAGGACTAAGGCTGTCACCTTGTCGTATGCCAGTATTGATTTGCACTTCCTTAGACAGTCCATCGTTTGTTTTTATTCTTGTTCTACTTCTGCTGTTCAGTTCTTGTATAATTCTTTGGTACCGGTAATCGATGTTGCCCGTGGTGTGTATAATATTTTTCTCCATACTGTAGGCGGAAAGCGGGCCGAAAGTGACGCTTTTTAAACTTCCAATGGAAGTTATAGTAATGGGTCCAATTTTGCGAAACCCGAATTTTCACATATCTCCTCATTTCAAGGTCCCCAGAGTCGAATACAATAGTTTTTAAGTGGAAACCTGTGTGTGTATGTACGTATGTGCTTTTGGAATTATTTTTGTCTCGATTAACTCGAGAACAAAAAATGATATCGATTAGATTTTCAGCAAAATTGGTCAGGCTGTTTTTTATGGAGGATAAAAAAACTGAAAAAAATGGTGAACTACCTCAATTTTGCAATTTATAAATTATAAAAATTTTAATCTAGAATTTTAAGACCTTTTGAATATGATTACATATATATATATATATATATATATATATATATATATATATATATATATATATATATATATATATATATATATATACATATACATATACATATACATATACATATACATATACATATACATATACATATACATATACATATACATATATATATATATATATATATATATATATATACATACATATACATATATATGATATGATAATATAATTATTGCATGTTTGGAATATTTGTATGAAAACTATGATGACAATATTTTTATTAATAATAATTATAACAACAAAACATATGGTATTTTTTCATTCCTTCCACTAGGGAGTTAGTCGTGTGCGCCTCTCGGGTCGCACCCAGACCACTGATATTTATAATTTCTCATTTCTTTGCTATTATAAATGTTTTTTTTTCTTTGGGTATATTTTAAATTTGTTAATGGTTTTTATTTTGTAATAAACTTGTTAATTTGTTTTTGCAACCATTTAATTATTTCTAAATATAAAACAGGTGATAGGCACCTAGCAACATTGAATTCGGTTAAACACGTTGCTCGTTCGCGATTACCAAATTACATAGATACAATTGAATTTGTTCTAGGTTACATTTATTTCCTTTGTTATTTTTTGGTAAAATCACTTGGCGCCCTAACGTGGTTTTAGTTCATTGTTTAGAAAAAAAAAGAATAGATATTCGTATATCCGCGAACTGATCTATCAAACAATATCTTTCGCATACCTTACATTTTTAACAAGTATTTAATTTACAATAAGCCCAACAATTTTTATTAAATGGTCTTGTAATTTAACTGAAAAGTACGGGAGACAGGATACGCCTTTATGGCACTTGAAATAATTGTCGTCAAATGTAATATTTACTAAAGTGTTTGTTAAAACAAAACGGAAAGAAAATTAGTTAGGAAGGACAGAAAACGCCATAAGTGCGTGTGTATAATTCGATAAAGGTTCAAACTATGGTCAACAAAAAAGGAATACCTATACAAAAAAAAATAAAAAAAATATTCATAAAAAATTTAAAATGTACTATAGAAAGTAAAAATAAAATACACACATAGCACCAAGGATGTTACTTTTCTTAGTTAAAAAGTAGTAGCATACACTTAAACAATTTTAAGTTAAATTTTTTTCAGAAAATATTAAAAACAATAAATATTTTTTTTATATTTTAATTCCTGGTAAAATTTACGTTTTTAAAATGTTAAATTAATCATCTCTAGGTGCCGTCTCCGCTTCGAAGGTTGGCAATCATCATAGCAATTCTTAATTTTGAGACCGCAGCTCTAAATAGTTCATTAATTAAATTAATGCAGGTATTTTTTTGTTTTTTTGACATACATTGTAGGTATTTTTATTTGTGTCACGGTAGTAACATTATTTTTACGGTGTATGTATAATATGATAAAACTTTAATATAGCTCACCAAATTGATAATTCGCTTTTTTTTAGAAAAATTCATAATTTTTGGATTAATCATTTAAAAAACCTTTGAATTAACAAAGCACATTTTTAATAATCTTATGAATCACAACAGTATTTTGTTATTTTCCTGGCATAGTTTTTTTATTCGTTTTACAACGAGTACATTGTAAAGATGTCAAAACTATGTATACATTATAAATTAAAAAGCTGCAGTACCTAATTATAAAAATCCCATTCAAAATTATTATTATACAGTGAAATGTTTCTTAGGATAAGTAAAAAAAAGTAATAATTGTGAAACTTTTTTGGATATTGCTTATAACAACCAAGAACCAATTTAAATGAATTTTAATAAATAAAAAATTGTTTAAGGGTTTAATTAAAGTAAGTTTTAGTTCTACAACTTTTTGTTACAAAACTAACTTATATACCTATCATTTGTTTTATTGAGGTTTTTTATTTTATTATTTATGTAAGGATCTTTAACATTTATTTTGTAACTCATGTTTCTCGATTATTGTTCGTATAAAATTCAGAATTTTGTCTTTTTTACAATTTTTTTTTACCTATAAAGCAAAATTATTACGCAAATGAAGCATTTTCACTAGAATCAAAAATATTAAAATTTTAAGATAAATATCAAATAAATACAGTATTGTAAATTAATTATTAATTTTAAAATAAATAATGTGTGTGACATTTTTCTACAATTTTACTATTAATAAAATAAAAGTTACAGTATGTACCTACGAAATATATTTGTCATGACTACAAAATCGAGTAGAAGGATTTTAATAATTTTTAAAACTTTTGAGTAACGTTTTTATACACATAATATATTAAAAAATATTCAAATGGCACGTTACAACATAAAAAAACACAAAAAATACCACCTACCAGTTAATTTTTTTTTTTCAACACAAGTAGAATTTTCAAAAACTGCGGCGAAAAGGGAAGTTTCAGTTGAGAAAACTCACAAGAAAAAAAATTAGTAATCATAAACTACACGCGAGTATGTTTATTCTGACTGACAGGTGTTAGAGAGAACGTGAATGCGCAGTGAAAGCGTCGCGGTGCTAGAAAACGTCTCGACGCTCCAAGAGACGTATACGGACTGCCTGGTCTGATTAAGGCACCGCGATGCCAAAAGCTATGGTACAGGCGTCTACAAGCGAGTGCGTATAAGAAGACGCCTGGGTAATTTAACGGATAGGGACAAAATTAAAAAATATTTGAGGTAATTCATCTTCTGTACTTCAAAGTAAATTGAACTAAGTAAAAAGTTACATTGCAAATGAAGATGTCGTAACGCCAAACACTTATAAATGTCAAATATGTACCGAACATTTAAAAATGTCGTGCAAATAAATATACCTACGGCAGTAAGATAGTAACACTGCATTATTATCTAATCTATTAAGCTAAAAAACAGTTTTTTAACATAACAGAGTTTGCTTGCTTACTAAATTTTAAAAAATAAAAATTTTACTTTCTGTACTTTAAATATTTGAATTTGTTTTGTATTTATGTTTAGAGCATAGTTTGGACAAATAATAATAAACTAAACAATTTCTTAGCCAGTTAATTTTAACACCAATCATCTGAGAAAACGTTGTATTTTTTAATATTTTGTTAGGACCAGTACCAAAGATTGAAATATCTACCAGTCTTGGCAGGTATGCTACAATCTTTCAGGCTAAAGTATTCGCTATCGAATTGTGTGCAAAAGAGTTGACCAACAGACCTCTAGCAAACAAAAACATAAGTATAATATCAGACAGTCAGGCTGCTTTAAAAGCACTGAGCTCCAACAAGATAAATTCTAAACTTGTATGGAATTGCATCGAATCCTTAAAGTACCTTGGTACGAACAACAGGGTGACCCTACTGTGGGTATCTGGGCACCAGGGGGTGGAAGGAAACGAAAAATCCAACACCCTTGCAAAACAGGGGGCTGAATCTGCGTTCACTGGACCAGAACTGGTTTTTGGAGTCACCACAAGTGCCGCCAAAACAATTATTTTGGACTGGGCGGAGAGGAAAATACTCACGTACTGGTCCGACATACCAGATGTTAGAATGGAGCAGAAATGACCTGCGTATTTTAACAGGACTGCTTACAAGACACTGTCGTCTAAGATACCACCTCAGAAAGATAGATCTGAACCAACAAACGGACTGTTGGTTTTGCTGCGTGAAAGACGAAACTGCTGAACATATACTATGTTCATGCCCCGGCCTGGGAAGAATAAGGTTCAACATATTTGGATACACCAACCTAGAACTTACCGATTTTAAAAAAATCTCACCCTATACAACCATGAACTTCGTGAGAAGGGCTGGATTGTTCGGGGAACTGTGACCTCTAGGGGTGAGCCACAATAGACCTACTAAAGGTCGCGGTGGAGGGGCGACCACCCCCCACACACATGATACCAAGTTTGCAGCTTTGAAAGACCGATCCTGTGGCCCTTCAAGCTCTTTAAATTTTGAACCCATAATTTTTTTTTACATTAAGATATACATGTTTTACCCATCTTACAAGAATTTCGCAAATTTTCTTTTTTTAAATATCCACAAACCGTTGTTTTGGTTGTCGGTCATATTCAAAAAAAATATTAAATTTAGGGAATCCATTTTGCGCTTAAATTTAACCTAGATTAAATTTCCGACAAATTCATTTTTGATGACCTTTGTCCCAAGACATTGCTGTTTCCAATAAATTGGAATAATTTTTAACCTTTACAATCTACAGATCGGGTACGTTCGCTTAAGTAGGAGCGAAATCACCTAAAAAAGATGGGCAAAACAGAGAGTGAAAGTTGCCGCTACTGCGAGAACTTCGATGAAACTGCAAAACGTTTACTTCGCGAATGCCCAGCGCTTTTCTGCGAGAGGCTCAAGTTTCTGAAGGGGGCCTTTCTAAAGCCCTTCGATGTCAGGAACTTAGCTCCCAGGAAACTGATAAACTTTGTACGAAGTATCGGAATCCCGGGTCTCAAATAGATTAAGGTTTAGGCATAAAACACTAATAGGTCGAAGTGCTTGAGGGGCAGCATAGCCTTCGCGACCTCCCCTCCCTCTAATCTACAATCTATATTTTTTTAAACATTCTAATTTTCAAATAACAGGTAATTATAATTGATCCAAAAAAAGTTTTTTTTAAACATACAATAAATAGGCCATAATTGCAATTTTCATTACAAGGTATAGTTGAAAAATTCTTGGCTAGAAGTCAGAAGGTCCATTGCGCTTTAATAGACTTGGAAAAGGCCTATGACAGAGTGATGAAAAGTGAATTGTAGTCGACATTGTCTATGTATGGGATGAGCGGTAGTTTAATACGAGCACTGAAATCATTTTATGAGGATTCCTCTGCTTGTGTGAGGATAAACGGAGCTAACTTGAACTGGTTTAACATCAAAAAAGGTGTAAGACAAGGATGTGTGGCTTCGCCATGGCTGTTTAACTTATACATAGACGATTGTTTAAAATATTTGAAAGAGAGTGCGTATGAATTGAAAATGAATGATTTGATTGTCAAATGCATTCTTTACGCCGATAATCAAGTTATATTAGCATCATCTGAAGAGGAGTTGCAGGCGATTGTTAATGTTATGCATAATGCCCTAAAAATCAAAGGGATAAAAATAGATGCAAGCAAAACGAAAGTAATGGTTTTTGAAAGAGAAGAAAGCATGACAAACTGTGAAGTTTCGATCGAGGAAGAAAGAGTGGAACAAGTAAATGAATTTGTGAACTTGGGTACAAAGTTTACGAGAGATGGAAAGTATAACAGTGACATTGAGCGAAGGGTGTTGGCAGGAAAACATATGAATAGGGCACTGCATAGCTTTATGAACAGCCAGAAAGTGACAAAAAAGGCACGTCTGGCTGTGCATAGAGGTGTGTCCTACACTTATGTATAGTAGTGAATGTTGGGTTTGGCAGAAGAAGCATGAAAATAGGATTAATGGGAATCAAAAATCCACTCGATGCCATGAACGGCAGACAACAGTGTGGAGGACTATTGTGAAGTCGGCAAAAAACCATCTACTATTTTTTAAATATCCAACTTTTAATCCTAATATAATCAAATCTATATAAATGTCTTTTATGCTATAAAAGCTATAAATGGGAATAGATTTACCCAATATGGATAATCAAGTAAATTAAATAACTATAACTGATTAAATTTAATTTGCAGAATTTTAAGTTTAAGTAAATATGACTACTTAAATTTCGCGACAAGCTTTTTTTTCCCTAATAAATTGTGCAATGACGTTTAAAGTTAATAGTTAAAGATTAAAAGGAAAAGTTTTTTGTATTTTTATTAGCGCATTAAAATAAAAGCATGTATTTAAAAATTATTTTTAAATTTCATTCGTTAGTTTAATGTCTTTTCCACGGCTTTGAATTAATTTCATTGCTTGCAGTGGTTCACTAGTTGATAAAAGTGCATTGTGTTCTTTGAAGATAGAAATAGTGTTTATATTATGTGTTAATTAAAAACGTTTAAAAAACTAGCCAATTTGTGATTATTTTCAGTCCGCTTATATCGAAGTTAAGTAATCATTTCTCCCGTGTAGAAAAAGGGAAAATTATAAACCCCCGATTCCAACAACAATGTAGAGCTGTTATAAATAATCGAGAAGGACATACCTGCACTACGCCGAAATACCTGGGCGTGACTTTGGATCGTACTTTGTCCTTCCGACAACACTGCATCAATACCAAAGGCAAATAGGCGAAATCATCTTGCGTAAACTCACAAGCAAATCATGTGGAGCCCGATCAGAATTTCAGTATTGGCACTCTGCGTGTCCGCCGCGGAATACCCCGCACTGGTTTGGCTGCTTCAACTCACGCAAAACATGTGAATGTTGCAATCAAACAGACAGCAAGAGTCGTGACAGGCTGCCTGAAGCCTGTACCCCCTAAAGTTTGTACCCCCTCATCGGTGTATGAATTGGTGCAAGAATCGTAAAAGGCTGCCTGAAGCCAACTGTAGTTCAAATTTGTACCCCCTCATTGGTGTAGCACCCCCATCAGTGCAAAGAGCTGTCGCCACAGATGCCGAAAGGATGAAACAAGAAACCGATGCACGCCATCCTCTGCATCAACACGAGCTTGCCAATCGACGCCTAACAGCGAAAAATCTTTATGGCTAGATCACAAATACTCGAGGGGCCATAAGAAAATAACCGTATAACTAGGTAGACCCACCAGCTAACTGCCCAGGAACCCCCAAGAGAAGAAATGGCTCTGGGAAAATACCTTCCCTTAGCAATATGAAAATCACTAAATGACCTAGAAACAAGAAACAGGTGTGGCAAAGTGCAAGACAAATCTGCTGAAGTGGGGAATGCTGCCGGAAAACGACGATGTGCTGTGTTCGTGTGGCCAAATCCAAGATATGAACCACCTACTGACCTGCCCACGACTAGAAGAAAGATGCACTCACAGAGACCTAATATTATACAGCTGCTATTTTTTGGAAATATATAGTATGACCGGGACACGGAAAGTAAGTAAGTATTTATCGTATTTTGGAATAATCTTGAATTTTAATTTAAATTTTATATTTTGGATTATTTTTTTACTTTTTAATATTTTTGTTCAAAACAATATTAAAAAACTTCGGTCTGTCGTAACAAATACAAAAAATGTTTTAAGTTAAATAAATAAAAATATTCAATTGTGTATAGTTAAATTTTTAAAAAATAATAATTTATAAAAAGTTTTATTTAAAAGTTTTCCTTTTGTTTTTAATGAAGTTTAACTACATTTAAATACAATTTACACAAACTTTTTAGTAATTAAATTAAATAGTTATTATGTTACAGAGCAAATTTCACAAAATGCGACATAGTCAAATTCTTCCTGTTAATAACTTTAACAAAGTTATAGTTATTGTAATTGTTTTAATTAGGATTCTAAAAGTTTATTTTATTAAAATGTTTAATATAGATATTTTAAATTAAATTAATATTTCGTAACACTTGAACAGCTTAATTGTTTTATTTTTCTCATATTTTGTAGCTACAAAAACAATACTTTTAAACATAAACAATTAAATGTTCGTAGATAAACGTTTATAACCTTTTTAAAAACTACCGGTTGCAGTTTCCCAACCTAATAAACTTTATTAAACTTGTAATTTTAGAAAAGTTTATTTCTGCGGAAATATGCTATATGCCATGCTATGGAATATACACTGTGTTCATTTAAAAAGGATCGACCCCTAATATTTCAGAAATGCGACATATTAGAATGAAATGCCGAAACATGTCAACATTTAACTTGAGGACACTTTTGGGTCTTTTCTAATACGTCCCCACTTTCTCAAAAATTTTTCCATAGCCAACGGCTAGACCGATTTTGATTAAATTTTTAGCCAATCTTAAAATTAGCCCGGAAAATGATCGTGTGAAGTTAGGTAGCAACCCCGCATTTTTAATCTGAACGTGAGTCTAAATTATTTAATTTATTATTATAATGATTTATGGTTTCTTTTAAACTAAAATTGAAACGATACAGAATATATTAACGTGGCCCCTGCGCAAGAATAACACATGTTAGCAAGGCACCTGCGGAAGTTTTTTACGCAAAGCTATAAAACATTCAACGGGTCTCTTTTAATACGTCCCCGCATTGTCAAGGTACTTCACCAGGTACTGTTGACTGTTGGTGTTAGGTTAGGACGTTAGGTTAGGTTAGGCTTATAATAATCGGTATTAATTGAGGCAGTAGAAGTAAAAAACCTAATCTAACACCAACAGTACCTGGTGAAGAGCTTGGTGGCTAAGAAAAATTGAAAATTCGGGGTTGCTACCAAACTTCACACGATCACCCGCCGGGCTAATCTAAAGATTGGCTAAAAATTTTATTAAAATCGGTCCAACCGTTGGCTACAGAGAAAAGATTAAAAGAGCGGGGACGTATTAGAAAAGACCTACACTTTTAAGCGTTTATGTTATAAACGTTAGATTTACCCCTTTACTAATGGAAATAACGTTTAAATTTTTTTATATGGTGTTAGTTATCAAATCATACCTCATTTAAAAGGTCTAGTAAATCTCTATTTAATTATATTGTTTTGGCTTTGATACCAGCCTTCCATTATTATTTATTAGTGGTTTAAAATTATTCATTTGAAGAGGACCCACCACCTTAATATTTTGGAAATGCGACATATTAGAATACATTTTTGAAGATGAGTGGCAATGAGAAAAATATCGTTGGCCAACATTAGCATTTTGTGGTAAAGTCCGTCCATCAATTTTGATTTCTTCTACTCTCCCAAGCAAAGATAAAGAGATAAGGAGAAGCACCTCTAAATAATGATGGTGATGGTATTTTCAAATAAAGTAATTTTTAAGTTAGTGTTGGTGTTAATATATTTGATTAGCTTAATATATATTACATCTAGCATCTTCACTCCAGGAGGAATTAGACAGGAAGATAGCCTTAGTGCATTTTTATTCAACCTCTTGATGAACAAAATCATAGAAGAAGTAACATCCATGAATTCGGGATACAGAATGTACAATAGGTCTATCAGCATGGTCTGCTACGCCGACGACGCTGCAAAATTCGCAGAAACTGAGAATGACCTATAGAGACAGGTATCAGATCCGTCAGCAACTCAATATGGATATATCCATAGGTAAAACGAAAACCATGATCATCGCTAGGGAGCTAATGAGTTGCAAGCTAGTAATCGATAATAAACCCATAGAGCAGGTCATGCAATTTAGATACCTGGGCATAGATATGTCCAGCGCTCACGACCCGGTAAAGGACCTGAGAAACCAAATTAACCAATCAGATATTATACAATAGCCGGGAAAACAATAAAAGATCACGTAAGAAACACAAGAAACACTGACATTAGAGCACAATGCGACGTACAGGATGTGGTAAGATGGGGAAGGCATAGGAGAAGAGAATGGTATAACCACGTGAAGAGAATAACCGACGATAGACTACCACGCATTGTACTAGAGGGAAAACCAGCAGCGACCCGTCCACCCGGAAGACCACCAAAAAGATTGAGAGACAGCTGGCAGTCAACATCTCAGGAAATATTATATAGGCATGTCCGGAATCAACAGATCATCCATATCTCTAACAAGTAAAAGAAGAAAAAGAAAAATATAGGCAAAGCTCTCCTGGATCCAGCTTGTTCTACACTGTTATTTTTTATTAAAGTGTTTTGGATTTTATTCAGTAGGATAACGGTTCGTTAATTTATATAGGTGTGGCAGTAAATATATTGTTGCCTTTGTTGAGGAGGATAATTGGTGTTTTGGTTTTTATTTAGTAGGATACGGTTTGTTATTTTGTATAGGTGTGGCAGTAAATATATTGTTGCCTTTTTTGAGAAGGTTTTTGAGCAGGTATTGAGCTTTCCTTGAGGTATCAGATGATTTTCTTTGCCAGGGCTTTGTGCAGTGTTTTACCACTATATTTTATTTCTTTGATGGTTGTTTTGTCCATTCCAGTTGATTTTTCTAGTTGCATTGTTCCGTCGGGTTGTCTGGTACACCATTTATCTCTTGTATGATAGGTTCAGATATGTCTACTTTACTAGCATATAGTTCATTGTAGAATTCATCAACAATTTTATTAATTTTAGGTCTTTTTGTTTTTAATACATCATTTTTGCCAAGTATGGTTGTTGAAATAGATTGTTTTATGCCAATTTATTTTTCCAATTTTTTAAGGCTACATCTGGCTTTCGATACTTTTTTTGTCTCTGTAATTTGTAATTTGTTTAATTTTCTTTAATCTTTTTTCGAAGCAGTTTTAAAGTAGCTGTATAGTGTATAGGTACTCGGCATGATTTTAGATTGTATTCAGAGTAGGATGATCTTTGACAGGTTTATGAACAGGGTGAAAAGAGTTTAATTTACAAGTTTTTAATTTTTAGGTAAATTCATTCTTATCTTCATTTATGTTTTCATGTATTGACCAATCAATGATGAGATATTTTTTTCAGGAATATCTCTTTTAGTAATATAGTTTGATTATGCTCGGATCTTTTTTTAATTGTTCATCTATGCAAAAACTTGCTCGAACAGAAAGTAAGTCCTCCATTAATCTCTGTCATTTAGTCAAAACAAAATCTATTTCATTTTTAATGTCCCGTTTGGACTTTGTCATGTCTATCTTTTACCCGGACATTTTTAAAAAAAGAGTTTGGTATGTAAAAGTGTTAGACTTTCATTTAATTTTGCTTACCCAATTAATCTTTCGCTGCGATGTCCTAGACAAAATGGTCCAATGAAAATTTCTTCTAGATTCTAACTCCCAATTTGGCATTAAAATACCTATACAAATTTGTATGCTGTCCTGTTTTCTAGTGCTTTATTTAGTTCTTTAAAGAAGTCTTTTATTTTATCGTTATTAGCAGCAGAGGTAGGCACAACACATATCATTATTTTAAGAGTTAATCTCATGTTGCCTGAATCTTTCTGAAATATGGTACAAGAGATGATCTTAACTGTGTAGCTGGAGCAAACAATAAATTCCACTCTACCTTGCTTTGACTTCTTTGCTGCTGCTTAGAAATCTTTGACTTGTACATATATTTCTTTCATTCATTTAGTTTCAGAAAGTGCTAAAATATCAATTTTTACTTTGCCAAGTTTGGTTGTAAAAAATTTATACGGTGTTCCTTTAAGAGTATCCGATAGTTGCAAGTTCCAAGATTCAAGTTTAATGACAGCCTAGCCTCCTCTGCGATATTCTTAGCACTCCGACTTTACCGCTATCTTAAAGAAGTTGAAAAGGCCGTCAGTTTATTTTTATAAGGATAAGGAAGATTGTTGATGATAAATAAATACCCGTCGTTAATAGAACATGACCAAAGAATAATGTAACTAATGCGAGGATAAAATATATTTTTCTCATTAGTCACTCTTATTCCTGATCCAACATTTTATATTTGTTCTTTATTTCTAAACTTTTAAATTGACACAAAGATCTCACTTTTATACTTTAAAAATAATTTTAGTTATTTAATTTACAAATTTAAAAGTTATAACCATTCGTATTTTTTTAAAAAACTAAAAATGTGGAAAAATAAAATAAATTAATCAAACCATAAAAGGTATAGATGTCGTGACTAGCGTTCTGCGTTCTGTTCTTCATATGTACCTAGTAAAGGTGAGGATTGTTGATTTGTCTCTTCGAAGGGCAAATGTGAGTTTGTCAAGACCTACCCTATGCTGATGAGGGGAAATACCCCGGAACTAGTCCATAGGTGGTCACTTCAAATAAATAAATTTAATAATTCTTTTACTTAACAAGCATCTTTATATCACCCGAAATGAGATTGTGCACGATTATCTATCAGATATAATTCAATGTGGTTGTTTTCTGATATATAGTCGACCCACGTATGCCTATATGTATAGGTATCATGCAGCGAAATAAGCTGGTTTTTAAAAATTTGATGTACACATTTTCAAACCAAAGTACCTTAAAATCTAATAAAAAATTACTTACTTAAAATGTGTGATAAATAAACATAGATTTAAAAATTTTAATTTGAAGATCAAATATATTATATTATTGGGTAATCATTTAAAACTCTGTACTTCTACAAAATAATTTAAAACAAATATTTAGTGTAGAGAACATCGTTTGTTACTTTTATTAGACGAGCTACAAATTTTTTCTATAGAAATGGACCTCCATGCAATGTTCACTATACCATTCTACAAGTATATAAGTCTAATAAATAAGTAACTGTCAGTGTCACATAAAATATTTGGTGGAACAAAATTTTTGGTTTTAAATATAAATGTTTATATGGTGTAAAATAATAAAATAGTTTTCCATGTTGTATATACTTTTATTAAGATATTACTATCTACAATATAATTAACAACTTTAATTAAAGCAGTAAATTTCCTACGGCGTCAATACAATCCTTAAATTAAATGAAACTTAGCATTTCAAACCTGACACCGTCATCGATTTTGATTATAAATAGTGACACCTCCTTTACCACTTCAAACTCTACTCTTGCCTAAATGTCTCTTTACGAAGCGGTTCCGTGTGCCAAAGACACTTTGGGAAGCACCAATTCTCTCAGATACAAATGCCTGAGTCAGAGATTTAACACGATTAAGTTTGGAATGAACAACAAAAGTTTTAATTTTTTAATAATCAAAGATTTGTAATAACGTGTTTAAAAGTAAGACAAATCCGAAATGTTTGTTTAACAATTTTGGATGATGAAATTTTTAAATCCATGTCTATTCATGTTTGGAAATGGTGACTGTTTTTAAAAAAATATAAAATAATGGTTATAAATCCCAATTTTAACAGCAAGTTGTTTTCCAGAATAATTAAGTTTTCGTTTTCAAATGTAAATATTTTTTTTAAATTATATTTCTGTTCTGTTAATAGGGACCATATAATTATTGCTTTATATCTTGGTTTTTAAAATAAAATTAATAATGTTTTCTATATTTTTTTGCCACAAAAATTTGTATTTTGTGTACTGTGTACTGGGCATTGTAAAATTGTGCGAAAACTTTTCAGAAGAACATCAGTTTGAATTAAATAACTTGAAGTCAGAGCAATAGTATCTTTAGAAAACAAAATTAATGTCATTTTTAATATAAGTAAAAAACACCGATTAATTTGTATCTAATATTAATTTTATGTTTACTTTTTATTAAGAAACAATAGCGTCCCTCACAAAAATAACAACAGCAAACAATATTTCTAATCATCTCCTTTTCAACAAGTTATATTATTTTTTTATAGATTGTGTCAATTTTCCCATTTGTTAAACCTCCTTGGCCATTTATTCTCCATTACGTCACCTCCCGGAGTTAAATGAATTCCGAAGTTGGCGCCAGTGACAACTAAAACTCCAGACATACTCATATTCTGCAGCTTGAAGCTTATTGAGACAGACACTGTCCGTCAGACGTAAAACTTGAAAATCAAGTAGAAGATTTAAAAAATTTACTTGGAATATTTATAATCCCCCCTGTTGGATTTTTTTATTCCTATTGGATAATTTTTAAAAAATTATTTCTGAGGCATCAATACCCCGAGTTTTTTTATTGATAATAAATATATTCATAGTAATAATAGTGGTTTCTGCCTACCCCTATGGGAAAAAGGCGTGACTCTATGTATCTATTTATGTAGTAATAATATTAAAAAAGCAAACATTTTTTTATTTTAAAATAAGTAGCAAATAAATTAATTTAGAGTAAAAAAATTTAACAAATCTTAGTTTATTACATAAATTTGTTACAAATTGTTAAAATCTTTGTTTAATCAATATTTTCGTTTTATTAATAAAATTCTAGTTTTATTACTTAAATCTTTTATAATGACTAATTCAATCTAAAAAAATTAACCATTCATTGCTATTATGTTACAAATTTTACTGTTAAATATATTACAAAATCTAGGGGTATCTGTGCTTCTTTAGGCTACCTGAGCCAACGACCACGAACACGACCACATCGTAAACCCTGGTAAGCCCTAACGTACAAACAGTCATCCGCAGGCTAAAGGAGACAACCGTAACAGAAAATTCCCCAAGCTATGATAAAGAGCAACGTGCCAAAAGCTGAGTGGCCAGTAGGGTTTAACCGGGCGACACCCACTTGAAGCCTAGGATTACTCGAACCTGCGGTGCTCTGTTTGAGTGTATTATTCCAGCCCTAGCTTCTTATGAGAACGATATAAGACCAAAAGAAAAGAAAAAACCAACCGAGGTTTCCGGAAAGGATTGTCGATACTTTCAGACCGGACAACCTTCTGGTACCCCAAAGCCCTTAAATCAGGGGCAAATGGAAAAGGCCAAAGCAGCAATGCTGGATCTAGGCCCCCATTTATCCCCTGGGAATACAGGAAAAATAGAATAGATTCCAGGTATGGTCTGCCTGTCGTAAAAGACTCCTAATCCAAAGTGTTATGCGACCCGTGCTGATGGATGCATGGCGGTGGGTGAGCACCGTCGGAGCCTACAGGAAACTGGGCGAAATACTGTAGTAGACAGCCTTAGTCCTGTGCAGGGGGCACCTCAGGGCCGTACCACCCCTTCCCCCATACTCGTTGACTGCAAAAAAGAACTGATAACGCTGGTAGACCGTAATCACGTCAAACCGATACGTTTTCCAGTACACCAGGAAGTTGCAGGTAATGAGGAAGTAGACGAACTTGCAAAAAGAGGTTCGGAAAAACACAAAACTACTGGAAAAGTATACTTGGAAAAAAAACACGGAAAATAATACATTAAAGGACCGTGCCTTAAAAAGACGGCAGAACTTTGACCGATAAACAGAAATTAGCTAAGACTGTATAATGGTGGCCTGGCCTGCGGAGATCCGGAGCGCTGTGCTGCTGCGGGGCGCTGTGGGAAATGGGCGGTTCTTGGGTAACTACATTGTTCCCACCCAGTTCAGAACTTGTACAAGGTACGAAGGTACTGGATTGGGTGCAGCATGGTTCTAAGTCCCGAGAATTGCCTGTCTTTTTCGGAAGAGTGCCTCGCGGCGGCGCAATGTGTGTTTTACTGTTTTTGGTTCCTTGCCGGGCGGTCTGCTGGTCGAGTCTTCATTGTACAATGATACAAATACACATAGGCAAGATACAATGGACCAACAGGCCTAAGTGTCACCGGAGGCAATAGCCAGACGGACCAAAATAAGGGTGGAATTTTTAGTGAGTAGTTCTGACATAGTCAGTGGAGTCTCAAAGTAGATCTTGAGCTTTCGGACTCATAACCTCTCCATAAAGGATTTTCTTCACCTCTGAAAAAAAGGCCCCCATTTGGACGATAAACAAGCCCAATAGTGCTGAAAAACATAAAGCGGTGGTATCCGAAAGCGTATAAACCGCGGATGCTGACCGCATCAAGTCTTTAGAGAAATTGAACAAACTGTAAGATGAAGCCTTAAAACATTTCAAAATCGGCACAGTTGCAAGCAACAAGGTGCGAAAAATGGCGAAAAGTTAAACTGATTCCTTGCAGGTTAAAAAAGCCGTGATAAGAGACAACTACATCAAAGCTACCAGTCCCAAGAACTTGGGCAACTAGGCCCAAGAGAGCAAAAGAGTCCACAAGTTCACAAAAGGACGCTACCAAAAAATTCAAGAAAAATCCAGAGACGAAAGAAGCTGTAAATCTAAAGTTAAACAAACACTTGATGAATTTTTATTTCCATGGCAGGTGGCACGCGACATATTATTATATTGAAAAATAATTTTCTTTTGCACTCAGGCTGAAAAAGGTTCGCCATCCCTGTACTACGCATAGCACTGACACCAAGCAATCGTTGACTTACCATGTACAGTGTGGCACATGTTTTTAAATAATACCTAATTATATGGAATTAATAGATTTTGTTATATTTAAAAACCCAAAACCTATTGCGATTACCCACTAGGCTTTTCGCATTCACCATATATTTTGTTAATCCGCACCTTCGCCAAATTCTTAAATAACCTTTTTTAAATAGGATTTAAACGGCATCTATAATAATCGTAATTTTAGGTCCATTAGATATTATTACAAAAATATTTTTTTGGTTTTCATAAGCAATATCCCAAAAAATTATTATTTATTTAAAATACTTTTAAATAAATCGACATTCAATTACATTTAATATCTTTCCTTTAGTATCAGAGTTATTGAACACATTGTATGGATTGTAAATTAGTGAGACATTAAATAAACTTGGAGAACTGTATATTCAAATAAATGACTTGATAAAAAAAATTAATAAATCTTTTTTTATATATTTTTTTTTAAATCCACGGAATAAAGTTGTTTACTTAGGTGTTCGTGCTCTTGATATTATAAAGCAAAAATTTAAATTTTAACCGATAATTTATGAGTAATAAAAATAAAGTGGGTAGGTATACAGGGAATCTTATCAATAAGAGATTATATGATCACTTGGAAAATACTTTAGCTAAACATTATGATTTAAATAATCATGCTTAAGCTAAAACATTTGCAATATTTTTAACAAAATACAATAAATTTAAATTAAAACTTTAAAATATATGACAATAATTAAATGTCATGTTAGTGTTAAATTTCTTTAATCACGATTTTTGATCAGTAAAAAAGAAACTATTTAGCTAACTTTTCCTGAAAGTGTACAATATGAATTTGTAACAACTTTATTGGCATTTTAACCTTCATTGCAATATTTAATAACAAATAAATTAAGTAAGATAAACTTTATTTATTATTTATTTTAAATAACTAGGTTGTTTACAAATTTGTTTATTTTGTTTATTTAATAATAAATTATAAACAAAAATAATTCAATCTTTAAGTATGTTAGCAGTTTAAAGTAGTAAATTACTTAATTTAAAAATTTTGAAAATTCCATATTTTACAAAGGAATATAAGATTTACTAAAAAGATTCCTTTAAAATGAAGTTATCTGTAAATAACTTTTAATGGGCGTGATTTTAAACAAAGTATTTCTAGTTTTATTTTTCTGTGCAAACATAACAATGATAGTTGGTTGCGCTCACAAAAAAAATCCAATTTTTTTAAAAAATAATTAAATTAAAAGCAATATTTTTGTAAACTTTGTAAAAAAAGTGTCGCCGTACATCTAAAGGTTCTTCTTCTTAAAGTTGGCAACAACTTCGGTAAAATTTTCTCGGTTTTTAGTTGTTTTAATCAATGCTTGGGTACTCATATTAGTCCAGTCTCTAATATTTTTAAGCCATGGGCATTTTCTTCGACCTAGTCCCCTTTTTTCATCGATTTTTCCTTTCATGATAAGCTGTAAAACGTTGTATTTATCATTTCGGTATAGGTGTCTAAAGGTTAAGGATAGGAAAATAGTGTAGTGTGTTAAAAGGTAAAAAATAAGTGTGTTTTATCAAAAGATTTACTGAAATTTTCCGTAAGTACGTTTAATATATTCCCTAGAATATTTTTAAAAACATTTTTATTTTCGTCAACCTAAAATTTTTTACATTAAATTTAGGTAGAGAGCTTTTGGAAAAACCTGGTGACTTAAACCGAATGCCATGCACTGCCATACAGCGGTAATTAGACTCAGAATCATTTATGGCTCACTCCTTTGGTGGCTAAAAACAAAGCAGAGACAGGCAAAAACCAACCTTGGGAAAGTACAGGGGCTTGTCTGTCTCTGCATCACGAGTGCAATGAACAGCACTCCAACAGTTGCTATGGAAATAATCTTTAACCTCTCACTCACCCCTTGACATACATGTCATGGGAGAGGCTAGGATTAGTACATACAGACTGATCCAAACAAAAAACTGGAGAATCCGAACAAAAAGACACATCAGATACCAAAGAAAACACAAATATATTCTCTCTGGCAGCCAGAGCATAATAAAAACACTTAACACAGTTAAATTCTAGGACCCTGATTGACGAGTGGATGAAATAAAGACACCTACAACACTGTGAACATAGCGACGGGCAAATACGCAGCAAAGTCATAGTAGGTCACCCAAGCCAAATTCTGACAGCTGACCTGCTGAATCTGAACAGAAAAAGGATTATAGTAGGCTTGAGAAAACACCTAAACCCATGGGAATACTCAGAGAACCCATGGATTGCAGACTATGTGGTAAAAAGGAAGAAACAGCCCTTACATTATCTTCGAATCTGACGCCCTAGGAAGCAGGCGTCACAAAACCTTCGGCAAAATCAGCCCGCAAACGAGCATGAATCCGGAAAACGTCATAAACAAGCTACTGAGCCTAATAAATGGCACAAACCTGTTCGTGTGAAGAACCACTGACAAAATAGTGATACAAAAGACCCCAGTTGGTTGCAGTGTCACAAGGTCAAGTGCTAACCCGGTCTCTTGCCCGTCAGCTAAAAAACCAACCAACCCACCTATTTTTAATTTGGTTAATTCTGCTATGGATTTATTTTTTGTGAAAATTTTATTTATTAAATGGAAACGCTATATGTAAGAGTTGTATTAACTATAGCCAAAATGACGGTGATATGGTTCGTCACCCATTACGTCTTGTGTTCCTTAAGAGCGAAAAAAGGACTGCGGATACTTTGAATGTTAGGGAAGGTTTAAATGATAAAACTATGAAAATATGCACAATAATAACCGAAGGACGGATTATTGTAATTTGTGTGAATAAGACCAAGCAAAAGGATTCGAAACCACACATGGACCTTATACAGCCTACTGGTCAGAAGTTCCGAAAACTAGCAGAGGTGCTCAGGGCGTTGGTGTGATACTTGAATTTGATAATAATTATTAAGCACAGAAAGTGTATGCTACCAATTTTGTATTAGTTGTCGTACAAAAACATACCTACTTAATGCCAATAAAATTTAACATATATTATTAGCCAACAAATGTTCAATAGAAACCACAATATACAGCTTTTATGATTTATTGGTAATATATGCATTGTAACTTTTCAATCACTATATCCGCATATTTCAAAATTCCAATATTTCGAATGTCATTTACGCCGCAACGAGCTGAATACTAAAAAGAATTTATTTTAAGATACACAGAGAAAACTACTTTTGCAATAAAAGTTGGGCCATTTTTTCGACTAAGTTTTTCGCGTTACATGTGTCCAATTTATTAAAAAAACTGGTATATTTAAAGGAATTCATGAAATTATTTATTAGCAGTTGCATATTTTGTTCAAATTTTTAAAACAATAGATTTTTAAAAATATTTACATGGAACCTAAAGTTGAAATATTAAAAAAGACCTGTCAAAATTCCCCACCATAATTCCATATTCCCAAAGCAGATTTGTAGTGCCTATTTAAACCGAATAATGTACCGGTGGAGTACCGAAAATATTTTGTAACCATTATTAAACATTTATGTACCAGAAATTCTGTTGAAATAGAAAGTAAATAAAATAAATTATAAATTAATTAATTATATAATTAATACTATAAAATTATTAGAGCTTGCTCTTTTCGCCAAAACAGAATAAAAAATAATATTGGCACCAAATATTCTTGCTTTCATTTTAAAACCAGTTAGTCCAAATAACTTTTGATTGTGCTTCTTTTTCTCTGATCCATTTTCCTGAGAAAGGATTAGTGACTATATGATGCTTCCGTAGCAGCTCTTATAGCATTGTGCCACTCCTCTTTATTCTGGGCCATATTTACAGTCCTATTGACTTTACAGCTATGCTATCTATGCCTGGAGCTTTATTGTTTTTGAGGCGCTTTAAGGCATGTTCTACTTTCAATTTAAGAATCTCAGGTTTATGTTCAGTAAACTTTGGATGGTTAATATTGTTATATCATCGCTGTATAGTTTTATGCAGTACTTCCGTCAGACCTCAGCAATGCCATCCGGATCAGTAATCCTTCTACCATTTTCGTCCTGTATGATTTGTGTGCGAAATTGAAACTCACGAGAGAGATTTTTTACTTTATTTAACAATTCCCTCTAGATTCCTTGGTTGCGAAGTGTCTTTCTATTTCCGAGGAGATTTCGTAAGTGTGTTTTTATCCTGTCTACAGCTATTTTTTATTTCTTTATTAATGTTTTTTAATTTTAGCTCTTTATCAGATATTGTTGTTAATAAGGCTTTTAAGTTTTTTCGTGCTTCAAGTAGTCTGACGGTTTGGTAAGATAACCAAGATTTGAATTTTATTTCTGTGTTACAAGGTGTGCAGCTTTTTTAAACTATTTTATTTATCCAGATTCTAGTATCGTTCCACATTTCTTGTACATAATTTTTTATTGTAGGCATTTGTAAAGAACTTAATATAGTCGCTTTTTTTCTTTGAAAGGTATTGGACACCTTTTCGTCTTGTTTACTTTCACTGCCCTTAGTTTACGATAAAAGTTTGCCACTAATGGTTTATGATCATATTTAATGCCAGGTCTTGTTTTAGCATTGGTTATAAAATACCGCCATCTACAATTTATTAAAATAAAATCAATTTGATTTTTCGTTTTTTGATCAGGTGATGTCCAAGTTGATAGTCGTCCAGGATGGTACTAAAACATGAAAATAGTCGCAAAAAGGGTAGACCTATCGTGTGGGCCGTGGACGCACTGCGACTATTAGAAGGGGAAGGGATTGTAGAAAGAAAATGATTGTGGACACGCTTTTTAAAAAGTTGCAAGTCATAGTTCTCTGGAAAAACTGATTTTGAAAGCTTATTCCATTCCGTAGCAGCCCTGTAAAAGAAGGATTCTTGATGAAGATTGGTCCTTGTAGTGTCAATCTTGAGAGTAAATTGGTGAGACTGATCAGCGTGCCGTGTTCTTCGGCCGAATGTGGCCAATGGTGGTACAAGAGTTTTTATTTCTCTGGAGCAACTGCCATAGAAATAACTGTAGAGCAATGACTGGTCTGCAACTCTTCTTCTATGTTCTAGAGGGTGAAGGGTATCTGTGAGAGTTAAGCTGTTTATCAAGCGAATGGCTCTTTTCTAAATGGAATCTAGAAGACGAAGAGAATGCCTTGGTGCTGAACCCCAAATGTGCGAACAATACTCCAGTAGAGGTCGGATTTGGCCCTTGTACGTCTTCAACAGTTGATCAGGAGTTGATCGGAGTTGATCGGATTGCCGACTTTGCGATGTTAGCAACATGGTCATGCCAAGACATATTATTAGACACCGTGACTCCCAAAATCGAGATGGAGGGACTTGGTTCAAGGGTATTTCCGGACATTGTGATGGGATGATTTGAGGAATTCACTTTCTTGGAAAACGTGGCACTTTGTGTTTTTTGGGCGTTGAACTGAACAAGATTGTTGGTTCCCCACTCGACGATTGCTTTAATATCTCCATTGATGGAATCAACCTCTTTCTGCCTGAGTCTATTTGTATCATTCACCGAAAGTGATCGATAGGATGTGAAAGTTGAGACAAATGTGCTATCGTCTGCAAAACTGTAAATGGGGTTCGTGGTGGTTTTCAAGAGGTCGTTGATGTGTAAAAGAAATAAGTTGGGGGACAGGATGGAACCCTGGGGGACCCCGGCATTAGTTTTAAATGCATCAGAAGAAATACCGTCAACTGCCACATGTAAGGAGCGATCTTGCATGAAACTCAAGAGCCATAGGCGCACTTTGGTTGGGAGACCGTAGGCAGATAATTTACTTAACAATGCCTGGTACCAAACGCGGTCAAAGGCTTTAGATATATACATGGCTAGCACGAGATTCGCCAAACTTTTCAATAGTGTTTGTCCAGAGCTGAGTGACATAAGCCAGCAAATCTCCAGTAGACCGAAGTTGTTGAAATCCATATTGTCTGTCATGGATTATCTCAAATTTCTCCAGGTATTTGATAAGTTCTGTGTTAATCGCTTTTTCCATAACTTTGGATATGACTGAGAGCAATGCAATAGGGCGATAATTTGCAGGAATAGTCTTCTTTCCTTTTTTCGGAATCGGTTGGACTTTAGCGTTTTTCCACATGGACGGAAATACTCCTGTGCTGTATGATAACTTAAAGAGTCTACAGAGAACTGGGGTGAGCTCTCGAGCACAGGTCTTCAGGATAATTGTCGGAATTTCATCTGGTCCTACTGCCTTATTAGAGTCAAGATTTCGTAGGATTTTCCTGATAGTGATGGTGGGATAGTTGTCTATTGCAAATTTTCTCTGGCATTTTTGTCTCCAAATCCATACCTACTTAAGACGTTCTGTAAGTTGTTGTTATCAGTGGTCTTTCCAACCTTTGCATTGAAATCACCTAGGCCAATTAAGGGTTCTTTTTTAGGTATAACTGAAGCTATTTGCTCTATTTCTTGGTAAATATCCTCTACTTGTTGGTCATCTGCGTCAGTTTTTGGCATATATACCTGAATAAGATGCATGTTGGTAGGCTTTGTGCGAACAGTGATTGTAATAATGCGGTCGTTGATAGTTTGGTAGCTCTTCACGTATTGGGCCATTCGTTTATTGACCACTATAGCCACTCCATTTTGGTTTACATTGTCTGAACCTGACACGAATATCTGATAGTCCTTAGTTGTAAAGTGTCCCTTACCTCTCCAGTGGGATTCTGCCAAACCACATATATCTATTTCTGCTGCCTTTAACTCACGCTCCAATATCTGAAGTTTGCCTGCGCTCAGAAGTCCTCTGACGTTCCACGTAGCAATATTTATTTTGGATTTTTGGGGAATCTTAATGTTTTTTCCAATATCTCTAGCTGCAGACAGAGCCTGGTTACCTGTATCTGTCTACTCGGTCACTGATTTCACACTTGTTGGCCCGAACCCAATCAAGCTCGGTTTACTACCCGGATAGCATATTATAGTCATTTAGCATCATGCATGTTTATGGGATAATAATCAGGTGGCTTCCACGTGCCTATCTGATCCTATGCCGTTGACTCGTTATTACAGAGCTCATCCGCCTTTTAGAGACCATTTATAATCTCAAGGACAAGAGGGTGCCCTATTCTGTCCAAAGACAGATGGAAGGCTTATTCCAGCCTACACTTGGTCTTTATCTACGTTAGCCACCATAAGTGTTACCGTCCTTCACCTCGAGAAGGTGTAGATTGGGATTTTCCTTTTCATTTTATTGAGCCATTAGGCATTTCACTGAGCTCTTCAGTGCTATAGATGTAAAAAAACAAAAAACACAGTGAATTTTTAGTGAAGTGGGAGGTTTAAAAATTTTAATCTGCCGTTTCCAAAAGGCACCACTTTAACATTCCCCACTTCTTCTTTAAAATGTCAAATGTGATTCATCAAATTAAAACCCAAGAAAAATGCAAATCAGTCATTTAAACAACAATTTATTCTATTGAATTATTTTGCAGATAACATTAAACATAGGTAAATTACAACAGAAACTTAAATTAAGTTAATAACAAACAGCTCCTTAAATGTATTTACAATAAGTGTTTAAAGTGTAAAGGCAATAATATTTTTAAATTCTTCTTCAACTCTTGCAAAGTTTCGCTACATTCTTCAGTTATTCTAAGCTTTAGTTTTTTATTGTCTTCGGGAATTTAAGTTAAATTTGTTTACCAAACACGTTAAATATTTTATATTTTTATGGTAAATTTGAATATGCTCAGGTTTTGTACAGAAGAAACAAAAATTGTACGATTTTCCATTAATTTTATAATGTTTTCTTTGTGAATAATGTAAAACGTTATTCCACCAAACCGCTGCGTTTCATAGAGATAATACAGATAGAGTAGGCGCGTGAATATAACGTCACAATGTTTATGTGCTTTGTCGACTATTCCAAGGCGTTCGACTCCATTAAGTGGGATGCCCTCTGGCAGATCTTAGAGGAAATGGGCACACCACGCCACCTAATACAACTGATACAGAATCTCTATGAACACAACACAGCAAGGGTCAGAATAGACCAAACTTACTCAAACAAATTTGACGTTAGAGCAGGGTTTAGACAAGGGTGTATCTCGTCACCAATCCTATTTAACATATATAGTGAGTACGTCATGCGCAAAGTACTCGATGAATGGTATGAAGGGATTGCAGTGGGAGTCACACATTCATTTATTCTAACAGAAAGTATCACACCAATGCCCTGAGAACCTCTGCTGGTTTCCGGAACTCCTGACCAGTTGGCTGTATAAAGTCCATGTGTTTTGGTTTTACATCCTTTTCACTTAACTTCATTCACACAAAGAAGATCAATCCGTCTTTCTTCTATCATCGTGTAAATTTAATTAATTTTAGCGTTTAATCTTCCCCTTACATTAAAAGTAGCAAAGTGGCTATACGCAGTCCACGTTTTGCCCTCATGGGAAGTAATGCATTACAGGTGGCAAGCCCCATCACTGCCGTTTTAGCCATATCAATACAACTATCACTCATAGCTTCCCATGAGATAAATACAATTTATACTAAAATAAATACAAAACAAATTAAGATTATACTTAAATAAATGTATAAGTAATCCAGTATTACTTTTGCTTAAAATACACTTACTCATCTGTAACACAAAGCACTTCACTAATTTTATAATAAATCAAACTTTAAAAGAGTTTATCTGTAAATGTACAATTTTCCTTTACCACAATAAACAAAAATATCAGTTTAAAAACATAAAACATTTACATTTAGTAATAATTAATTTTAATTTACCATAGAAATGTTTACAAAAAAAGGCAAGAAACGCTGCTAAAATATGTGACCACCAAAAACGTGTTGAATTCACGCTTTTCCAAAGCCAGACGAATAATAAAAGAAAAACCCAAAGCGAAATTAAAAAAAGGATTACGTGTTCACTGTTAGAGACTGTAACTACTACGTTCTCACTGAAGCAGATTGTGCGGTCTAGTCAAACATATCAAAAGTTCGGAATTGTTTATCTTTCAGATCCTTTCTTTGACCAAATCATAAAACTTTATAGCTTTTTATCTAAAAAATTGTTTACAACCTTTTAATGGAATTATTTCAAAGATCTTTGTTTTTATTATCAATACTTAGTTATAAAAAAAAGTAATTTCGTTAAATCAAAATTTAGAAATTTTTTACTTTTACATATTTTAGCTTACGTTGAAATAAAAATACGAAGGATGATAAATTATAAAGTACCCAAATAAATTTGCAATTTTTTTAATTGTTTTTTTTTTATTTCAATAGTTATTTTAAATTTTTTTGTCTATATTACAAAACTTACCATTTTACTATTACATATACAGGGCGTTAGTAAATAAGTGCGACAAACTTCAGGGCGTGATTCTGTATGAAAAAATAATGACACTTTGTTATATAAACATATGTCCGCGAATACTTCGTTTTAGAGATTTTTTACTGAAAATAGTCGCAAAAAGGGTAAACCTATCGTGTGGGCCGCGGACGGCCCGCACTGCGACTATTAGAAGAGGGAGGGATTATAGAAAGATGATTGTGAACCCGCTTTTTAAAAAGTTGCAGGTCATAGTTCTCCGGAAAAACTGATTTTGGAAGCTTGTTCCATTTTGTCGCAGCCCTGTAAAAGAAGGATTCTTGATATAGATTGGTCCTTGTAGTGTCAATCTTAAAAGTAAATAGGTAAGACTGATTAGCGTGCCGAGTTCTTTGGCCGAATGTGGCCAGTGGTGGTATAAGAGTTTTTATTTCTTTGGAGCATCTACCATGAAAATATCTGTAGAGTAATGTCTGGTCTGCAACTCTTCTTCTGAAGGGTGTAAAAAACTTTCTAGCTTTCCACAGAAAACCCAGCCTCTGGCTTGCTGACTTTACGATGGTAGCAACATTGTCATGCCAAGACATATTATTAGACACCGTGACTTCCAAAATCGAGATGAAGGGACTTGATTCAAGGGTATTTCCAGACATTGTGATGGAGTGATTTGAGGAATTTACTTTCTTGGAAAACGTGGCGCTTTGTATTTTCAGGGCGATGAACTGAACAAGATTGTTTGTTCCCCACGTGACAATTGCTTCAAGATCTCTATTGATGGAGATCATTCACCGAAAGTGATCGATATGATGTGAAAGTTTAGACAAGTGTGCTGTCGTCTGCGAAACTGTAAATGGGGTTCGTGGTGGTTTTCAAGAGGTCATTGATGTGTAAAATAAATAGGGTGGGGGACAGGATGGTACCCTGGGAGACCCCAGCATTGGTTTTTAACGCATCAGAAGAAATACCGTCAACTGCCACGCCAAGGAGCGATCTTGCATGTAGCTCATAAGCCATTGGCGCAGTTGGGTTGGGAGACCGTAAGCAGATAATTTGCTTAACAATGCCCGGTGCCAAGCGGTTAAAGGCTTTAGATATATTCAAGGCTATTGCACGGGATTTACCAAACTTCTCAATAGTGGTTGTGCAAGCAATACTCCAGTATAGGTCGGATTTGAGCATTGTACGTCGTCAACAGTTGACTAGAAGTAAAAAACTTTTTAGATTTTCACAGAAAACCTAGCCTCTAGTTTGCTGACTTTGCGATGTTAGCAACATGGTCAACTGGGTGTTAAAGTTTTTGTTAAAAACTAAGAATTTATTTATTGCTCTAGAACCGGTCGAGATATGCAAATAAAATTTGATGGGCTTTAAAAGGTAGTTATTGCGCATTTTTTTACGTGCAATTAAGAATTTTATGTTTATCATTGGCGCGCATACGGATAATTATCCCAATTTAAAAAAAAATGGTACGCCACTGAGTTAATTCAGATTAAAAATTATGTTTTAATTTTTCGGTAAATTTATGACAAAAAATCTTTATTCCCTTTTTATCGGAAATTGGGCCATGAAGGCAGCTGTATAACAGAAATAATAGATGAATGCACAACACTGTAATCCAGTTACCAAAATAGCTCAATCATTAAATGACAATGACAGTGAAGATAAATTTTAGTGTGATTTGAACTTAAATATTTTATCTTGATCTTAAATAACAACGTGAAATATACTTTTATTGTTTTAACTATATACTGTAAAAAAATAGTAATTTTAGGACTTCTCATTTACCACTGAAAAATATAACTTTTTCAAGTTTTTTTAATAAAGGTTTATAAATAACCCCACTAATATTTATTTTTAACCCAAAATAACTTTGTTTTTGGATTTCTAGACCTAAAAACCATATAAAATGATATATCACACGTCAATTTTGCTTAGAAAAATGTAGATCAATATATCGATCGCCATCTTGACGGCATCTTGAATTCTAAAAATAGGCTCAAGTCAAGCAGAGTGGCATCAATCTGATCTGAAATCTACATATCATAAACATTTAAAAACAGTAAAAACATTTTATTCATACCTCAAGACAAGGTTACCCTACAATTAGGCATTTGGCACCCAGACTAGTATAGGGCGTCGAATTTTAAATCAGCCATATAAAAACAATTTATTTCATTGATTTATTTTAGCGATAGCATTAAACATAGCGAAATTATAACAGAAACTAAAATGAATTTAATTACAAGCAGCTCCTTAAACAATAAATATATGAAACTGGCCAGTATCCTGCCCAGTGGCTTCTATCAACTTTTGTACCCTTACCAAAAAAGAACAATGCAAGGAAATATGATGAGCATAGGCTTATCAGCCTCATGAGTCACACCCCAAAACTATTTTTTAATATCATACACCAGAGAATATTTAGAAAATGCGAACAAACCATTAGTGACTCATAGTTTGGGTTTAGACAAGGTATGGGCACGAGATAAGCCGTGGTTGCAACGAAAGTACTTGTGCAAAACTGTTACGACCAAAGAACAAATGTAATTATGTGCTTTATATACTTTGAGAAGGCCTTTGACACCAAAAATTGTTGCAAATTCTAGGACGGATGGATATTGACCAAAAGGATATCCGATGTAATGCAAATCTATATCTGAACCAAACTGCCCAAATTAAGATTGATGGTGAGACAACTAACACAGTTGAAATGCGTAGAGGAGTTCGCCAGGATGTGTTCTCTTACCCTTGTTGTTTAATCTGTATTTCGAACATGTTTTTCAAAAAGCACTTGAGGATGTTGAGATGGGCATCAAAGTTAACGGGGTGTGGATTAATAACATCTAATATGCGGACGATACCGTTCTAATCTCTAATACCGTGCATGATCTTCAACACCTAGTCAACGTAATAGGAAAACACTGTAAAAGAATGGGCCTTGAAATAAACACGAAAAAACAAAATACATGATAGTGACCCGTGAACCTCACACTTTCAAAAACTCCAGTCTAACACACGGAGGCAAGCTAATTGAGCGTGTAAATAAGTTCAAATATCTCGGAACTGGCTTAATGAAGACTGGACATCCAATTTAGACATAAAATGTCACATAGAACAAGCTCGAAGTGCGTTTGTAAAATTTAAGAGCGTTCTCACAAACGTAGATTTTAACTTGAACCTCAGAGTGAGATTTATTAAGTGTTACATTTGGTCAGTACTTTTATATGGAATGGAGGGATGGACCTTGAAAGCGACCACAATGAACAAACTGAAAGCCTTTGAAATGTGGAAATACCGCAGATTACTTAAAATTTCATGGACGAGAAACAAATAAGAACGTTCTTAGAAGAATGAAGAAAGACATAGAACTACTAACGACAATCCAGAAACGAAATACAGCGTACCTAGGATACATAATGCGTAACACAAAATACCAATTATTACATTACAATTATAGAAGGAAGGTACGAAGGTAAGAGAGAAATGGAAAGGAAAAAGATGTCATGGACCGGACTGAGAACAATAGATGACCTAATACACACATTAAGAGACCGGAATAAAATGGAAAATGTGGTCGCAAACATTCAGTAATGGATACGCATGAGGAGAAGAAGAAGCTTCCTAAATGTATTTACAGTAACTGTTTAAAATGTACCTACTTCGTTATTTTGTAAGCAATAATATAACATATTTTTAAATTCTTCTTAAACTCTTTTCAAAGATTAAGTAAAAATTCATCTACATTCTTCAATATTTTCGGGAGAAGTTTTGTAAACTAATCTTTTTAAATAGCCGCACAAAAAAAAGTCAAATGGTGTTAGATCTGAAGATCTTGCCGACCATTCTATAAAACCCGTTCTGCCAATCCAATGTCTTTAAAATCAGTTGTCTAGCCAGCCATTGTCTTACAGCTAGTGCGTATTGTGGTGTAGCTCCGTCTGTACATCAACTTATCAACGTTAAGTTTTGGTCAATAAAAAGTGGTCCAATTATCTAATTTCCCAGAATACTGGCCCATACATTAATCTTCGCTGGAACTGACTATTGTCCTGTCGAAACACGTGAGGATTTTCGTCATCCCAATACCTACAATGATTATGTTTGTTAACAAAGCCTTTTAAATAAAACGTTGATTTATCACTGAAACAAATATTTTAAAACCAAATTTGGGTCTTTTTGTATTTTTTGGGACATTGTTTCACAAAATTTAATTCTGCGGTCATAGTCGTCTTCACTAAGCTGTTGGTAAATTTGTATTTTATAAGAAAAAATCTGATGCAATTTTAACAATTTATTTACGGAACCGGCAAAAATATTTGTGTTTTGATACTTTTGGCATGGAATAGGTATGATCAATAGCAAAATAACCCAGTACTTTAATTTGTGCAGCTTTGTCGAGAACTCTCTGGATTTAATTTTTTTTTATTACAAACGGATCCATTTTCTTTAAGTTTCCGTTCTAACTCTATGATGGTCTGGTAGCCTATAATTCAATCAGGATGCCTTTCATTATAAACTCGAGCTGTTCCTTGAGCGCACTTGTTTTGATGACCGTAAATAAATGACAAAAAATGTCAAAAAAGGTGACGTGGGTTCTAAGGTAAGATAATTGTTCCTTAATTATCATTTACCTATCCAACAGTGGCGTAGGTCGTTTTTGTTATGGTCTCATTTATTTTACAAAATTTGTTGTTATCAGCAAAATAAATCAATAAAATAAATTATTTATATGGCTGATTTGCATTTTTCTTGAGTTTTTGTTTGATGTACCCCTTACAAGGTAGTGGTTGCTATTTGTCATTTTAAAGAAGGGGTGGGGGATATTAAAGTTGTGCCACTTGGAAACAGCAAAATAACATTTTTAAACTTACCCCTTTGATTTAAAATTCGACGTATTTTTTGTTTTTCTTACAATTACGCAAAATCAAAAGTTATTTGGACTGGCTGGTTTTCAAAATGAAAGCACTGTATATTTAAATAGCTAAGTAAAATGGTGTTAAATTTATTAAAAATCATGCAGATTATTTCATTTAAAAACAAAAAAATTTAATTTTTGAAGTTGTAATTGCTTGCTATTATGTTTTTTAATAACTGGAAATTATTGTAAATAGTACCAAAAAATATAACGAAACATATAGTATAGACCGAGAGCACAAATAAAGTTAAAAAAACTTGGTTAATAAGTCCGTGATAACATTTTTCATGAACAAAAAACTGTCAGGCTGCATGCTGGTAGACCAAAATGTAGATAAACAGTTTGGTATATGTATCAAAAGAAGTTTGTTTTATTCGATTACTCGATAAGGTAAAATACATAATAACTTTTTAATTCGTTTAATGTCTCGTAAATTCGATTTTAACAGAATGAAAGCAAAAATTTTTAAAAATTTCTGTCGTTTTGAAAGTGTACCGTTTTTTCGAGACGCCGTAGTCCTTTAAAATTAAATTATTTGTTCTTCAAAGGTGCTTATTGTAACAAAATAAGGTGACTCCGTCTCTAGGATAGGTAGAAAACTAAAAAATAATTGAGGTTTGCTTTGTAAAAAATTTTCCTTACGCCATCCGTATTCAAGATAATGGGCGTTGAAGAAAAAAAATGTATACACATTTATTACGACATTTTTGAATTTCATAATGATAGAAAAATGCGACATTTACAGTTTTTTATAAGTTTTAAATTTATTACAGTAGCCCACAACCTTGTATCATATGCTTCTATAGTCCGTACACAATTTGTTGATAGCTCACTGCAAGTTTGACCCTCATTAGAGAACTGAAATACAGAGAGGACAGGTAGTATGATATAATAACAAAAACCAACCTAAAACTGGCAGTTTAAGATGTTTTCGACTAACCCACCTTGTATCTGAAGAAATACAATACAGCTATAGAACTTTTAATCCGATTATTTAGGTATTTTGAGTGGAAGTGACTGACCAGTGTCGTAGAGTATATGATTAAATCATTACGTTACTTTAAATAAATAAATATATTAATATTCTTAAACTGTAGGTACTGTAAATTGTATTTTTATTTTAATAAAATTTCTTTATTTTATTTAAAAATAAAAAGTTACTTGCAATTTGTAAAAGATACATTTATTTAATTAATACCTATTTTTAAATGATATAAACTACGATTACTTACAAAACTATTCAAATTCAAAATAAACAGGATCATCTTCGGAATCCGAGTCGTCTTGCAGGTTAATAATTAGCGGTTGTGTCTCTACAGTCGCATCAATTATATTGTCAAGATCCCACATTTTTTGTTCTTCTTCTATTACATGTCTTACTGCATCTCGCCAATTTTGTTCTGTAATATGTTGTAAAGACTCATATAACAATTCACGTACAGCTTGTATTTTATATGACGTATTTTTTCTAGCCACATAGCTTTTCATTTGTGCCCAAATGAGTTCAATTGGATTTAATTCGCAGTGGTAGGGTGGAAGTCTAAGGACTGTGATGTTTCGTCTTTGGTTCGTCCGACATGAGGCAAATCCGGGTCGTCTCTAACTTCTTGTAAAATTTTGTTTAAGTTGGGTATTTCTTTTTTGTAAAAAAATTCGTGAATTTTCCTTCGAATACCATTTTTGGCAAATTCATCAATTTCAATAGGTTTTCTCCCCCTCTTTAAGTATTCGTTTGTATTTGGGTTAGCTATACCTTGTTTTTTTCTTTCTGATAGGAACCTATATATTGTTGACTCCCCTACGCCCGTCATGTGGGCACAACTCTTGATTATGTTCTGAACAGTGTTTGTGGGATTCTGAGAAAGCAGAGCATCGTGAACGTTCAAAACAATAGTCTTCTCTTTTGGTGAATAGACAGACTTACTGACTGTACGCAACAGTACCGGTGTAAAACTTGATGATGTTGATGATGATGACGAAGCCATCGCAAGCAATCAAACAAAACAAGCAGGAACGAAAGGTACGTATATGTTTGTAGGAATATGAAAAAAAGTTACTCACGCACTGCACAAAATTCGCAAAATAAATATTAGAGACGTTAATTACTGCCGTAGACGCCGAAACACCAACGAGCCGTAAATTAAATGCGATCAAAAACGTACTAAACCTAATGAGGGTCAAACTTGCAGTGAGCTATCAACAAATTGTGTATGGACATGAATAAACACCTCAGGAACCTCCGCCTATGATTTTACGACTATTACGGCCGTTTTATGACTTGGACGCACATTTTGTGCTATCGACAAATTATGAACGGACTATAGGTGCGTATGGACTATTTCGACAATAAAAATCAAATACTTCAGTATGATGTGATAATAAATTAATTATTACATAAAAATGCAACATTTACCGTTTTTTGTGACTTAAATTTATTACAGTAGCCCGCAACCTTCCATTACATGCTTCTAGGGGCGCATAAACTATTTCGACTATAAAATGAAAAGTTCAAAGAGTAGGATGTGACGATAAATTTTTAAAATTTAAAATAATAGAACAATTTTATAATTTTTTATGAGTTTTGAATCGATTACAGTAGCCCACAAACTTGTATCACATGCTTTAGAGTGCGCGTAGACTATTTCGACTATAAAAATTTAAAATTCAAAGAGAATGATTTGAAAATTAATTTTTGAAATTCCTAATGACAAAAAATGCGACATTAAAAGTTTTTTATAAGTTTTGAATTTATTACAGTAGCCCACAACCTTGTATCACATGCTTCTAGGTGCGTATGGACTATTTCGACTATAAAAATTGAAAATTCCTATAGTAGAATGTGTAAATAAATTTATTATAATTACACAAGTTTGTGGGCTACTGTAATAAAATTTAAAACTTATAAAAAGCTGTATATGTCGCAGTTTTTTGTCATTATGAATTACAAAATTTATTTTCCCATCCTACTATTTGAATTTTTATTTTTTTTAATCTAAATAGTCCATGCGCATTTAGAAGCATGTGATACAAGGTTGTGGGCTACTGTGATAAATTCAAAACTTATAAAAAACGGTAAATTTTTATATTTTTCTGTCATAAATTACAAAAATTTATTTTCACATTCTACTATTTAAATTTTTATAGTCGAAATAGTCCATACACCTCTAGAAGCATGTGATTATTAACACATCCTACTTTAGGAATTTTTAGTTTTTATAGTCGAAATAGTTCATGCGCACCTAGAAGCATGTAAAAGAATGTTTTGGGTTACTGTAATCAATTTAATTATAAACTGTCGCATTTTTTAAATAGTTGAAATTGTCCAAGAGCATTTGATGTAAGCTTGTGGGATACTGTAATAAATTAAATTGTATCTTTGAAAAATTGCGCGCCTAGAAACTCGTCATAGAAGGTTGTGTGACACTGTTATAATTTTTTTTTCAATAAAAATATAAATCGATCGCACATTCATCCCACTTTCCAAATTTTCCATTATTTTATCAAAATAGTCCAGTGAATATAAAGTCATAAATTTAAAACTCAATAAGGACACGTTTGTGTCCCATTTTTGAGTATCTAACAATGCCTTTTATCAACATATATCACTCTCGAAAATTTCAGTATTCTTAGAAGTAAATTACTGATGTAGTATTAACCAACTTCCGTTAATTATTTTGATTTTTTTTAATCGGTTAAACCAAATAGTATTTATTCGAACCGAATTTTAAACATCTGTGAGGGTTGTGTCCTAAAAAATCGTAACTGAACAAATATTTGTACATGTCCGTGTAAAATTCCGCATCGGGTCTTTATCGTAAAACAAATGTTTTCTTAAAAAGAATTTAAGATGTAATAAAGTGTCCTCTTGAAAATTTGGGGGTGTGTAACCACTTGGGCACAAACATTACGAAATGTTAATTACGTCGATTAGTTGCAATATTTGTGAAAAATTTTCTTACCGTTTACGTTTTGGTGTATATTTATAAGAATTATTTAATATTTGGGGGTACTTAACCCCTTGGAGATCAACATTTTGGAATTTCTACCCTTCAATGGTCTGTAATAAATGTGTAAGAAATTCTGACACCCGTCCGATCACTATATATTGCAACCAGAATCAAATTCTAGCCCACGCCCTTTTTCTGCAAAATGGATGCAGTGAAAAAATTTTGGTCTGGAACGCAAATTTGTAATAAATGTCTACAAAATTCTTAACTAGTTTTTTTTGGAGTGTGCCATAAATGCTGCTTTAACTGTAAGGACATAATTATTCCTTTTATTGTCACAGAGTACCTATATTTAGCTTTTAGTTCACTTTTTATTTGAGCTGTGTTATAATAGTGAAGTACTTGGTTAAAAAAAAATATTTAACAATTAAAAATATAAATATGAGATTGTTTACAACATTGGATATTAATCTTATCACATCTACAATATTTGATTTTAAATTTTTTAGAATCCACTTATTTAAGACAAGTAGTCAATAATTTTAACTTAATACTTATCAAGAAAGATAATTTTTATTATAATTTTATAAAATAGGTGTAAATACGCACTTAGTAATAATCTTACGATAATCTATTCTGACCTGGAAATTTTCCACTTAATCGAGGTATTGCAGTTGATAAATTAAAACAAGTTAATTTATTTATTCAAACCACAATCTAATAAAATAATAATAATTTATTTTAATATAAAAAAAACTTGAAAATTAACTTTAAATATCCCCAAATAAAATTTAAATTTAAATAAAAATTTTTTCCATAACAATATAAATTTTCCTTAAATCTTTATAACAGCGTTACATCGTCTTAACATACATAGAATAAATTTATTTATTTCTTTTTAACGGCTAAGGTCATGCTTCCGTGCGGGGACTTCCTTAACCCCAACACAGCGCGTCCCAATGGCTGATTGGAAACTTCCTAGATTACAGGAAAGGTGTCAAGTATTAAAGAATAAACACCCGCGGATAAACTAAGGACATGATATGGGGCAGCGGCTATATTATTACTACCTTTGAGTACAAGAGAGCTTACTTCCTTGTATTCAAACTAGACAGGTTGGTTTGTTTTAAGCCAGCCAAGCTTACCGCGACCATCAGGCTTTGCTCAAGGTGTAATGCGACCCGTGCCAAGGGGCGTACCACATGTTTGGTATCTGTGCCTGCCCCAAAAGATATCGCTAACGGAGCCTTTGGGATGCCAGGCAACCTCCTGGTAGTATTTTTCATTTTCTCTAGCTACTTCTGGAAACTATATGAGAGACATCTGCGACTAAGGCAATCTTCTCGCAGACGAACAAATGCGAATAGAGGTGTCTACTGCAGACCCTCTCGTAGAAAGCTGAGACGGAACTTTTAAATTTCTCCACTCCCGAGAAAACTGACCTGACAACAGTGGGCGAGGCAATGCAAACGGGGGCCAGCATAAACCTAAACAAGAGGGTCAAACTTGCCGGCGCGATGAGAAAACGTCTTAGCCGATTGATCAAGAGCGGGGTACCGTATGAAACCGCCTTGAAACAAATCCTTAAAGAGCGGGATGAGAAAAGGAGCGGGGAACAACTCCACCCAGTTCTCACCAGCTAGCGAAGACGCTCGGATGGTAGCACCTCAGCGGCGGCTAAAAAGCCACGCACTATGGAACATCCAAATAAGCAAAAACGCTCCTTTGCAACTGTAGCTCAGGGCATCAAGGTGGGCATAATCCACCAAGGATACCCAAATGTTCAGCTGTCAAACGAACAGCTACGGCTGCTACAGCGATCCATCATGGACACTGTAGACAAACTACCGGACGATAGTTCACAAGTGCGATTCCAGAGTTGCACCATTCGTCCTGAAATTCTCCTTCAGTCCTGTACGGATGCTGAGACGGAAAAGGGAAAAAAACCTCTATGGTAAAGCGCCGACAAAACGGCCCACACCAGGACATAATGCGGGGAAGAAAAGTAAACCTCCCCGTACTTCCTCTAAGTATAAAATGGCTAACCACATCCAATTACTCCAGGCGAACATCCGGCTCCATATGTCCTCCGCAGGAAGTTCGTCAGAGAGCAACTCGATGTGGCACTAATCCAGAAACCCTGGTCTTCCAATACAGGCAGAAAAAGCGGCCTAGAAAACTGCTCCGGTAAGTTAGTTGCGTGTACTCTAGGTGGAAAGCCAAAAGCATGCATACTCATCAGGAAAAACATTAACTATTTTATGTTAACAGAGTTTTGCACCCTTGAAGTGCTGCACAGCTCTAGATACCAGGAGGAGAAGGTAGCTCTGAGTAGTCGTCTGCTCCTATTACTTCCCTGGTGACCGGAAAGAACACCCTCCTCCAGCAGCAGTGCGAGATCTAGTCACCTTCTGCAAGAGGAAGAACAGGCAAGTGATCATTGGATGCGACGCAAATTTCCACCATTTGGATTGGGGCAGCAGTAACATCAATGAAAGAGGTGAGTATTTATATAATTATATAATAGGAGAAGGGCTAGCAGTAAACAACGTATATCAGATTTACCTGCCAGCACAAGAATCCACAAGGCTCTCGCCAGAAATCCGACGCAAGAGATCGGCTTGATTAAACGACCAGATGGCTCTTTAACGGACTCTTATAGGCAAACGTTAGAGACTTTCTTGCAGACCTACTTTCCCAACAGTCTGCTTCTGGGTGACCAGGAACAAATTCCGATTTTAATGGGATCGATATTACGACCTAAAAGAGAGAACTGGAGAAATGTTTCAAAAGTGGTCACCCCAGTATCAGTACAATGGGCGGTGAACTAATTCTCCCCATATAAGTCCCCAGAGGAGGATGGTGTTTTCCCTGCCCTCATTCAGAAGGGCAGCGAAACTTTACTACCTCTTCTGGTTAAACTATTCAGAGCGAGTCTAGCGTGGAGTTGTATTTTGCTGGGCTGGTCAACGGTGAGAGTTGTTTATATACGTAAAACGGGTACAGTGAACCATTCCCTACCTAAATCCTTCCGGCCGATCAGCCTCATCTCCTTCTTAATGAAAACTCTGGAAAGAATTCTTGATAGACATATCGAAGAGGGTAATCTTAGGGAACATCTCTTAAACCCCCATCAATATGTCTACCAAACAGGAAAATCTACGGATTTAGCACTAAACAATCTAGTAGGAAAGATCGGCCATTCCCTTAAACATAAGGAAATTGCGCTGGCAGCTTTTCTAGATATAAAAGGAGCGTTTAATAACGCCCTACCACAGTCACTCTATACATCAATTAGAGGAATCGACAGTTTTATCTGTAACTGGATCAAAAGCCAGTGTTAAAATATACTTGAGTTTGACAATAGAAAACTATTTGGGAGACAAGAGTGACATGCACGATTGCATAATAGTAAAATTACTTCTTCTGATTAAAGCCTATAACAATTGCACCATTGTTTAGAAGAATAAATAGCTTTCTTGTTGGTAAAGTTCAGCAGCGTACGATATAAGAGACCTCTAGCAAACGTAACCATTAGTATAATATTAGACAAATAGGCTGCTCTTAAATCACTGAGCTCTAACAAGATAAATTTGAAACTAGTATGGAATTGCATCGAATCCCTGGAGTGCCTTGCTGCGAACAACAAAGTGACTTTGCTATGAGTATGCACCAAGTGGTGAAGGGCAACGAGAAAGCCGATATCCTTACAAAACAGGAAGTCGAATATGCGATCACGAGACCAGAACCAGTCTTGGGAGTTACCACAAGTGCTACCAAAATTATCATTTTAGACTGGGTGGACATAAAATGACTCATGCACTAGTCTGATATATCAGAGTTAACACATTTGAAGGCGTATTTACCTAAACCATCGAGAGACACAACCAAGCAGTTTCTGGAATGTAGCAGAAATGACCTGCGAAATCTGATCAGACCACTTACAAAACATTGTCATCCAAGATACCCCCCGGAAGGATAGGACTGCACCAACAAACGGTTTTGTCGGTTTTGCTGCGTGGAAGACGAAACTGCTAAACACATACTATGTTTATGCCCCTGCTTAGGGGCTTAGGGTTCAACATCTTTAGTTTTACCAACTTAGTAACTACTGATTTTAAAAAAATATTACCACATTCAACCATGAACTTGGCGGGAAACACTGGATTGTGCGGTGAATTGTAATTTCTAGCGGTGAGCCACAATCGACTCATTGGGGTTCGCGTTGAAGGGGCGGCCTTACTGCACTCCACTCTTTTGATATTTAAACTAGTTAATTGATTGATGAGAAATGTTTGTTTAGTTGAAAACAAATTTTCCACTTTTTATATAAATAACGCCAATTATATTGTCGATAAATAATAAGATGTAGTTTGTTTGTGGTGTATTTGTTCCTTTTAAAAGCTGATCTTTTACCAGATACATCTCAGCTTTTAGTACTTTTCGTGTAATTTATTTAAAAGGAACCACACTAATTTTGTAACCACTTTTTATTGAATAATAATGAATAGGATTTCAAAAGTCTTTAACATTTTTTAGTTAAAAAATTACATATACATACATAAAGTGACGCCTTTTTCTCATAGGGGTAGGCAGAGACCACTTCCTTCCACTTGCTACGGTTTGTAGACACATCTTTTGCTTCCTCTACTTTCATCAGTACTCTCATACATGCTCTTCGGTTGTTGGTACTCCTGACCTGGCCTTTCTTCAAAACAATGTTGATCTGATCGAGATATGTTTTCCGAGGTCGACCTCTACCGATTTGTCCATTCACACTCACCTTATTAATTTGTTTCGTCAATCTTCCTTCATCCATCCTTTCTACGTGTTCAAACCATCTAAGCATTCCTTTATCTATCTTTGTGACCACATCTTCTTTTACACCACAGCATTTTCTTATCTCACTATTCTTAACTTTATCCAACCGAGTCACTCCGGCTATACTTCTCAGACTACTCATCTCCGCAGCATTAATCCTATTTTTATGCTTCTTCTGCCAAACCCAACATTCACTACCATACATAAGTGTAGGAACCAACACACCTCTATGCACCGCCAGACATGCCTTTTTTGACACTTTCTGGCTATTCATAAAGCTTTGCAGTGCCCCATTCATTTGTTTTCCTGCCAACACCCCTCGCTCAATGTCACTGTCATACTTTTCATCTCTAGTAAATTTTGAACCCAAGTACACAAATTGATTAACTTGTTTTACTCTTTCTCCCTCAATCGAAACCCCACAGTTTGTCATGTTTTCTTTTTTTTAAAAAACCATTACTTTTGTTTTGCTAACATTTATTTTCATCCCTTTGATTTTCAGGGCATCATGCATAACATTAACCATCGCCTGCAACTCCCCTTCAGATAACGCTAATATGACTTGATCATCGGCGTAAAGAAGGCATGTGACGATCAAATCATTCATTTTTAATCCATACGCACTCTCTATCAGATCTTTTAAACAATTGTTTATGTATAAGTTAAAAAATTATAACTCATAAATATTTATTAAATACAAAAGTTATTACATTATTCAATATAATTAATTTTTTTAAATAATCTGTAAAAAATATAGATAACCAGTCAAATGATAAAAGATAACTTAAAAATATACTTTCTAGAAATATTGTATACACTTAGAAACCTCTCTAGTGGGTCAATTAAGATCATTTCTGATAGTGAAATATTTTTAAAAACTTAGATTATAAATTATTAGATAATGGCAAATTAATAAACTTCATACTTTAATATTTATGCTAGATTGCGCCCTGGATAAACTAAATAATATTCGTATAAGCTATAAATTATAAATTATTTTTAAATACTTGTTATTGTAATCTTGATTAAATTGTTTATTTGGTAATTTCTTTATGTATTATTAATAGGTGTATTTCAGTGAAGAATCACTTTAATACTTTTAGATGGCGGCTACGCCCCCTGGCGGCCATCTTGGAAACCTGAAAATAATTTAAAGAATTTTTTAGCCACTTTGGTAATTAATAACATTTTTACCGCAAGATTCTACGACAAATAGTTTCCGAGATACAGCACTTTGCAATTTTATTTGGCTACCAGGTACATGGCAATTTTTCGAAATAATCTTACTTTCAACATGCATCCATACACCAACAATTAAAAATTACAACCTAAAATTAACTGGACATATTCTAACTCAATCAAATTTCATACAGTTTAACATAACCTTTGGTGGGTTTTGGCTTGCTCAAATATGTTTCTTCATCTGGTTCTATCTACCGCTATTCTCCTTCAGTTTCCTATTTTCGGAGTTTTTAGGTTTTCCTCCACATCGTCTTTCCACCTTTTCTTGGGTCGCCCTTTCGGTCTTGTGTTTTGAGGTTTGCATTCGAGGATTTTTTTCACAATTCTTTCTTCCCCTATCCTGTATACATGTCCTAACCATCTTATCCTTTGATTTTTTATGTATCTTGCTATATCCTCTTCTTCTTTAAGTGCATCAATTTCTTATTCTCCACATACCGTTTTCATGTATTGGGCCGTATATTCTTCTAAGGATCTTTCTTTCAAATATTCTCAATTGATTTTCATCGTTGTTTTTTAGTGTCTATGGTTCACACCCATCTTATAAGTGTTTTATAGATTGTGATCCTAGATTTTCTGTTTAGTTTAATGCTCCTTATTAGTTTTAAATATGCATAATAGCATTTATTTCCTTTTACGATTCTTGCTCTTATTTCATCTTAGACGTTACCATTATTGGTAATTTTCGTGCCAAGGAAATTGAAAGTCTTGACGCTTTCGATCAGACCATTTACATTAATATTTGGTAGTTGCATTGGGGGATTTCTGCAGCAGTACATATATTTCGTCTTGTCTTTGTTCACTTGCAGGCCTCCTTTGTTTACCTGTAGTTTAAGCTCTATGGCGATTTAATTCAGTGAGGCGAGATCACGTACAATTATTGTAATGTCGTCCGCATACCTAAGTATTTGTGTGATTTTATTTACGATACTTCCAGTTCTATCGATTTTTTTGATAGCTGCTTCCAGCACTAGGTTGAAAAGCACTGCGGAGAGAGCGTCTCCTTGTCTTACCCCGACTTTCACTTTAAATTCTTCGGTCATGGTAACTTCCACCATTTTTACTAATTTTCGGGGTATTCCTAGGAGGGTTAAACTTTGTAGCATTTTCTTCCTATTTACTTTACCGAATGCCTGTTTGAAATCTATAAAGAGATAATGCATATCTATGTTATATTTATAGCATTTCTCCTGTTCTTGTCTTAAAGTACACATGTGGTCTATTCTTTCTGAATCCACATTGGTATTCGCTTAGTATTTCCTCTAAGTAGGGTGTTATTCGATTATGGATGGATTATGGATCACTTTCTCTTCTTTGTTGTGCCATATCCGCTCAGCGAACGTTGGCTATCATCAAAGCAATCGAGACCTTGTTAACAGCCGTTAACTAAACGTTTTGCCTTACCACTGTCGTAGGTTTTTTAACCATGACACCTTCGCCTTCCTGGTCCTCTCCTACTGTTCACTTTACTCTGGATAATAAGTTGGAGTAATGCATATTTCTCATTTCGCATGATGTGTCCCAGATATGTAAGTTTTCTTACTTTAATTGTCTTCATGAGTTCTCTGTCTACTCCCATTCTTCTTAAAACTTTATTATTTGTCACATGGTCTGTCCAGCTAATTTTAAGGATTCGCCTAAACACCCACATTTCAAATGCTTCAATTTTCTTGCTAGCAGCTTCCGACAGTGTCCATGCCTCTACGCCTTACAGTAATACTGAGAATACATAGCATCTAACTATTCTCATGCGCAGATGTGAACTTAAAGTATTGCTTGAGAGCACATCTTTTATTTTTAGAAAAATTGTTCTTGCTATTTATATTCGTTTTTTAATCTTTTTGCTGTGGTCCCATTGATCATTTACTAAGCATCCAAGGTAAGTGAGGCTTTCCGCTCTTTCCAACGCCACATCGTTCTCATACAGTCTTGTAATTTCGTTGGCGTCCATACTATTCTTGATACTCCTGATAATATTTTGTATGGGACACTAAGTAGTGTTATTTCTCTATAGTTACTACAGTTAGTCTTATCACCTCATTTGTGTATCAGGAGTCCTTTGGCATCTCTTCTTACTCCCAGATGTGTAGTATTAGTTTATGAATTTGTCTCCATAGTCTCTCCTCCGTCCTTTATTAGGTCCGCTACTATTTCATCAGCACCTGGTGCTTTCCTGTTTTTAGATCTTTTATTACTTTCGTTCTTCTTCTTCTTCTTCTTTAGGTGCCCTGTCCTCCTCGGACGTTGGCAATCATCAGCGCTATCTGAACCTTGTCTACAGCTCGGCGGAACAATGTGGTAGTGCTCACTCCATACCATTGTCTTAAGTTTTTTAGCCAGGATATCTTTCTTCTACCCGGGCCTCTTCGTCCTTCGATCTTCCCTTCTATAATAAGCTTTAAAAGTCGATACTTGTCATTTCTTAAGATGTGACCAAAATACTCCAGTTTGCGCTTTTTTAGTGTAAACAGAACTTCCAGCTGCTTGTCGAGGCGTTGAAGTACCTCGGTGTTACGCACTCTTTCTACCCAGGAGATTCTTAATAGCCTTCTGTACGTCCACATTTCAAAGGCCTCCAATTTTTTGCACATCGCATCTGTCAAAGTCCAAGCTTCCATTCCATAAAACAGTATGCTAAACACGTAACAGCGAAGCACTCGGACGCGCAGAGGCAAGCTTAAATTTCTGCTGCAAAGTACTTTACGCATTTTCAGGAACGAAGCACGAGCTTGTTCTATTCTGGCACGAATCTCCTGCATGCTGTCCCACTTCTCATTTAGTTGACACCCAAGATATTTAAAAGTTTCTACTCGCTCAATTCGTTGACCGTTAATTGTCAGGTGTCCGTCCACGTTGTTTGATTTGCTAACTGCTAGCCACTTTGTCTTTCTCACGTTCAGGCTAAGTCCGGCCTCTGAGCTTGCAGCCGTCACGCGGCTTACCAGCTCCTGCAGTCCTTCCAGTGAGTCGGCAACAAGAACCGTGTCATCCGCATACCTCAGATTGTTGATATTAATCCCATTGACAGATATCCTCTCGTCACATTCATCCAACGCCTCTTGAAATATCCTGTCGGAATACAAATTAAATAACAGTGGTGATAAAATGCATCCTTGACGAACGCCTCTCAGGATTTTGATCTCGTCGGACGCGGTGTTATCGATTCTTATTTGAGCACTTTGGTTCCAGTAAATGTTGGCTATTATTCTAAGGTCTCGTTGTTCCAGTCCTATTTCTTTAAGAATGTTGATCAGTTTTTCGTGCTTTACTTTATCAAAGGCTTTTTCGTAATCGATGAAACATGCGTAAACGGTCACCGACATGTCCCGGCACCTTTGGATAAGAACCTGTATGCTAAATAGTGCCTCCCTTGTTCCAAAGCCATTGCGAAAACCAAACTGAGAGTCCCCCATCATTGTCTCGCACTTCGCATATATTCTTTTGTGTATTATTTTCAAGAAGAGTTTAAGCACAATGCTCATCAGGCTAATAAGACGATAATCACCGCAGTTCTTGGCCTTCGCGTTTTTGGGGAGCGGGACAAAAGTAGATTTTAACCAATCAGAAGGTATACTGCCGTTTCGGTAAATAAGATTGAATAGCTTTACCAGCGTGTTCAGTGATTCTTCGTTTTGCAGTATTTTTAGAACTTCTATATAGACGTCATCAGGACCACTAGCTTTCCCATTTTTTGAAATTGACAGCGCATACTGAACTTCTGCCTTCGTTATGTCCAAGCCTTGGCCTTGATTAAAGAATTCTTTCTGAAGTTCTGGCCGGGTATCGTGAAATAGGTGCTCGATGTAGTCGCACCATTCCGTCAGTTTTTCTGAAGTATCCAGTATCAGCCTGCCCTGTGCGTTCTGTAAAGTCGTCGCGTTTCTATTTCTGCAGATACCTGCTGCCTCTTTTATCTTCTTGTGCATGTTGAAGGTATCGTGTTTTGTTTTCATTGCTTCTATCTCTTGGCATTGCTCGTAAAACCATTTCTCCTTTGCTTCTCTTATCTTGTTTATGATTATGCGGTTTTGCGCCCGGTATTCGTTGCTCTTGCCTTTGAGTGTCCGTCTTTTTTCCATAAGATCAAGGATTTCCTCTGACATCCATGGTTTCTTCTTGTGGTTTTGTTGAGGTTTAAGTATTTTGGTGGTACTTTCTGTGATGGTATTTTTTATATTGGACCACAATTCATCAGTCTCGGCTGCCTCCGTTATGGGTATCGCATCAAGTCTGGAATTCAGTTCATGTTTCAGTTTACTCATTATATTTATGTCCTTTAGCCTTGAAACATCTGGCTTATTATATCTGGGTCTTTGCAAACATCTTTTGAGTGTAAGTCTTGCTGCTGCAACAACTGGATTATGGTCTGAGTTTATGTCTGCACCTGGATATGTTTTTGCATACTTTATGCAGTTTCTGTATCGCTTTTTAATAAGTATGAAGTCTATTTGATTACGAATAATTTTTTCAGGGGTATGGGCGCTAGATGTCCACGTATAGAGCCTTCTTGTTGGAAGTTTGAAAAAGGTGTTTGACACAATGAAATCTTGTTCCTGGCAGTACTGAACTAGCCGGTCTCCTCTATCGTTTGCTGTTCCCAATCCGTATCTACCGATAATATCCTCTCGTGGTGTACTTCCTACTTTGGCATTAAAATCGCCCATGATAAAAGTCACTTCTGATTTTTTCGCCAGCTTCAGGGTATCTGTAATTTGTTGGTAGAAGTCTTCTATTTCCTCATCGGGGTGATCACATGTTGGTGCGTAAACCTGGATGATGTTGATGTCAAATGGCTGCGAGTGTAGTTTTATAAAAAGCACCCTGTCCGATACCGGAACAAACGACATTACTGACTTGCTGGTTTCCTTGTTCATTATGATGCCCACGCCATTGTAGTGTTGGTTGTTATCGCTACCCGAGTAGAATACTTGATGTTCATTCCTAGTATCTCTATGTTAAGTCGTTTCATCTCCTTGATAACATTGTGTATTTTACCCGCCTGATACATGCTTTTAACGTTCCACGTAGCAATCTTCCTCATGACTGGCCCGGTGATTCTTAGCACCCTCTGGTCATTTAAGACCTGCCGGGGACTGAGGGCCTTGGCACTTTCTTTTCCAGTCATGCTGATGATTATCCTGGGGAATTTAATAAGGTGGTTTCCCGTTGCCTTCCTCATCGCAGCCTTACAAACGATTTGATCATAATATGAAATGGTCGCTTGTAAGTATCTGGTAACGAACCTTTAAGGACGCAAATCTTCAGTAGCTTCGCTCCAGGAATGAAGCAGCTGCTGCCCTGCTTCATGCTAATTTTGGTCAGCCCCGGGTATTTCATTTCCCCGGTACCACCCATATCTGGGAGGCGTTCCCCTATCCGCCACCTGGGGAGGCTCCCGATGGAGGGCTAGCAACCCCACACGGGGTTCGTTACCTCTTCGTATGATGGTGGTTTTACTTCCGGCTCTGCACTATAATATGTTATTTCATTTTTCAACATTTTGATTAATATAGTAATCTTTTTGGATCATAAATCATTTACTAAAGTTTATTCTGCCTAAAAAACTTTTTAACTTATATATTTTTTAAACTTGACAACACAGCCTATGCAATTAAAAAGTAAATCAACACTGAAGGTAGATAATGTTTCATAGCAACTTTCATTCTAAGAACTTTTAACTGCCGTTAATGAATAATCTGCACGAAACCATAAAGTCATAAAAAGGAAATTTATCTTCTAGCCTGGCAGAATTTTCTCCAACATCCCTAAAACGTGCCACGGTGCTGATGGGACCTAGGAAACATAATATCAAAAGTTAACTAGCATAAAAGTTACGAGTTCTTCCAAATTCTAATGTAATTGATTTCGTTAAATATTTAGCTTGTAAACCAAAAATATATATTTATTTTTTATGAGCAATATTATTCTTAGATTTTTATTAAAATTATAACTCTACCAGTTTTTTTAAATGTTAATTTAATCTTTCCCTTTAAAACATTTTTGAATAGAGCAGTGGCAATTTATTTTTAATATCAAGTAAGTACATTTAAAATTTATTGTAAAAAATAATAAAGTTTTTTTAAATAGTTTTTTATATAAACATTCATATATTCACACCAATTTCCCGTAGGGGTAGGCAAAGACCACTTCCTTCCACTTACTACGGTTTTTACACACACATCTTTTGCTTCTGTTGCACTGTAATAAACTGATATTTTTTTTTTTTTTATGTTCTGGTTCCCACGAAAAGGGATATCCTGTAATGTTCAGAGAACATCGTGGGAACCAAGGGAAAGAAGGTAGGAGTTGGTGTTCTTCTTACATTTTTGGAGGTTGTATGCCTCGGGGAACACCTCCCTAGGCAATGAGTTCCAAAGCCTCGCAATTCGTTGAATGAATGAGTCTTTGGAAAGTGATGTTCTGCAGGTCTCCAAAGTGATCACGAAGGGGTGTGAAGACTGAACTTGACGGGTTAATATCGAAGAGATTGCCAAAGGAGGAACGATTGTTGATATTTCAGAAGAGCATCGCCCATGAAAATATCTATAAAATAGAGACAAATTGCCAACTTTTCTACGGTGTTCCAGACAAGTGAGCGAGTTTGTAAGCGAGGCATCACCGACGAGACGAATTGCCCTTTTTGGACAGAATCCAGTAGCTTCAGGATATGTTTAGGTGCTGCACTCCAAATATGGGAACAGTACTCCAGTACAGGTCGGATCTGTGCCTTATAGATCATAAGCAGCTGACTGGAGGTGAAATAGCTCTTGGCACGAAACAAAAAACCAAGTTTTTGGGATGCACTTTTGGCAATGGACCTCACGTGATTTTCTCAGGAAAGGTTATTGCTAATAGTAATACCAAGCATCGATATGGATGACTTCAGTGGTATGGTTACTCCTGACAAAGTTATGTTAGGCACAGTGAGATCGGCTTTTCTAGAGAAGACATGCTTGTGTTTTGTTTGCATTGAATTCTACCAAGTTATTGGATCCCCATTCGAGAATTGTTGCTAAGTCCATATTTATATTGTTAACATTTCTTCCTCGTTCATTTCTGGTTTCACGGGCTGATATAGGGGCCCTGGAAGAGAATGCGGTATGGAGGGTACTATTATCGGCAAAGCTGTGTACGGGACATGAAGTTGCTTTCAATAGGTCGTTGATGTGAAGTAAAAATAGTGTTGGTGCTAGAATGGATCCTTGCGGAACACCAGCATTTATGAGTAGAGTGTCAGATGAAACTCCATCGACCACTACATGGAGAGACCTGTTTGAGAGAAAACTAGCAAGCAGAGAACACAGCTGAGGGGGCAAGCCATAAGATGGAAGCTTGGCGAGGAGTCCCTGGTGCCAAACTCGATCGAACGCCTTGGAGATATCTAATGCCACAGCTAAAGTTTCTCCATACTTTTCAATAGATAGCTGCCATATATGTGAGACGTATGCGAGCAGGTCACCAGTTGATCTCTGATGGCGGAAGCCATATTGCCTATCATTGATAATTCCTGAGTCTTCCAGATATTTCATGAGCTCGATGTTGATGGCTTTTTCCATGACCTTTGAAATAATAGATAGCAGTGCGATAGGTCTGTAGTTGCTAGGTAGGGTCTTTTTGCCTTTTTTAGGGACTGGCTGTACTCTTGCAATTTTCCAATTGGACGGAAATACTCCCAAATTGTAAGAGTGGTTGAACAACTTGCAAAGAACAAGTGTTAGTTCAGGGGCACATTTCTTGAGAACAATCGGCGGGATTCCGTCAGATCCACAGGCTTTGTTGGTGTTGAGACCCAGCAAAATCTTTCTGTTAGTACGTTGGCGAAAGGTGATCTCGGGCATGTGACTGTCAATAGGTGTAATGTTCGAGGGTTGTATTCCCGAAGAATCCAGAGTTATGCACGAAATACAAGTTTTGTTTTATTTATCAATTATACTATTTTTGATGTCCAGTCTTTAAATATACTTTAATCAATAACGATGATATTTATACTTTAAAATCAAAAACTTTTTAATATCTAAGGTTTTTTAGTGCAAGAATTACCTGAATATACAAAGAAGTATACTTGATTAGCAAAAAATATTATTGTTATTTAATAAATTAAAATATAAATATAAAAAATAATATACAATCAATACAAATTATTTAAATTTTTAAATGAGAATTGTATTGCAACTGAATTTTGAAAATAAAAGAAAATCTTTTGGAATTGATTTTCAACCGATAATTTCTTAAAAATTTGTTTTCCTCATTTTTTTTATGTTATTTTAAAATATTATTTTTAAATGAAACGTGTTGTGGTATCCTTCCAAATACATTAAACAATCTCGTTGCTTTCGTAAGACTGATGAGGTGCGGAAAAGACCTCAAATAAAAATAATCGGTTGTTTTACCGTCTTAAAGCATCTGGCTTTTCTTGATTTCAACGTAGGATTATTTTGATTAAAGCCCCGGAAGAAATTTTGTCATTTCGTCCTCTTTACTCACGAATTAGAAACATTTTCCAGGAAATTAGACCAAATTTACAAATAAAAAACATTTGTGAAATAAAGCTGGCAATAGCTTGATACAAAATAAGCTACGAAAAGTTCAACATTGTCATTTACTAACAAATTGTAAAAGTCTTTCGCGGCCATCGTTTAAGGCGAGTTTATACAGCAAATAAAATAAAATAAGGAACAAAATAAATCAAAATAAGAAAGATAAACATGCCCAAAACTATGAAAGCGATTATACAAGAAACTATATAAAATAAGAAATAAGAATAGGAACAAAAAATGGCCAACTTTTATCTCTTTGTCTTATTTTATTTTATTTTGTTTAAAAACTGATAATGTGCGTGACCCAAATCTTTTCTGTTCCAAATGTTCCCAGTTTACAATCAACCTAACCTAACCTAATAATATTTGTAGAGGTATTTTAGATTTTCCTTCATCATCCATCCATTCATCCATCAGTTTTTGAATATAACTGAGAAATCAACTGCTCTATTAACATGCCATCATCTATTATAATATTTTTTAATAGGAAATGGATGCTAGTTTGAGATTATGTATGTACTATTATCCACAAAACACAAAAGTCATTATCAAAAAAATCTGCGATTTCATTGGTTCATTTTTATTTCTTATTTTATTTTATTTGCTGTATCGCCTTTAGTGGTGAATGGTTTTTCGAATTTAACGGCCATCGTAAGTTAGAGATAATTCTCAACGTTTAGCCATCGCAACTGGATGGCATCTTCGGTAGTTTTATCGGCTTTTTTAAAGCTGACGATTTATGACATTTTTGTTTACGATCGCAGGTTATATTTACCTTTTAACCTTCATTTTCCCGCGATGTCATTCTGTCGAAAAACATATGTTTTTGACGCCAAGTGTGATCGCATTTGCTATAACCTGTTGGAAATCAGTACTTCGAACTGTACAATTCCTCTTTGAGAAATTCCTTGATTTTTAAAATTACTCAGTACGGCCCTGACGCCGACAAAAAATCATCCAATCATCTACTATGTTTTAATCACGACCTTATCACGTGGAAATTAGCAGTCGGCTAGAAACAAAGGGTCCCGTGAAATTTAAAAATCAGCTAAAAAACACGTTCAGTTTTTATTCCTCCTGAACATTCCGAAATCGTCACGCGCAATTGTAGAAAACAACTATAAGGTCAGGTGTCCAGACAGTGACCAATAAAAAACGCTGAATTTAACGCGAGAAGAAGCCACGTTAGAAGCGGCTTCCGGCTTCTCGTTCTCTTTCGCATACCATCAGCCGAGGCATGAACACCTCTAGCATTCAGAGCAATGCTTTAAAACACCACGTGGTAAAATGCACATCAATATAATCAAATAAAATATAACAAATTCAAAGCTAACAACCAGTGAAATTATTCTGAAGATACAAGAGGCTTGAAACTGTAAGCTCCATGTATTAAAGTTATACAATATATTCTCAACGACAAGTGTGTTGTTTCATTTACTGTGATAACAAAATTCACTTCAATAAAAGGCAGTAAACCCTTTAGCCTATTGTAGGTAAAAAAGTTATCGAAGGATCCAACATCTACGCTGCGAAAGACGTCGTCGAATAGCAAGAGTGAGTTGAGACACCAGAGGTTCCGGTGGTGAAGCTACCCACAGCTCAGAGCATTTCTACAGCTTGTCGATGCTGCTACCTTTTCGTTGTCGTCGCCAGCGCGTATTTACTAAGAGAAGTATACAATTTGGTGAAAATTTTGATATTTGAACGATATTCAATATTTTATATTGGAAGGAATTTGGATATTTTTCTACCATTGTCCTTAATTTTTATTTATCTGACTGCTACTCTAAGTAGTTGATGCATCGTGGAGAGTAAGCTGTTCTTGCAGTAAAACACATTAATGTTTGTGGTGTCAAAAGAAAAAGCGTGATAAGTGGATAATCAGATCTTATTGTTTGCAGACCAGTGCTTTTAAAATCATAAAATCAATGGATGACATGACTTCAATGATTAATTATTTATTTACTTTTGACTTTAATAAAAATAACCAACGAGAGTACTTGCCTGTCTTCTTTTAGTGAGTTTTTCATATCTTTTTTTTTCCCTCTTCTATCTTCAGACTTTTGGACTTTGTTATAATGCTGGACACAGGTAAGTTTTTACTTGGTATAACAGTGTTTTTTAGGTAAAGTTTTTTATAGCCGTCATTGGTTTTTCAGTCATTTAACATGTTTGGACACGATCATCTTACCTTTTTAACATGAAATATACCACAGAATATCCCATCATGTTGTTTAAGATACAATGGAACTGAAATATTTTATTTGTTTAGCAAATAAGGCCTTTTCTGCTATGGCGCCCTGATCAGGCACCCAACACCACCTCAGCTTGAAACACAGTTTTTTTTTTAAATCTGTCATTAATGATGCCATTGCCACAGTGTTTGCTATACCTTAGTTCTTAATCCTTAATGACGCATTTTTAAAAAAGCAATACAACCTTTGGTATAGCAAAACGTAACATGTAGGTACATTGTGTAGAAATGTTTCATGACTAAACTGGAATGAAATGAAACTCCGACGTGGCTTTTATCCTTTTATTATAAAAACGTCGTATGTTACGTTTAACTACCGTTCACTTCTTGACATGCATTTTTTAAAAAAATGATTATTTACAGTGAGTTTACGTTTGACTTATAAATTAATTATCATTTAAAATATATTAGAGGTTAATAGAAATTGGAAAAATTACAATTATAATGAATAGTTTTCCTGGTACTGGAGTATATATTAAGCGTATGTAGACCATTGGAACTTCAGCAATTAGAATAGATGGTGATGATACACTGGAAATAAAGATCGAACGTGGAGTAAGGCTGAGTTGCATTTTATCGCCCTTGCTCTTTAATGTATACTCTGAAAGAATATTTAGGGAAGCACTAACTGATACACAAGCCGGCATTATTATAAATGGCGAAATCATAAACAACCTTCGCTACGCAGACGATACGGTACTGTTGGCCTCCAGTCAGGAAGATGTACAACGGACACTGGATGCAGTCATCGAAAAATGCGCAATGGCTGAACTCGGATTAAATGCAAAGTATTAGTAATTAGCAAGCAACCTAATATAATAGCTAACGTAACAGTTGGAGGTGAACTATTGAAGCAAGTAAACCAGATAAAATATCTAGGCAGCATAATAACTAACAGCGCGTATAGTCAAACTGAAGTGAAATCAAGGATTGAGCGGGCTCGAGCAACATTTAAAAACATGAGTAGGGTCTTGAGCTATAGAGATCTAAACTCTAATAATCCGACATCTCAGATGTTATGTCTTCTCCACCCTGCAGTACGGTATGGAAGCCTGGATTATAAACAAGTACGAAGAAAGACGACTTGAAGCCTTTGAGATGTGGGCTTATAGGAAAATATTTAAAGTGTCATGTACGGAAAAAGTATCTAACTTGGTAATACTCCAACGTCTAATTAAATCCACCGAAATTCTTACCACCATCAAAAGAAGGAAACTGCAATATTTCAGGCATGTTATGAGCGGCGAAAAATACTGATTACTGCAGAACATCATGCAGGGAAAAATTTATGGTTAAAGAAAGCCAGGCCGCAGAAAAGCATCATGGCTCAAGAATCTACGTGACTGGTATAAACTCAACTCAAGCTCTCTGTTCAGACTTGGCGTCGACAGAGTAAGGATAGCCTTGTTGGTGACCAACGTTCTAGAAGGACATGGTACTTAATAAGAAGAATGTAGACCACCTCGTGTTTAACGTACCTTTTCCTAGTGGCACGTTCTGATTTCGTCACCAAATATTTTCGTTTAAGTTTATATTATTATAACTATTCGTGTTTGTTAGTAATTTACATTTCGACATGATTAGAGTAATTTACAATATTATCGATTGTTTATTAACATAGTGGATTTATTCGAATTAATATTATGTCGGGATAGTGGCCCGTGCTTATGGCACTACAATTTTTTTGTTTGAAGAAAAATTTGTTAATAACTTTTAATATTTTTTTCGATAAAACTTTACTTGAATAGTAAAAGATAAAATGTTCATGTAATCTGAAGTACCTATTGTCTTATCTAAAAAGATTAATGTATTTCAGCTATTTAAGACGAGTTTCAATTACTTTTTACATTGATTAAATAATACCGGTACTACCAAAATGATGTTCAAAGTTATTCTTTTTCTTTGTTGCGCTGTTCTAGTTTGCGGTCAATGTAAGTAGCATCATCATAATATTTATTAATACATGGTCCAAGAAGACTGCATTTTAGTTTTATAATTCGAAGAACACAAAATTTAATGATTAAATAATACGGTTAATGTAAATGGTAATAAAAAACAGTTAAAAAAATATCAAGAAAATAGTTGCTCCCGTAATAAAGTACTCTTGTTATAATTTAAAACTACTACTACTATGTTTATAAAATTTAAAGGACTAAAAATTTTATAAAATATACTGGTCGCCCAGAGGCCGAAATTTGAACGAAGTTCATTAAATTTTGAATGATATTGAAGCTCATTTGTCAAAAAGTATACCTCTATAATAATTGCATACTATACATATTATTTTTAAAATTTTTTCTGCTTCGTCAGCTGCGAGTGTTTGAAACTTCCAGTATGAACGTAAACAATGAATGTAATGTATTTGTAACACATATAAATAAATTTTAGCTTTTTGCACTCCCCTATATAAACTTTAACTGTGCCAAATCTCACACTCACACTTCGTGCACGCAATATGCTTGAAAGGTACTGAACTCTTTTGTCTTTACCTACTTATACAGAGTGGACCAAAAGTCTGGAAACGGATAATTATCTCGTAAATAAGCCTATTTTGAGATACGGAGATTCCAGATTTGACATTTGCAATGTTGTCAAATTTGCTGTTTCTCTGGTATTATTAGTCACTTTGGTTTTTTAAATACATCACCCTATATATTCAGTCATTATTGGAATCTCCTCTTCAATACAAGTTCAGCCATATGTAACACTTATGATTCTATGTAGTCTAAAAGGTCTAGTTAAGGACTAAACAATCATGGAGAAATGTGGTAGACGAATTTTACCATCGATTAGGGTACCTACTGTCAACTTACAAATGGAGCACATTTTAAACACTATAGTAAGTAACCATTGTATTAAAAATGTTGTAATTTTTTAATTGTTACGTTTAAATTTAGTTGAAAATTGTTTGTATTAAAAAATTATTGAGACAATTAGGTGTTGCCACACTTCTGTTTTATTTATTTAATACATTTAAGACGACATAAAATCATGAGTGACACATGTGGCTAAACTCGTATTGAAGAGGAGATTCCAATAATGACTGAATATACAGGGTGATGTATTTAAAAAACCAAAGTGGCTAATAATATCAGAGAAACAGCAAATATGACAACATTGCAAATGTCAAATTTAAAATCTTCGTATTTCAAATTAGGCTTATCCCAAATTTTGTGCCATTCGGACTAGTAATTTACGATATAATTGTCCGTTTCCAGACTTTTGTTCCAGTCGTATATAGATGCTTAAAACTTTTATTTTAGACAGTGTTATCAAACTTTAAAAATAATTTTGTCTTTACAAAAAAAAATACATTTAATTATACATTAACGAATTTGTGTTCTGCTACATTTAAACCTTAATCTTTTAACAAAAATTTTCATAACTTTTAGTTTTTGTATGATAATTTTAAGTCAATTTATTTTAGTTATTATAAAAGATTTGTTTCTTTACAATAGTAGAAGAGTTTTAAAAATTACTTGAACAATATTTAAAGCCAACGCACAATTAATGGTCGATGGGCAACGAATAGAAAGGGTCGAAAAATATAAATATTTGTGTATGTGTTCGTATGTGCGTTCGGAATTATTTTTGTCTCGATTATCTCGAGAACAAAAAATGATATCGACGTGGAACCAATTGCATTATACGCATAATTACGCAACTTAGAACTGATTAGATTTTCAGCAAAATCAGTTTTTGGCTTTAATATAATGCGTGAAAATACCACTATCAAACGCAAACACCAAAAATATTACTTTAATCAAAACATAGCTTGAAAACAACGACCAATTAATACAAGGCACGCAGTCATTTTGCAACACATATCTCATCGCCGAGAGTTTTTGTAGGGTTTTTAATGAATCACCGCCTGGACATGAATTCATCGATGTTTTTAAACACAATTGGGGCCCTCAGTGGCGTTGCATCGCGCTACGACGCTAACACGGCCAACCTGACAGTGGGACGCTCTCGGCCCATTTCGTTCGGTTTCATCCTGACTCTGACTGGGTGTGTCGGGGACCACGTCTACAGAAACGTCCGAACTCTAAATATAAAAAGGACACGCATTGATAACATTACATTTTCCATAATGTATCATTAGTAAACATTAGTATACCAAACAAAGTGAGGTAGTGCAAAATTACCAGAAGGCAAAACACAAATGCCTAAGCATAAACACCACTTGTATAATAGCCGCCAGAAGGCAACACCAGTGCCCAAGCATCAGTACCCATTCAAAAATTACTTATATTGTAAGTAGCATTAATTAAGAATTTTAACATTTAAACTAGGCACTATCGCTAACATAGCATTCGTCGATTCGGAATTAAATCAGGATAAAGAAATTCGTGCAAGAATCGAATTGGCGAGAGCTGCATTTTTAAAGTTCCGGCCAGTTTTTAGTGACAAAAACTCAAACCTGTCACTGCGATTAAGGTTTATGGAATGCTACGTCTGGTCTTAGTTAATGTATGGTGTTGAAACTTGGACACTGCAAGCCCAAATGTTGAAAAGGATTGAGGCGTTTGAACTTTGGAATTCCGGATGAATAGCACCTACGTACCACAATCTTACTGTATAAAAAAGGAGACAAAAAGATACCCGCAAACTACCAAAGCATAAACCTTTTTTAATTCAACCTTAAAGCTAGTAACAAAGATTATAACAAATAAAATAAATGAACTCAATACATTGGGCGATGAACAACAAGGATTCATATCAGGAAGATTTTGTACTGATGCGGTATTTGTCCTGTGACAAATAACTGAAAAATCCATCCAGTATAACAAACCAGCATTCATGTGTTTTATAGACTTGGAAAAGGCGTTTGACTGAATACAACTGGAGGACCTGGTACATCTTCTATACAACAGGCAAATCCCATATAACATCATAAAAACCATCGAAAATAATTACCAGAAAAACAAAATACAAGCTAAAATAAATGGCACAACTACTAAAGAAATTTCTGTAAATAGTGGTTTTCGACAAGAAGATTCACTTAGCCCCTTATTGTTTAACATCGTTATGGACGAAATAATAAAAATCACTCATAACCTGAAAGGGTATAAAATGGGGAACAAAGACTTCAAAATCCTATGCTATGTCGATTATGCTGTTCTAAATGCAGAAAATGAAGACGACCTGCAGAGATTACTATTTAAATTCAGCACGACGGCAAAATGTTTCAAAATGAAGATATTTGCAGCAAAAACAAAATGCATGACCACCTCAAAAACAACTATCGGATGCAAACTGGTTGTGGATAATAAAATTATACAACAGGAGATGAAATTTAAATACCTAGGCATAGAAATATCAGGATACGGTGACATCGAGGCGGAGGTAAGAAACCAAGCGGCAAAAGCAGCACGAACCTCAGCTTACCTGAACGATACAATCCTCCGAAACAAATATATTGGAATCGAGATCAAATCCCGAATCTACAAGGCGGTTATCCGACCCATATTAACATACACAGCGGAAAATAGACCAGATACATCGAACACAAAGAGAATATTAGAAACCACCGAAATGAACATAGTGCGCAGGATCGCTTGAAAAACACTTTTTGACAGGGAAAGAAGCGGGGGCATTATAAGAACATGTAAAATAGCCAACGTAAATAAATGGATACTGGAAAAAAATGGAACGAACACATCTTCTTCTTCAGGTGCCTATCTGTTCCAAACGTTGACTATCATATTGGCTAATCTAACTTTATTTACAGCTGTTTGGAATATTTCGGTGGTTGTCATGGAGAACCAAGTTCTTAAATTTTTTATCCATGAGATTCTTCTCCTTCCTGCGCTTCTCTTTCCTTTCACTTTTTCTTGTAATATGCACTGCAAGAGATTATATCTGTTTCCATTTTGCATGATGTGACCTAGATATTGTATTTTTTTTGTTTTAATTATATTCATGATTTCTTTTTCCTTTGACATTCTTCTAAGGATTTCAATGTTAGTTACATGATCTGTCCATGATACCCTTAGCATCCTTCCGTAGAGCCACATCTTGAATGCTTCGATCTTTTTCGTCATTGATTCTGTCAGTGTCCAAGTGGTAGGAAGTGATATCTGCCTACCCCTACGGGAAAAATGCGTGGCTATATGTATATATATATATATATATATATATATATATATATATATATATATATATATATATATATATATATGTATGAAAGAGCTTGCTAAAAATAACTCAAAAAATAAAGTGACGAAGTGGGGACAGTTCAGCTTTTGCAATGAAATTTGTATGTTCCGCAAATCTTTCTCCATATCTGTATTATTGGTATATTTTTTTATTTTTTGAATATACAAAAATTAAAATTGATTGAGTTCACACAAAGAAATTGTTCTGTTAATTTTTTTTCAACGAGACCAGTTCACAGAAAATGGAAATAATGATAAACTGAGCAATATTAGGTTTTTAATTTTAACACAATTTAAAAAACTACTCTCGACGCGCCGGCAAGCAACAGGAAGGTTTCTAGAAGAGGGTTTTTGAAGGATGTATGATGATATCGGTTTCTGCCTCTGTTGAATCTCGCCGTGCCTTGATTCGATGTTAAATTTTCGATAGCTTGGGTTGGCTGGTTCGCAATTTTTTTTGCTGTCAGTTTTTCCAGCCTTACCGCCTTAAACACTTTTCTCGTTTAATAATGTATTGTAGAAAAATTTGTTCAATGAGCTTACAGCTAAAACTCCTGTCTCTTTAGAATTTTTTTACTGGTTGTGGCTTTTTAAATTAATTAATTTTATTTATTTATTTATATTGATTGTTAATTTTTACGACGTGGTGTTTTAAAGCTAACTTGCTTGTTGTCTCTACGAATACGATGGACGAAGTCACCAAACGGGAGTGGTCAAAATAGTTTAGTAATAGCAGCGCTGATGTCAGCTTTTCTAATTGGTTTTGCTTGTGACTTATTGTATTATTGGTTACCTTTAGCAAAGCGACTTATCTCAGGAAACCGAGTGAATAATTGGTTGCCTATAGCACGCGTCTATAATGAGGTTTTTAAATTAAGGAATAGATTAAAGGACATTCTACAGTTGAAAAATACGGAATTTTCAACAACCACCTTACAATTTTGCATTTTACCACTATTAATAAATATTAACTTTTCGATTTATTTGTTTAATTTTCATAAAACTAATTTAGACTACATAATTACATTGTCTTTAAAATGTAAAATACAATTGCTTATTATTTATTTTTCTAGCTGCAACATGTCCTCCTGTATCTGATGATCCAGTATATTTACCAGATGCTTATGATTGTGGCATTTTTTACGAATGTTCCAATGGAACGCCTTATAAATTAGAATGTGCGCCTGGATCGTACTTCGATATAAAACAAAACAATTGTGAAAATGCCGATAGAGTTGATTGTGGAACCAGAAAGACTAGTATTGCCACATCATCAACTCCTGATGCACCATCAACAACTCCTGCATCAAAAACAACTTCTGCATCAAAAACAACTTCTGCATCAAAAACAACTTCTGCATCAAAAACAACTTCTGCATCAAAAACAACTTCTGCATCAAAAACAACTTCTGCATCAAAAACAACTTCTGCATAAAAAAAACTCTTGCATTTTAATTAAAATTAGTTATACCTAATTTGTTTTAATAAAAGCGATTAACCTTAGTAGTTTGTCTGTTTCTAGTTGCAATTATTGTAAGTAATTTTTATTTAAATATACCCCACTAACCATACGAGGTTATTACTTACAGGTGGTTCAAAGAATAATTCAAATGAATCTTACTAATAAAATTATTTTGTTATTAAAAATAAATTATAAATAATGTGTTTTGCAATAAATATACAGGGTGTCCCGAAAATATTGGTTATAAATTACATTACATATTCTGGGGTCAAAACCTCACTTAACTATATACAAAAGTGCACACAAACAAAGTTACAGGGTGATTTAGTTAAGAATTTAATTTTTTTTTACATTGCTCTAAAACGCTTTAACGTTAATTTATAAAAAATTATACGAAATAGTAGTATGGGATAACCAATAAAGACAAGGATGCATTTTATCACCAATCTGTACGTGGACAAAGCGTTTCAGGAAGCACTTGCAACAAGCACTTTAGGAATTAAAGTTAACGGCATCCCTATTAACAATATCAGATACGCTGATGATACTGTGATCTTAGCTAACACAGCAGATGATTTAAAGACGCTATTGAATGCCGTAAATGATGCAAGCAATGCGTTGGGTCTAAAAAAAAATGCCGCTAAGACCAAGTTTATGACAAATTTGCCAAATTTCAGATTAACCATCAATGATATTCACCACATAGAACAAGTACGGAAATTTAAATACCTAAGCTGCTACTTTAATGATAAGTGGGACTCGGAGGTGGAGAATAGGTGCCGTATAGAACAAGCGAGAGCCGCATTCTTACGTCTACGTAAGTTTTTAGTTGACCACCGACTAGACATTAAATTGAGACTCAAGATGACCAAATGTTATGTGTGGCCTGTTGTTTTATATAGCATGGAAGCGTGGACTCTTAAGGCTTCGTCAATTAACAAGCTCGAAGTATGTATCCGTTACGGATGTTGGCAACCAGCATGGAAAGCCTAACTTTATTTACGGCAATGCGGAAGAGTTCGGCTGATGTTTTTCCGGTCCACTTTCTAAGGTTATGCAGCCAAGATATTCTTCTCCTTCCTGGACCTCTTCTTCCATCGATTTTTCCCTGGATGATTGTCTGGAGTAAGGAGTACTTGGAGTCGTTTCTCATGATGTGGCCCAGATATTGCAGTTTTCGGATCTTGATGGTGTTCATAATTTCTTTTTGTTTATTCATCCTTCTTAGTACCTCTTCATTAGTGATATGTTCGGTCCATGATATCCTCAGCATTCTTCGGTAGAGTCGCATTTCGAAGGCTTCTATTTTCTTGGATGTGTTTTCATTGAGTGTCCAAGATTCTGTCCCGTACAAGAGGATAGAAAAGATGTAACATCTGAGAAGTCTCATTTTTGTTTCCAGTGTAAGGTCATGGCTTCTGAAGAGTTTACTTATTTTGTTGTAGGCGTCTGTGGCTTTGGCGATTCGTGATTTGATTTCTTGAGTTGTGCCCCAGTTCTCGTTTATATGTGTTCCCAGGTACGTGGTGTGTGGTACTCTCTCTATTGGTTGGTTATTGATGGATAACTGGATGTTGTCGATCTTCTTTTTGCTAATGACCATAATTTTAGTCTTTTGTATGTTTATGTCCAAACCATATTCCTTACTAACTCTTGCTATTCTGTTGATAAGTTGTTACAGTGCTTGTGGGCTATCTGCGAACACGATGGTGTCGTCCGCGTATTTTATATTACTCAATTTTTTCCCATTTATTAAGATGCCTTCTTCTTCTTCGTCGTCGAGCGCTTCTTTAAAAATCTGTTCGGAGTAAATGTTGAATAGCAGGGGTGAGAGTACACAGCCCTGCCTCACTCCTCGCATTATTTTGACGGCCTCAGTTGTTTCTCCGTCGACTCTCATTGTGGCCGACTGGCCCCAGTACAAGCTATTTATGATATTCAGGTCATTGGTATCGATCTCTGTCTTCTTTAGTATTTCCATCATTTTGCGATGTTGAACCCGGTCAAATGCTTTGGCGTAGTCAATTAAACAACAGTAAACGTCACGGTTAACGTCCCTACATCTCTGAACAAGGACTAGGACAGCAAAGAGTGCTTCTCTGGTTCCCATCGCATTGACGAACCCGAACTGGTTTCGAGAGATTAGGTTCTCGCATCGGTTGTATATTCTTTTATGGATGACTTAGAGAAAGGTTTTCAGCAGGTGGCTCATCAGACTTATCGTTCGATATTCTTCACATCGTTTTGCGCCTTGTTTCTTTGGCAGTGCAATGAACTCTGAGACTAGCCATTCTTGTGGTATTTTACCTGATTTATAGATGTTATTGAAAAGTTTGGTGATCTTCTTCAATCCATTTTCGTCTGGAAGTTTCAGGAACTCTGTTTGGATGCTGTCAGGTCCTGCTGCTTTTCCTTCTTTGCTCTGCTCTATAGCTGCCCTCACTTTTGATTCCATTATTTCTGGCCCACTCTCTGCGTTACTCCGGGGATCTGGGGGGTTCTCTCTATTATCTTCAAAGAGGTGCTCTATGTATCTAGTCCACGTCTTCTTCTTCTCTTCCATGTCTACAATGATGTTCCCGTTAGCGTCCACTAGCTTCCCGAAGTTTGTATTCCTTCTTTGTCCAGTGACTTCCTTCACCTTCCGGTGGACGTTAAAGTAAAAAAGTTAAGGTAAATCGCATATTTTGGTCACATAATGAGAGGCGACAGATATGAGTTTCCACGGCTAATATTAAAGGAAAAATTGAAGGAAAAAAGAGGTATTGGTCGTAAGAAGTTATCTTCGTTGCGCAACATCCGACATTGGACGGGAATTAAAGATGTTCTTGGGATAGGTCCAAATAAAACGTTGGTGTTATAACATAATTGGATTGTTTGGAGAGATAAAATTTTTTTAAAACTTACCATAAAGCATGAAATTTGTTAATAAATAAAAAATAAAAAAATATAGGGGAACACTTAACAACACAAATCTTGTAAATCAACGGGACATTGCTTAATAACAACAAAACGATTTGTGTAGACCGAAAATTGCTTCTTATCAATACCGATTAGTGGTGTGTGTGTGTGTTTTTGTGTGGACTAAAATTAAGGTAAAACAATGATTATTTCTTTAAATTTTTACCAGGGTGTTTTGCTTCTGTTTGTGAAACATTTAGTAGTTTATATAAGGTTGTTATAACGTTTATTAATTAGGTTGGTATCTTTTTTGTCATTAATTGAATTTATATTTTTCTTAATTTCTGTCGCTTCGTAGATTTCACGTTTACGTTTGTGTACTTCTGTTTTTAAAATTTTTGTGTTTTCAAAATTGAATTTGTGGTTATGTTGTGATTCATGTTTGGACAGAGCAGTTTGATTTTTTTTGTCATACTTATGAGATTGGATGCTTGAGGCCAAGTATTGACTTGTTTGCCCTTTATACACCTGTGCAATCTGTACATGGTATTTCATACATTACGTGTGATTTTTTTTTTTTGGAAGTTGAGTTTTTAGTTTTCTGAGGTTGTAACTAAGTAGGTTGTGACCCGTGAAAGCCATAGAGATATCATACTTTAAAAATAGGTGATTAAGTTGTTCAGACAACCCTTATATATAGGGAATGGTTGGGAATTTATGTTTTTGAGTATCGTTTTCATTTATTTTTTTATTTTTAAGGATAAGCTATTATGAAAAAGATTGATTCTGTGTTTGAAGATTGATTTTGTTAGTTTGGGAGGGTAATTGTTTTTTAACAAAGCGGTCTTGGCTTTGACGATAGCTTTTTCTCTAAATTCCGTGTCTGACAATTTGATAGCTCTATCAGCTAATCCAATATTTACGGATTTTTTTTGGGCTAACGAATGATTAGAGTTAAAGTTGGTGTATCTAGAAGATCACGTTTCTTTGGTATACCATTCAGTTCGTATTGAGTAATTTTTGTTGTGTAAGTCCAGAAAGTTAATCTTATTTTCAGATTCTACTTCTACTGTAAATTGCAATTTTTCGTGGTCTTCTAAAGTAAGTTGTGCTAGAAATACTTGCACCCATTGCACACCCTTCTATCTGTTGGTAAATTTTTTCATTAAATAAAAAATATGTTGAGTTTAAAGTAAGTTTTATAGTTTTTTAAATTTTATTTTTATTTAATTTTATTTGTTCACATAATATTAAGTTATGAAACATTTTAATTACAAAGCTAAGGTGTTTTCTATATTCTTCCGACACCTCCTCTCTTCTTAATGGCGAAAATGCAGGACTTTGAATGTTTTCAATTAAGTGTCTATGTCTAATAAAATATATATATATATATATATATATATATATATATATATATATATATATAATATTTAGACACTAATTTATTTACCTTTTTCCCATTCAGTACTTTCAATTTTGCGTAGTTTAGATGCAAACATTCGTGGACAATTCGGAAAAATTTACTTTCTTCAAGTTGGAGCCAACATCCTCCATTAATGCGAATAAATAAGTCATGGTACGATTATTGATCATTACATCAGACAATTTTACGCATATTTTGCATGTAGTATGATTTTCAAATCGATTCATTTTTTAAGCAAAGAATTTTAATGGTTTTACTGGCTGTGCTTTTATTGCAACAGATCGCGAGTTTTTTTAATGTTTTTAATTGTCAAAATACAATGATCACAGCCTCCTATGATTCATTTGTAGCTTCCGGCGCTTAGCATTTTTTGCAGCTCTTGCGTTCAAAAATTGTATGTCAAAGAATGGATTAAATTTTCGATTATACTTTTCAAAAAAATATTCCTGCAACTTCTTGGCTGTAGAATTCCATAAAACTTTAATAACACTCTCCTTGTAGTCTTCGGAGTTTTTTTTCGCATGTTGAACCCATAGTCTTCGAGAATTCCACAGGTATATCCGCTCTACTGAAATTATACGATTTTTCTGCGCAAAAGTTTGTAAACTGCCTTCATACGCTTGACTTCGATTTCCTGGTATTCGCGGGTGTCAACTGCTCAATCTCCTGGCGAATATTTTCTCTGTTTTCTTGACCGAAGCGAAACATTTTTTTACGAAAATAATTTGCATTGTTGAGAATCGAAAAATAAAAATTCAGTTTTCATGACATGTATTGCATACAGATTAATTTGTTTTTGCAATAATTTTGAAATAATTGTTGATGCTCCAGGGCCCTTAATGAAAAGGTGAGTTGAAAAAAATTAATAACAAAAATCATTCAACTTGAAGAATATGAACTTGCTTTTTTGGAAAATGTGGAGATTTTAAAAAGTTATTACCCACTTCATATATAAGTATGGATAGGAAAAGACTTGATATATAATGTTTTTCAGATCAAGAATAACATTGCCATCTTATGACTCTTCTACTGACACAGCTTCATTTAATGGTTCTGGGAATATTGATTCTCAATCCAGTACTACTAAGTTAGCATCCGAAACTGAGTTAGTTGAAACACTTATCACTGAAGACATTGGTGATAGTTCTGCTAAACTTATGATGGCCCCAAAAAAGTTATGGAAAAAGGAGTAAGTATAATTCATTTAATTCATTTTATTCAGTGGTTTTTACTGTTAATTTTTTTTTAGAAATGTCCTAAAGTACATTGATTTCATTAAGACTGCAGAAATTCAATTGCAATTCATTATAAAAAAAAACAAAAAATAACAAACAATCCCTTCAAATTCTGTACTTAGTGTTTAATTGTGAGTGTCCATTGAATATAATCCATAAAAATTCTCAAATATGTTATGTGCGGGACTTAATGGACACATTGTATAACATATGGGGTAATCAACTCTTTGGATAGGTATAGTTTAAAGTTAAAATAACAATACCTTATACCTGGATATTAACCTTTAAAAGGTGACATAAAATAATACATTGTTTTGTTGTTATTTGTTGATCAGTTTCGTCCTGTGATATTACATTTGAAACTAAAATACAAAAATTTAGAGTTGTAATACTGTTAGAATATATTTCTGTTTTCTAAAGTTTATAATTATGTTATGTACCCCAATGAAAAAATACTTGTGTGGCTTGTACTTGTAAAATATATAATGAAAATAAATTTATGAAAATACTTTTTAAGATTATTTTTTAATAGTGGATAATAATACCTAACTTAACCCTTATCTGTACTCACTTATGAACGTAATACAAATTTGAGGTGTTATTTTAAATTTGCATAAGGGCGCCAAAGGTGCTAGGTGCGGGCCTGGATAGCTGTTCAGACAAAAATCATCTATTTCGTTTTTCACATTGAGGACCTGTATTTAGAAATCGCAATTCTGTTTTACTCACATTTACAAAATAAATAAATAATTAATAATTTAATTACTGTCACCTCCGGAACAATCACAGTCTATCATGGACGTATTACCTCAGATAATACCTGTGATGATACGTCCATGTTAACAACCGAATATACAACTCAAAGAGCATTATAGACGTAGTTCGTGTTGCATATACAATCACAATTTTTATAGTAGGTATATCGCGCGATTATTATTAGATTTTTAAAACGATTGTAAGTTGTAAGCAAGCCGGATTATCGCATAGACAAATGTATAGGGCCCGGTTTTTAGAAGAGCCCGGTCCAACTGTCTATTTTAAAAAGATTTGTTGTTTACTTTTCTGTTGAACAACTGTGTACAGGGTGGCCAACCGAAAACGAAACAGGGCCATTTGCAGGAACCTCGTCAACATTTTAGAAAAACGCTCAGACCCGTAAATTTTTTTAATTTTTTTCCGGTATTTTTGACTTCAATTATTTTAGTTGCTTACCTACTACTTAATTGATTAAATGTTCAAATTAATGACCGCCCGCTTCCATACAATAATAAAGATTTTGTTCAAAACGTTCGCGCACATTCCGAAGTATTTCCGGAGTAATTGTACGGCACTCGTCAACGATTCTTTGACGAAAATCTTCCAACGACGCTGGTTGTGTTTTATAGATTTTACTTTTCAGATGTTCCCACAAAAAAAAATTGAGCGGCAATAAATCTGGCGATAGTGGAAGTCATTCAATGCTGTCTCTTCTCTTAATCCAATGCCGTGAAAAACGTTGGTCTAAATATTGACAAACAATCGCTGCATAATTTTGAGGACCACCGTCCTGTTGAAAATAAAAATGATCTTTGTCAAACTGTGGATTATTTTAAAATAGTATTTTGCATTATGCAAAACAACCACTATAAATTGGGGTGAATAGGAAAAGTTTTTAACTTTAAAACCTTGTGATAAATGTTTTTTAAAGAAAGCTATCAAAGATCAAAACTATTTTCTTTTCCTCTTCTTCGCATATCTTAACAACAGAATTTAAAAAAAAAGCTCTGTGTACTGTGTTGTTTCTCTTTTATCGTTTTATAGTTAGGGGGTGAATAGGACCACAAGTTAAAGCTTAAATTTGTTCGTATTTAGACATGTAGGTACAGAACGAACTAAAAATGTGAGGGAAAATAGGAACACAACTTACCCAACAACAAAAAATTTAGGTGTTATAAAAACTTTATTTAACCTTAATACAACTACAAATCACTTCAATCGTTGTCAAAACTGCCCATGTCATTAAAATAAGCTGATGTGTTTATCTTTGGTGAAGGTTTTCATTGTTTTAAATTATGGTTAATAGCAAATAATGCATCCTTCGTTTGAGAGAAGTTCCAAGTGTTACGATCCCTTTTATAAATAACTCCAACATTCCCGTCATTTTAAGGATATAAAACTAGCCTCTCTATTAGTTATTGGACTATCCATCAACATTAAGTAGTCATAACAATGCTACTATACTCTGAAAAAAAGCAGTGTTGATTTATGTTTTGTGCCAATCTGTCCATCTACTTTAGGGAAGTTTGCAATAATTTTTTTTATTGGACCCTCCGATATAAAATTAGAAGAAAAAAAGTTCCAAGCTGCTAAGAGAAATGACAATTAATTTCCAAAGACAATCATTCGATGCTGTGAAGGCCGCTTTGATTTAGAGAACGATGTCGAAAATTGGGTGAAGTTTAATTTTTAAAGGAAAACTTTTTCCGAAAAAAAAATGCCAAAATAGAATGATGCCAATGAAGCCTAGATCAGCAGTGATAAAAAGGAAAATACATGAAATTTTGAGAGTATTGAAATACACCAGCTCCAGCTTTAGAGTGTTCCCTATACACATGGTTCTCAAAATATTAAAATATTTAAGATAAGAGTGTACAGGTAGCTATATATCCTTATAAACTATCAAAAAAATGTTCAAATCGAAATGAAAATACCCAGTGCCGGTTTTAGCATTGCCAGCGCCCTGGGCAAGATTTTTACGGCGCCCCCTAACTTTAATGCAAACCTATACTAACCGAAAAAAGGCAGAGAATATAATAAAATAACCATTTATTAAAAGAAATTTTGGAAATTTACAAGTAAGTAGGATATAAAGGGGTGCCTGCGGCAAGAACCTCTGTAATATTTCCTGAGATGTGGACTGCCAGCTGTCTCTCTCCATCTCGTCGCCGATCGGATCGCTATTCGAATGTTTTCGTTGTGCGCAGATTTTGTGATCTCTCGCCCGCCAAGCTACTCCTGTTGCACTGTACCGTTTTTCCCAGATATTCATTCAATTATCTCTAGATTTCGTTGTTGTTGAACGTTGCGAGCCCAATCACCAAAGATATCTTTTGTATTTAGTTTTAGAAAAAAGCTGTCTCTTAGCTTTTAGTTTTTGGACTTTAATGTGGTTTTCCTAACCGTTACCTAACATTATAACCATATTGGCAGTTGCTATAAACATGCCTGTATGTACCTTAAACTGGAAAAACATTTAAAAGATTCGGTAAATTTTTACAAAGAAACTTTTTAAATGAGATTATAGGTATTCCTTAGAATATATTTATCTATATATATATAAATGAAAAAATTTTTGTATGTATGTCCTTTAAAAACTTCAAAAACGGCTGGACCGATTAGGATGAAACTTTCAGAAGTTGTTTTATACATACCGGGGGTGGTTTTAGTAAAAAAAATTGTGTAGGAAGTGCTAATGGTACCTCCCATACAACGCAAATAAAATATTCGTAGCGAAACACCTGTCATTAATTTTTGAAGCTGTCAAACATTTATGTATTTGAGTCATTTCAATTTGAGCAAAAACATTTGTGATCGAAAATCCGACTACTACTACTACGACTACTACTTTTGCTAAATGCAGACATCAATAATGATGATGTAAACAACATTACCCATCAAATTAAATTAAGGCTTACAGGTGAAGTTGTCAAGTATAAATTAATCGAAACAGTTATAGATGAGGAACAAGCTGTTAACTATCCAATAGAGTTTCTTATTTCTTTGAAACCATCTGGAATGCCACCACACATCTTAAATTTAAAAGTTGGTTCACCGTTGATGCTCATTCGCAACTTAATATCCTTAAATCCCGTGCTGATACCACGAATTCCAATGATTTCAATAGATTTGCCATTTAATTTCAAGTAATTACAGTTTCCAGTGCGTCTATCTAGACAGCATAATAACTAATAGCGCGGATAACTCTAAGAATGGAAGCCTGGACTATAAACAAGTACGTAGAAAGACGACTTGAAGCCTTTGAGATGTGGGCTTACAGGAAAATATTAAAAGTTTCAAGGACGGAAAAAGTATCCAACTTAGTAATACTCCAACGTCTGAATAAATCCACCGAAATTCTTATCACCATCAAAAGACGGAAACTGCAATATGTCGGGCATGTTATGAGAGGCGAAAAATACCGATTACTGCAGAACATCATGCAGGGAAAATTTTATGGTAAAAGAAAGCTGCGTCGCAGAAAAGCATCATGGCTCAAGAATCTACGTGACTGGTATAAACAAAACTCAAGTACTCTGTTCAGACTTGCCGTCGACAGAGTAAGGATAGCCTTGTTGGTGACCAACGTTCTAGAAGGACATGGTACTTAAGAAGAATAAGTGAGTCTGGTTTTAGCTATAACCATCAACAAGGCTTAAGGCCAATCTCTAAGTGTTACTGGTTTGATCTTACAAAGTTCCTCTTTTTCGCACGGTCAATTATATGTTGCTTGCTCCAGAGTTGGAACACCAAAAAATCTTTACGTGTTCACACTTGCCGAAAAAACCGTAAATATTGTCTATCAGCTGGCATTAAAATAAAACATTTGTTAAATTAATAAAATTTCAATATGAATTGGACATCCCAGAAAAAATAAAATAAAATATTGGGGTGTAGCAACGTACACCGGGTTCTGCCAGTATGTAATAAATAATAACATACACCCCTTAAACAGCTTTCACACGCCTTAAATATGTAGTAAGTTGATGATTGAACCAGCTACTGGATGCAAATCTCTTACTTAACTAATTTTTATTTATTTAATTTAAATTACCACTTCGTGAACATCATTTAAAATCAATAGGACCAATACGAGAAAGAAAATAGTGTATTATAGTGGGAAATAATTACTTTAAAAAAGGCAGCATAAATGTGTATGAATAAAATATTTTCTGCGTTTTTCATTTAATTAGTCTCATTACTTTTTCTCCAGTATAGTAGGTAAGGGTTAACAGGAACATTAAAATGTATACCAACCCTTTAAAAACTTTTAACAGCAACTGCTCGATGCCCCTCATTTTTCGCCAGATACGGCACTGCACTTAGTGGTAGATGAAAACCAAATAAGTGGAATTAATTAATACAATTTCTCTTCATCCAACATGTGGGACGTGATACGTCATGCCGCTCCTATCACATCACCTACCGAGCGAAATTTCGGTGCATATCTTTATTAATTAAAATTAACTTGGAAAGAAGCTTAAGTACGTACCGCACTGGAATCTCCGCCTATAACAATACAGAACAGCAAAGCTTCTACCACGCATTGAGTTAAATATAGTTTACTTGACATTAGTATAATATAGTAAGAGATAGAAGGCCAAGCCGCTGCTGGTAATGTTAGCGTGAATTAATACGTGTGATGTAGAATAGACAGTTTCGAGAGCAAGCAGCCATGGAAAATCAACAAACAACAGTCATCGCAGAAGCTCAAAACCAACCATTAAATAATAGCCCACCAGAAAATGGCAACAATGAAAACGTGGAGAATTCACGCACAGAGAGGATCACCAAAATTAAACAGAAAGTTCTACGTAAGTACATTGTTTTTGTTCGTTCGTCTGCTAATGAATTTTATACGGGCTTTTATAATTCGTTGTACGTACTCTTCCGACAGACGGCTCTTTAAATCGCATTCAAAAATAGAGTTCCAGCAAAACATTGTTTAGTTGAAAATTATAATCTTTTTTTTTTGTTTATTCATAAATAAGTAATTTTTTTAAATTAAAGGAATAAGTAAATGCGCGATAAAACTAATAGCAAACATTATTACATGAATAAAAAAATATTTTAAATAAAGATTATTTACAATTAGTAATATATAATTTCTTTTATAAATTATTGTAAATAATTATTTATACGTAGATTTACAATGTTAATTTTTAAACAGTGGTTTTATTTCGAAACCAGCCAGTCCAAATATTTTGCATAATGTAAGAAAAACAAAAAACACGTCGAATTTTAAATCATGTTTAAGAAAAACTTCGTTTTGAAGATGTTTACCCCGAAGATGAGCCACAAACTATCCTAAGTCAATATGCACCAAAAAATAAATGTCGAATTTCAAATCAAGGAGGAAGTTTAAAAATGTTATTCTGCTGTTTCCAAGTGGCATCCGTTTAACATTCCCCATCTCAGCTTCAAAATGTCAAATAGCATTCCCTATCTTGTTAAACATCAAGTGAAAACCCAAGAAAAATGCAAATCAGCCATATAAACAACAATTTATTCTATCGATTTATTTTGCTGATAACAACAAAGTTTGTGAAATAACATGAGATCATAACAAAAACGAACTATGCCACTGTTGGATAGGTAAATGTCTAACTAGGGGTCAATTAACTTCTGAATACATGTCACCTCAGTCACTCTGATGTGGGTTTTAGGTCACAAGGAAGTTAGAGGTAACGTGGAAGCAGACTGCCTTGCCAAGGTAAGGGCAAATACACAATTTTCCGGCCCAAAACCCTTCTGTGGACTCTCCAAGACCCACTTGAAAGAAGAGGTTCAACGCTGAGAAACAGATGAAATGAAATCTCACTGGAATAAAGTGCCAGGACAAAGACAAGCGTCAAGGCTAGTAAGCCTTTCGCCAGGGAAAGCTAAACAGCTCGAGTTGGACAAGAAAGACTTGAAACTGGTGACGGGACTCCTCACTGGACACTGCCCTCTGTAATATCACCTGAAAAAGATGGGCAAAACAGAGAGTGATATTTGCCGCTACTGCGAGAACTTCGCTGAAACTGCAGAATATTCGCTTTGCGAATGCCCAGCGGTTTTCTGCAAGAGGCTTAAGTTTCTGGAAGAGGTCTTCCTAAAGCCATTCAATGTCAGAAACTTAGCTCCCAGAAAATTGATTAACTTTGTACAAAATCTTGGAATACCAGGCCTCGAATAGATTAAGAGTTATGCACAAAAGATCTGATAGGTCAAGGTGCTTGAGAGGCTGCATAGCCTTCACGACCCCCTCTACTATCTACAATGTACTTGTCACCATCATAGAGTTAGTACGGAAATTTAGAGAAACTGGATCAGTTTGCAATAAAAAAAATAATAATCTCAGAGTTTTCGACAAAGCTGCAGTACTGGGTCATTTTGCCATAGATCTTACTTATTCCATTCTAAAAGTATAGGCAATAATATAGATGAAGTTTTCTTTAATTTTGTAGCAAACTACAAGCTACCAATATATAAATAGTGTGCATTACAACCGATGGAGCATCAGCAATGACTGGAAACAAAAACGGTTTTGTGGCATTATGTCGAGCTAATAACAATTTCCCTTTATTTTTCTCCTTCCATTGCATTATAAATCAACAAGTTTTGTGTTCAAAAGGAGGTTATGATCATTGCAATAAAAATTGTGAATCCAATCCATGCACGAAGCTTGCAACGACGGCTCTTTAAATTGAAGTTGGAAGATAGCTAGTCAGATATACACACTGATTTAGTTCTTCATACGGACGTCAGGTGGTTAAGTCGAGGAAAATTTCTAGCAAGGTTTTAAGAACTATTGCCCGAAAGAACAGCTTTTCTGTACGAAAGTGGTGATGACACTTAGATGCTGAAAAACGGAAAATGGCTGACAGATTTGTAATTTTTGACAGACATCACAATGCATTTAAACACCATTAACTTGTTCAAGGTAAAGGAAAAACTGTTATTGAGTTGATAAGCGCAATAAACGTATTCAAAAGTAAGTTGCAACTTATAATAGATCAAATAAAAAGAAAGGACCTGAAACATTTTTCGTCTTTGAAAGCAAGGAGTCCTTAGTCGAATTATCATATTTATGAGGCAAAATTATTCAATATTTTCGGTCAATTCGAAACACGTTTTTATGATTTCAGTAAATTGGCAAATATCACATCATTTATGAGTTATCCTTTTTCGTGTAAAAACATTGAGGAGTTAGTTTCTGAAATAGTCATATAGTCAATTTAACATGGACTCATGTTCTGTTGAAAATAAGTTATTGCAGATTTCAACAGATATACGTCTCAGCCACAGCATCTGATACAAAATTCTGGTCTTTTATATCTGAAGATAAATATCCGAATCTAAGGCAAATCGCCCTTTAACTGTCGGCAACGTTTGGGTCAACTTACTTGTGCGAGTCTGCATTTTCTGAAATGAAGCTAATTAAGTCAAAATATCGCAATCGATTAACTAACGAACATTTGTCATCATGCTTGCGATTAGCACTCGGTAATTACTTACTATCTTATGAAAAGTATGCTGAGAACATGCAGTGCCACGCTTCAACATCCAAAGTCACTCTTTAAAGTTTAATACTAGAACTCTTTTGTTTTGAAACACCCAATAAACTCGCAATTTCGAATAATTAAGAGGTTTTTTATTGATATTTTAGAGCAGACCTACACTTACCTTCTTTCATCTATCCTCTCTACGTGTCTAAACCATCTAAACATTTATTTATCTATCTTTGTTATCACATCTTCTTTCACACCATAGCGTTCCCTTATCTCACTTTTCCTTTTTATTCATTAGAATCACTCCAAGCTATACTTCTCAGACTACTCATCTCCGCCGCATTAATCTTACTTTTATGCTTCTTTTACTAAACCCAACATTCACTACTATACGTTAGTGTAGGGACCAGCAATTATGCAGCGCCCCACTCATTCATTTCCCTGTCAACACCCTTTGCTCAATATCACAGTCATAATTTCCGTCTCAAGTAGGTATACAAACTCATTCACTTGTTCCACTCTTTTTGCTTTAATTAGCACCTCACAGTTTTTTATGCTTTATTCTTTTTCAAAAACCATTGCTATTAATTAATTGAAAATTATTTTCTGCTTATGTTTAATTTAAATTTAAGAAACCCTCTTTACCACAGTAGGTTTGTATTTCTTTTGTTATTAGAATCATATATGTTTATTTAAAATTATTAAAATTCGAGCATTTTTTTTAATCATTGGAATAAAAATTAAACGAAATAATTATAGAAGATAAAATAATCATCTAAAATAACTAAATTAATTTACTAAGCGATTTAACAAAATAATTACATCTTTAAATAAAAGCAATAAAAAGTGTGTTATTATTTATCCTGCAAAGTTATCTGTAAATATAAACAAGATACGATCATGTAAACGGTATAAAGACCAGTGGCGCCTCTTTCGGTAATTTTATAAGTTCATGTGTAAGCACCAGTAGACTGTAAACATGGATTTTAATATAAACTAATTAACAAGTGAATACTTTTGTATTGACTATTACTTAATAATATTTTTATAATTTTAATTCATAAGTATGAAAGTAATTTTATTTGACCAATAAATATAAATAACAGTAAAAATTAATAAAAAATGAAGTAACACAGGATGTTGTGTCATATCACGTTACAATACTTATGGTAAAACAAACTCATATATAAAATTTTATTAATTTCTATCAAAACCACATTTATTAGAACCTCGACTAAAATGATATTTGTTAAAAATAAATTTTTACATTTAAACATCTAAACTTTTATTGATTGACAGTGATGAACAAAAATTAGTAAATAATTTGTGTAAAGGTATTTAGTTTACAGCAAATATGTACCTACAAAAATATTTTTTTTATTTAATATATTTATGGTTTTTAGATAATCCATTTTTCTTTGATATGGTAACTCAAAGAATTCTTTTATGTTCTTAGGGATGTTATACAAAGTTCGGTGAATTTTATATTTTGGTCACACACACAAATATAAATGAAACTCTTTATAAATGTATTAAGTCAGTGCAAGTGGTGTCATTTAAATCTAGTATTTGTGGTAATGATTTTATTTTTTTTGTGACTTTAATTATGAATCAAATATTGTTTATATATTAATGCAAATTTAACCTAATTCATCACATGAATGAGTTTATATATATATATATATATATATATATATATATATATATATATATATATATATAAAATATTTTCTTTAATAATACATCAAAAGAATATACCGGTAAAGTTAAATAAAAAAAGGATCAAATTTTAACATGCTATATCTATTGCAAAATTAATTAGTTCTTTGATGATAGATTGTAGATTCTAGGGGGGGGCTCGTGATGGCTATGCTGCCTCTCAAGAACTTTGACCTATCAGATCTTTTGTGAATAACCCTTAATCTATTCGAGACCCGGGATTCCGAGACTTTGTACAAAGTTTATCAGTTTCCTGTGAGCTGAATTCCTGCCATCGGAGGGCTTTAGAAACCCCTTCCAGAAACTTGAGCCTCTTGCAAAAAAGCTCTGGGCATTGCAAAACAAATGATCTACAGTTTCAGCAGCAGCAACAGCTATCCATCTTTGTTTTGCCCATCTTTTTCGGGTGATACCTTAAAGGGCAGTGTCCAGTGAGGAGTCCCGTCACCAGTTTCAATCTCTGATGATACAATTACTACTTTGGTCAATTCAGTCAGTTAACAGATTTAAACTTATCCAACGGGCACAAAAATTGTAAATCACGTAAATTCAAAGATTCATATTATTTACTTTGTACTTTTTTGGAATTTATTATTTTTACGTCCTTCTTTAAAATCCTTTGATACTGAAGGAATATTCTACTGACAACATTTACTTGTTTTTGATTCAGCTGTTTCAAAATTAATGAAATATATGACGGCAGCAATGTGTTACTTTATTATTATAATTCAATTATTAGATATATAAATAATAAAAATTGTAATAATTTAATAATAACTTTCATAAATCGTCACATTAAAATGTTGTGTGATATTTGTTTGACGAACAAATTTAGCTTTTATTAAACTAACATGTTTTTTGCACATAAATTTTGACCTTTTTTATCAGATAACAGTCGTTGGTAAATTAAGACCATTAATTTTTTAAAATCCACTTTTATTAATAATAACATTTTTTTAATAAATTTTATAATTTAATAAACATTTTATATTTTTTAATTTGTATAATATACAATAATTATCAACAAAGACAACGACTGCTTCCAGGAAATAAGAATAAGAATAAGAATTAGAATAGAAAAGGCAGGATCAGCGTTTATGAAAATGAAAAAAATATTCTGCACAAGAGATATCACTTTGGCCTTGAAAATCAGATTGCTGAGATGATATGTGCTGTCTGTGCTGCTTTATGGCATGAAGGCACGGACCCTGAAGAAATAAGATATTAGAAGACTAGAGGCTTTCGAACACTGGACATACCGGAGAATACTAAAAATTAGCTGGATAGACAGTATAACAAATATTGAAGTGCTAAGATGGATGAACAAAGAAAAAGAAATAATTCTGACCATTAAAAACCGAAAATTACAGTATCTGGAACATTTTATGAGGGGGTCAAAATACAGCTTGTTACAACTAATAATACAGGGAAAGATTCAAGTAAGAAGGAGTGTCGGAAGAAGACACTCCACACGGATGCACACGAAATCAGTTGTTTAGATCTGCTGTTTCAAGAATACGCATAGCATTAATGATTGCCAACCTTCACAACGAAGACGGCACCTGAAGAAGAAGAGACAATAGTATTAGTGCTATATTATAGCACTCAGTAAAAAATCTAAATTCTCTTACACATTTTATGCTAATTTAAAACCACTAAAACACAAAGTGGTTGTAATGTATATTCAGTAGTATTAAATAGCACACATATTATAATTGATGCCTTATTGAATCCCTTTACATGAGCGTAACTTTAAATGTTTATTATCAAAAATAAAATTGTTGTTAAGATTCTTATTGTTACATTTACAATATTTACAATGCGATAGCATTCATTTTTGTCGTAGAAGAGCTGATTTTATTTATTGAAATATTTATACTAGTTTAGTTGTCAAAAAATGTTTTATAGCATTACTTTCAAGCAGTGGCCGCTCCTGGTATTTTCAACAAAGGAGGCTTAAAAATGTATACCTAACTTGAAATTAACATTGTGAGTTCTACTAGAAGGCAATAAACACTTTGAACCCACTGGCGCCAAATCTCAATTTTGCGACATTTGTAGATACGCGGTATTGCAGAGTGCTGTTACGCGGTTTTGCAGTCTCACCGAAGATATGTATTTAACCACTACGAATAATTCTCTAGCTGAATAAATAAATTGTTCCGCATTTACTCCTTGGGTTCCGTGATTCTAAACGCTCAGTACAAGAACTAAACAATTTTTGTTCTGATATTTGTACACAATAAATTTTATTTTACAAATCACTCACAACTGTATAACACTTTATAATTACTTTAAATACTTGACTTCAAACTAACTTCAAAAACCTCCATCTATTTTTGTTTATAAACCTGCAAACAAATGTTCAGTATAAATCCATCGAGTATAACAAACCAGCCTTCATGTGTTTTATAGACCTGGAAAAGGCGTTTGACCGAATATAACTGGAGGACGTGGTGCACCTTCTATACAACAGGCAAATCCGGGACATCATAAAACCATTAAAAATATTTACCAGAGAAACAAAATACGAGCCAAAATTAATGGCACAACTACCGAAGAAATTCCTGTAAGTAGTGGTATTCGACAAGGAGGAGATTTCCTTAGTCCCGTATTATTTAAAAAAGGAACGCGAACTGATATAAAAAATTACAGGCCGATTTCAATTATATGCAATTTTTGCAAGGTATTTGAAATATTGGTGCAAGGAGTTCTGTATCAACACGTCAACAATTATATTTTAGACCAGCAGCACGGTTTCGTAAAAGGCCGATCAACAACAACAAATCTTACCGTTATTGCACAACACATAGCGGAAAATATAGATAACAGAATTCAGACAGATGTTATTTACATGGATATGACCAAAGCATTTGACAGACTTAACCATAATCTAATGCTGCAAAAACTCTCGAATTTCGGCTTATCGAGTAACCTACTTGCGTTATTCAAATCATATCTGTCCGACCGCACACAGTACGTGCAGTTAAATGGATTTAGGTCTAACAAATACCTCGCCAAATCAGGTGTACCGCAAGGATCTAACCTCGGTCCACTACTGTTTAATATTTTTATCAATGACATTGGTGACATAATTAAGCTTAATTTTTTACTGTATGCTGATGATCTAAAAATTTTCTCTCCTATTATTAATATGACTGAATGTGAGAAACTATCAAAAAATCTTAATCAAATAAGCCAATGGTGCAGTCGTAATAATTTAGCGTTAAATCCTACCAAATGTTGCATAATGTCATATACATTGAGATCTGATCCAATTATATTTGACTATAAGATAGACAATTATTCTCTAGACAGACCATGTAATTTTAAGGATCTTGGAGTTACTTTCGACCAAAAGCTATCTTTCCAAAACCACATAGACAATATAACTACGTCAGCAAACCGTATGTATGGATTATAATTAGAGTAGGCCGCGACTTTAACCATTTAACACTTAAAACTCTTTACTATTCTTTTGTGAGATCAAAGCTAGAATATGCATCGGTTATCTGGAACCCATATTATCAAGTGCATATTTATAAACTGGAGGCAATCCAAAGACGCTTTCTCAAATACCTAAGTTTTAAAGTAGATCGGACTTATCCACTAATTGGTACGGCACACGAGAGTTTACTGTCAAGACATAGCTTTTTCACTCTGGATAGAACACGAGAATGTTATAGTGTCATTATGCTACACAAAATAATTAACAATGAAATTAAATGTCAATGCTTACTACATCAGATCTACTTTAAAATTCCCCGTCAGGCAACTCGATACACCGACTCATTCTACACTACCACACCACGAACAAATATACTTAAAAACTCTCCTGTTCATACTATGTGTAGCAACTATAACCTAATAAGTAACCAGCTTGAGATATTCTATTGTAATGTGAGGCAAATTAAGAGCTATTATTATCAGCAGTAATATTGTTGTGTTAGTCTTAAGCTTTCTACTAATGTTAGTCTGATTTTGTAAAATGTGTATTACTCTTAAGCTTTTTTATTGTTAATACTGTTGTGCAAATGTTTACTTTGTTCCTGTTCTGTAATTGGAAATCTTTTTTTCTGTAGAACAGTGTAAATAAATAAATAAATTATTCAACATCGTTATGGACAAAATAATAAAAAGCACTCGTGACCTGAAAGGGTATAAAATGGGAAACAAAGACGTCAAAATCCTATGCTATGCCGATGATGCTGTTCTGATTGCAAAAAACGAAGATGACCTACAAAGATTACTATTCAAATTCAGCACACCGGCAAAAAGTCTAAAAATGAAGATATCTGCAGCAAAGACGAAATGCATGACCACTTCAAAAACACCTATCAGATGCAAACTGGTTGTGGATGATAAAATTATACAACAGGAGATGAAATTTTAATACCTAGGCATAGAAATATCAGGATACGGTTACATCGAGGCGGAGGTAAGAAACCAAGCGGCAAAAGCAGTACGAACCTCAGCTTACCTGAACGATACAATCCTCCGGAACAAATATATCGGAATCGAGACCAATCCCGAATCTACAAGGCGGTTATCCGACCTATATTAACATACAAAGCGGAAACTAAACCAGATACATCGAACACAAAGAGAATATTAGAAACCACCGAAATAAAAATAGTGCGCAGGATCGCTGAAAAAACACTTTTTGACAGGGAGAGAAGCGAGGACATTAGAAGAACATGTTAAATGGACAATGTAATTGAATGAATACTGGGAAGAAAGAGAGAGTGGAACGAACACATAGACCGGATGAATGACGGCAGAATGGTCAAAATAACTAGAGACGAGTCGCCCTTATGGCGCCAAAGCGTTGGGAGACCCCGCAAGAGATGGAGCGACAACCTTTCTAATAATTAAACGGCAGAGGATACGAAGAAAAACAAGCAAATTGCTTACATTGAAGAAGGAAGAAGAAGAAGAAGAAACAAATGTTGTCGACAAATCAATACCTCTCTGGACCTTTTTCGATAATGATCCAGTGTGTTCTATTATGTTTGCGGCTCATTATGCATTTCCCTAATTGTGGTCGATGCGCTGTCGCCTCAAGGCAAGGTCGCCAGACAGGGCTCGTAACAATATTTTTAAAATATTTGGTTTTAAATTTTAAATAAAGAATATAAAACATCCGTACAAAGATGTATCTATTCACTACCAATTTCTGTTCTTTTAGAATTATGTTTGTTTTGGCATCGACTTACCCTAGTTAAAGAGAAATCATAAAGAGTTTGTTATTTTAACCGACTAAAACAGATAGATTTTCTGCTAAATGCCAAACATTCGTTAAAATCTTCAACTTCGACAATTATATGACCAAGTGTTACTTATTTTTTTAATATGTCTTTGTTATTAACTTCAATTATTAAGATGATGACTTGTACAAGGAGCATTAACCTAGAATTACAAACTTAATAAACATCGTCACAAGGTGTATCTCAAATTTTTAATGCTTTAAAACGGGTTTAATATTCTTAATTGGTGTCACGGTTCAACCGACAGCTATGCATTCCTTTAAATAATTGTGAAGAATAATTTACTAAATCCAATTTGATTACCAAGTAATTTTCATTACGCAAAGTGGTAGTTAAAATAAAAAGCTATCGTTTACGGTAGTACCTAATATTTTAGTCGGTAATTTTTCGAAAATTCTGGTATAATTAATAAATTTTATTACGTAAAATCCAACATATCTGTCAAAGACTGCAAGAAAATATTAATGCTGTGTTCAATTAAGTCGGAATATTTTATTTGTAATATTTCATATTAAAATGTTTTGCATAATGAATAAAATTATTATTCCAAAAAATGCTTAATAACCAGGCAGATTAAAAGAAAATATCTGTTTGGTTTCAAGTTGTTGCAAGTCCAGCGCAAATCGGAGCATTGTTATTCTATGTTCCATCCAAGAAAAGCGTTATAGGGTAAACGGGGTACGGTTGTAATAATTTTTCTTTGATTGCTTACAGCACAACCGTTATGGCTGTAAACAACGACTACAAAAGATAATAAGTGGAGTTTCACAAGGGAGTATAGTAGGACCTCTTTTCTTTCTAATCTACTTTAATGATTTCCCGAATGCCCTGGAAGATCACCAGCACTGTCTTTTAAATTAAGCTAATGATGGTACGCTAGTCATTAAAACACGTGACGTCTCCATTCTCTTTATGTATCCAAAGCATCCAAGCACTCCTTTATCTATCTTTGTTACCACAAATTTTTTACACCACAGCGTTCCCTTGTCACACTATTTCTCACTTTATCCATCAGAGTCACTCCAGCTATACTTCTCATACTACTCATCTTCGCAGCATTGATCTTACTTTTAAGCTTTTTCTGCCAATTATACCATGCCTAAGTGTAAGGATTACCACTCCTTTATCTGCTTACAAAGTTATGCAGGGTTCTATTCATTTATTTTCCTGCCACCACCTTTCGCTTAATATCATAGTCATACTGTTCGTCTCTCGGAAACTTTGAACCCAAGTCTAGAAACATATTTTTTACTTGTTTCACTTTTTCTTCTTTAATCAGTACCTCGCAGTGTGTCATGCTTTTTTTGCCCTTGAATATTTCTGCTACTATTTACAACTGAAGTCAGCAGAAGCGAACTTTCTATCATCTCAAATTGGAAAGACAGATATTTTCAAAAATTTTAATTAGTCCAATAAAAAAATCCATACCAAAACCACAGGGTTGGCTTTAGCAATGCTAACCGAAAAAATTTAAAAAATGGATGCAACGGCAAAGTTACCGTTACACCAGTTAAAAAAAATATACTATGAACGCAACATTAGCAAAAAATTAAATTTTAAATTAAGTTTGCCGTCGAACACAAAGAGAATATTAGAAACCACTGAAATGAAAATAGTGCGCAAGATCGCTGGAAAAACACTTTTTGACAGGAAGAGAAGCGAGGACATTAGAAGAACATGTAAAATAGACAATGTAAATGAATTGATACTGGGAAGAAAGAGAGAGTGAAACGATCACATAGACCGGATGAATGACGACACAGAATGGTCAAAATAACTAGAGACAAGTCGCCCTTAGGTCGACGAAGCGTTGGAAGACCCCGCAAGAGATGGAGCGACAACCCTTCTAATAATTGAACGGCAGAGGATCCGAAGAAAAACAAGCAAATTACTTACATTAAAGAAGGAAGAAAAAGAAGAAGAAGTTTGCCGTTGGATTACCTGGAGCTACATAAAATAGAGAAAATGTTGGTAATGGTACAAAATAAAGTGGCTGTAATACCACTTTTAAACTGAACGGTATGTGGAAATTTACATAAGACTAATTTAAAGACATCACAACTTATCACTGGAAAAATATTTTCGGCGGTGTAGGAAAAATTAAGAAGATACATATGGTTACAATAGAAAGATCTAATAATAAGTCTGCTCCATTAGATGTGATGTAATATGTACAATGTGCATGTGTTTCGATAGATTGTGTTAAAGCTAAAGTCCAGGGTACCCAGCTACATAAAATAGAGAAAATGTTGGTTACGGTGCAAAATAAAGTGGCTGTAATACCACTTTTAAACTGGACGATATGTGAAAATTTATAGAAGACAAATTTAAAGACATCACAACTTATCACTGGAAAAATATTTGCGGTGGTGTAGAAAAGTTACATATGGATACAATAGAAGATCTTAAATAAATGTTGAAGAAGACGAAGCAGTAAGAGTGAGTCTGCTCCATTAGATGTGATGTAATATGTGCATGTAATTCGATAGATTGTGTTAAAGCTAAAGTACAGGGGATATTTTACAATCGTACCCAGTTTACACTTATATTCCAAAAAAAATAAAAGCTTTGATTATGGAATCCTCTTATCAAAGATATATGTGTTGATTTTGGTACATAAAATAAAACAATATGATGAGTTTTGACATATAGATAAAACCTGAGATTTAACATTTCTTGTCGCTGACGGGCCTAAATTAAAGACCACGGCTTAGAGGTGTTTCTTTTTATTTAAGAATTTTAGTTTTTATTGATGAAATAAACCCATAGAGCAAATCATGCAATTTAGATACCTGGGCATAGATATGTCCAGCGCTCACGACCCGGTTAAGGACCTGAGAAACCAAATTAACAAATCAGCCATAATATCAGGATGTCTAAGGAAAACTGTATTGGCTAATTCTTATATGCGAAAGGAGAGTAAAATTAAAATATATAAGACATGCGTCAGGCCAATAGTGACATATGGTATAGAAGCGAGAGAGGATACCAACAAGACCAAATAAAAATACTGACATTAGAGCACAATGCCACGTACAGGATGTGGCGCGATGGGGAAGGCAGAGGAGAAGAGAATGGTATAACCTCGTGAAGAGAATGACCGACGATAGACTACCACGCATTGTACTAGAGGGAAAACCAGCAGAGACCCGTCCACCCGGAAGACCACCAAAGAGATAGAGAGACAGCTGGCAGTCCACATCTCAGGAAATATTACAGAGACAAGTCCGGAATCAACAGATCATCTAGATCTCTAACAAGTAGAAGAAGAAGAAGAAGTTTTTATTGAAAAAGTATACAAGCTAAAATTTTGCGCCAAAAAATTTTGCCGATATGCGCGTGGCTGACCAATCAAAAACGAAACAGATCCGTTTGCAGGAACCTCAACATTTTAGAAAAACGCTTGGACCCGTTGATTTTGATTAAAGGGCGACACTCTTTTTCGGTATTTTTGACTCCACTACGTTCAACCCCAAGCGACGTTAAGAATTACCCCAAAATTTTTAAATGGTATTGGGGGTCGAATAAAATGTCTTTTGAAAGCTCTGACAATTCTCTTTACAATAGTCATTAAATTTTACAATTTTTCCCAATACTTTGAAAAAAATTACATGTTAAAATTCCAATTATTTTAGTTGCTTACTTACTTACTATTTAATTAATTAAATGTTTAAACTGATGACCGCCCGCTTCCATACAATAATAAAGATTTTGTTCAAAACGTTCGCGCACATTCCAAAGTATTTCTGGAGTAATTCGACGGCACTCGTCAACGATTCTTTGATGTAAATCTTCCAACGACGCTGGTTGTGTTTTATAGTTTTTACTTTTCAGATATCCCCACAAAAAGAAATCAAGGGGCGATAAATCTGGCGATCATGAAGGCCATTCAATGCTGCCTCTTTTCGGTGCCAATTTAATAAATATGTTTAATACGTAGTACTTACGGTATTATTAAGCATCAGATTTATAGTCATTATAATCGGAATCATTGTCGTCGCTATCCTCATTCGGATTGTAAATGATAACAGGATTAACTGCTTCAATGCGGTTTTCACGAATTCACCATTTCTCTATTAAATTTTCACATTTTGTAACATTTTTCCCAAATTTCAGGAGTGGCAGTATTAAGTGCTTGTTGCTAGGTTTCCAAAACAGCCTTATCACTATAACCATTAGATCCAATGTGATTGTCATAATTAGTTTTGCATATTCTCCAAATATACTAAGTAAAATTTTATCCACTTTGTAATTTTTTTCTTTCGTTCCTTGTAGCTATCGATAATTATAATTATAATCTGTGGAAATGAAATATTTTCGTTATTTAACCATTCTTTTATTGTCTGTACCGTCCAGGAGTTTATTGGTTGCTTATTTAAAATTTCCGAATGGTACGGAGCATTTCCTAATACAGATGGTTCATGTAACGATGGTCTTAGTTTCTCTTTTAACCATTTCACAAACATCTCTGTATTCATATCGTCATGATAATCGGCCGATTTTGATTTTGACGAAAATAAAAGATACGCCCTTTCAACAAAACCATAGTTTTCACCTTCATGCTCAATAATGTGTCTTTTTCCTTTACCGTCGGTTTTTGTTTTGTCTATTTTATAAGTAAAATTAATAACCTGACATTGTACACCCATCTTTAAAAGGTAAATAACTGTTTTCATAATTAAATTGAGACCAAAATATTCCTATTGAGGTTAAAGACCAATGAACAATATTGTATCACAAAAAATGTATTCCTCGCAGGGAATTTTTGCTTATCATTTATCAATCTGTTTTGTTAGGAGCGTTAAATAATTCACGATAATATTTACGCAGCAAATAATAGAGATAAGACAACAACAATTTAAACGACACGCCATCAGCCGTATATTTGTTAACAAATAAATACAAATACTACGCGATCATTTTTGCATGTTTATATAACTTATGACATACTAGTTACAACTAAAAATGTGTTATTTACACCGTTTGCACTGTATTTGCTCACCATTATACAGTGTGTATCAGCCAAATAAAATAAATTCGATAATGAATAGACGGTACTTTCATGAGCGAATATTTTTCATTAAAAAATTTCTATACAGGGTGTGTCATGTAAGAGCGGCCAATACCAACTTTCCTATTTCAAATGCAACACCCAGTATTTTATTAAATTTTTGGATTCTTCAGAAAATTCCACACCTGCAATTTTGAACTAATTAAAATACGTTATTATGGCAGATCACCACGGCAAAGGAGGTATTTTAGTGGAACGCTACAACGTTTAAACCAGTTCAATAATTTTTAGTTAAAAAAAAAATTAAAATTTAAAAATAATAATTTCTTTATATTTAACCGTTTTTATCTATTGAAAGTTTAAAAGTGGTAACGCTACTGATTACAGACAATGATAACAATTTATTGCATTCAATAATATCCGCATTCTTTTTCGTATTTAAATCAGTACAATAATTTAACATTTAACAGTCACATCACTAAAATACTGGTTAAGTTATTTTTGTGTGGATGAAATTAAATTACATTTAACGAAGTGTTCTCTTGTTTAATTCTGGGTTGAACTTTAACCCTCTAGACGCTCTCCCACGTACCTACACAATGAAAATTGTTTTTTAAATTGACGTATGAGATCAGCTTTTATTTTTGTACGGGTGATATTAGGATTTTATGCTTTATTGGAAATCTTTTCATTTTTGCAGGTTGCATAAATAAGAAATATGCAGAATTATTATTGCCATCTTTAAATTTTACATTCTTAATTGATTTATAGGCCAGGGTCGATAATTTTTAAGATTTTTAAATTTTTGTATTTTATCTTTTCTTACATAACCTCAAAATGTATGCGAAAAATCTAAAAAAAACCGACTTTTTGGTTTTTATGTTTATCTGCCTTTTTGTAGCAATTCTGGTTGGTACTTAACTAATGATTTTATTCAATAAATGAATTGTTATAATGAAGGACGAAAGTAAATAACGGCGTAATATTTTATAAACATACTAAGAGTTTTAGCGAACCGATGATCGATGCATAATAAAAGTAAGTTTGTTGACCCTTGAATGATGCTAAAAATAAAATACAAAAAATTTTAAAGGTTATTTAAACAAAAAAAAAACTTTACATATACACTACTGGCTAAAAAAATCCGGACACTAGCTTTTTATATTTTTGTGTTTTTTTGAAAGTGCTGAGTAGTTTAAATAGGGCGGTAGTAAATAATATTTATAAAAAATGTTTATTATAACAATAAAAATGTAACAATAGGAATAATAATAAGCAACGGAAGTAACAGATTACTTTCGGTGAATGATACAAATAGACTCAGGCAGGAACAGGTTGATTCCATCAATTCTTGAAGCAATCGTCGAGTGGGGAACCAACAATCTTGTTCAGTTCAACGCCCAGAAAACACAAATCGCCTCGTTTTCCAAGAAAGTGAATTTCTCAAATCATTCCATCACAATGTCCGGACATACCCTTGAATCAAGTCCCTTCATCTCAATTTTGGGAGTCACGGTGTCCAATAATATGTCTTGGCATGACCATGTTGCGAACATGGCAAAATCAGCAAGCCAGAGGCTAGGTTTTCTGTGAAAGGCTCAAATCCGACCTCTACTGCAGTATTGCTCGCACATTTGGGGTTCAGCACCAAGGTATTCTCTTCGTCTTCTAGATGCCATTCAGAAAAGGGCCATTCGGTTGATAAATAGCTCAACTCTCACAGATACCCTCCATCCCCTAGAAGAAGAGTTGCAGACCAGTCATTACTCTACAGATATTTCCATGGCAGATGCTCCAGAGAAATAAAAACTCTTGTACCACCATTGGCCACATTCGGCCGAAGATCACGCTGATCAGTCTTACTCATTTACTCTCAAGATTGACACTACAAGGACCAATCTCCATCAAGAATCCTTCTTTTACAGGGCTGCTACGGAATGGAACAAGCTTCCAAAATCAGTTTTTCCAGAGAACTATGACCTGCAACTTTTTAAAAAGCGGGTCCACAATCATTTCCTTTCTATAATCCCTTTCCCTTTTAATAGTCGCAGTGTAGGCCCTCCGCGGCCCACACGATAGGTCTACCCTTTTTGCGACTATTTTCATAAAAAAAAAAACAGAAAATAAGGTAACATTTTTCGATATTATAAACAAATAAAAAAAATACTTTAATCACGCAGAGTTGCCTATTCGTTCTGTTTCGGGTAAAACCTCCTCTACACCTGCGAAGAGTTTCAATACACCTAGGCATGCCTTCAATAAGGTGCTGAATCTGCTGTTCTGCTGTTGTGGTATCTGTTCCCATTCTTTATTCAACGCTATTCGCAGCTCTTGGATCGTTTCTGGCAATGGTTGCCTCTAATCTGTTGTCCTAAAATATTCCATACATGTTCCAATAGATTTATGTCGGGGACTACAATCAGGCCACTCCAAAGAGGAATTCCGACAATATTTAGGTAATATATGACAATTCGTGCGGTAAGTGGACGTGCATTATTCTGCATAAATAAAAAATTGTCCCCAATAAAAGGGGCGTACGGGACAACTTGCTCCTTTAAACACTGTACCTGTCTGCTGTTAAGGTTCCATATTCGATGAAAATTAACTCGGTTGAAATAAATACCCGCCCTTACCATAACACCGCCGTCATTAAACGGCGTCTGGATTTAATGCAGCAAGGTGCAAATGTTCCCTGGGTCTCCTCTAAAGACTGGAGATCTGGAGATTGTAGAGTAAACCGGGATTCGTCAGAAAACATTACAGAACTCCATTGCTGAACAGTCCCTTTTCTAAGGTTCTCCGCAAATATTATCCTGTTTACTCGATGAGCTGCTGTTAATTTTGGGCACAGCACTAGCTTACGAGAATGTAAACCACTCTTATGCAAAACTCTTCTTATAGTTCGTGCAGAAATGTGAGTTTCTTGAGCTTGTAACCAACGACCAGCAAGAACATTTGATGTTAAAGAGCGGTTCCGTAGTACGGATATCCTTAAAAAACGTTCATCACGCTGATTTCTGGAAAGTTTTCTGCCCGATCCTGGTTTTCTAGTGTATTCTTCAGTTTAAGGATACTTCGTAAGAGTATCCTGAACGGCTTTTGGCGATATTTTAACGATTTGCAATATACCGTACATTGCGACCATTTCACTTAATCCCACAATTTTTGCGGTATCTTTAAGTCTCATTTTCACACAATTTGAAAACACAAATGCGAAGCGATATGAATGTATCTCAATAAACGTCAAACTTATCTCAAACGTTAACAAACTGCACAAACTGGAAACAATCTGTTGCTGCAAAACAAGGTAAAGCGTGACGTTTGTTATTTCCAAAGATAACTACATCATTTAAAAACAATGAAATTACAACTGGTTTACGAATTGGAAAAAAGTAGATATGATATGATATAGTATATGCATTAAAAAAAACATTTTTTCAGGTGTCCGGATTTTTTGGGCCAGTAGTGTATTTTAAGAATATTATATAGATAAAAAAGTATAAGATTGTATTGATAAAATAAGATTAAATACTACTGATAACCTACTTTTAGTCGTTAGAAAAGGTCATTTACTTCATCTATGACACATAACCCAATATACGTAATATGTGACAAAAAAATCACCCACCAAAAGTGTATATAAAAATAGTAGTATGCTGGTCTGCAATTTCTGCGAAGTTCTCGCAGTAAAGGTAACTTTTACTCTCTATTTTGCCCATCTTTTTTAGGTGATACCTTAGAGGGTAGTGTCCAGTGAGGAGTCCCGTCACCAGTTTCAAGTCTTTCTTGTCCAACTCGAGAAGCTGTTTAGCTTTCCTTGGCGAAAGGCTTACTAGCCTTTTCACTTGTCTTTGTCCTGGCACTTTATGCCAGTGAGATTTCATTTCATCTGTTTTCCAGCGTCGAACCTCTTCATTCAAGTGGGCTTTGGAAAGTCCACTGAAGGGTTCTTTGGCAAGGCAATCTGCTTCTTCGTTGCCTTTAACTCACTTGTGACCTGAAACCCACATCAGAGTAACCCGATTGTTCGCTGCCAGTTGTCTCAGGGACAATTTACAGTCCCAAGTCAGCTTAGACTTACAAGTGTATGACTTCAGAGCTGTTAGTGCTCTTCTGGGCACATATCTCTATGGCATGTAATTTTGCTTGAAAGATGGTTTGGGTGTTACCAAGGGGTTGTGAGAGCCTAGAATTCGGCCCCATAACGCCCACTCTAACCCTTTCATCCATCTTGGATCCATCAGTGTACGACACTACAGCATCCCTTCCTAGTTGAGGTCCGTTCTCTGTGCAAACTTGGTAGTTGTTTATAACCACTTCAAATTACATTTCGAAGTCGTACCTAACTGGCATAATATCTGTCGGCTTAGACATGGATTCTAGCGAAATATTTTCAAAAATCTTCAAATGTCCATTTCGATTACTTGCTCTAATATTTATTGTCTGAATGTTGCCCCTGTAATTCCCAAACAAGCAGCTGCACTTTCTGAAGCTTGACTTGTGCCGAAATTTGTTGCATTTTTAGCCACCATTGACCATTGGTTTAATGATCGTTTGGTATGACCAGTAGATCATTTTTGGTTTCAGACCTCATGTCTTTCCCTTTGGAGAGTCTTTACTCTGCGGCAAAATATTAATTGCTTGATAAAATATTATTCTAAATAAAGCTCTCTTATCAATTAAAAATAAATACAAAAACAAAAACCTACATAGTACTTACTTAAATTCACTTTAATTTGAAAATTAACATAATTATATTGTGTCCCTAATAATTTGGCCACCCACTGTATCTTATATTGGTTGCGTGTACTATACAGAGTGGACCAAAAATCTGGAGACGGACAATTATCTTGTAAATTGCTAGTCCGAATTATACAATATTTGGGATAAGCCTATTTTAAGATACGGAGATTCCAGATTTGACATTTGCAATGTCAGATTTGCCGTTTCTCTGAAATTATTAGTCACTTTGGTTTTTTAAATACATCACCCTGTATATTCAGTCATTATTGAAATCTCCGCTTCGATACGAGTTTAGCCATATTCAACACTTATAATTTTAAGTACTCTAAATTGGAGTATCTCTTTTATAGTTAGTAACATAGAAATACCTTTTAAAAACTGCACACAAAAAAAACTGTTGGAATTAGTGAAAGAACAAAATTTTAAGAAAGAATACGTCATAGACAAACTTTTTGAATCTTACGGTCATACAGTTTTGCGTTTGCCTCCATATTATTGTGTATTCAACCTTATTGAACTGATCTGGGCTGCTTTAAAAAACAAATAACGAAAGTGTAATCAAGCTCCGCAATTAAGAGATTCTGTTTAACATTTATAAGAAAAGAAGACTCAAGTACTGATGAGCGTTTCGATAGTGACTAATGTATAATAGTGTTTCGTTTAGGGTGGTCACCTTATCACGTAAATCAAAACAATACTTACTTAAAATTTTTGAAAAAATTTTAAAATGAGTTCAAAATACATGCCAATCTACGAACCCAATTAAATAAGTTTTGAATTTAAATAGGTATATTAAAAACCCCTTATATTCATAAAAATACATTTTAAAATATATACTTTATTGAGAACATGGTTAACCCAATAATTATTTAATGCAGTAAAACTACTATTAAAATATCTGTTGTGACGCCTATGCAACAACAAAGTTCGGCAAGCCGCCGGATGAAATATTGTTTTTATACTTGTCCAACTGACTTCGTAAGAACTATACTATCATACCGAACACCTGGTAAAAGAGTACGGCAACAGACATTCTTGCAGTGCCTGGCGATTTTGCTTGGGTACCGAAACGTGTTAGGTTTTCTTGAGCTAACTCCCTTCTGAACTTCAAGTTTAATGTTTTATTGTGGTTCTGCCTGTATAAAAACCATGCGATGTTTATTGCTGCATCAATGATTCAAGTAACAATTAACCAGTACCACTTTTGGTTGCAGATACCAATTCTATAATTAGAAATGCATTTATCCATTTGATCAGTTCCACCTATGTTACTGTTGCATTAAGCAATGCAATTAGGACGACTAACCATTATATGCCGATGATACCATCGTCTTTGCTGACAATCTCGAAGGCCTACAAGTCCTGGTGGACAAAATTACCCTTTAACAGTAGTCAGTACGGCCTTGAAGTCAATGTAAATAAGACCAAACTTATGATAATCAGCAAAGAGAACATCAGAGGAAGCCAACTATTCGTAAACCAAGTGACTATCGAGTGAGTTGATCATTACAACTATCTAGGAACCATTATAAATGAGGACTGGAGCCACGTACAGGAAATAAGAGCACGCATAGGAAAAGCCAGAGCAACTTTTAACTGCATAAGCGCCTTCTTTAAAAGTCATAACATCACCCTGGACACTAAAGTGAGACTCCTGCGATGCTATGTCTTCTCCGTTCTTCTTTATGATGCTGAATCCTGGTCGCTTATTGAAACCACAGTAAAAAAACTCAACGCTTTCGAGATGTGGCTGTACAGGAGAATGCTAAAAATCCCTTGGACGGCAAAAGTGACAAACGTCGAAGTTGTTAGGACAATGAAAAAAGACCTGTAACTGATGAACATAATTAAAGCACGTAAATTAGAATACCCAGGTCATATGATGCGAAACAAAGAAAGATACGATCTGCTGCAGACAATATTACAATGAAAAATCTTTGGACGAAGAGGACCAGGAAGACGCAGGAAATCGTGGCTCAAGAACCTCAGAACCTGATTCAATAAAACACAACTACACAACTGTTCCGGATTGCTGAAGACAAAGTCCGGATCGCTATGATAATCGCCAACATTCGTAACGGATCGGCACCCTAAGAAGAAGAAGAACCATTATATTTCTTTTGTCAGTGTCCGAATATCACTTTACTGTGCCTGCTATAAAAACTCCTCCGTTTATTGAGCATGCCACCTTCGTCTTCATATTTGATTTGCCATATCATTATCTCCGTTTGCTATATCTAAATCGTCGTTTAGTGATAATCCACGTCTAAAAAAATAATTAAACATAATAACAATGGGACCCAGTTATACCGTACGGTATCATCGTATTTTACTGCCAAATTTAGTGAATGTTGAAATATGAGCTCCACATGCCATTTTTCATTTAATTTAGATACTTTATTGATACTTGTACTTGAGAAATAGTATATGGTATATTGATAGTATATATAATATATATATAGTATATATATAATAGTATATAGTATATTGATGTCCATGCTTTTTTTATTTACGTAAGACGCAAATCCAAAAAACAGGTGATTTTAAACTCAATGACCGACAACTACTCTTCAAAATGGTTGAAGCGTAGCTTTTATGCACCGGGAACCGAAGCCGGCGGATGAGATTGTTGTCCAACCACTTACAGTAATATGTCGGACGTCTTAGAAACCCCTAAGTTAGCGATACTTAGTGGATTTACCTAACTATAATTTGTTTTATTAAAATATAAATAATAGAAATTTATAATAATATTTTTGTCTGCGAATAAGCATGAAAATGTATAAATTTGATTTTTAAAAAACCAGCTTATTTTGCCGCATGTAACCTATACATTTAGGCATACGTGGGCTGACTATATATCAAAAAACAACTATTTTCCTGGCAATGTGCCTCGACGAACATTGAATTATATCTGATAGATAATCGTGCATAATCCCATTTCGGGTTATATGCAGATGCTTGTTAAGTAAAAGAAAGAATTATTAAATTTATCCACTCGAAGTGACCACCTATGAACCGGTTTTAAGGTGTTGCCCCTCATTAGCATAGGGTAGGTCTTGGGCTTTGAAGAGATAAATCAACAATCCTTATCCTTACTAGGTACATATGAAAAACCGAAAGCAAAACGCTAGTCACGACACCTGCACCTTTATAATTCAATGTTCGTCGAGGCACATTGCCAGGGAAGTAGTTGTTTTCTGATATATAGTCGGCCCACGTATGCCTATATGTATAGGTAACATGCAGCAAAATTAGCTGGTTTTTAAAAATCAGATTTATACATTTTTATAATTTTTTTCTTAATGTATACATCTTCTGCGTTTATTTGCAGCTGGAATCCGGATAACTCTTCTTCTTACACTCATCATATACATTTCAATGTTCGTAATTGGTATCTTAGGAGTCCATCACTGTCCGATAGAAGAATACATACCACTGTTTCTTATAGCAACAGGTAAGTAATTAATTTCTATTTATAAAAATTGGTGTTGGTAAATATGTAGAGATAAATTAGGAATAAAAGGCACACTTCAATTTCCCCTACTTCATGAGAACACTAACGCCACTTTCAGTGACGATTAAAACCGAACTAGGTACCAGTGGCGTAACCTAAATATTTTTTTACCGAATATTTTTATATCAGAAAATGCATTAGATTTAAAAATAAATAAAAAAGTTATGAACGGATACTTATAGGATCATCAAGAGTAGCTAGTGTCCAAATTAAAAAAAAATGATTGCCAGCAAATATATTGTAGGTATAATAATTTCACAAATTCTAGTTTTTTTCTCATTTATCCATTTATCATCGGTATAAATGATATCTCTTCCTTTCTTACGATCCTATTTTATTTAATTCACAAATTCTATACGCATTAATCTTAAATTATAACTTTCCATTAACATATTTCGATTATCGGGTCATTTTTGCCTCTGAATACCCAATTCAAGGAACCCTTTTCTTAAAAATGACTCCTCACCTTCAAAACCTACTTATACATCGCCTATTTCTTGTAAAACTGCTTTTAAAGTAAGCTGTTGCTTTTATATTTGGATAGGTTAGGTTACGATATCCTAAATAATTTGTCCTTATCCTTCTGAAATAAAACCTCCAAAGCAACGCTTTTAGCTAGATGTTTTTGGAGATGAAATACAAATACAAAGTTGCTTACCTTTTTCTACTTCTTGTGCCCCATCGTGAAAACTACGAACCATCTTGGTTGGTATTCCTGTTGCAGAAAATACTTAACGACGATCACTTTTAATTTAAATTTGCAAGCTATGTTTCGTTTCCGTGCAGTAGTTCTTCTTATTTTTTGGTCTGCCCATTTAAAATAAAAAAAATACCAATAACATCAAAAAATAACCTAAAGTAACCATTACTTAACTAAACTATTATAACCTAGACATCAAGTTACAATGATGAATAATGACCAACCAAAAATTAACGTCCAAAACGAAAAGAACTATAAAAATGCAATAGCACAATTAAAAAAAGGGGAATACGAATGGCACTTATATGAAGATAAGAGAAATATACCACTAAAAGTAATAGTCAAAAGATTGCACCCAACGTGCAAACCAGATGGTATAGTTAAAGAACTACATGACAGAGGATTTGCTGTGGTAAATACAGTAACTATACTAAAAAAAGAGACAGTTATAGTAAAAACCCTATGAAATTATATCATAGTACCGTAGTGCAAAACATGTCAACAGTTTGGGAAAAGATTAGTGGTAAGACAACAAGATGTTCCACTCCCCCTTTTTATGAATGAAATAGTAAAAATAGTGGAAATCACCTTGAGAATGATGTGGAAGGAGCAGGCCCCCACGCATGAATGGCGAGGGGGCCTTTTTCTATTGGTCAATACAGTCATGTGATCGAGTTGAGATGGAGTAAATGACATGTGAAGTTCTGTTCACAATACAGCGATTTTCGGCGTTCGACGCTTCGAATTTTGATTCGATGTCAGATGGTTTCCTGACAGATGAACAACTTTTTAACCAATAGCAAGCCAAGTCTCACCAAACCACAATAACTTATGAATTCAGGTTTATCAGTATTTTGATACAAATGGACACAACAAAATATCAAAATAGTGAGGTTATACATTTTAATATTTGTATATTTATAATTTCTTTTACAATTGGATAATTGGCATACTAATCAAAGTAAATTCAATTTATGCAAATAACGTGAACAAGTAGACATTGTTCCAATGGTAAATAAACCTATAAATATCAACATCTGTTTTCTTTTAGAATAAATACAAGTCAAATTTAATAACTTTATTTCACTGAACAGGTCCCAACAGGTAGGTTTCATTATAAAAGTCGAATTCTTCAAAAATTTATTGATGCCTAATACAAAAGTGTAGTTGATGTTGAGATGCTGAGAGGCACTTTTCTGTTTGCACTTGACAATCCATACTGCTTATGTAATGTGTTTGTTTCCCAACATTCACTTTGATCTCACATGTCTGTGTTCCAATATTCAATTTCATCTCTTCTGTTTGGGTTCCAATGCTCCTAGTTGTCTTGTTATGGATTACTCTACTATCTATCTCCAAATAATGGCCAACTTCTATATTTTCATCCCTGAAATATGCATGCTCCTCAATAACTGCTGATGATGGCAATACCTTCCAAAGCATGAAAAGGTAATCGGATGAATTGAAATCATGAGATAATATTCACTACTTTCAAGTTCAGCATAGGAACAGCATCTTCCTTCAAATATCGGTCAGTTATCATATGTTCCTCAAAATGTAAACTACAAACTCTATAATTATTATACAGTTTCATAGAATCCATCTGCATTATATTATCATTACCACAAGCTAACTTCCATTTCATCATCCTATCTGCATCTATGGGTTTTGGTAATCTGAAAAATCTCAAAGACCTACAGTTATCATTATACCTACGACATGAGCAGATTTTAACTGCACAATTAGCTCCTCCAGACCTGCCCATTATAAAAAATATATAGGTGCTCAATATTATTATTCAAAGAAGCAAAAATAATGAAAATCAAATGAACATCACTACTAACTAACGAGAGATATATAATATTTATTGAACAAAACATATTTATGAGAGATATGCAAACCAAAACAGCATCAACACAAGCAAAAATCAAAGCAAAACAGGCATCAACACAAGCAGAAATAAAACTATGTACTCCACTACAAATATGAAATGTAAAAAAGGGAAATCACTGGGACATGCAAAGAACCAAAATAACGTCAATAAAAGCAAAAATCTACTAATATAACTTGAATCAACAATCTACTCAACTAATAGAAAATATATCATGCAAAATAAGGTTATGTAAAAATGGTAGTGTTAAATATCACTAAGATGATAAATTCACTAAAATTTATAAAAATAACACAAAAAAATATTCTATAATCGCTTATGGAAGTATTCAAATCGCTTTTTCTTCAGAAAAATCGCAGGTGAAATGTTTAGCCAAAGCTCTCAAAGGCAAGAGCAACGAATACCGGGCGCAAAACCGCATAATCATAAACAAGATAAGAGAAGCAAAGGAGAAATGGTTTTACGAGCAATGCCAAGAGATAGAAGCAATGGAAACAAAACACGATACCTTCAACATGCACAAGAAGATAAAAGAGGCAGCAGGTATCTGCAGAAATAGAAACGCGACGACTTTACAGAACGCACAGGGCAGGCTGATACTGGATACTTCAGAAAAACTGACGGAATGGTGCGACTACATCGAGCACCTATTTCACGATACCCGGCCAGAACTTCAGAAAGAATTCTTTAATCAAGGCCAAGGCTTGGACATAACGAAGGCAGAAGTTCAGTATGCGCTGTCAATTTCAAAAAATGGGAAAGCTAGTGGTCCTGATGACGTCTATATAGAAGTTCTAAAAATACTGCAAAACGAAGAATCACTGAACACGCTGGTAAAGCTATTCAATCTTATTTACCGAAACGGCAGTATACCTTCTGATTGGTTAAAATCTACTTTTGTCCCGCTCCCCAAAAACGCGAAGGCCAAGAACTGCGGTGATTATCGTCTTATTAGCCTGATGAGACATGTGCTTAAACTCTTCTTGAAAATAATACACAAAAGAATATATGCGAAGTGCGAGACAATGATGGGGGACTCTCAGTTTGGTTTTTGCAATGGCTTTGGAACAAGGAAGGCACTATTTAGCATACAGGTTCTTATCCAAAGGTGCCGGGACATGTCGGTGACCGTTTACGCATGTTTCATCGTTTACGAAAAAGCCTTTGATAAAGTAAAGCACGAAAAACTGATCAACATTCTTAAAGAAATAGGACTGGAACAACGAGACCTTAGAATAATAGCCAACATTTACTGGAACCAAAGTGCTCAAATAAGAATCGATAACACCGCGTCCGACGAGATCAAAATCCTGAGAGGCGTTCGTCAAGGATGCATTTTATCACCACTGTTATTTAATTTGTATTCCGACAGGATATTTCAAGAGGCGTTGGATGAATGTGACGAGGGGATATCTGTCAATGGGATTAATATCAACAATCTGAGGTATGCGGATGACACGGTTCTTGTTGCCGACTCACTGGAAGGACTGCAGGAGCTGGTAAGCCGCGTGACGGCTGCAAGCTCATAGGCCGGACTTAGCCTGAACGTGAGAAAGACAAAGTGGCTAGCAGTTAGCAAATCAAACAACGTGGACGGACACCTGACAATTAACGGTCAACGAATTGAGCGAGTAGAAACTTTTAAATATCTTGGGTGTCAACTAAATGAGAAGTGGGACAGCATGCAAGAGATTCGTGCCAGAATAGAACAAGCTCGTGCTTCGTTCCTGAAAATGCGTAAAGTACTTTGCAGCAGAAATTTAAGCTTGCCTCTGCGCGTCCGAGTGCTTCGCTGTTACGTGTTTAGCATACTGTTTTATGGAATGGAAGCTTGGACTTTGTTAGATGCGATGTGCAAAAAATTGGAGGCCTTTGAAATGTGGACGTACAGAAGGCTATTAAGAATCTCCTGGGTAGAAAGAGTGCGTAACACCGAGGTACTTGAACGCCTCGACAAGCAGCTGGAAGTTCTGTTTACACTAAAAAAGCGCAAACTGGAGTATTTTGGTCACATCTTAAGAAATGACAAGTATCGACTTTTAAAGCTTATTATAGAAGGGAAGATCGAAGGACGAAGAGGCCCGGGTAGAAGAAAGATATCCTGGCTAAAAAACTTAAGACAATGGTATGGAGTGAGCACTACCACATTGTTCCGCCGAGCTGTAGACAAGGTTCAGATAGCGCTGATGATTGCCAACGTCCGAGGAGGACAGGGCACCTAAAGAAGAAGAAAGCTCTCATATGAAATCATTCGGTAAACAGAACGTAGTAAAATTTCAAGGACATTTCCCGCGCCGTTAAGTGATTTCTCTGTTAGTTTACTAACCTATTCTCTGTAGTTTGGGCATACTGTTAGATACTACAGAAGAGAACCCAAGTGTGTTAAATGTACCGGAAAACATGAAAAAAATACACAAAAATACAGTTATGGTGCTGCCAAATGTGTAAACTGTGGTAAATCCCACCTAGCAAGTTAAAGAGGCTGTGAAGTATCCAAAAAAATGCAAGAAATCAAAAATAAATCAATAAAATCAGGAAAAGAAAAAAAACATCATGAAAAGAACAACCAATTAAAATCCCAAAAACCCTTGAGATGTTTACTTTTTCAGTTATCTAGGAAACCAATAAATAAATTAATAGACTACATACATAGGTAATAGTAAACACATGTACATTTAGATTTTCGATTACGTGACGAACAAAAGCAATAAAAATAACAAAAAATATGTGTGTGCCGTTCACACGCAGTAGAAGTAAAATTACGAGAGAATGAGATGAATATACACACTCACTATACAAGAGTGAGAAGGCTACGAAGCAGCGCACAAAGAGGAGACCGAGTAGTTTGAAACGTATGAAATGTATTCTCATTCTCCTTTCGCATGCTTAATCCTATAGATTTATGTGTTTGTCTTTTTTTTTGTGTTTTATCGAGTTTTTCAGATCACAATGATTCTAAAGGAGTTTCGCTTCAAAAATGTAGTTAATGCAAATAATTTAACAAGTAAACACCTTAAACTATTGAGTGTATTACAAATATTTAATTGGTCATATTTAAAACTAAACAAAACGCAACAAAGAATAAAAAATTATGTACTTCATTCAGATAAAAAAAACGAAGGACAACTACGTTGCATTATAAAGCATCCACGTAATATAATATGTTCTATCATGAAGCACCCTCCCTGTATCAATTACGAACGTTTTTGTTACCATTGAAAAATTCCTTCCCTAACCCCTGATTTAAAATTCGACTTCTTTTTTGTTTTTCTAACATTTACGCAAAATCAAAAGTTATTTGGTTTGGTTGGTATTGAAATGAAAGCAATGTAATAAAAATTATCTAATATATAAAACTTATGTATATTTATTTTCACTTACATTTACATTTTTATTGACTGATATCCTTAAAGTTGTTTTTACTAATTGCTTTTTAACTATAAAAATGGTAAATTCTTGAAAATTAAATAATTTATTTTGTTGAAATATTTAAGATAACATGTTTTTTTTTCGAAAGTTAAAAAAAGTTAATGTATATTTAAAATGAATGTGTCATTGTTTATTTTAATATATAACGACCTATTGTTTTAATTTTATTTTTAAAATTATTTTTATTACTAGAATATTTGTTAACTACGAATGCCTGCAATTTACTACAATTTATTTCGAGTGTTTTGAATTATTTAGCATTGCATGTGAACACAAATTTTGTTTGTAATGAATGGGAACGTAGAGATCTCATAAGTAAATCGAGGCTAACAGTTCAATAAAAATGGATAATTTAAAAATATATTCAATAACTTTAAATGATTAAACTGCTTTCTATCAATTATTTTTCTGGATATCTAAAGCGGTAGCGCAGTTTTTATTCGAAACAATAATAAAATGCTATAAAAGACTGTCCACTGTAAATGCCCCACTCACAAGAGGCATTTGTCAGTTATCCATTAAAAATCTCACTTGCAAATATTGGAACTTAAAAAAAACTCCTCTGTTGGCTGACGCTTTCACAAATGGAAACAGAGAATTATCTAACAATCTAAAATGTTTTCCGATATTTATTCTTGACCTCAACGCAGTAATGTTCAAAACAACTGTGATATTTCCTGAATATAATGAAATAAATTCTTACAACCAAGCACTCCTCCAATCCATAATGAGTCGATATAACAACCATCTCCACATTTATACAGATGGATCATTCGACATTTTGGTAACCTTTTTAGAGAATATTGATCTAGACCTTTAACAGTTACAACATAACAAAAGTCTGTGGCAAATGGATTCTTCCAATGCCAACCCACCCTTCACACACACTACACACAAACTGTAAATGTGCTAAACCTAGTAAAATTATCCTTTATTGGCAAATCAAAGAGCTGTAGTACGTTTCTCTTTTTAAATAATTGTTTTGCAGGGCACCCACTTTTTGATTGTTCTAATAATAGCAATGGGCAAATATTATTGAACAACAAATGTTCAGCTGTTGGTAAAATTAAAGGTACTAGATTTTCACAAACTGGAAACATAGTCATACCTTGTTCGCTCAGTAAGTGCCAATATGAGCAACAAAGAAAAATGTTTTAAGCCCCGTCCACATACTGAGAACAATACTTGGATCAAAAATAACAGGAGATGGAGAAAGCAAATTAAAAAGAAACATAGAAATAGCAAAAAGAATAAGTGAAAAAAATATAATGCGATAAATAAAAGCAAGGAGACTGGAATGGATAGGACACATTAGAAGAAGAGCACCAACAGAAACCTTAAAGAGAATAACAACATGAAGTAGATGGTGGGATCAAGTAGAGAAAGATATAAAAGCAATAAAAATCAGCGACTAGAAAACAAAATGCGGAGACAGAAGAAAATGGAAAATCATAGCAAAAGAGCCCAGAACAGATAAACGTACTGATATAAGAGGAGTAATCCACCTCGTCAATAGGATCAATACAGCTCTTTTTGAGCTAGCCATAATCCGTGGGCAGTATTAATAAAAATTATTTCATATCAATAGCAAAAGTTATACTGCATACTGCGAAAAAATGACCGAAATATAGTATGACGTTACCTGCCTAAAGCAAGGTATAGCAAGGTACCTATAGGTCTTTAAATAGTTGAAAATTTTTGTGCGCACGCTTCAACTTTCGCTTTGTACGTGTAAAAGCAGTATATACAATGTTTTTAATATAAATAATTAAAAAGAGAAATAGTAAGTTACGAATTTATGATCAGCCGCGTACTTTTAATTTTATATACCTACTTATAATTGAATAATAACTTAACATTGCTTTCATTTCAAAACCAGCCAAACCAAATCACTTTTGATTTTGCGTAAATATAAGAAAAACAAAAAACACGTCGAATTTTAAATCAAGGTGGAGGTTTAAAAATGTCATTCTGCTGTTTCCAAGTGGCAACCCTTTAGCATCCTCCACCCCTTCTTTTAAATGTTAAATAGCAACCCCTACTTTGTGATACATCAAATAAAAACCCAAGAAAGATGCAAATTAGCCATAAAAAACAACAATTAATTCTATCGATTTATTTTGCTAATACTAATATTATTAATATTAATACTCATCACCCACAATGCATAATTTTTTATGTTTTTATTTACAGGTGCTATAGGCCTTATCACGAAGATCACGACTTATATGAGGGAGCACATAATGAAACACGTTAAAGTTGGATACATGGAATCGAGTTTATATACCGTAGAAATGGTTTTCCTGATTTTAGGTAAATTTTAAAAAAATACAAAACAATATAGGTACACACGTGCATACAACATATCGCATGGCATGTGCTTGGAAAACAGCAAAAATTTATTAATTATATTGTGAATTTATTAGATCATAATAGAATATTATGACACTAATGCATAATTAGGCTTTAAAGCATAGGCAACAAGTTTACGTTGCGAATGCTTTAAATGCGTCACATAATACCGTCAGGGACGGCTCGAGACTAATTTAATTAGAGCTAAAGAAAAATTAATAGATTGTTGGAAGCAAAATTTCAACAGCTAGATTAAATGAATTTTGAAAATTAGTGGCGTTTACTTAAAAAAAATATATATAAAATTTTTTATACAGTATAGTAATAAGTTGTGAGTTTATTTTTATTTACTGCAATTTGGAATGAAATAATAGGCATTAATATAATTTTACGGTTTTTTAAATGTAATGAAGAAAATGGTCGCAAAATATATAAAAGTAAGTTATGTACAAGCGTACTCCTTGTATCAACCTGTACTACTAAAACACATGTCGACTTGATTTTTGCAACATTGATGAGAATGCTCTTTTTACTTCTTATTAAGGTAGTTATTAAAACAACTTTTTATGAAATGGCCTAGCTCGTTCACTTTTTAAGTACCTGCTTCTTATTCATATCATGCCGTTTGCAATTGGTGTAGAGAGAACTTACTGACCATCCGACTGATTACTACTTTTGTACCACTAAAACAAAAAGAATCAGTTACAACGATAAATTGTACTAACTCTATAGCGAGCCAAAGTTGTCAATCCATTTAAAATTTAAGCACCTACGCTAGGCAGGCCTCGTACAAAGAATGAACACATCAAGAATCCCGCATCAAATTATAGATCAAAAGTTAGGAGAACTAAGGCCAATAAATGGAGACAGATAGCTGAAGATAGGCTGGTTTGGAAGGGTAGAACTGCAGAGGACAAAACTCGATTTGGGTTGTAGTGCAATCAAAAAAAGGAATTCCAAAAAGCAAAGGGACAAAATTCAATATTAACATTTACCTTCTGCACTTAGACCAGTTTCTCATAGCCAGGAACTATCGGTACTCATTGTGCCCTTAACCTGGACAACAAGATTGTTTTATCTGATCTGATTTACAGCTTCCTGAAATCATCAGCTGTGATCCAACATTTTTACTAACTACAAGTAGACATCACTTAATAGCAGACCAAATTAAATGATTTGGTACGTGACCTGGGATCGGGATTTCTTTGTTCAACAGTAAAACCTGTTAGGCAAAAATGCAGGTGCTTTACTTTACCGAAAACGAATAAAATTGTAACATTTTCAAGTTTTTAAAAAATAGATTTTATAAAAAGGATCGCTGTGTGTCTGTTGTGATATTAATAATTTAATAAATGAGCTTGATACGGAACATGCAGCCTTACTTTAAAATGGAAACAAAAACCATATTTTTCTTTGGCCAATTTAGTGACAACTCATCTTCGCAGCATTAATTTTACTTTTATGTTTTTTTGCCAAACCCAACATTCATTACTGTACTTTATGCACAGTCAGCCGTGCCTTTTTTGACACGTTCTGGCTGCTCATAAAGTTATGCAGGGCACCATTTATTTGTTTTCCGGTCAACACCATTCGCTCAATATCACTTTCCGTCTCTCGTAAATTTAAACCCAAGTACACAAACTCTTTTACTTGTTCCACTCTTTCTCATTTAAACAGCAGTTTGTCATGCTTTTTTCTGTTTCAAAGACAATTACATTCGTCTTGCTTACATTCACTTTCATACCTTTTATTTTTAGGGCATCATGCATAATAATAACCAGCGCCTACAACACCCCGTCAGATGATGCTATTATAATCTGATCATCGGCGTAAAAGAGGCATTTGACGATCAAATCATTCATTCTTAATTTGTACCCACTCTCTTTTAAATCTTTTAAACAACCATCTATAAATAAGTTAAACAGCCATTACAAAGCCACACATCTCTGTCTAACACCAGTCCATGTAAGCTCCGTTTATCGTAACACTAGCACTGGAATCCTCGTAAAGTGATTTTAGCGCTCGTATCAAGCTACAGCTTACCCTATACGCAGACAATGTCGACCACAATTCATTTCTCAACACTTTTCAAATCTACAAAAGTGCAGTAAACCCTTTGACTTGTAGCTAAGAATTTTTCGACTATGCTTTGTAATGATAAGACCTGATCTAAGCATCCCCTTCATATCTCGCTTGAACATCCCATATCTTCACAGCAATTTAATTCGTCACTCCTTTAATCAATACCTTTGCATACAGTTTGCTGACAATGCTAAGTAAGCTAATGCCTCGCTAGTTTCTGCTGCAAACCATTTTCTTTGTAAAGCGATACGATAACGGCCTTGCACCAGTCTTCTGGTAAGCTGCCTCTCTTCCAGCAGTTTAGCGGTTTAGCAGATAAGCTACCACACCCGATCCAGCCTTTAGCTTTTTAACCGTAATCCTGTCATACCCTGCTTCTTCTTCACGTGCCATGTCCTCCTAGGACGTCGGCGATCATCATTATGATTTTTATTTTATTAGCAGCGGCACGAAACAGGCTTGTAGAATTAACACCATACAAGATACGGTACTTTTCCCCTCTCATAACATGTCCAAAATATTCCAACTTACGTTTTGATGGTAAACATGACTTCTAGTTTCTTCTGGAGACGGGCAGGCACCTCCATGTTTCGGACTTTGTCTATTCATGATATTCGTAGCAGGCGACGGTAGAACTACATCTCAAACGCTTCTATTCGGTTACACATTGCATTTGTTAAAGTCCACCCTTCCATTTCATAGTACAGAATTGGAAATACGTAGCACCGTAGTTAACGAATTCGTAGGGGTTTTCGTAAGTCTAGAGATGCAAGAACCTTCTTTATGTTACTAAATGTTTGTTGCGTGCTATCCCACTTACTGTTCAATAAGCATCCCAGATATCTGAAACTGGAGACTTGCTGAATCTGTTGGTTGCTTGAACTCAGGTTTGCTGAAAGCTCACCATTTTTGCTAATAACCTAAGATTGGTTTTGCTGATATTTAATGTGAGACCTTTTTCTTCGCTTTTAGCCTATCTAGTAACGCCTGCAAGTATCAGCACTTCCTGCCAGTAGAGCTGTGTCGTCCGCATAACGCAATTTATTTATTACTTCTCTGTTGACAACAATTCCTTCCCGTGCTTCGTCCAATGCATCGGCGAAAATTTGCTCAATATATGTTAAAGAATAGTGGAGAAAGGGCACACCCTTGCCTCTAACTTCGTTGAATGGGAACGTACTCGGTAGTCATGTCCTCAACTTTGACAGCAGCGATTTGATTGTAATACAGATTTTTTATAATGTGGACGCCTCTGCCATCTAAGTTCATATTCTGAAGGATGTTGATAAGTTTCCCGTGGTCGACACAGTCAAATGCTTTTTGGTAATCGAGAAAACATGCGTATACATCGTGCCACGTCTTTTTCGTTCTCTATAGAGTACTCTGCCAGTGGTCTCTCTACTGGCAAATTATGCCCGAGCTCAGCCGTAGAGGGTAGAAAAAAAAGAAAATAAAAGTGAGCCGCGCCACCGACTTAGACGGTTCAAGCCGGAAACCCCTAGGTCTTATAGGCACTAGCAGAGCCACACGATAAACAACTGAGATTATGGTGAACTAAATAAATAAAATTATAGCTAAAATATATTAGATACTTTACTCCTACAATAAATCAAAGTACACAGTTCAATAATAAAATTATAACAAATATAGTCAAAATTAACAGCCAACAATAAATCAAAGTACACAGTTCAATAATAAACTTATAACAAATATAGTCAAAATCAACAGCTAACAATAAATCAAAAATCCAAAGTTTACGATTCCATAAAATCACCAAAACAAAAGTAAGAGTAACAAACTTTACCAAGTTACCAAAAAAAACGTATACAAGTCAACTTTTTAATAATACTTAATCAAACGTTCACATAAGGCTGCTAGTTTACTCATGTTTTTACCATTTACATAAAGATTTACACTGTTAAAACAATCGAGCTTATTTAAAAATATTTCTTTTTACAATGGCTGTCCTTCAAAATATCAATATTGTAGGATATTTACAAATAAGTATGAAGAAAACATTTTTACTTGGACACAAAGAACTATTGAGAAGATTACTTTAATTAAAGTTCAGCCTTGGCATATTATCCAATGCAATAAATAGTTTTCAACAATGTACCATATTAATAAATTAAAACAAAACTTAATCGTGGTGTCAAAAACAAATCACGTCGTTTAAATATTCTAAAATAAATCACTTGTAACCTTTGGGTATACGAATTCACTACTCCTGTGGCCGGTTTGATTATGGAACGGCACCTGCTAATTAACGATGGCTTCCCTCAATCAAATCCCGCATGCGGTTATTTTAACTCGACACCAAAATCCAAAATATCAACAACAAAGGTAAGATAGAATGGTCAAGTTAAAAATTAAATGGTTTTTCTTCAAAATCCAATTAAGATGGCCCAAATACAGCCAGATATGAAAGAAAAATCGTAGAGGTTCTGCACACGTGTTAATATCACCCCGTCCCAAAAATTCTCACCACACCACTCCCAAGACTGCCACCAAACGACTGACCGCTTCCCAGGCCGGATATCAAGAAAAATGACACCGAATAAACGTCAACCCACAATATTCGCAAATCTATGTTCCACACTCAGAATCGCACTCGTCCGTGTTGATAGCCAGCCCCATCCACACAGAAATGCAAACCAAACAATAATATAACCGACAACACACAACAATCGAGGCCAAAAACCAAAGCAAAATCTAATAACGAAAACGCCACAGCCATTAACAATCGAATCCTATCACAACAAGGTATGCAACACTATTTACAACGAATGATATATTTAAGTTACAACAAAATACGGTACGCAACCCTACTTACGAGTACCTAAGGAATACAAAATCATCAGAGACACAATTATAATGGAACTGTAGAAGGGAAAAAATAGGCACGTGACAATCGGTGGACATGTCGCTGCATCTCTGTATTAAGCCCTGTATGCCGAATAGGGCTTCTCTCGTTTCAATCCCGTTACGAAATCCAAATTGAGTATCAGAGAGAGTATCATACCCTGCAGCCTTGCCCAATTTCATACTGTTCAACGCTTTTACAATATCTTCCATACCAATTTCACTTTCATTGCAACTTTCACTCATATCCCCAAATTGGTCCTGCGCTTGTGTATCTTTTTTTTTAAAATACTTCATCTCTTTTATCTCTTTAGAACGCATTAGTCTCCTCTCACCATACTACCATCTTGGTTTTTGTTTTTTTTTTAAGCTAGGTCGGATTTGTTCTCTGGCTGTTCTTATAGACTTCCGGAAGAATTTAATGTAGGTCTTCTTCTTCTTGGTGCCTTGTCCGCTCAGCGAACGTTGGCAATCATCATTACTATAGTTACTCTGTTCACTGCTGCCCGAAAAAGTTCAGTCGATGTTTTGCCAAACCATTGTCTCAGATTCTTGAGCCAAGATGTGCGCCTTCTGCCAGGTCCTCTTTTTCCTTCTATCTTGCCTTGGATTATTAGTTGTAATATGTTATATTTTTCGTTCCGCATTATGTGTCCAAGGTAAGAGAGCTTCCGTATTTTAACGGTTCTAAGTATTTCAGGGGTCCGTATCTTAATTCTTCTCAGAACCTCTGCATTGCATACATGATCTACCCAGCTAATTTTCAAAATCCGACGGTACGCCCACATCTCAAATGCCTCGATTCGTTTGCTTGTGGCCTCTGTCACTGTCCACGCCTCTACACCATACAGCAAAACCGAGAACACATAACAGTTGAGAAGCCTTTTCCTGAGTTTCAAGCTCAAGTTGTTATTACAGAACACACTTCTCATTCTTAGGAAGGTGGCTCTCGCTTTTTCTATACGTTGGCGGATTTCTCTTGAGTGGTCCCATTCTTTGTTTATCAGGCAGCCCAGATAGGAAATATGGAAATATGGTTAATGTAGGTACCTAAAAGAAATATTTCCTGTATAAATTATGCAAATTGTGTAAGGTAAAAGACAACCAGCACTCACATGACGATCGTTGATAGGTCAAGACGCTTTGAAAAACTTTTCAGACTTATCGACAAAAGCATTGTCGCGGTTTGCAACAATGTTCAATTATTTCGCCCAAGGCAACGGCTCGGTTTTTGTTGGGTGTCATCAAATGAGCGGATGATTTAATATCGTCACCGGCGATATTAGAATATTTGGAAAACTCCCGAATAGACGTCCCCATTCCAGAATAATTTATTTGCATCTATTTATGGATCGTCGCGGCGGGAGAATTTTTAGTTTTAAGTTGTGAAGTAAATATAGAAAGTGATATATTGTTGTAGAAATTATAAAGGTTTGTAATTTATCGAGTAAGTTGTTGTATAGAAATATTAGAATAAATTGTTTTAGTTATTTTACTGAGTGTTTAAAATCGTCGAACCCCAAATTTTTCAAATTTTTGCAAACTATTTGCAAAGTTTCGCTATTAATTCGTCTACATTCTTCAATTATTCTAAGCTTTAGATTTTTAATGTTTTTGGAAGGAGTTTTGTAAAATAATGTTTTTAAATAGCCCCACAGAAAAAACTCGAGGAGTATTAGATCTGGAGATCTTGCCGGCTATTTTAAAAAACCTCTTTTGCCAATCGAATGTCTTGAAAATCGTTCGTCTAGCCATTGTCTTCTACAGCTAGTGCGTAATGTGAGGTAGCTCCGTCCTGTTGAAGATATAAATTCACTTCATCTAGCACCATATTTCCTTGTTCATCAACTTGTCTTTCTAGTGACAGTAACAAGAAGATTAATTTAATTTTTTAATAATTGTAGGTACATTCTCTCGTTAGGTTTTGGTCAATAAAAAGTGGTTTAATTATCTCATTTCCTAGATTACCTGCCCATACATTGATCTTCGCTGAAAACTGAGTATAATCCTGTCGAAACACGTGACGATTTTCGTTATCCTAGTACCTACAATTATGTTTTTTAACAAAGCCATTTAAATAAAACGTTGATGTATCACTGAAACAAATATTTTTAATCAAATTTGCGTCTTCTTGTATTTTTTGCGACATTGTTTTACAAAAGTCAATTCTGCGGTCAAAGTCGTTTTCACTAAGCTGATGATGAATTTGTATTTAAAAAGAAAAAAACTTGGGCAATTTTAACACTTTGTGAATGGAACCAACAAAATATTTGTAAGTTTTGATATTTAAAGAGTAGAAAAAGTGGGATCTATTGCAAAATTACCCAGTACTTCAATTTGTGCAGCTTTAACGAGAACACTGGGAATATTTTTTTGATTACAAACGGATCCAGTTTCTCCAAATTTGCGTACAAACTCTATGATATACTGATGGTATTTCTATCAGGATGCCTTTTATTAAAAACTTGAGCTGTTCCTCGAGCGCATTTGTTTGATGACTGTGAATAAATATTATTTCTATTCGTTTTAGCAGAGAATACACCATTTTAAAATAACTCAAGATTCTGCAGCTACAAATAATGGCTAATTTAACGTCACGAATAACTAACTAAATATATTGTAACGTTTTACCTAAATTCACACTTAGGGTTCACAACGAACACAATCGTTAACTTTAAAAAAACTGATATACATTTGCGAGCAAATGCCAATTTATATATTATCGGTAAAACTAGAGAAGACCTATCCATACTATTCTCTCAAAAATTCGAGATTGGTCGGGAAGGTACGTCCTTGTCATTGGCTGTGACGTCACCATACCGCCCATTTTGCTTACGTACAATGAGGAAAAAATGTCAAAAAAGTTGACATGTATTCAGAAGTAAGTCCCTTATTAGACATCTGCCTATCCAACAATGGCGTACTTAGGTCGTTTTTGTAATGGCCTCATGTTATTTCACAAAATTAGTTGTTTTCAGCAAAAAAAAACGATAGAATAAATTGTTGTTTATATGGCTGATTTGAATTTTTCGTGGGTTTTCATTTGATGTATCACAAAGTAGAGGTTGCTATTTGAAATTTTAAAGATGTTAAAGGGGTGCCACTTGGAAACAGCAGGATAACATTTTTAAACCTTTCCTTTGATTTTTAATTTGGTGGGTTTTTTGTTTGTCTTACATTTACGCAAAATCAAAAGTTATTTGGACTGCCTGGTTTTGAAATGAAAGCACTGTATTAATTATTTCTACTTAAGTGCACCTACTGGATATAAAGCATGCAACAAACTTGCACAATACAATCTAAAAGCCTAGACCATATAAACACATAGTTTAGTATTACTTATTTTATTGTCTTGTGTACGTTTACCACAAAAAAATATTTTACACATAACATTTGCGAAAGCCCACACAAAAGCACTACAAATAATAAGTGATATGCATGACTACACGCCAGAAAATAATAACAGGTAAACAAAATTTTCAATTAATTTTATATTCTTTTTTACGCATGAAGTAAATTAATAAAATAAGTATGCAATTCTACTAAATATCAATATTGTGAGAAACCATCTGAAAACAAATTATTTGTGTTCAAATAGTTATTTATGTACCAAGGGTATAAATAGATGTTTATGCCCTGAGGGCGACGTTTTACAAACCCGAGGGCCTCTGGCCTGAGGGTTTGTAAGTCGCCCGAGGGTACACACATCTGTTTATGCCCGCGGTACATACATAAATTTATGTCATACTAGTTCGTTATTGCAATCCAATCTCAATACAAATCAGTATTTTAAAAAATCCGGTTTGAATTAATAACATTGCCATTTTATCATAGTAGACACCATCGTTGCTAGGTGAATGTTGACAAACGTAAATGTCATAAAATTACAATAATTTTTATATGTGTCCAAGTTAGAAGTCAACATGTACGAAGATTTTGGAATTCCTGACGAAATTATTGAAAAAGCAAAGAAAGCAACTGAAAATCTGTTGCCAAAAAAGTCTAAAGAAGCTAACAACATGGAATACGAAAAATTATTAAATTGGATGCAAGAAAACTACGTAAAAGATGTTAATGAAACAGTGTTGCTTGGATACTTCGGCGATCTCCCCAAAACATTTTCTCAGAGTTCCTTGTGGTCCAAATATTCCATGGTAAAGAAGACTTTAATAGTAAATAAAAATATTAACATTGCTAATTACTATAAGTTAATGGAATATTTGAAGCAAACTTCAAAAGGCTACAAACCAAAGAAGTCTAAAATTCTGTCTAGAGAAGATGTTTTAAAATTTATTCATAAGGCACCGAACGAGACGTTTTTAATAAACAAAGTTGCATTAATATTTGGAATATTTGGTGGATGTCGACGGCAAGAACTTGTGAACATGTTAGTTCCTCATGTAGAAGATGGAAAATAGGTTTTTGTGGTAAATGTACCAGAGACAAAGACCGATAAAAAACGCATTTTTACCATTATAGATGAGGGTGAAATGAACTGTTTAAAGCTAATAAGAGATTATATGTCACTACGGCCACGTGGTTGCTCAGAAAAAAGGCTTTTTCTGACCTATAGACAAGGTCGATGTACTGTACAGCCAGTAGGAAAAAACACGTTTGGAAAAATACCGTCCATTATAGCGGAATATCTGGGTTTGAGTGATCCTGAGAAATATACAGGTCATTGTATGCGTCGAACGTCAGCAACTCTTCTTGTAGAGGCTGGAGCCGGTATGACCTTGTTGAAGCGCCATGGTGGATGGAAGAGTATGTCGGTTGCTGAAGGATATTTAGAGGATAGTTTATCTTCAAAAAATGAAGTTTCAAGAATGCTGGCAGATGTACCTTCCGGGTCTGGCGTTTCGGTGCAGAAATTTGAAACTTAAACTATGAAACATGAATCGTTTGCTGCAGGCAACTTAACTATCACCGGATCATTTTAGAACTGCCAATTTTATGTTAATTCGCCAAAATAATGTTCATCGAATATTTACATATATTACTATATTCTGTTTGTAATTTCATTAATAAAGGTTATTAAATAAGTTAACCAAAAAAGTATTTCTCTTTAGGACCGCACGGGCCATAAAGTGATCTTTATGCCCGCACGGGCATAAAGTACGACATTAGATAGTTGGTAACTAAGTAATAAAAACACAATAATGAACTAGTATGACATAAAATACTAAAATTATTTTTACATGGTTTTTACATTAATATTTATATTTTTTTTAGTAACAGCTTTTTAAAAAGATTTCATTTCTGAGATATTTTTTAAATTGTTTAATTTTTTAGGATCCTTCTGGGTCTATAAGGAATATCCTCCAAGTTACAATGAATCTGATGGAAACTTGTATTGCCAAAAAAGAACCTATTTATTCGCATTTATTTACATCACCGCAGTATATGTGGGCGCCGCCATTACACTTTTAGGGGTTTTGATTTGCTGTTTGTGTTGTGCGTACTGTCTTTCTAAGTGTTGCGGTGATTGTGACATCGAAGGACAAAAAAATGAAAAGAACGAACTCAAAAAAGATGGAGAAACATAAAATTTAACATTAAGAGCAATATCTGGTACAATTAGGTACATATCTTATTAAAAAGCGAAAACTACGCTCATGAATCGTCCAAAATCACAATAAACCTTACAGATACATTTTCATTTCATCAGTCAGAATATCCACAATTTTGTAACATTATTTTAATGCTATTATTTTCTATGCTCTTAGATTCTTGTACATATTGTTACGAAATTACTTCTTTCTTGGGTTCGGCAATTTTAAACTCTCGATACAGTAACAAAACAATTTTGATTCCAATATTTTTACACAATAAACTTAATTTTTACAAATCACTTAGATACAACTTTTACAACTAATTACATTTCATAACTCATAAAAACTTAAAACTGTCTTTATATTACTCCGAAAGGCCTTCTAAAAAGAGCACGAAGAATCTTTTATTATTTCGGAACTACTAGACTCATCATCCTTTTGTTCGCCGCGTCGACAGTCCCCCAATTGTGACCGAAGCACTGTCGCGATAGACAAGGTCGACAGGGACGGATTTAAAAAATCGTAACAATATAGTCCTAGGGCCAAATGCAAATGTGATAGGTATTCCAGAATACCTAGAAATTTCAGAGAATATAACCAATACCATTTCTTTAACGGTAATGTTAATGGACCCGACGACACCGGGGTGGTTTAACGCGTAGAGCACTTCCCTTAAAAATTAGTAATGATTCCAGCATGGTTAAAATTAATTTAAATCGTTAAATAAAAATTTATCAAATGTAAAAAGGTCCGCAATGGAAGTTAGTCCGCAATGCGGAACGTGTCACGCCAGTCTCTCGGTAAACATGATTCCAGAACGGCTGTTACTTTGCACACATGAAGATTGATACCTTAAACTCATAAAATCCATATTGTTTGCAATTGAAGTAGGGCGGTTCAGAACGACGTTATATTCATATTATACGTCTACATCTTTATGTATATCCAAAAGGGACCGAATTAGGAATGTGAAAGTAAAACAACGGATGGGTGTGGAAGGATCTATAATTCAGGTCGTAAATTCCAATCAACTAACATGGTATGGGCATTTACAACGAATGCCAGCATCAAGACTACCTGAACAAATTCTAGAATGGCAACCGATTGATTGACGAAAAAGAGGCAGACCCAAAATATAATGGCAGAAGACAATACTCAAAGCCATGAGTGAAAAGAATTTAACAGCGGACAACTGGGAAGACCGAAGGAGATGGAGATTAGGCGTCGGACAACGTCGCAAGGCGTTTTAGACGTTATATACATACAAAAGACAAAATACCATAGGAACTGCTTTTTCGGATATTCAGCTTAAAGACGGTAGTACAATTACATCTTGTACAGAATACACATATCTTGGCGTTATTTTTAATACAACAGGTAAAGACGATAATGAAATAAAAAAAATAATAACACAAGCAAGAACAATTGGGTGCCTCAACGGTATCTTGTGGTCTCAGGAAATAGGAAAACAACGAAAGTTTCGTATTTATGGCACACTGATCAAAAGTAACCTTCTTTATGGAGCTGAAACTTGTCCAGAAATAAAAGTAACAGAAGGAAGATAAAAGCGGTTGAAATGGACGTGTTTAGAAGATCTTTAGGAATATCCCGTAAAGATAAAATTCTTAATGAAGAAGTAAAACATAGAATGGGCTTAGAAGAATCACTATCAACGGAAATCGACAGAAAACAACTAGAATGGTATAGACACGTCCAGCGAATGTCAAATAAGAGACTACCAAAAAGAGCAATGGACACCGCACGGTCGAAGAAAAAGAGGACGACCGAAAAAAACCTGGAGAGAAGGAGTATCAAAAGCCATAAGCAAAAGGGACCTGCGAGTACATATATATATATTTATACATATATGGGAAATATGTATAACTGATTTTAAAAAATCAGCTAATTCTGCTGTATGTTACCTATATTATAGGTTCATTTGGGTCGATTATGTATCAAAAAACAACTACTCCTCTGGCTATATGCCGCGACAGGTATTGAATTACATCTGATACATAATCGTGTATGATACCCCATTTCGGGTAACAATATGCAGATGCTTGTTAAGTAAGAGAAGGAACTATTAAATTTACCCATCCGAAGTAACCACCTATGGACCGGTTTCGGGATGTGTTGCCCCTTGACGCTGTCGAAAAATGTTTATAGTCCAATATAATAATATTATAGTTTTCTATAAATTTTGCAGATTACAATACTTCTTCGCAGAAGCTATTCACCGGGTGGTGCTTGTTAAAAAGTATAGATGTCGTGACTGGCGCTTTTCGCGTATCACTTCATGTATACTTGGTAGGAGTCGAAGCTGTTGATGTGTTTAGTCAAGGTAGACCTACCCTATGCTGATTAGGGACAACATACCCCGAAACCGGTCCATAGGTGGTTACTTTGGATGAATAAATCTAATAGTTCCTTCTCCTTCTTAACAAGCATCTGCATATTGTTACCCGAAATGGGATATTATACACGATTATGTATCAGATGTAATTCAATACCTGTCGCGGCATATAGTCAGAGGAGTAGTTGTTTTTTGATACATAATCGACCCAAATAAACCTATAATATAGGTGACATACAGTAGAATTAGCTGATTTTTAAAAATCAGTTATACATTTTTACCATCTATTGACGCTGTCGAAAAATGTTTATAGTCTACTATAATAATATTAAAGTTTTCTATAAATTTTGCAGATATATATATATATATATATATATATATATATATATATATATATATATATATATATATATATATATATATATATAAATACATCTACAACGTCTAGCCAACTTCCGGTCGATCAGCGCCACCGAAGGGACTCAGATAAATTGCTGAGACTAGCAGACAATATTCCTACATATGTTTACTACAAAATAAACTTAATTTCGATCGTTTTAATATCATTTCTGAACTTGTATCGAATATACGGAAAAACCATTAAAATCGCAATATTCTAGTATATCTATGGTTCTATTTTCAATAAAAAGCTACATTCGCATAATACTGTTACGATATTTAGTCTTGGGCTACAATACTTAATACAAAAACTAAACAATTCATTCTAATCTTTCTATATGTAATAAAGTAAACTCTTATTCAATAATATTCACTTTACAAGTCTCTATCTTCACAAAACTATACTTCAACTTAAACTTGACTTTTTCGCAATACCATGGTTGTTAAATAGGTACAACCAAACGTTCCCGTAAGAACGATTTCTTTCGGGAAAAATCGCAGGTCTTTAATTGCCATCCGTGGCTATAAATCATCCGCTAATATTTTTTTTAACTGAAAAAAGTCGCAAAAGAGTAACCCTATCGTGTGGGCCGTGGACGGCTCGCACTGCGATTATTAGAAAGAGGAGGAGGCTACGCCAAACCAACAACGAAATTGAGGACTGTTATTGAGGAGACTCTTACCGAAGATCTTATCATTATGAACAGCTATTTCAAAAAATGAAGTACGCCCTAGCATGAGCAAACCGGAGGTAACTCGTTTTCATCCCAACAACAAGCTAACAGTCGAGTCTAACGGAGTGTTGCTAAACCACAACCCTTTCCCTAAATACATGGGCATCACATTAGACCGAACGCTATCCTAAAAGCGCCACCTGCAAAATGCCTCTAGAAAACTTAAAACTAGGAACAATATAGTTCAAAAACTGGCAGGTAAAACATGGGGTGCATCAGCAAGCGTCCTCCGCTCCGTCACTGGCTCTTGTATACCCTGTAGCTGAATATGGAGCACCTATCTGGCGCACATACCCATAAAATAGATAGCCAGCTTAACACAACTATGCGCTTTATCTCAGGCACCATTAGATCAACTCCGCTGCCGTGGCTTCCCTTACTGAGCAACATAGCACCTCCTGAACTCCGTCGCTCGCAGGCATTACTCCGTGAACATGGAAAAATTATGAGAAATTCGACCCTACCCATCCACGAAGATTATAATGACCAAGTCCCCCAGAGGTTAAGATCACGTAGACCACCCTTCTATACCGCAGAAGGGCTCAAAAATAGTAACTTTAATCTTCAAGAATCCTGGACAAATATTTGGTATACACATAAGTCAAGCGACTGGTTCAGAGTGAACGACCCGACCACAACTCAACCCGGTTTCAACCTACCCCGTCATCTATGGTCTGCGCTGTACCGCATTATAACAAATCACAACAGATGTGCGGAGTAATTTTTCAGGTTGGGCATATCAGCATCACCGAAATGCGACTGTGGTGCTCCATTCCAATTTCTGAGACACATCGCGAATGTCCCCTTCGCTGCTACTCTGGAATTACGTCAGAAATAAACCTAGCAACATCAGATGTCTTTGAATGACCCTAATGTCATAGCTCATTCAGCAACTCACTTACCTACTAGTTTGTATATGTTTGTGTATATTTGTATTTGTATTTGTATATTTATTTTTGTGGTACTTTTGTTATATTTTTAATTGTCTTTGATATAGTAATCCGTTGTTTTCCGATAGTTACTGTAAATTACCATGCACTATGACTGTACTTAACCTCCATACGATAAATAAATTTCTTTTAAATAATCTCATCATTTAAATTCGTTCGATTCCGTTCTAAAATCATTACTAATTTTGGAGGGAAGCTACATCTTTGGCTCCACCGAGTGGCCAAAAACCGCCCCGGTCAAAGCTTTTCGACTAGCTTTACCATTAAGGACACGGTCTTGGCTACAGCTTTTGAAATTTCCAGCCGTTTTAGAATAATCATCAAATTTTGCACTTGGTCTAAAGACTAATAGGTACACATTTATAGCTTGTATTTAACAAACATTAAACGCATTTTTTATTTTTCTTAATTACTCTTATAAAAATAAAATTATTTCTATATACGAGTTTTATTATTATTATTTTATTATTTGATTGAAAAATCTGACATAGTTTTGTATTAACTATTTCTCTTAAAGGTCACCCAAGAATATTCACTGCTTGATTAGTGGTTGTAGCTAAATTTTACCACAATTATTATGACAGTGGAATTATTAATGATTTTTTTAGTTAAAAAGTAACACGAGTCACATTTCGAACTGGGCACAGAGAAAAAGACTCACGCACTGGTCCGATATACCAAAGCTAACTCACTCAAAGGCGTTCCTTACCTAAACCCTCGAAAAACACAACCAAGAAGATCCTAGAATGGAGCGACCTGCGAATTTTAACGGGACTGCTTACAGGACACTGTCGCCTAAGATACCACCTCGGAAGGATAGGTATGATTCAACAAATGGACTGTCGGTTTTGCTGCGTGGAAGAATAAGGTTCAACATATTTGGTTTTACCAACTTAGAACCTACCAATTTTAGGAAAATCTCACCCCATACAACCATGAACTTCGTGAGAAGAGCTGGATTATGCGGTGAACTGTAACCTCTAGGGGTGAGTCACAATAAACCTATTAAGGGTCGCAGTGGAGGAGCGACCTACGCCTTACTCACATGACACCTAACCTAACAACACGAGTCACAAAATCCAAAAATTTTACAAACGGCAGTCAAATTAATCTGCGCAGAGTGGGTAAAAATATCAATGTATCATTAAAAACCTACTATGTAGCTATTCTTATTTTACTCAACTACCAAAAAAGTGGATGACTTGTAGGACTTCGCAACTGGATTGGTCATTTGTAAAGAAGGTCGTTAGTTTGGTGAACATACTTCTGTTAAATATTTACACCTCCATTTTATACACATTTTATCACAACTTAAAGCTCAATGCAAACAAAATCTAGTGTCTCGTTTTTTTGGACGAAATTCAAGCGTAAACTCGCTAGTGTCTCTATTGATATTGTTATGGATGGGGAAAAAGTACCACGAAATATTTTTTTTTTTTTATTAACAATTACCCTTGTGCGGCATTGTGTTAAGATTACAATCTGATCTTAAGATCAATCAGCAACTTCAGCTAACTTAAATTACTACTCTGTAACTATCTAAGGTCTTACTCAACATCATCCTTAGATTTCTAATACATTTTTTACACTTATTAACGTACACTTCAACACGCACATTACTCTGCTTTTGACAATCACTTCACCAACTCGTAAGGTTTAATCCTCTTGAGTCTTCTCGCTATTCCTGCAGTATCAAGGAGCTGGATTACCTCAACATTGGTATGATGATGAAGTCGTAGTTTATGACTCGTGGCAAATTGGAATATAGTTTGGTCAACAGTATCCATATCCAGATCCTTATGGAGGTTACTGTTTCGAATGTACCAGGGTGCATCGACGAGTTCCTTAGTACCTTGTTTTGAAATCTTTGAATGATTTGTAGACTACTTTGACTAGCACATCCCTAAAGTTGAGTACCATACGACCAAATGGGTTTGAGTATTTGTTTATATAGCATAAGCTTGTTGTGTACAGACAGAGTGGAGTTTCGTCCGATCAGCCAATACATTTTTTTATATTTAATTTGAAGCTGTTCCCTTTTCTTTTTAATATGAGCTTTCCAGCGAAGCTTAGCATCGAGGGTACGAAATATGAGGCAAAAAAATTTAGGTCTTTTGGTAAACATCGAACTACAAAACATGTCAATCAACTTGTTGTAGATCTTATAATATTTTAATGCAGCTTTATCCCCATCGACATGCTATGAATTCTCATTTGAAATTTCAAGTATGTGAGTCTCTGATATTATCAACATACATACATATAGTCACGCCTTTTTCCTGTAGTGAAACCTTTTATACTCATTTCTTGACTTGTTTACATCCTCATCCTCATCCCTTTGCCTTTTTCGTTCAATAATTAGATTTTGTAGTCAGCTAATCCATTCAGGCTTTATTCTTCTCTGACACTGCTTTTTGAACTTTTATGCACATTTTATGTAACTTGAACCACACACTTTAATAGCAACATCTACGATTTCTACTTTGAATGGCCTCCACAATTCTTCAACCTCACATACTTTATTTAAACAGTCAAAATTCTTGATCAATTTACTTACGAACTTCTCTTTTATACCTTTTTCTTGCAAATTTTCAACTTTTATACGCTTTAGTACACAACTTTATTCCTGCACATGATGCCGCCACCGCTTAAAGAGACCTTTGGCTCTTAACAACTGACAGTAATCGTTAACAGAAAATACAGAACTCCAGTAACACATTATTCTATGGAATACGGAAATATGATCACATCAGCCGAAATTATCAAGAAACAGGTAGTGTGAGATTACAGGATGTCGAAAATCACATCTGCTCAATCTCACCCAAAAAACACTAAAGAAACAAACCTTGTATGACCAACTCATTAAAATAGGAAACATTAGTGAATATCCTACTAAAAACTCTGGGTTACTGGCTGTTCCTAAATATAAAACTTCTATGTTTAAACGTCATTTGTAAATTCTATAATTAACTACGATTGGAATATTATGGATACACTATTTTGAATTTCAATAGAAAATTGAATTCTTTCTACAACATATTAATTATCGTATATGTATTAAAAGTGTAATAATTTTAATATTTTTTTTAAGTTTATTATGAATCATCATTTTATTTTTTGTTACTTTGTATCGTGTTTTGTATTGTAAATCACAATTGCTGAATTGTGATTATCCCACCACTTGTTTAAGTTAAAAATCACCTTTAGGTGATACTTTGCCATGTTGTCTATGTCTTTCCTTTTATTTATGTTTCGTGAATGAATGAACACGATTTATTATTATTATTATTTATTGCCTTCGTGGATTATTCATTACACCCAACCCCCCAAAAGAGATAATTTATGAAAAGTAATAGATAATATATTTTTACGACATTTATTCTTGGGTTCGTTAATTTTAAACACTCAGTACAAAAACTAAGCAATTTATTTCAATCTTTCTATACAATAAATTCTTGATAAATCACTTAGATATTCACAAAACTTTATAATTTCTTTACAATCTTTTAAAAAACCTAATAAAAAAATTTAAAACTTCGGTCCGCGATCTTCTTATATATATATATATATATATATATATATATATATATATATATATATATATATATATATATATATATATATATATATATACTCTACAAATTATTGCCCGAAAGAAAGAGAATTCTTTCTAAATCATTCGTTAAAATGTTTTGATGCCGCCGAAAGGAATATGCATCTTTGTGTGGACAATAATAGGATATGCCTGATATGCCTATTAATCAGTTTTTCTCAATTTTAGGAGAAAAGACGTGAGAATTATGGGCCGGTTAGATTTAGCTTGGATGTAGTTGTTCCTAGCTTTGATATAAATAAGTACCACTCTTACTTGCCTTATCTTTTTGCTATACAGCTATACTTTCCCTTAACATCCATTTTGAAGAAAGCAATGATATAAAATTGTCCTTTCCAGAGGTCTTAAAACGTTTTAAAAAAAGTAATAATACAAACCACATCGGTTTTATATTTAATAAAGAAATGTTAATCACTTTAAACTTCCAAAAAAGATACTTTTTATTTCTAACAAATTTGGAACTTTATAAATAAATACAATTTTGTAAAATACAATGTTTATTCTAGCCAGCATATCAGGAGTAAAGTGTCACAATGCTGATGCCAACATATCCGGAGTGAAGTGTCACAATGCTGATGCCAGTGCTTCTGGGAATGAGCCTCACATTTCTATAAATTACTATCTAATTATCCAATCATAAACACTAAAATGAAGGAACAAGGTTAAGAAATTATTTCTGTATATTATTAGGTACATACAACCTATTGGTAAAGCACATAGCTCCATCTGCTAATAGGAATTTATTATTGCGAGAAATAGCGAAAACACAGTTATACAGCTCACTTGCAAGTGATTCGGTGTTGAATTATTAATTTTATTATTTCTAGTTTTTGTAATCATTACTGGGTTTTTAAAAATACGCCATTAAAAATTTTAATTTACGTATAAATAGTTTATATAGATTAATGGTATTTTCATTTGCATCAATCGGGAGATTTAAATAGTTTTCGGATTTTTTTTTTGTTTATTGTATAGTTTCGAGAGAAACAGTGTTCACAAACTTTGAGGTCCGTGCCGGTCGGCTCGCGGAAAGTACCTGCAAGTTTTGGTCTTTTTCCTACACCGGTGACTGATGGCCATCGCCGATTTCTTCAGCTCAAGAGTAATTTATTCTTACTGTGTTACCTAAGACTAGAACATAAATACAAAAATAGTATCTGTGAGAGCCTTTTTGTGGGTTCTTTCCTATTCTCCCGTTTTTATGTCATACCACGGGCGCAAGCCCAAAATAAAGTGTAGGCCGGTTACATGCCTCACTAACGATCATGTACAAATGAAATTTACTTTTCTGCATTTATCTAACTTTTGTGAAGACTGTCCATATAGCAAAACAAAGAAAATAAACTAAAACTACCCAATTCCATTATATCCTGGCTATAGTTTGTATGGCATCTTGCAGTCTGGTTCGTCTGCGGATTTTAATGTTTGGTACTCCATCCTTTTAGGATAATCCCAGTATAGATCGCTCCATTACATATTGAGCTACTCTAATAATCTTTATAGTTTCTTTTGTCAGTGTTATGGTTTCCGCACCATATGTTAGCACCGGTAGGATACATTGGTTAAAAACCTTTCTCTTTAGACATATTGGGAGTGCCGATTTGAAAACGTCTTTAAGCTTGCCAAAGGCAGCCCATGTCAACCCTATTCTACGAGAAAGTTCGGTTGTTTGATTATCCCTGCTGATACGGATCTCATGTACTAGATATTTGTAGGCAGTTGTTTTCCTTACTATTTTTTCACCCACTCTAACACTTCCACCAAGCACAAGCTTTTTGCCGTTTACATTTATTCCTATCTTCTATCAGTCTATTCCCTTATACATACATTCTAACAGAGTAGTGAACAGGGTGAGATGGTATCGCTCTGTCTTACGCCTCTTTTTATCGGAAATTGGTTTGTATTTTCTTGAAGTCTAACAGATTGATGCTGAAAATAATATTGTTAAAAAGCTTTTATTAAACGTTTATTAAAAACAACTAATCGATAATTTACTACTTTCCCTTTATCGCTTAATAACAACTGTATCCTTTCGCATTCTGACCAGCCTTAAATACTTTTATAACAGAAGGGGGGGGGGGGGTTGTGTGTACTGTGATATACAAGATATCAATACTTAAAAAAAGGCCTTAGTACACCAAAAATTATTTTTTTTTTATTATTACAAGCCAATTCTCAAACGTTTTCGGCGTCAAGCCACCATCAGGAGAAATTTTTGTCACAAATTTGTTTAGTTAAGACTAAACATGAAGAGGACATGACTATAGCTCAACAATGAACATTTCAAGATGAACAAAAATTATAGAATTTTAACTAAATTACATTATCTAAAAGACATGTACATTTTAAAACTTTTTAAAAACATGGAAACATTAAAATTAAAAATAATATTAATAAAATAAATATTTTTAATTTTAATGTTTCCATGTTTTTAAAAAGTTTTAAAATGTACATGTCTTTTAGATAATGTAATTTAGTTAAAATTCTATAATTTTTGTTCATCTTGAAATGTTCATTGTTGAGCTATAGTCATGTCCTCTTCATGTTCAGTCTTTAGTAAACAAATTTGTGACAAAAATGTCTCCTGATGATGGCTTGACGCCGAAAACGTTTGAGAATTGGCTTGTAATAATTAAAAAATGTTGGTGTACTATAGCCTTTTTTTAACTATTGATATCTTAAATACTTTTATCTACGCCTCTAGAACTTTATAGAAGCTCTTCAAAGAACCGCGATGTTTCTAGATCTTGTCGATAGGTGTCGCGAAGGTTCGTTTTGTTGATTCGAGAAACTCAAAAAGACAGAGCCTACTCTATTTTAATGATAAATATGAGTTAAATAAATCGATTACTTTATCTACAATTTTTATTTAAAAAAATGGTTTTTTATTTACATCTTTTTTTATTTTTAGAATTGTGTTTTACATTGGCAAACATTTTGTAACTGATTGACTGACGTTGGGCGCCAAATGTATGTAACGCCTTCTTCTTCTTAAGGAAGAAGTTTTATTTTATTTAAAGTAAAATAAAGCAGTTAATGCTAAAATACTAACTGCTTCTCAGGGTTTTGAATTATTGATTTCTCGATTGAATTAATTTTAAGGGAATGGAGAGATCAGTTCACGGACCTATCCATTTTTTTTAATTAAACAAACTAACTGAAATTTAAAGAAGTAAACCACTTTAGGGCGCCAAATGATTTTCCTGAAAATCACTAAAAGGAATAAAAGTAAATCAAACTTTAAAAAAAATCAAACTTACTATTTAATTTATTACTTTTAAAACGAGCAACGTATTTCGGCTTTAAAGCTGTTATCATTTTTTTTTCTTCTAGAAACAATAAAAAACTAGAAATATAAATACTGGTGTATTACAAAAACCTGTATACAATTACCTGGAAATCGTAGAACGTTGAAAGGCGAAAATCCAAAATCTAAACGGCGAAAATTCAAATGTCTGGGCGGCTAAATATCCAAATGTCTGAACGGCAAAAAATTCACAGGTCTGAGCAGCGAAATGTCGGCGAAAAGTCGAAACATCAGTGTACAACAAAAAGTCCACAGAAAACCAAAAATCATTGGACAACCAAAAACATCCCAAAAGGGAGAGTTCATCCGAAAAGTCGGTCAACCAAAGTTCGATAACAATTATACTCCAAATTTACAATTCACAATATAATTATTATCGACTTTTTTGAAGACCACCAAAAAGATGGAGAGACAGCTGGCAGTCTACATCTCAGGAAATATTACAGAGGCATCAACAGATCATCTAGATCTCTAACAAGTAGAAGAAGACTTTTTTGTTGAACTGACCGTTACAATTAATAATCTGTCTTTTTAATGCAAATTTTAAATCGTATTAGTTGTTATCGCTAACTATTCGATAAGGACATTATTACGGACGGCTTTGGAATTAGAATAAATTCGTTAATATGCCAGTGCCGGCTTTAATGATTTCCTATCATAGTCCTTGAGAAAAAATTCCCGTTACAATTTACCAAATGGTAATGTTAATATTAGAACTTTATTAGTTCACGATCAATAAGAGTGTTTCTTTTGACAAAGTAACAATGCCAGATAAAAATGATATTTTCTTTGTTTCCAGGAGCTTACTGGGTCTACAAAGAATATCCACCGAGTTACAATCCATCCGATGGAGAACATTATTGCCAAAAGCGTACCTACATGTTCGCCTTTGTCTACATCACTATTATATTGGCATTCGTGTTTATAGCTCTTGCAGGATTTATTTTCTTTCTTTGTTGTATTTGTTTTCTAACTTTTATCGGTGAAAAATCAGAAAACCAAAGTAGTACCAATGAACCTTTAGAAGGAAGTGCTGCATAATCTTGTTTTTTATTTTTCATTAAATATATAAGTATTGGACAAAATGTGAAAAAAAATATTTTGGCATTAGAGTGCCTAATTTGTGTATTAATACCTTAGGTTTAAAAGCATTTAGACTGATGGTGAACATTTGTATATATTCTTAATATTTTCTATCTACTACTTCAGTTCAGGTGATATTTTTTTAATTTTCGTTCGAATTAAAACTCAAATCAAATACATTTTTAGCAATGATTTATTCATTAAAATGACTGCATCAACGTTCTTAAGGTAGCTGTCGTGGTGTAGGCATACCGTCAGAAAATTCTAATTTTTTGTACACTTATTAAGGACATAATAATACAATTACCCTTAAAATTCGAAGTCAATTGACCTTCTTAATTAAAAATTGGATAATTAACATGGAGAGTATACGCTCGCTGTAGTTTTGTACCAGTTGATTAGTTCTAGAAAAAAAGCTAACTGTCAAAAAATTAACAGCCTTTTAATGTTTTTGTTCTAAGTTTAAAAACAAATAAAAAAATTTATTGACCAGATATACAATAATATAATAATAAATAACCGTGTAAAGTTCAACAATTTATAAAAAGTATACATACTAGCGAGTTGGACAACAACTTGGCAATGCTGTACGCGAGTATGGTAATTACTTGCGCGGTAAAATTAAACGGACTGATGGAGAAATTAATATTCAAAATTATATTTAGTAGAACATATATATTTATTACGAGTAAAAAATTTTAAATTTGGGTGATACAAAAAATTTAATTAGTACAATATTTTTTATTTAATATAAAGTGAATACAGTATTACAAAATTATCTGAAATTTAAATACAGAAAGTAAACAATATTAATTTTACGTAACTTATAAATACTTCCTTCAATCACATTCATTTTCGTATTTTAAGAAGTGTAGGTATGCGCATCGATATGCTTAGTTTTAGTGACTTCTTTTAAACAAAAAAGAATAAATATGTTATAGGATTTTACGTAAAACTAAATATGCAGTCATTACAGATATAATATATTGCAAAAAATAATATTAATATAATCTTTGTTTTAAATATAAATTAAACACAACATATAATTAAACAGATATTTCCACTCTAAATTTACGTACATTACATAAGCGACGTTGCCGAGTTAGAACTTTTAAAAGTATGTGGAAGTATTAGTATATGCATACATATGAAAACTGTATGGGTAACGTCTCCACGGGTACAGTCTTGCATAAAAACTTTGACCAACTTCGCTACAAGCTTGTATACTTTTACCGCACGTATAATCTTAAATTTTCTGACAATATTTTACCACGACAACCTCGTTAAGGATTAAAAATAATTACGTATATGAAAATACTGTTTAGATTATTTATATCTTCAGAATTGCTTTTTTGGAACACACAAAAAAAATCTATATGTACTCTGCTTTTGTCTTTTTTTATCTATATTACAAAACAGAACATTTTTTTCGCCACTATGAATAAAAACGAAATTTTTCCAAATTATATCCACGCTTTTTACACATAATTTACATGCCGAAGCACATGAAAAAATAAAAAAATTTAAAAGCTTTTAAAAACAGAAACAAAGCAGTTGTTAGAGTTAATTTATATCGTTCTAAATCCTGGCATCTTGGTATTTAAAATGTTTGATGTATGTCATTGGACGAACATTTTAAGTAATTAACCAATATAGTTGAGTAGTAGATAAAAAATTTAGAAATGTAATAAATTATCTCAAATACTTGCATTTTTTAAAAACTTTTATATTTACTTTTACGTTTGACATATTTATATTTAAATTTGTTCAAAATGCATTATATTTATTTGCTCATTTATTTACACTTTTAAAATTAACTGATTAAAAATTGTCTTCACTCAGATATTTAATAAAGTGTCCACCAGTTAACCAAAAATTTTAAAATTTATAAAAAATTTATTATTTGTGATTTGTATTTATAATTACTGTTAATTTTAAAAAAGAGAGATACCTAAATCTGACTTTATTACGTTATGTTTATGTGTTTATATACTTTTCATTTCATTTCTTTGGAATGATATTACGTAACCATATCAGCAAAAAAAAAATGTGGATTTGTTATTTTTTTTTTTACTTTGTAATACACGTTTTATAAAAAATATGTTTGTGACTTAGGATTATGGACATAATTGTTTTTGTGTACTGCACTGATTATTCTGTACTGTTTTTATATAAGTTTTAATAATTATACTTGCAATAACTTTGCTTTTGTTGCACTTTTTGATACCTGTCCATAATTATTTATTTCTGTCATAGTAACAAATATTCCTCCTATTAATATGTAATTTTTTTCGCAATTAAAACTAAATTGAATACGAAAAGAAACATCTACACCTTTTTTTTAAAGTAAAATCCCAACAAGAGTTTTATGATTAATTCAATCTGATCATGACTACTATCAGCAAGCAAATTAATTCTACCTTAACTTAATACTGCAGAATACTTATTTAAAGTCATATTCACCAATAATCCTTAGACACCAACGCAACTTAATTACACTACATACTAACGTGTACATTTTATGAGAACGACCGAAATGAAAATACTAAGAACCATCAAGGGTGTTACCCTCAGGGATAGAATAAGATGAGCTAGAACACGCAAGAGGTGCTGGAAAGACCATGTGGAAAGGATGCCAGATGAAAGATGGGCAAAGTGGGCCATGTCGCAAAAACCAAATTTGCGAAGACTGGTAGGCAGACCACCCAAGAGATGGTACGAAAGCTGGAGCTCAGCGTCAGAGTAAGAGCTCCGAAGGAGGTTAAACGCAACAGGACCAGGTCCTATTATAAGGAGAAGAAAAAGAATACCGTGTACATTTTATCCACACATTGCTCTGCTATTTCAACTCGAACAGCTTTGTCCTCTTGAGTCTTCTTAGCTGATGAGCGTTGTAAGGAGCTGGTTGGCCTTAACATTTCCATGGTTCGACTTAACATACCCATGGTTCGACAATCGTTTTACATGATTCTTGGAAAACTTCCCTTTTGTCTGGCTAACAGTATCTTATGTATGGTAGTGAATTTTGGGTTTGGCAGAAGAAGCATGAAAATAGGATTAATGCTGCGGAGATGAGTAGTTTGAGAAGTATAGCCGGAGTGACTCAGTTGGATAAAATAAAAAATAGTGAGATAAGAGAACGCTGTGGTGTAAAAGAAGATGTGATTACAAATATAGATAAAGGAATGCTTAGATGGTTTGAACAGACACGTAGAAAGAATGGATGAAGGAAGATTGACAAAACAAATTTATAAGGCAAGTGTGAATGGACAAGTCGGTAAAAGTCAACCTCGGCGAACATATCTCGATCAGATCAACATTGTTTTGAAGAAAGGCCAGGGCAAGAATACCAACAACCGACGAGCATGCATGAGAGCCCTGATGAAAGTAAAGGAAGCAAAATATTTGTATAAGAACCGTAGCAACTGGAAGAAAGTGGTCTCTGCCCACCCCTACGGGAAAAAGGCGTGACTATATGTATGTATGTATGTAAAAAGAAGAAGGTTGCTGCCGTACACTCTGGAGATGAATGTCTAATTCCAATTTTCGACCCCGCAGAAGATGATACCTCCATAGAAGTCTGGACACAGAAGGTTGATGCTCCAGTTGGCAGATACCAATGGGATAATAACGCAGTTATTCGTTTGATTACAAGTCGCCTCACAGGAAACGCAAGACAGTGGTTTGACAGATTAATCGAAGCAGTTAGGAATCAGAAAGCGAAATACTCCAAAATTTGATTGTTCTTTCTGGATTACCTACTAGAATCATCTTCGATAAAAGCAAGGTATACACCTCCCATGCCTTTAGATTATTTGTGATAATTATGGAATCAAACATACAATAGTTTGCAACCTTGACAACAACATTAGCTGGAAAAGACGCTGATACATGGGACAAATATATCAAACAAGTGCATGTCTCAATAAACTCTTCACGAAACAAAGGTATACACAAGACCCCGATAGAAGCATTAATTGGATGCACCAAAACTCATACCTAATACAGAACGACGAATTCTTAATGAATTGCAACGAATTGAAACGATTACATTTTACTAAGATAAGAGAAGAAATCTGTAAGCACATTACGAAAGTTCAAAAGGAGAGATATGAAAAGACGTGAAACCATTAAATACAAGTAAAATGACTTGCTTATGATAAGGATAACAAGCCAGCCTTCTATTGGGGGCTCCCACAAATTGCTTTCAAAGTTAAACGGCCCTTTTTGTGTTACCAAGAAGCTTATCAATGATAGGTATGAAGTAGAACTCATAAATATCGTTATACAGACAGATTTCATCATGCGGACAAATCTTGTCATACGGACAAATACAGACAGATATTGTCAAACGAACAGATATTGTTGTACGGACAGATCTTGTCATACGAACAGATTTGTAAGGGGTTGTTTTTTTTTCGCCAGTTACAAAATAAAAAAAATGACAGGATAGGGAATGTAAGTGTGGAAAGAACACTTTAGAATTAAATATTACTTTAAATTTTAACTAAAAATATTCGTAAACAAGATAATCATTATAGCAAGCTTACGTTTTTCGCGCGAGCTTCTTTGTAATCGTCAGGCAGGGTTATTCAGCATTATCGTGTTTTCGCTTTTGTTTTATTTAAAACAAAATACAAGAACTGTCCGTTTCTGCTTTCGTAAACTCACTTCTGTCACACAACCATAATTTTTCCAGCATTATAATAATTTATAACTAACCCGACTGTGCAATTTCCAAAAAATGTTGATAAATTAACATACTCAAATGATAAATAATGGAATGAATGCATCATTGCAGTCATATTTTAATAAGCATTTAAATGAAATTTATGGTGGCGATATGAATAAAGTTTCAACTATTATTATCGCTTCATTCCGATGCGGTTAATTGATCCTTAATTTTACCAATAAAATTAAAGCATACAACTAAAAATAAATAGTGCCGGACTCTTGGCACCACTACAAATAGTTATTTCAGTAGCAAATTGTGTATTGTCATAAATCGGCGATTTCAAACGTAAACATTGTCGGAGTTACAAATATTTTCGACATGTAAATATTTCCAAAGAAATAATAATGTCAGAAAATGATCATCAAATGCTTCCGACTACGAGTAGTTCTACTTCTATAAAAGACGTCGAAAAAGGAGAAAACATAAAAAGTTTAGAAGCTGAAGAGGATAATGAACCATTGGAAAAGGCTAAAGAAAAGCCTCCTCGTAAGTATTTCTGAATCTTTAATCGAGGAAATCAAGAGGATTTCTTAATTTATTTGTATCTATGTATGTAATATCTCATTACTATAGTATCTGATGAGAGCAATAATGCTGCTTCCCACAAAATAAATTTAAAATGATATTTATAAAGCTTGCACTAATGACACACATCAAAAAGTCAATTATTAAACATTTAATGTAGAATTAAATATGTACATTGTAAATACGATAGTTTCGTTTTATTTATAGCGATATTTACATTATCCTAAAATAGCAAACCAATTGTTTTCCAAAGAGAACGCAGTTTTTAAACAACTTCTCCCAACAAGTCATTTAGTTCGGTTGGCGATGCTTAAAAGCTGTAGGTTTCACGACGAATCCACACGCAGTACCTACAATTCTCAAAAATTCCTACTTTCGTCATCCTTCTATTTAATAATTTCAGCACAATCGCTTGAAAAAAAATTGAATTTTAATATGTATTTTTAACAATAGTGCAGTTGTGGTAGGTATACGCGAAGAGAAATTATTGTAGATCCACGAAATTGCAAAATAGTGATTTGAAATGCGTTTTTATCATCCTACTATTTTATAACCCCAGCACAATCGCTTGTAATAAAAAAAATAATATTTTATTATGCATTTTTAGTAATAGTACAGTTGTGATAAGAAATATCCGAAGAGAAATTATTGTAGTGCCAGGAAATGGCAAAATAGTGATTCGAAATGCTTTTTCGTTATCCTACTATTTATAACCACAGCACAATCGGTTGTAATAAAAAAAAATTAGTTTTTTATTATATATTTTCCGACAATAATACAGTTGTGTTAGGAAATAATTAAAGAGAAATTATATTAGAGCCAGGAAATCACAAAATAGTGGTGTAAAATGAGTTTTTTTCATCCTGCTGTTTTATAACACCAGCACAATCGCTTGTTATAAAAAAAAATATTATTTTATTATGCATTTTTAACAATAGTACAGTTGTGAAAAAAAATACCCAAAGATTAATTATTGTAGTGCCAGGAAATGGCAAAATAGTGATTCGAAATGCTTTTTCGTTATCCTACTATTTATAACCCCAGCACAATCGGTTGTAATAAAAAGAAATTAGTTTTTTATTATGTATTTTCCGACAATAATACAGTTGTGTAAGGAAATAATTAAAGAGAAATTATAGAAGAGCCAGGAAATCACAAAATAGTGATGTAAAATGAGGTTTTTTCATCCTGCTATTTTATAACACCAGCACAATCGCTTGTTATAAAAAAAAATATTATTTTATTATGCATTTTTAACAATAACACAGTTGTGAAAAAAAATACCCAAAGATTAATTATTGTAGTGCCAGGAAATGGCAAAATAGTGATTCGAAATGCTTTTTCGTTATCCTAATATATAATACACAAGCACAATCGCTTAAAATAATATGAAATTAGTTTTTTTATACATATTTTAACAACAGTACAGTTGTGGTAGGAAATACCCAATGATAAATTATTATAGTGCAAGGAAATAGCAATATATTAATTCTAAATGCGTTTTCGTCAACGTACTATTTAATAACCCCAGCACGATCTCTTAATAAAAAGAAATTAATTTTTTATTATGCATTTTTCTACGATACTACAGTTGTGATAGAAAATACCCGACGAGAAATTTTTCTAGAGACAGGAAATTGCAAAATATTGATTCAAAATGCATTTACGTCAATATACTATTTAATTACTTCAGCACAATCGCTTGAAATATAAAGAAATCAGTTTTTTATTATGCATTTTTCAACAATACTACAGTTGTGCTAAAAAATACTTAAAAAGAAATTATAGTAGAGCCAACTATTTAATAACTTAAGCACAATTGTTTAAAATGTAAAGAAATTAGTATTTTATTATCGAATTTTTAAAAATAGTTCAGTAGTGATAGAAAATGCTCGAAAATAATTTATGATAGGGCCACGAAATGGTAAAAAATTGATTCAAAATACGTTTTTGTCAATCTACTATTTAATAACCACAGCAAGCACACTTTTATTGAAAAATGCATAATAAAATACTAATTTTTTTTATTTTAAGCGTTTGTGTTGGGGTTAATAAATATTGGGATAACGAAAACGCATTTCGAATCACTATTTTGCCATTTCCTGGCACTACAATAATTTCTCTTTGGGTATTTATCACAACTGTACTATTGTTTAAAATGCATAATAAAATCACATGTGGCAGAAGAAGCATAAAAATAAGATTAATGATGCGGAAATGAATGGTCTGAGAAGTATAGCTGGAGTGACTCGGTTAGATAAAATGAAGAATAGTGAGATAAGGGAACACTAATAAAAATAAATAAAGAAATGCTTAGATGGATTGGACACGTACAGAGGATGGATGAAAAAAATTGACGAAACAGATTTATAAGGCGAGTGTGAATGGGCAAGTCGCTAGTGGTTGACCTGGAAAAACCTATCTCGTTCAGATCGACATTCTTTTGAAAAAAGGCCAGAGTACCTACAATCGACGAGCATATATGAGCTGATGAAAATAGAAGAAGCGAAAGACGTGCGTAAGAACCGTCGCAAGTGGAACGAAGTGGTCTCTGCCTACCACTACGGGAAAAAGTTTATACTGGATTCGTTTCCATGCATCGGAATAGTATATTCTATAACAAGTAATGGAATATCCCATCTCAAACATGTTGTAGAGTATAATTTCTTTAACAAAAGTTTAGAAATAAAAAAAAATAATTGGGTGAAAATCGTGTTACATAGATAGATAGATAGATACAAGTCAAGCTAATATAAAGCGTAAAATAAAGTAATTAAAAGATACATAGAAAGACCACAAATAATATTTTTAGAGGAATTTGTTGAAAAAAAAACCTTTAACTGTGATGAAAGGAAATAAATTAGTTCTAGCACATGTAAGAAAAATTTTTTCCTTAAATTTGATTCAGAAAACACATTGACTTGACATCCTTGATTGAACACAGGAGGTTGAGTTTGATTTATTTTATTTCCTTCTTCGATTTAACGTAGTATCTGAGACTTTTGTGGTTCTTTGTTTTACCAGGCTTGCACCGATATCTAGCTAAGACCAGTGAATCACTAACCTTCTTCTTTTGATATATTTTACGGAATATCGTGGGAACATAACTCGGACTTGCTTGCACGTCTGATTTTTTGCTTCTGATAAAATGTTCACTACAAATTGTGTCGTAAGGTTTTGGAGACCGTAGCGACCCATCAAACCTGAAATAATAAAGACAATAATTAGTATTACATAAAATATAGCGCAAATAAAATCGTAATTTAAGGTTATATCGCTCACTTTTTCGTTTCTACAGCAGCTATCTATCAATTTTTTTGATCTAATTCCCATTCCACTTTAGGAAAAATATAGAATTTACACCGACTATTTTTGCCGTTATTTTTGCAGTTCACAACGCAAGAACAATTATGAACCATTTAAAAATATAAACAAATTGGTTAGCCTGAATTGTTGCATATTTCTACCACGGCATGCATTGCGATCGCATTTCTAAACCCCCGACATTTACTTTCACACATAGCGAATAGTCGCAAGTGTTTAATAACAAAATAAAACATCTCAGTGAAAACAGCTTAATAACCATTTTAATAAAATTACATATTTCAGCTGGAATCAACGCAGCTCTTGTTCTACTTTATGCAGTATTTTTCACGATGTTCACTACGGGATGGGTCAATCTGAACAATTGTCCGTTAAATAGGCTAATTCCTATTTATTTAATAGTGGCAGGTAGAATAAATGACTTTTTGACCCCATTTAATTACAATGTTATGTTTTAGGATTTGTAGGAGCTTTAGCGAAATTTTTGAGCAAAACCGAGAACAAATATGTATTTAACCTGGCCATTGCTTTGGTGATTTTCGATGTTATTTGGCATGGACTAGGTAAACTCTTTTTATTTTATACATACCTGAAAAAGGCATACGTGGGTTGACTATATATCAGAAAACAACTACTTTCCTGGCAATGTGCCATGGCGAACATTGAATTATATCTGATAGATAATCGTGCATAATCCCATTTCGGGTGATATGCAGATGCTTGTTACTAAAAGAAAGAATTATTAAATTTATACACTATCCTATATGTATAGGTAGCACGCGGCGAAATTAGCTGGTTTTTAAAAATCAGATTTATACATTTTTATGCTTATTCACGGACAAAAATAATAATATAGTTTTCTACATACATACATACATATAGGCACGCCTTTTTCCCGTAGGGGGAGGCAGAAACTACTTCCTTCCACTTGCTACGGATCTTACACACATCTTTTACTTCCTTTACTTTCATCAGTGCTCTCATACATGCTCGTCGGTTGTTAGTGCTCTTGACCTGGCCTTTCTTTAAAACAATGTTGATCTGATCGAGATTTGTTCGCCGAGATCGACCTCTACCGACTTGTCCATTCACACTCGCCTTAAAAATTTGTTTCATCAATCTTCCTTCATCCATCCTTTCTACGTATCCAAACTATCTAAGCATTCCTTTATCTATTTTTGTAGCCACATCTTCTTTTACACTACAGCTTTCTCTTATCTCACTATTTTTTACTTTATCCAACCGAGTCACTCCGGCTATACTTCTCAGACTACTCATCTCCGCAGCATTAATCCTATTTTCATGCTTCTTCTGCAAAACCCAACATTCAGTATCATAAATAAGTGTAGGAACCAACACACCTCTATACACAGCCAGACGTGCCTTTTTGACACTTTCTGGCTGTTCATAAAGCTATGCAGTGTCCCATTCATTTGTTTTCAAATTGTACACAAATTCATTTACTTGTTCCAGACTTTCTCCCTTAATCAAAACTTTACAGTTTGTTGTTTTCTTCTCATTTAAAAACCATTACTTTCGTTTTGCTTACATTTATTTTCATCCCTTCAATTTTCAGGGCATCATGCATAACATTAACCATCGCCTGCAACTCTTCTTCAGTTGACGCCAATATGACTTGATCATCGGCGTAAAGAAGGCAATTGACAATAAAATCATTTATTTTCAATTCATACGCACTCTCTTTCAAATCTTTTAAACAATCGTCTATGTATAAGTTAAACAGCCATGGCGAAGCCACACATCCCTGTCTCACTCCCTTTTCTATGTTAAACCATACCATTTCTATAATATTTATATTTTAATAATAAGCTAATAATAATTTTAAAACAAACTTCTTGACAAGTTTTCACCTCTATATTTCCACGTTTTGAAGTAGAAAGCTTTTTATTTTATAAATCTACAATGTATGTATGTATGATATAAGCTCATAGACAAAATTAACGCACCACTTCAATAAATTTATAATATTGGCATTACTATTATAATTAAAATTGCATGAAAACTAATTAACTGGCTCTATAGCTTTAATTTATATGTAATGAATGTATATTAAGGTGGGCCAAAAAAAACTTTTAATTTTTTTTTCTTTAGTTGCCATGAAAATATCGCCAAAGATGACGAAAAAAATATTCCGGTAAAGTTTGAACTCTTAATATTAATATTTAGAGGTCACTCATCGTGATTTATGATTTCCCATTTAAATAATACGGGAAACAAAATTATTTGGAATTTTAATGCGCTCGAAAGAATTATCAGCCAGTGGTATTGAATACATATACTTGTAGTCGATAGTCGATAACTTGTCTAGTTAACGTTGGGACGAGCATTATCTTGCATGAACAAAAAAATTGGACCCTATAAAATTGGCAAATTGCATGACATCCCAGTTTTTATCTTTGATAATTTGCAACAATATTAACTTTAAAAAAATCATTTAAAACATATATGGTTCCAGCTGTAATAGAAGTTGTCTCATTTTACTCTTGAAGACTTTATAATTTATGATTGACCTGAGACTGTTTGGTAATTTGTTAATTGTTCTGATGCTCTAATGATAGTTTTTTTTCTGAAATTAATATTTAGTATTCGTGTATTAAAGTTAAAGTTCATGGTATTTTCTGTGAACCTTTCCAAGTGCTTGTGAATGAATACTAGGCATTCTAATAAACAAAATGCAAACACCGTTACAACTTGCTTGTCATAGAATAAACCTCTAATTGTCTATATGGTATGTTATAGATAGTTCTTAAAACCTTTTTTTGTACAATGAATATTTTTACTAAATTAAATTCCATTCCCCAAAAAATGATTCCATATATCCGCACTGACTCAAAATTTGCATGGTATAGTAAATGTTTTTTCCCACAAGATACACAGTGGAACCGGTCTTCGAAAGTCCAAAAAGAGATGCAGGAGTTCTGGGATAGTGTAACAGATATTCTGAATAACTGTAACGAGAATAAAATAATAGTAGGCGATTTTAATACTTGGGAAGGAGTAAAGCATGATGGATATGACAGTTTCTGGGAATGTACGGTGATGGCAGAGTGAATGAAAACGGAGAAAGTCTACTTGAAGTATGTTAGGAGTGATATCTTGTGGTAACAAACACAATGTTTAACCCTAAAAAATTCACTTGTGTAGAAGACAAAAAGGATGCCTGAGAAGTATAATGGATATCGTGATTGTAGATGAAAGATTAGAAAAGAACGAAATGGACACTCGAGCATAAGCGATGCAGCAATTGACACAGTCCACTTCTTGGTAATGAACCGAATAAGAGGTCTCTTTAAGCGGTGGCGGCATTGTGTGCAGGAATCAATTAATGTACTAGAGCATAGAGCGTCTATTAGAAGAGCCAGAGGTAAAAATACTACCTAATAACTGGAAAAAATCAGAAACCAAGATGGTAGTATGGTGAAAAGAGAGGAATACGTTTTAAAGAGATAAAAGGAATACTTTGAAAGTTTAATTAAGAAAGGGGATACACAAGCACACTTACTTCCATTGCAAAGTTGCAATGGAAGTGAAATTAGTACGACAGAGATTGTGGAAGCGTTGACCAGTATAAAATTGGGTAAGGCTGCAAGGTACTAGAAGACTGGTGCAAGGCAAAGGGAAAGGTTCGCAGCAGGACTAAGAATTATCGAAGCATTAGTTTACTCAGCATCGTGGGCAAACTGTGTGCAAGGGTATTGATTAAAAGAGTGACGAATAAAACTGATGAGAAGAGATGGAATGTGCAAGCAGGATTTAAAAGAGGATGGAATGTATGGATCACGTCTTAACATTACGCGGCATAGTCGAAAAATTGTTGGGTAGAAGTCAAAAGGTTTACTGCGCTTTCATATACACTAGGAAAAGGCCTATGACAGGGTGCTAAGAAATAAATTGTGGTCAACATTGTCTATGTATGGGGTGAGCGGTAGTTAGATACAAGCTCTGAAATCACTTTAAAAGGATTCCTTTGCTTGTGTCAGAATAAACAGAGCTTCACGGACTGGTTTGAAATCGAAAAAGTTGTTAGACAGGAATGTGTGGCTTCGCTATGATTGTTTGAGTTATACATAAACAGTTGTTTAAAAAATTAGAGAGTGCTTATGGATTAAGAATGAATGGTTTGATTCTCAAATGCCTCCTTTACGCCGATGATCAACTCATATTAGCATCATCTGAGGAGGACTTGCAGGTGATGATTAATATTATGCATGATGCCCTAAAAATTAAAGGAATAAAAGTAAATGTAAGGAAAATGAAAGTAGTGGTTTTTGAAAGAGAAGACTAAACCACTGTAGTCCATTCTTGCTTTTAGAAATATCTAAATTATTAAAATGCAATAACGGTGTAGTTGCTGTCGAGTATAACTGAAGGCGGCTTAGTCCATTTTTGCTGGACAATATGTCTTGTGCTTACTAAAAATGCTATAAACCCAAATATGCAAAATGTGTGGGTTAGTCCATTATTGCACTGAAGGTCACATATGTATGTATGTATTTTTATTGCAAAAATTACTTTGTTAATCTTTTGATACACAAAATCTCTCTGCTTATTCCATTTTACGACACTTTCTATTTATACTCCCAAGTATCAAGTATTTTTAGAGATTATAGTTTTATTTCCTTTGAGCCCCTGTATGTATTGATACTCAATAATTAGAAAAGAAATGGTTAACTTTTTAAAACGAAGTTCCTTATCACACGGTACGGGCATAGCATAGCATAGATATACTTAACAGCGCGACGTCTACAAAAATGTGTAACGATTCATAACGCGCATGAGCGAGGAGACGCGTAGCATAGCAACGCGACGTCTATTTGTGTAGCACATGTGTTTGTTAAAATGACAATTTCAAAAATAACGCGCATGCGCGTTCAGTTGTAGAGGCGAGGAGACGCGTAGCATAGAAATATTTAGCAACGTGACGTCTATTTGTGTAGTCCACGTGTTTGTCAAAAAATATTTAAAATATAATACGTTTATCAATAATAATCTACTACGAAAGGAACCTTTTATTTTTAGGAACTTACGTAGTGTATAAGGAATATCAGCCAAATTACGATGCCAACTTGGGAAATTATTGCAACAGAACAACCTACCTACTGGCCTTCTGGATACTGACATTTCAGTACACTTTATTGGGATTGTTTATAATGTTATCAGCCTGTTATTTATTAATGAGTGAAGATTTTAAGAAAAACTAAGTTTTATAATATAAGATAAAATAAGTATAAGAGTAATTAGCTATGATTTTAAACAATGTTATTTTGTATCTTACTGTAAATAATGTAAAAAATATATGTATTTTGTCGCAGACAGCATTTTATTTTCTCACTTTAATAAATAGACAATATTAACATTCTTAGTAATAATTGAACAAATACACAAATTACACTTTAAAGCTAATAAATTTGCAACAGAAATGAAAACATAATTACATACGCTAAGATTGTCACAAAAATTTGGATTTTCCTGCTGAAAACCTGGAATCTAATAATTGGGCTTTTTTGAGAACAGCTTTTTTTCGTGCCTCATCGAAACGGTTAACTTCAAGATCAATTTCTCGACTAAATGGACGTCTTTCGCTTGGTTCGGACTCCTGGAAAAGTTTTATAAAATAATATTATCATATCTATTATTTTCCATAATAAATATTTGTTTTTAAAATTCTTTAGATTGTGGATCTCGCGTCCATGTTTCCAATTTTTTTAATTTATATTTATTTTGATTACCTTTACGTTCGATTATTAATGAATTTTTTTTAAAAAATTTAGGGTAGTACGGAAATTATTAATGTGTTCGCGCCACTTTATTTGTTTCGACGAATAGATTGGCGCGACGCTCATGTTTTAATTTTAACATAGAAATAGCTTTATGTTCTTATCATTTTTGATAATGGGACTAGTTTTAGCAATACACATTTCAGTCACTCGAAGAATAGCATAAAACGAATTAAGAGTTCGAATTAAAACATTCATTTACGGTCGCTCTCATTTTCTTTCTTTCTCAGAAAGTGGGTATCAGTCCCGTCTTTCTAATTATGTTGTTAAACTGCTGTACGCTTTGTGTATCAGTCCCATCTTCGTAATTAAGTTGTTCAACCGCTGTACTCTTGTGCAATTACATTTGTGTTTACTCTCAAACTATATTCTTGTGTTTGCAAAGATATTAAAACCTGTAGTGATCGGGGTTTTATAATTTCTCTTTTTTTACACCGGAGATATTTTTACTTAACTTCGATATAAGCGGACTGGAAATAATCACAAATTCGGCTGGTTTTTAAATGTTTTTAATTAACACAAAATATAAACACTATTTCTATCCTCAAAGAACACAATGCACTTTACCGACTAGTGAACTGCTGCAAGTAATGAAATTAATTCAAAGCCGTGAAAAAATAGGAAATAAACTAACGAAATGAAAAGAAAACTGAATGACTCGTCACTATTAACGGTCGGAGGAACACAATTTATTTTAAATAACAGGCGATGTTTAATCGCCGTGAAAAAAGGAACTGTATGATAGTCGCTCTCAACGACTGTCGGAGAAAGACTACTGTTGTGTCGAATTGAGACGGAAAACTTACTAATACACCGACTCGAGACTGCACATTGCAAACAAAGGGGGGAAGAAATCCGGCTGGGGTGCCAGCCGGAGACATCGCGGGTGAGGTGAAGGGGAGCAGGTTCTGCCTAAGGCAAAACGATTTTAAGACGTTGGCGTGCAGAGACGGATCATAAAAGGATTTAAAATAAAATTTAAATGAAGTGTTCTGTGATCACAGCAAAAACGAAAGACATTGCAATCGACTTCATGTTACATCCAAAATGTCAGGAGTTCATACTTGAATCAGAAACGGTCGATCGTGGAAACTCACATTACGGATTCCTATTACTTACATTGGAGCTAACGAACATTCATCTTATAGTAAGTTCCTTTTTTATTAAAGCCGGTTACATTCTTTTTGTCAATCTGAGCTAGTTGCACCCCCTTTTAGATATACAGTTTACGCTTAATCTTGGTGGTTATGTAATTATTGGATTTACAACCTTAAGAATTATCTAACAACCCTTTTTAGTCACGGTGCTTACGAATGTATTGTTACAAAACTTGGGTCCGTTTATTAAAGCAACTATTAAACAATTTACTACTATCCGTTCATTGCAACACAAAATACACCGCTGGATACTCTACTGTACGACCATTCCACTATAAAAATGTTCGCCAAATAACAACCGTCTCCTTTCACATCCCGTACAGCGTTTAATTTTCTTGCTTTTGGAACTATCTAGCAGTTTCTTTGAAGAGCCTCGAATGCTTCCACCCGTTATCAATAAGGGTTGCAAAGGTTATGCTCTGCTGCTCGAGAAACGCCAGCGAACAAACAAGCAGAGCCAGCTCGGCCAATTTTCGTAACAATATTGTTAAAAAAAGGCTGGAATGAGACGCTAATATTTGTGAAATACTACTCCTAATCCAAAAGTTAACATTTTACAACAAGTGTTAATTTTAAAATTAAAATAATATAACAATAGACATTTAACACACAACGAAATAGGCATGAATCAATGTACAAATAATAAAAAATGTAAAACCCGAATATAAAACCATGAGTAAGAATCAAATATGGATCTATTCCGGCTCTCATCATTAAGGTGTGAACATTTTTTTAAGCTGTGACCATCATCCATTATTGTAAAATAACCGAATAAATATGAACTTTACAAATCCCACAATTATTGACTTACCTTTTTCTTTTTCAAGTTTTTCGTATGCATTTCTACTAAACTTTCCTGGGATCTTTTACACTTTTTAACTATAGCTTCTTGTTCTTTATCTCTCTTTTTTATCTCTCTTAATTCAACGTCCTTTTTTGGATCGACTTCATCCTTTTCTTTTTTTTCTTTTTTTTTCGCTCGATCTTCAGGAGTATCTGTCCATGAAGATCTATAAATTAAATTCAAAATCAGGACACTTTAATAACTTATTTGGTTTTATTTGGATCATTTAGTAAAAGTTTTTTGGTTATTTTGATCAAACATATTTTTAACATTACCTACTACTAAACATGGAAATAATATAAGGATATTAGTTTATATTTAAATATTGAGCTAGGTAGTCTTTAATAATTTATATTTTTAACCCACATTTTATGTCACTGTATTTTCTGATGCTTTTACTTTGGCATAAAAAAAACATGTTTGTTATTGTTCTATATTTTATTGGTTCCAAAAACTGAAGAAAATGTTACTATTGATTTGAGTTTAAAGTAAATCACTTGGAATTTTTTAATTGAATATGGAATGACACCATTCAAACCTTGAATAAATGTTAAAAGCCATTTTTTTTATTTATTTCCCCAATTAATTTACAATTTATTAATTAATACATTGACAAGTTTCCAAAAAACATGTGGGGAGTAACCCATTAGTTATTTCCTATTAAATTATAATTACATTGAAACTAATATTAATTTTTGGGACATCACAGGTGTAAGTAAAAATAAATATAGATAAATGAGACATAAACTTTACAATTTAAAATCTGTTGGCTAAGTCATATGGAGTAAAATGTTTGAGTCTGCATCTTATAATAAGTTGTGAAGCTAAATCTTTAGCAAGTATATTTAGATGATTTTCAAGTCTGTTTATGTAACTTACACTTATCTTCATAAGTTCTTATTTAACCGACAGTACATTTAGATCACGTACAACTATGCAATTATGCACAAACCATGGAGCATCAGCGATTTCCTTTTGGTAAAAATGTGTTTTTTCCACGTTAATCTTCGGTCCAATGTAGGCCCAAGTACTTGGCCTTATCTCTGATGTATTTCTTTACCATTTGGTTCGACTGGTGGACAGTTTTCACGTCGATTTGTAAAAGTTACATGCTCTGATTTTGTTAAATTTATTTTAATTTTCCGTAAGTATAGCCATGTCTGTAAACTATCGAGATCAGATTGTAATATTTTAGATGCTATTTGAGGGTTTACGTGGGAAGTCAAGTAGGTAGTATCATCTGTAAATGTGACCGTCAAGATGTTAGTACATCAGATGTGTATAGTAAGTAAATAAGAGGACCCAGTACACTACCTCCAAATTGATGTTCACGAATTATATGTTGATCTTTAAGAATAATTTCCAAGTTTGTTTTTATAATTTTTCCTATTATTTTGGATAAGATTGGAAGGAAACTAATAGGCCTATAAAAAGTAACATCTTCAGCTGTTTTCCAGATTTGAGGATTAAAATTATCTGGACTACTTTCCATTGAATTGGGAAATAATCCAACCCTAAGACGGCGTTATAGATGAGTGTTTGATTGCGCTTGAGGATAACTCGTGGAGGATTTTAGCATTTATTAGGTCGTATTCGGGAGACTTTTTGGGGTTGAGGTCTTAAATAACTTTCATAACTTGATTAGTGATTATTTTTGTTAAAGGTAGGTAGTTCAGTTTTTTCTGCTGAATACTTGATGCTTAGTGTAGATTGACGGGCTTCACTTAGGATTGCTCTTGTAAGATACTCAATTGCTTCAGTTATTTCAGCATCTGTTTTCAGTGATATGTTGGTTTCTATGTTATCACTTAGTATAGTAATTCTCTGAATAACAATAATTTCTGTACCTACTTATATTAATCAGGAACAGTAAATGATCTGACGACAGATCAAAACAGAATGTTGCATTGACTACGTTTTCTGAAATACCTTTCGTAACACAAAAATCGATTAGATCAGGTAGTTTATTTCTGTTTTTTGACCATTACGTCAGTTGATACATTTTTAAAAGCATCATTTATAATTGTATTATATAGCTGTCGACCTCTGCGATTTATTAACATGGATCCCCAGTGAGTGTGCTTGAAAACGATTACAAGTGTGTTGTAAAATTGAGCGAATTATTGAATATCTATGGAGTGTTTTGGAGGTCAGTACACAGTAAATATGGTCAGCGGGCCATGCCAGTCTTCCATTGTTATGCTGGTTGCTTGCAGCAATTTTTCATGTCTGGGTGGTTAATGTTATAAAAATTGAATTTTGGCATTCGGCCATCGGCGTTCCACAGTGCAATTTTTGAGAACTTACGAGTTTAGTAATGACAGGTTTAACATTGTCACTATTTATTCCATTAGCGACTTCAACATAGTTTTTAGTTCCTTCAAATCCTTTGAAGGTGTAGCAGAATTATGAGTTTGTGTCGTGTTCACTCCAGAATGTTGTCCGTAATTTAAAATTTGAGAATATGCGATATCGGGTTGTACAGGTCTGGCTTGAGGTGTAGTATACAATTTGAGCCGTAACGTAGAAATTCTGGTTTTTACGAGCTTTTATAAAGTGAACATCCTTTGTAGTTGGCTGGATGATTCCTTTCGCATAGTAAGCAATTAACATTAGGAGATTTTTCTTTTTTAGGGCACAGGTTGGTAGCATGATCACCAGTACATTTAACGCACCTTGGTCTGAGATGGCAGTAAGCCTTGGTGTGTACATAGCGTTGACATCTAGCGGATTGTGGTATTACCATCTGTTGTCTTGTGGCTACGTTATACATTTTTTTATTATTGTTTTCTGGTTTAAGATTCACGAAGAACCATTTGTTCTTGAGAAGGGCTATATAAACACTGTGGATTCTGCTGCAGCGGCAGCGATAGATATATATGTTTAGTCCTGGGGATATTGGTTATATGTACGCGGTAGTTCAATACGAGCACTGAAATCACTTTACAAGGATTCCACTGATTGTGTCAGGATAAACGGAGCTTGCACAGACTGGTTTAACATCGAAAAATGTGTGAGACAGGGATATGTGGCTTCGCCATGGCTGTCTACTCTATACATAGACGATTGTTTAAAGGATTTGAAAGAGAGTGCATATGGATTGAAAATGATTGATTTGATCGTCAAATGCCTTCTTTACGCCGATGATCAAGTCATATTAGCGTCATCTGAAGAGGAGTTGCAGGCGATGGTTAATGTTATGCATGATGCCCTAAAAATCAAAGGGATGAAAATAAACGTAAGCAAAACGAAAGTAATGGTTTTTGAAAGAGAAGAAAACATGACAAACTGTAAAGTTTCGATTGAGGGAGAAAGAGTAGAACAAGTAAATGAATTTGTGTTCTTGGGTTCAAAGTTAACGAGAGATGACAGTGACATTGAGCGAAAGGTGTTGGCAGGAAAACAAATGAATGGGGCACTGCATAGCTTTATGAACAGCCAGAAAGTGTCAAAAAATGCATGTCTGGCTGTGCATAGAGGTGTGTTGGTTCCTACATTTATGTATGGTAGTGAATGTTGGGTTTAGCAGAAGAAGCATGAAAATAGTATTAATGCTGCGGAGCTGAGTAGTCTGAGAAGTGTCGGAGTGACTCGGTTGGATAAGAGAACCGTAGCAAGTGGATGGAAGTGGTCTCTGCCTACCCCTACGGGAAAAAGGCGTGACTATATGTATATATGTATGCATGTACGCCAGTGTGGGACAATATGTGTATTATTTTATTCTAATTGTGATTTCCGTTTTTATTGTAGACACAAATATCATCTAATAAAAGCAATCGATTAACCCTATCTACAAAAACTTGCTAGTCACTTTTTACTTCACACAATAAGGAGCACCGAACACGTCTTTATTATTCGAAATTCAAATGATTACTTATTTTTATCAATTATATTTTTAACATACATGGAAATAATCTAAGGATATTAATTAATATTTGAGTAGAAAGTAAATCACTTGAATTTTTTAATTAAACATGGAATGACTATTCAAATCTCGAACAAATGTTAAGAGCCATTGGCATGCTAAATAAGTAGCGCTTAACAGATGTAGCACGAGCAATTGCAAAATGTCCAATGGAATTCTATTTTTTTTCAGACTAGTCAAGATTTTGGATAGATACTGACTCAAAACGTGTAAGAGTGTGGAGAGTAAGTACCGGGCAATAAAGCACGATTGCAGAATGCACAGGAAATGTATTCTAATAGTAGAGGCACAGTAATGATTTGAGGCGGAATCAGCATCGGAGGTAGGATCAATCTCGCTTCACTGCAAATTTTTTTTAAATGTGAATAGGTACATTGATGATATACTTTGACCAATTGTGCTTTCATATGCCACAGCCATTGGATAAAATTTCGTACTGATGTATGCACCACCACATACTGCGGCAACAGTGGCTAGCTTTCTTAATGATAATAGTATCAAAGTACTGCAGTGGCCTCCACAACCCCCGGACTTAAATTCCTTGAGATATGCTTAAACGAAAAGTTTTGAGAGGTGTAGGAAATTTTTAAAACTGCCAACAATTGTTTGAGACTTTTTGCAGGGATCATGTATAGCCATACCTTAACAAGAAATAGATAAATATTTGACACACCACAAACTTTGTCAAAATAAACTTGTTTTAATTTATCCACTGCAAAACTAATTGGAACTACTAATTCCAATTTATATTGTTTACCTGTTGGATAAATCAGGTGCTTCTTTAGTTCTAAATTGTCTGGGTCCTAAACCAAAACTACTAGCTTTTGCAGCTGGTAATTCTAACATCCACTCTTCTCTTACTGGTTCCTTTTGTTCTTGAGGATTTAGCAAGTCAATTTTTATTTGCAAAGCTCTTTCTTCTAATTCAATATGAGCTTTAGAAGTACTAAAGCCTGCAGGAACAGGTCCATATATATCCTCATCATCTGATGATTGAGATTCAGCTGCTTGTAGTAATTTTTGACGCATGTGTTGAGGTAAAACAGGACCAATACAATTCTGATTTGAAATTTCACTATTCATTTGAAATTGGTCGATATTATTTAATTTTTGTAAATGAGGTGGAAGTGCTGGCATGATAATTGCATTTGTACTTTCAGGAAATGTTTGTGAATGTGATGGTAAACTTGGGCCCATCACTAATGTTGATTTTATTGAATCTTCTTCATTTTCATAATCAGAATTTAAAGGTAAAGCTGGTCCTACATTTATTTCTATGATTTCTTTACATTCCGTTTTATTCTTTTGCAAATGTAAAGGTAGTTCTGGTCCTAGTACTTTACATTTTATTTCAATTTTATCATGTGAACTATTTTTCTTTAAATGAGGAGGTAATTCTGGTCCTATTATTGTTTGTTGCTTCTCTGCAGCATCTTTAATTTGTGTTAATTTATTTTTCTCAATAGATAATGGTGATTCTTGTAAATTTCTAATACAGTCAGTTTTGTATCTTATTCCCCTATCAGAGTCCTCTGACTCAGAATCTGAAGATTGGTTCATATCTATAAAAACAAAAAAAATATCAAATAAAAAATATTAGCGTCAAAATGGATATAGGTATCTGCTTTTACTAAAGAATAAAATATATTATTTTGTCTACTTTTACTTAGTTAATAGTGTGACTTTAATGGTAATAATCTAATAATTATGATGGAAAAAAAATTTAAATTAAATTTGAGATTAAAAAACACTCATTTAAAAAATGTATGGATTGACAGCATCATTTGTAACCAAAAGAATTTGCAGTACTCAACAAAGAAAATTTAGTTTAACTAAATGTCAGTTAATATACTTTTTATATGTTTTACCAATTAGTAAATACAGAATATAGAAATTATATTTTACATATATTTTAATAAACATAATGTTAAGTGTAAATAGATACATACATTCTAATTATTTTCAAAGGATTTTTGGTAAACAAGATTTTTGACAAATGGTACCCAAAAAAAATCCAAATTGGTTACCACACACTCTTACATGATTACATATTCCCGCTTAAGAATATATGCATAAACTTCTTTGTTTATTGTCAAGCAGGGTTATTTGGAAACTGACTGATTTAAGTATAAGTGGTCCATAACAATAATAATTTTGTTTTTCAAATTCACCATTAAAGTTTCAAATTGCTAGCAACTTTTTTATACTAGGTCAATTAAAATGTTCTTTAAATCAATGAATCATTATGTAAGTTTATTTTGTAAATGCTTAAAAAGTTTAACTGCTTTGAAAATTTAAAAACTTTAATTAAAATTAATAAATAATTTACATTTCAAGCATAAGAAATTTTCTTCTTAATTTAGTAGCTACATGTGCTATGTTTTAAACATCAAGTGTAGGATGTTTCTTTAATATGATTTTGCATTTTATTTAAATAATAACAATGATTTTTAGTGATGAAAACCTATTAATAATTTTTTTTATGGATTAAGAATTAACAAATATCTTCACTTGAACATTTTTTTTATTTTTCTACTACTATATTTAACACTTTTCATAAGTCCAGCAGTAAAAATTCCTTTAACGCTTTGTCTAACTGAAGATCTCCAAACTATGTCTGATATACATTTTTTCACAATTTGTCCACAGTCAGGATCATATGCTATTGCACGTAAAACATCCTCAGTGTCTTGTTGAAAATTACCCCTGTTCCAAAATCTTGTTAAAGCTTTTTGTGGCCATCTTGGTAACTGATTTAAGTGATGTAGTTTAGCCAAAGAGCTGTAGTCTTGACTGCAGGAAATTCGATCTAATAAACCAGTTTCTCGTAATATGACATTTTTTTCATTTATGTCAGGTTCAACTTTTGATACAGGAATATCTATGTAATCTTGTAATGAATTTATTAATGGTTGATATAAGCTGCGGAAATTTGGAAGTTGTGGTCTTACAATATTTTCAATTTTATTTTTATTTTCACCAAAAGTCATTCGGAAATCACCATTATAACTTAAATTTGAAATAGTATAGTAAAATTCATATTCAGTAAAATTTTCTGGTAATATTAAAAGAGCAGCGTGAACTGCAGATTGAAGATTAAGTTGCAGTGCAGTTTCTAATTCTGCACTTAATGGTTTTTCTACAATTTCTACAGGTTTGTGTAATCTCCCTGCCAAATATAAGTCCGACCATTCTAATAAGTCGGTGATTAAATCAGTGATACTGATAACTCCATATTTTATATAAAAATTGTCCAAAGGTACCAATGTATTAAAGTAAACTTTCGCTCCAAAATTTTGTTGACAATGAGATACAAAATTATGTCCGAAATGCCTCAACCCACTGTAATCTGATGGATTCTTAAGCATATTCGATTCGTGCCAAGTAGTTGGACTACTTACACAAAAAATAAGGTCAATCATGTTTTTAGATAATTGATTTTGTAGCTGCGTTTTCACTCCCGATCCATAGGCAAAGCAAAATGTAATATTCTGAGGAAATCTTGAAATAATTCGCTTGTAAATGGGTGGTACTATCACTACTTTTGTAGACATTCTGTATGACTTTGCTTATAAAATAATAATATTTAAGTTTTAAAAAAAGTTAAAATATATTTCTAAAATTTAAAATAACCTAAAAAAATTTACCTGTATATCCTGTCAAAAATGTTGGTATAAGCATAGAATAGAACTACACTATTCTGTGCCTATAGCAATGACACTTCCATGTTAACGTTTGAGGAACAAGTTTGAGCGCCTCTGACGTCTGGCAGGTGAACCAATATCACAAAGGCGGCCTTTTCAAAATAAACATTAACAATATTTTATTTTAAATATTGTCCTCGGGACTGGTTTTAGGCCGCTTACTTGAGAAAATACAAACATTTGTAAATTTTTCACGAGTTCTAACTTCTCTTGGCATAAACATAATACTTACACCTTTTTCTAAATTAATAAAAGATAGTGTATTCTTATAATTTAATAAAATAATTTAATGAAGTAGTTGTAATACAAGTATTGTTAATGTAAATAAAGAAGACTGTAATTAACTACTAATACTTAAGTTTTTAAAATCTACATATAATTCTTTCACTAATTTTCACTTTGTTTTTAAATAAACTAACAATATTTAATTATCTTCCAAAAATTTCATGAAATGTTGTTCCATTGTATCCAACATCACTTGTGGGTGCATCTTGGAAATGTATGTACATCCTGTAAAATAAATTAATAAATTTAAGTAAATTCCAGAACTTTTCAAATTTAATTAGTGTTTTATCTTTTTACTTTTAAAGAAAGTAATCAGCACAGTCAAGGATTTTTGGTATTTGTATTTGTATGGTGTCATTCACTGACTTTTATACAAATAGATTATTTCACTTTTTTCTAAAAATATATTTCACTTCTACCCATGTTCTATTTAATTTTACATAAAAATTGAAATTTTTGGTACCAGCTTACAAGGTAAAAAATTCTTAGGTGTAAATATAAACAACTTTTTGATTGACTGGGTATAAAAGAAAGACATCTAGAGTAAATTTATATAATTTTACTTATTTGTTGTGACTAAATAAAACTATTTGTCAATAATATTGGCAAGACATTATACCTGTCAACTGGAACTCCTAGAACTTGAGAAATACATTCATATAAAGCCTTCGCATGCTTTTTATTTTCACTAACACCTAGTGCACCTATACTCATTAAAACTGCCTGTGCAGCTGGTTCATTGGTGCCTCCCCATGACATATTTACTCCACCAACTACTGTAGCACAACAATACTAAATAAAAAGAATAGCACATAATATTATACAGGTAAAGATTTTTAAATAAGCTATAAAACTTGAACAAAATGTATCTTTTAGTAAGGTTTTTATTTTATTAATACATAAATTATGGTGATTACTTTTTATATTTTTAAATACAATGTACTGAAAAATGATCAAGTGATTCCTGACATTTTAAGGAAATATTAATTAAAAACTACAATAAATTTACTTACATTTATAGGCTTTCCTAATGATTTAGAAATGATACTACATAGTTTAGCTGGTAAATCGCTGGGTATTTTATCATTAGATATATTAGTTTCAACTCGAAAGTGGGGCATTTTTAAAACTTAATATTCTTTCTCAAAAAAATAATATCTCTTAAGTATAATTATAGAAATAAGTTAAAACTTTGTATCCACTATATTTTAATTTAATTGTGTGAGCTTTATTACGTCACCTTTGATCTAGCTAAATATCTTATCTACAACCGCTGAGAAAACCAGATATTTATTCAGTGGTTATGTTATTACCACAGAATCGCTAAGGTGTTCTGTGGTATTACCAAAGAATACACCACCACAATAAGAAGCGAAAGCCGAAACAATTCCTTTGATGTTGGGGGGACCAACATTTATGACCTTGACTGACTAAAGTTGGCAGATAGCTCAGTAAATAATACACTGAGAAATTTTTTCAAATATTGATATAACAACTTTCATAGTTACACGCAGAAAAAACATTTTCTTTTCTATCTAAATAGTAACAGAAAATTTTTCTTGATTTCCGGGACAGGAGCGGGAGTCGTGTTTTGAGAGTCTTGGAGGCCAGGTGTCGGTGGGGACGGTGTTATTAGCACGTGTGCAGAACCTCTATGGGATTTCTTTCATATCTGGCTGTATTTGGGCCATCTTAATTGGATTTTGAAGAAAAACCATTTGATTTTTAACTTGACCATTTTGTCTTGCCATTGTTGTGGATATTGTTGGAGTTGGTGTCAAGTTAAAATAACCGTTATCGGGATCTATTTGAGGGAAGCCATTGTTAACCAGTGCCACCCCCATAATCTAACCAGCCCCCGGAGTAGGCCACAGGAGTACACGTGAATTCGCATACCCAAAGGTTATCAGTGATTTATTTTTAAATATATAACGCTGTGTCTCATTCCGGCACCACGAGTAAGTCATGCTTCAGTTTATAAATATAGTGCTTTGTGAATTCGTGTACCCAAAGGTTATAAGTGATTTATTTTTAAATATATAAAGCAGTGACTCATGCTGACACCACTATTATGTCCTGTTTAGTTTATTAGTATAGTACATTGTTGGAAACTATTTATTGCATTAGATAATATGCCAAAACTAAACTTGGATTAAAGTAACCTTCTCAATAATTCTTTATGTCCAAGTAAAAACATATTTTCTTCCTACTTATTTGTAAATATCCTACAATCTTGATATTTTAAAGGACAACTATTGTAAAGTTATTTTTAAATGAACTTGATTGTTTTGGCAGTGAAATCTTATGTAAACGGTTAACTAGTGAATTTTCTTTGCCTTCATGTAAATGTTTGAATTAGTGTTATTAATGAGTTAACTGATATATATGTTTTACCTTTTGTTCTTTGCCTTTATGTAAATGTTTGAATTAGTGTCATTAATGAGTTAATTTATATATGTCTTACCTTTTGTTGTAACTTGGTAAAGTCTGTTACTCTTACTTCTGTTCTGGTTATTTTATAAAGCTGTAAATTTTACATTTTTGGTTTGTTTTAGCAAGGAAATTTTACCATAGCTGTTAACTTTGACTATATTTGTTATGATGTTGCTATTGAACTGTGTACCTTAATTATCTATTGTGTGAGTAAAGTATCCAACATATTTTTGCTATAATTTTATTTATTTGGTTCACCATAATCATAGTTGTTTATCTTGTAGCCCTGCTAGTGCCTATAAGATCTAGGGGTTTTCGGCTTATACCGTCAAGCCGGTGGCGCAGCTCACTTTATATTTTTTTTTTCTTCTACCCTCTACGGCTGAGCTCGGGCATAATTTGCCAGTAGAGAAACCGCTAGCAGAGTACTCGTTAGAGAACGAAAAAGACGTGGCAAAATTTTATTAAGGAAATGGTGACATTCTTGAAAAATTTGAAAATCTTGAACAAAAAAGGGGAGGATATCACTTTGAAATTTAAATTAATAAAATATTGGATCAAGAAATCTCTGAGAGAAGCTATCAGATACAGATTTCAAATATTTACAAACCAGAAGAGTTAATACAGATTGTGTTTAAATTACTCATTACTTTATGTTTATCCTTTGGTCTTGGCCAGTCTCGAATCACTCTTCAGATCTAGTGTTGAGAACCAACACGAACCTGCCAATATTGTCAAAGTGTCGTCAATCTGGGTAATTGGTAGCTGTCCTTCGTGACATCGTTCAATTTTCTTTAGTCCACACAGAACCTTGTGAATCCATCTTTCTTAGAAACCAACCCAACCGGTGCAGAACAAGGGCTTGCTGACACACTCCATCTTCCATCATCTTGTCAACCAGCTTTTCCACCTCTTGATGTTTTCGAAAATAGCAGTCGTCTTGGTGATTGTCGAATCCTATGAGCTTGGCCAGTATCAATCCTGTGTTGGACCAAGTTGGTTCGTCCTGCTGTTGTTGAATCGAAGATATCACTTTCAAAATTGATGACTTTTCTGGCAGCGTTATATTCATCCAACGATAGATGTCCTAAGGATGATTCTAGACTTGCCAATACGCTGTCGGAGTCTTCTCTTCGATCCTAGACCCTGAAGTATATGCCTATGGGTACGCTAACTGGATCAGCCTCCTCACATCTACCTCGAACTCTAGCAGACTTTCGCCAGATTTATGCACCCTTGTTTTTATTTACGCTGTTCTATATGTTGATCGCCGTACCTTAACTTCAGTGGAGCCACTAGATATCCATATTTGCTTTGTTAGTCGACTGGGATATCTGCATCATTCCCAAAGTTTCTCCTCTCAAGGCCAATATGAGTGCAGTAGTCTTCTCTTCATCGTTCCACCCATTAAACGAAGCCACAGTTTTGAACTGTCTGCGATACATGGACCAAGATGACTGTCCATCGAAAGTTGGTGGTTTTACTGAAATCCCCGATGTGGCAACCTTGTCATGACGATCATGAATTTTAAGCGAGACAATTTGGCTGATGTGTACGTCCTTTTTAACAACGTCGATCTCACGCTTAATGTCTTTTACTTTATCACGTACTGTGCCTACTTCCTTTCTCCACTCACCCTCAACCTATATGAGCCAATATTTATCCGTGCAAATTAATAGCCATCTTCATGTTAGTAGCCGAACCATCGTAAAATACAGGTTTCTGAGCAGGTCTCTATAAAAGAATTTTGAAAATATTTCTCACTTATTTATGAATGAACTGGTTCAACTAATAAGATTCGTTTCCGAATTAATTGATTTACTACATTTTTTCTCCTGCTTGTATCCGGGTGCTCGTCAACAATTCCTATTGTCGCGCGGGGCAGCAGATAAATGAGGGAGTGAGGTATGGGTGGCTTGCTGACCTGAACCTCTTGGAGACGTCAACGTTCTCTCGCTTAGAAGAATGATTGGGAATTGACCTGCTGTCTCAACCTCGTGGAGATGGCGCCGTGAGTCTCACTGTTGATACTGTTGCCCGCTGCTGCGATGTGATGTTAAATTCTCTTTGCTAGCTCGAGTCGTCGCTAATTCTATGCTCCTACCTGCTGTAAATTCTTTCTGGAATTTATCGCCGTGAATTTGTTTAAATTAAATAAAACAACACAATTGTCATCTATATTATATTGGAAATTGATACATGGAGCAATTTGTCTCACACCGAGAAAATAATTTTTACATTTTTATGCCTCCTGTATCATTAGAAAATTGTCACTGGTTGTCGTCTCGAATTGAAATTAATGTTTGTCGGATTACATTGATACTGTTTTAAAAACTTCAGTTAAAAAACTTGAATAAAATAACATAATGTACTTACTACATTTCAACACGTGGGGTTTTTGAAAACGACGCTGTACGCTTCTACACTCTGAACGAGGAAGAAACCGGAAAACGGAAACGGTCATTAGTTTCAGTGCTAGGGCGTTGACCTCAGCGCATTCATTGGTTCGCTTTGACATTTAGTATGTATAATTGGTTGCCTATAGCACGCGCCTAGTTCATGATAGCTTGTAGGAATCTGAACCGTACCAAAGTGGTTTTAATCGAGGAATTGAGAAAGAGAGATTCTACTGTTGAAATCACGTGATCACAAAATTTCAACACCTATTATATCATCTTCAATCGCAAGTTTTTTTGGACGACCACTATTACCGTCAACTTGTTTTTTTATACTGCCTGTTTTCCTTAAATTTCGGTCAATAGTCATGAAAAGAACTGTCAATAAAACGAACAACAAATACTCTGACAGTAATCAATCGGCGCCTACTCAATTTTTACATGTAATAATTAGTAATTAATGTATTCAACATAGCAAATATACGAAATTAACTTAAAATAACTTGAACAAAAACATTAATTAAGAATATGTATGACATTAGATTTTTATTATCTTATTTATCATTTTATAAATTGTACTTTAGTAATGGAAATATTTTCAATATTTGTGAAAATGTAAAGTTTAAATATTCAATATTTTAAAATTGGCATTTTAAAGTGTGGCTGTACCTTAAAAACTAAAATACAAAGAGTCAAAAAGCTTAAGAATAGACGTTTATTTCCAATGGAATTCCATATTTTGTTGAATTACAACCATAAAAAAAATTGGGGGTAAATGGGGTGTTGGTCTCCTCTGAAAATTCATAATAAATAAAAATAATTAAATGTGAGTATTACCAATTTATTGGTTTTCGTATACTAGTATTTCGTATACATTTTTATAAATTAAAGTTGAAGCGTTTTAGAGCAATGTAATACAAATTTTAAATTTTCACCACCCTGTACACTTTCGATGTAACCGAAAGTAGGTAGCCTATTCCCGTATTTCCGTTATACTTATTTGCTTAGAAACAAGTAATTGATAATATATGGGTCTTAATACTGAACAATTCCTGAAAATGATATGATTTTGTCACAAATCCTACGTTGACGAGTCCATTCGTACTTCGCGAGACAGTGTCATCTTACAAATCAGCGTAACACTATCTCAGATTTTGCGTTCAAATTATGAGTGACACGAATTTGTACGGGCATTGGCTATCTAGGGTATGGTTAATCTATGCTATGCCCCACTCAAATGAGGTATCAAAAGGTTTTTCTGTTGTGTTATGTGAATTATTAACTTACGACACAACTGTAAGCTTATTAGCAGTAGTTTTACAAGCATCTACGCGATGCACAAGTAGGTTTTCAATGCAAAAATATATTAATGGAAAGTTATGATGTAAGATTAAATCGTATAGAATTTTTAAATAGAATAAAATAGTATCACGAGTAAGAGATCATTTATTTATTTTATTTTATATGGTTGAGGCAATTAAACTTTTTTGCCGTCCCTCCCTTTATTCTCTCTTCATGATCTTCGTGCTCTCTATGTAGAGAGCTAATGCGCTCATGGGGATCTTCATAACCTCCTCCGGTTCGCAAAATTGCAAAAAAGTGGATCTGTATAACGCCGCATTGAGCGCCAGTAACGCTGCCTGGCTATCCGAGCAAATACAAATATTTCTGCTCACATAGCCTCTGTTCAGGTTTTCCTGTGCACAGACCAAAATGGCCATAATTTCTGCCTGAAAAACCGTACATTCCTCCCACAGGGTCACGCTTAGTCCGCTTCTCTCGTAGCCAAATGCCCGACCCAGTCCTCTCCGCAGTCTTAGATCCATCCGTATACCAGACAAGATCTTGCCCGAGGGAAGGTCCCGCTTCAGTCGACCACTCCTATCGATCCGGAAAAGCGACCCTGTACCTATGTCCGAAGCAATACTTTTTTAACATAAAATCTGTCTGCTTCAATGCCTCCAGCTTTTTAACGATTGTCCTGTGTCCGGTACGTGCGTTTTCAAGCCCCTTCCACATACCATTTCTCATCAGTCTTGTTGTGGCCCCCATTGCCGCCGTCTTCACCACTAGGTAAATAGGCGTTCAACATCACTCCAAGTGCACTGATGGGCGTAGTCCTGTTAACACCCGAGATACCTCGTAACGCGAACCCCCTTATGTGTTCCAGGATAACCCTCGCCCCGACTTGCGAGGTCCTCCTCCACCACACAATCGCTCCATGCACTACTGCCGCTATCACTACTGCGTCGTACAACCAGGACATTATTCTTGGGTAAGCACCCCAGTTTTTTCGCACATCCGCCTTAGCGTCCATAACAACGCACAGGCTTTACCACGTACTCTATCTATTTTAGACCCCCAATTTAACTTCCTATCAAGCACCACCCCCAGGTGTTTGACTAAATTCACTGGTACAATCTTTTTTCCGTAGAAGAGTGGATTTCTCCACTTTTCCAATTTCCTCCTGCCTGTGAAAATCACTAGTTCAGTCTTGTCAGGATTGACTGCTGGACCCGTGCTTTCACACCATTTTTGCACTATCCTCAGTGCTACTTTTGTGCGGCCACTGGCCGTGCCAGCGCAATATCATCCGCATAACCTTGCGTACGAAAACCTCGGTGGTTTAGGGCAACTATCAGACTGTCCACGACCAGGCACCACTCCTTTTTGACAACCTCGATCTACGACAACCCTCAGTACCTCCCCTCCCCTTTCCGATTTAATCAGCCGACCTGAGAGCATGTTCTTAACTCATCTCATAAGAGATGCTTTGACTCCATGCATCTCTTCCGCTTTATCGATTGCTTGTATGGGAGTCTTATTAAAGGCACCGCCAGTTCATTCCTGGATGCGGCTCCTTCCAACCTGTTCACCAGTTTATGTAGTGCCGCATCCACCGACTTTCCTGGTTGGTATGCAAATTGCAATTCATGCAGTGGGCTGCCGACAAGCACCTCGTCTCTCAGATATGTATTAACTAGCCTCTCCAAAGTCTTAAGCAGAAAAGACGTAAGGCTGATAGGTCTGTACGCTCCAGGCTGGTCTTTGTCAGCCCTTCCTGGTTTTGGTAACAATACCACCCGAGTACCTCTCCACTGTACCGGTATGTATCCTGACGCGATGCAGGCTCTAAATATTTTGGTCAGTGGTATCAGTAGGCAGCTCATTCCCTTTTGTAGCATCACCGGGAAAATTCCGTCCCTTATCAGAACACACTACCTCACCCTATGGACAGAAATATCGTAAAATAGTTTACCTTTCACTAGACCAAGTCCCCTGATACTGCCCTTATAGGCCCAAGGTCCTTGTATCAGTGCGACCTTAATCTGCTCCTGGATTATTTTACGTTCTAATAGCGCCGTAGTTTGTGAGCTACGATGCTTATTTAAACGAAGGGAATACTTACCGCCATTTCTACGGCTTCTTCTCTTCCTTCTTTTTGTCCGTACCTACAGGCTTCTTTCCGAGCACCTGAAAAGAAACCCTTTCAAGCCCATAGTATGGCCTCATTCCCAGCTTCTCTAGCACGGGAAGCTGTCTTCGGGACTCCCAGCACAAGACGCCAGCATTTAGCCTCCTCCTTGTGCTGCTCATATATTGGCCACTTTTTAGTGCCGATCCCCGGATTTTGTCTACTAAGGCGTCTCATGACCACATCCACCTCCGTCCCTCACTTCTCATGGATGTAAGCCATGACCCTCACGCATTTGGGGAGGTCTTTCGCATTGATTAGGATAAATTTGTTACTCCTCCCCTCATTAATCTTGTCTGCGTTTTTCCTAAGCCATTCTTCTGACTTAGTTTCCGCGCAGTTAGTTTTTAACCCCCCCCCCGATTCAGGAATCCTGGAATCTCGGAACGTCCTCTTCTTCCAGGATTTCGTCCATCCTTTCCAGTATCTCTCCCTGAACCAGGTTGGCCTCCTCCTCAGTCATGTCGGTCCGGTTCTCACGAATGAATACCAGCCTCGGCACATCTGAGGCCACTTCTGCGAAAGAACCCTTCGGAGCTCATTCTCTTTCTTCTTTAAGACCTTCTGAGCCGAGTCCGAGGTATCCCCCTCCTGTCTCGGCCTCTTCTGAGTCTCAGAAGAATCTTAGGAGGTCAAGGTTTCTCTTCTTCCGTCTCCACTCCTCCTCTTTTTCTTCAGAAGTGCATCATCGTCAGGCTTCATCTCAGCCTCAGGTCCATTTAGCGTCCCTTCAACCTGTGGTGATGCGCCTTCCGACGCTCCCTACACCTCATTTTTCCAAGTTCATCTGGTATCTCCGGAGGAGTTCCAGAAGTTGTCAGTGAGCCCTGCAGCGTATTTTTATTTTTGGTGTTTTCCATAAGAATCCCACGAATATCTAGGGAAATATTGCTCCTCCTCAGCAGAGCCTCAATTACCAAGGAGGGGTCTACAATACACCTGGAGCTTGACATGTGCCTTCAGGGGAACCGTTCGAGACACTGTATGCACAGTGCCACTCAGCTATCGGCACGGTGTCCCACACCTTAGCTTGGCATGGCTGTTGCGAGTATTACCTCGAGATCATTTATACTGATGAAAAATAATTGCAGTTCTCATTCTACGACGAATGTTGAATATATTTTTACTTAACTCAGACAATATCCTGATAATATAAACAGATAGTTTTTGAATTGTTATATAAAACTAGAATTTGTGTATGTTTTGTACAAATAATTGTTTTTATTTTGTCAATGGCGAAAAGACCAACCCTTAATAATCTTAAAAGTATTCATTTAGGTATTTTTTATTTACTTTCAATTCTATTAAATTTTGGCAATCGTTAGAAAATATTTAGGAAACGCACGTCATCGTTGAAAGAGAACACAATTATTTCCTTCTCTCTTATCTTACCTACTTGGCATCCTTACTTTTATAAAAAATCTGATAGAAATAGTGGTGCCGAATCAACTGGCAACGCTGCACGACTTTCGCGTTGACCATTCGGCACACATACATTTTTTAAACAGTATTTTCTATACAATGGAAATAGTAAAATATAATATAACATTTTAGGGAAAGCAATTATTGGCCAATTTAACAGGTGCGTCCTAATTATAGATAATGCAGCATATGTTCCTGTACAGAAAAATATAACCACGGCATCCAAGAAAGAAAAATGCTGAATGGGTTAAGAGAAAAGGAATTGCTAGCAGAATCCCAGTTAACTAAATCGGAGTTATATATAATTATTTTGGAAAATAAATTTCGTTCCCTACAATATATAAGTTGGATGCTCTGCTAGAACGACACTGTGTGTTACGTTTACCCTTGTATCACCCAGAACTGAACCACATTGGGCATTAGTGAAGAATTGGTTAGCAGCTCACATCATTAGATTTAATTTGGCCGATACCGAGGGACTGACAAGATAAAAATTTGAGGAGGTATCTGAACAAGAGTGGTACATCTGCATCAAAAATTAGGAATATGAACTCATCAAAAAAGAATATCTCTTGGACGATAACACTAAGTGTTTACAGTAAATACTGCATACTGCATAAGAGTAAGAAATTTTTTCAAATACACTAATTAAACATTTAATTTGTAGATGTTTAATTATTAATAATTATTAATTAATTATTAATAATTATTGCATTGTCGTCGGTATTTGACAAGTGTACGAAGTTTAAATTAAATCTGATCGCTTAAAGTAGGGCAAAATCGAGGCCAAAGAGTCAGTTACAAACATACATGCAAGCAAACAAACATACAGGTGAAACTAATATAAGTGTGTTAAAAAGTATTTTCTAAAGAGACTAAGCCACTGGAATATCGATTTCGAGCAACTAAGCCAGGAATATTTTAAAATGAGACGGGAGCGTGTGACCACGATATCGGTGACACGTTAATGGCTTGTTCTTCTTTGGCGCTGCAGTCGTGATTCTTTAAAAAGCCATTTAGAGCAATCCACATTTGCTTTTTTTTTACTATTAAATGATGCTAAGAATAATAAGTAATTTTTTTAATAACAGAAAGTACAATTTGTTTGACTTGAATGAATTGTACTGTTTTTTTTAATTTAAATTTCCGAAACATCCATCATTAAGAAAAAAATTCTATATTAATATTTGTATAGGTAAAGTGTGACTACTTGTTTACCAACATTTTTGCTCCCAGTACCAATATAGTTTAGAAAATTAAACAAATATAACAATTAAATGAACAATACTCTTTATTAAACAAATATTTGCAGCCATACACAATTCAACAATTAATTAAGGCATCTAAAAATCAAATAAAGCGTATCTCAACTATACAACATAGAAAAGCATTGCAAGTTACTAAATATTTTTGTTTACTTATACCTATAAGAAGTCATTTGGTTTTTGTTATCTGGTGACTACTCACCAGACTGACATTGATTTAGTTGATTTTAGAAGCCTGGCCGCCAAAGTAAATTTGGTATAAACTAAATTATAGTTGTCGTAAAAAAAATGTTAATAGATTTAACTGACCCATAAAAAAAGAAATATACATTACGTTAATTTAAAATATTCTTATCTCAGAAATGAGTTTTTAATATCTTAATTGTAACTACAAGAAAGTATGTGTACGATTTTGAATAAAGATTTATTTCAAAATAAATACTGAATATAAAATATGTAAATTAACCACATTAAGTACAACTTACTGAGATTCTAATATAACTGAAAGTTTTTCATGGGCATAATGCATTTTTTCAAATAATGCTACAGGACAACCATGCCTCTCAATCGATTTAAATTTGAATGTCCGAAATGATTTATCTTCATCTATGTAAGTTATAGCAGCCATCAACGGACACATTATTATCTTCGTGTGATCTCCAAAGTTCATCTAAAAAAATTTACTTATTAACCCTACTAAAAGTGATAGATTTTGTTTTTTCAATACAATTTACTGATTTACTGGTATGATTGAAAAATAAAGCATCATTCATTTTATAATCCAAGTTTAACAGGGGGTAAAGAAAATGTTGCAAAAAACTATCTACCCTGGTGGCTTCAGGGCTTACAACATTGAAAGATACCAACACTTTGTCTTTGCACAACCAAACTACTTTCATAACTCTAACAACTAACGGACCAGGGGGTAAAAACTCTACGTCCGTTGATCCCTTTTAAAGTCAGGAAAATTGACACTAGACAATAGACATCCTGACTAAACACAACATCATGTTAACAGCAATACAAGAGACCAGATTCACTGATGAAAAATTTATATACAGGCTATAGGAGAATATACCAAGGTCAGCCAGGACAGCACGTTATAAGAAATATGTCTCACCTACGTACTTGTTTTATAGTTAACAACAAAATGGCCAAAACATCCTAATTTCTAAATGGACGAACTTTGACATTCTCTTTCAGAACAGTCGTTAACTTTCATGTACTTACCAATGACACAAACAGGAAAAATATAAATATTGAAAACCTTATGAGAAAAAACATGATCCCAAAACATCATTTAACTATCCTATTGGGTGACTTCAATGCTTAGACTCGAAAGAAAAGGAGATTTATAAACATAGTTAGAGAACATCCAGCCCATAAGAGATCTCACAGAAATGGCGAAAGATTCATTGATTTATGTAGAAACTACAACTTAGATATCAAATCCACTGCTTTCATACACCTTTCCAGGAAACAGAAGACATGGACAATCCTTTACAAAGGGAGACCTTCAAGGAATTAGTCCAATACCAAATAAGGTACAATAAGGAACTCTACCAAGAAATAGAAAATATAACATCTATAGAAAGAGAAGTCTAACATTTTACAGGCATAAAGTAGAGACGCGCTAAACGGGCTAAGCTGGTTAGTAAAGATCTAAAAATATTGAGAATTGACCATAATGATATCTACAATAAAGATAGATATCAAATGCTAGTCGGAACATCTCACTATAACCACATACGAAGGCCATACTCCCTAATAACAGAGTGAAATCGACACAAAAACGGTAGGAAGATGAAGATCACGGCAAAACGATGTCGGAGTGCTGTGCCAAGCGAAAGACAAAAGCCCGCAAGAGTTAAGGACATGATCGTTGGAAGATCCAATTAATCGTCAATTTGTACGTAAGTACTAATTTGGTTTTATGCTATTACTTTTTAAAACATGTTTAATATTTTTTAAAAAGTTAAAATAATTAAGCAGTCACCATACCTGATGTGCAAGCAGGACTTGATGAGGAAGGAGATGTATGGATCAGGTCTTTTCATTACGAGGCATAGTCGAAAAATTCTTGGCTAGAAGTCAAAAGGTCTACTGCGCTTTCGTAGACTTGGAAAAGGCCTATGACAGAGTGGTGAGGAATGTATTGTGGTCGACATTGTCTATGTATGGCGTGATCGGTAGTATGATACAAGCAATGATATCACTTTACAAGGATTTCACTGCTTGTGTCAAGATAAACGAAGTTTACACAAACTGGTTTAACATCGAAAAAGGTGTTTAGACCGGGATGTGTGGCTTCGCCATGGCAACTTATACATAGACGATTGTTTAAAAGATTTGAAAGAGAGTGCATATGGATTAAGAATGATTTGATCGTCAAATGCCTCCTTTATGCTGATGATCAGGTCATATTAGCATCATCTGAGGAGAAGTTGCAGGCGATAGTTAATATTATGCATGATGCTTTAAAAATTAAGATGAAAGTAAATGTAAGCAAGACAAAAGTAATGGTTTTTAAAACTGCGAGATGCTGATTAAAGGGGAAAAAGCGTAGAACAAGTGAATGAGTTCATGTAGTTGGGTCAAAGTTTACGAGACAAAAATTATGAGCAGCCAGAAAGAGTCAAAAAAAGCACGACTGGTTGTACATAGTGCTGGTCCCTACCCTTATGTATGGTATGGGTTTGGCGGAAAAAGCATAAAAGTAAGATTAATGCTACGGAGCTGAGTAGTTTGAAAAGTATAGCCGGAGTGACTCTGATGGATAAAATGAAGAATAGTGAGATAAGGGAACGCTGTGGTGTGAAAAATGTGGTAACAAAGATAGATAAAGGAATGCTTAAATGGTTTGGACACGTAGAGAGGATGAATGAAAGAAGATTGAGGATTGTGAATAGGCAAGTCCGTAGAGGCCTACCTCAGCGAACGTGGTCTCTACCTACCCCTACGGGAAAAAGGCGTGACTTTATGTATGTATGTATGTATGTATCATAACTGAACACCTAATTTTACAATAATCAATTTACTTTGAAATAAATGTTTTTGTCTATTAATTCTGGATGAATAAATATTAAAACTACTACAGATTAACAGAAGTTTTTTTTATGTCGGATAATTTACAAAATTAATGTCAAAGAACAGTTAAGTACTGAAGGTATTTAAATGGACATGGAATTTATGAAGTTTAAAGAGTGCATAAAGAAGAGAATCTTGTGTTCTTATCGACACATCCTGAGAATGAACTATGAAGAATAGATCCTTAAAAGTCCTTGAAAATATATGTAAAAAAGGATAAGGTGTGCCATCGCTTCCAGGATAGAAAAAAGGTATTTGTTAGACCTGGATTTAAAATATTTTTATTTTATTTCCACAATGCCTTATCAAATTGTACAAAAGAAGCATAAACATTTGAATATGCTACAGACAGACACAATTTTAATACAAACCTGTACAGTGCCGTTATTTAACTGCATAAGTACACCAGAAGTTGATCTGCACCACTGGTGTAAATGTGGCGTTCTAGACATTGAATCTGTTTCTTTCACAACTGACGCACCAGTCTTTAAAAGATGTTCCCTCATGTATCTACTAAAGTATGAAAGAAGTTTCATTTTTTTTTCGTATGGCTTCGGGTAATTATCTACGGTCATATATGATTCCTCACCATCTTTGCCTACATAATGCACATTTCTGCAAACAAATAAAAAATGTATTAGATTTAAATAATAATTAATGCGTTAAAAGGTAGGTAGGTAATATGATAAACTGCAAATAAATGTTTATTCGACTAATTTTTTTATTCTTTAGGAAGATAAAATAAGTTGTATTTTCAATTTTAATTTTCACACATTATTTTATTTTTTGTGTTAATTAAATAATTATAACTTCCCTAAGGATGCTATACCAAGATCAAGGCACTCCACAAACACCACTTCACAATAAAATCGGCCAAGATTCCGAAAAAGACCTTGATAGTAAAAAACTATAAAACAAAAATACCAACCAGAGAAGACTGGTTGAAGAAATCAACATTGACCAGCCCAGGAGTGAAACGATGGTACACTGACGGATTAGGGTACTAGGGACGCTATGGGGCAGGTGTGTTTGGATCATCCTACAACCACAGGGAATGCATACCCCTGGGGAAACACGCCTCGGTCTTCCAGGCCGATGTCTATACCATACTCAGGTGTGCCAAGCAACTGATAGAAAACAGAGTGACTAATAGTGAGATTGATATTCTCACTGACAGTCGCGCGGCTATTGGACCCCTCGTAAGTTGCACCACAACATCATTGGTGGTGTGGGACTGCATGCAGGCACTCACTGAGTTAGCGACTTCAAATAAGGTCACTCTTACATGGGTTCCTGGGCACACAGTGATAAATGGCATCGAGGTAGCCGATGAAATGGCAAGAAATGGGACCCCGGTGGAACCAAGAAGGTTGGTCGGATTGCCAATTGCCGAAGCGAAACATGAGTGGAATGCACATACTGGCTGCAGAACTTTAAGACAGCTGATGAAAAAACTTCTCCAGAAGAGAGCAGGCGCACTCTGGACGATGAACCGGAGTAGGCTAAGCAGCACGCTTGGCCTGCTCACTGGCCACGTCGCACTAAGGGCGCACCTCTTCAAACTTAAGCTCGCGGCTGAGAAAAACTGTCGACTATGCGGCGAAGAGGAACACATTCAGTGTTGCTGCCCGATACTAGCGGTGTACAGATACCAAACCTGGGACTGCATGATAATGGATCCAAGTGATCTAAATGAGACAGAGCCAACAGAAATCCTGCGGTTTGCCAAAACCAGCGGACTGGAATACTGATGCCCTGACAACACAGCGGTAGTCACAGAGGATCAAAGATCTAGGGGACATAGGTGCTTATACCAATGGCCCAACCGCAAAAATGTAATGTAGTATTTTTGGGTACTAGTGCCAATTGTTTAAGCCAACGCTGAAGTACATTGTGAATTAAGTTAAACGAGACTGACCAGCCGACGATAAGGAAAAAGTAAAAAGTACATCGATATCCATTTTGTCGACCGACAATAATGAGTTTTTAATTTTTAAAAAACCTTGGGAATAAAAATTATTGTGTAAACTTCGTGCTTGCGAATTGTTGGTTTATGTATTAACTGGGTATTAATTGTTTTATAAATTATTTTATTATGTTTTTAAACTTTAATTTTGTATACATTTACTATTTAGTTAATTAAAAATAAATTTTATAATCCCTATTGGGTATATAATTTTGGGGTAAGTAATTAGATGTACCCACTCGCTCTCTCCACATAATTTATTTCTCTGGAGTCCGGCCCTTCTCTATTGTTTAGTTTTTAGGTTTTGTTTTGATCTTTTATCTGTTTTGGGGTAAAACGGATTGGCGGCCAAAGTGCACTAACCCAGCCTGAGATTAGCTGAGGCAAGGAAATTCTGTGGAGTCATTCTGGATTTTTTTTATTTTTGGGAATCATTCAGGCTAAAGTGTAATATTAATAAGTTTTTCTGCTACTCCGCCGTGACCAAACTATTAATACTCTCACAAAGCATTTGAAAGTGTCTCTACATGAGACCCTCCAGTCTAGATCTTCCACTATCCTAATTGCCAATTTCTGTAAAACAAAGACTCTTTCGCATGAAACAGATGTTAAGTATACCGTACCTCAAATGGCTGTTGATGTTGGCATAATATAGGCTTAACAATAACGATTGGCTACAGTGATTGGACATGAATCTCAAGGCATAACAATTCTTATGCAGTTTTGCACAGAGACTAACTATATGTGGTTCCCAGCTCCATTTATTATCAATATTGACACCAAGTAATTTAGTTGTTTCTGATGCATCTACTCTTATGTCATCATTTTTAAAGAAAGAGAGGGTATCAGGTTGACTACTCAGGGAGAAATATTAAAATAATTAATATTGTTTTTTGAACATTTAGAGATAGGTGGTTTTTTTTGACCACAAAATAACATTTTCATAGGCATTTTCAGTTGATTCTACAAGACTTTTAAAATCTTTTTGTGATACTATAATAATCATGTTAACAGCATATGATATCACCTGGAACGTTGACAAATTCTGTAAAAAGTTGAGATCATTTGCATAGACTAGAAATAGAAGGGGGTCCAAAATGGAACCTTCAGGCACACCCTGTTTAATGACAAGAGGAGGGCTTTGTATGTTTTGCATAACAACACACTGGCCACTCCTCTTATTCCATAACTTTCCATTTTTGATAATAACAGCTATTGGTTAACACAGTTAAAAGCTCATTAAAAATCAATAAAAAGACCACAAATTTGAATTTTGCTATCAAGAGCTGTTACTATTTGGTCTTGAAAAGCATTTACTGCAGTTTCAGTGTTCTTACCCAAAGTAAAGCCATGTTGATGTGAATTTTATTTTTATTTAAAAACGACGGAAGTTGGTTCCTCATGTTCATTTCAAAAATGGATAATGGATAGAAGACTGATTGTCCTGTAGTTCTCTATTTGGTGTAGGTTTTCTTTTATATATTGGATTGATTAGTGCTAGCTTCAGTCTATCAGGGTAAATACCATTTTCAACTGATATATTTATTATATATGTCAGGGGATGGGTGAGAACAATAATTTATGGAAAAAATACCAACACCCACAGTACGACGAGTCAAGTTAAAAAATATTTTTTAAAATTTTTTATTTTAAGTAGTTTTTTTTTATCCCAAAAATATACTCCCGTTCAAACACAAAGAAGACCGGGAATTTACGTCACAAGTACAGGCCAATCACTGAGAGCAGTAGATGGCTGCCGAGGTTAAAATGGTTACAGAGTTGCCAAACATTCTACATGAATTTGTCAACTTTATACGCAGATATTATAGATCTCAGTTTATCACAAATTAATGTTATTTAAAATGAATTGAATATATGTGGAACTTACAATATGAATTCGTAATTTTAACATGTATGTCAATTTCAAGTTTTGTTTTTGAAAACTTCGAGTATATTTATTTGGTATTCCTGTGAAATATTAAGAACGGCATCAATGAAATGCGCAATTAATAGCATTTGTGACGTCAGCATCGAGCCGTCAAGCCGTATGTTTGAATGTTCCCTAAAATTTTATGATTTTCAAATGGTGTTTGTCGAAATATTACAGAATAATTTGAAATAAAGATTATGCAAACATGTCATTTAGTGTACATGACATTTTTTTAAAAGGTTAATTGAAATGAAGTCATAACTGCTGACATTTGAAGTTTTCAGGGATATTATTAAAGCTATATTATCAGCTTCAATAACTGGTACCATATATGGAGTTTGCATACATTTTGACACAGCGTATCATGAAGTCGTGAGCTAACACATCTTTTCTTCTGGATTTCATTAATACATTTTCATGTTGTTTTAGTTTTATTACTAGAGCTAGAAACTCTGATCTATACAGGGTGGCCAACCAAAACGAAACAGAGTCATTTGCAGGAACTTTGTCAACATTTTAGAAAAACGCAAAGACCCGTCGATATTTGATTAAAGGGTGACACTCTTTTCCGGTATTTTTGACTCCACTACTTTTAACCCCAAGCGAGGGTAAGAATTACCCCAAAATTTTTAAATGGCATTGGGGGTCAAATGAGATGTCTTTTGAAAGCTCTGACAATTCTCTTTACAATGGTCTTTAAATTTTACATTTCCTCCCAATACTTTGAAAAAAATTACATGTTAAAATTCCAATTATTTTAGTTGCTTACTTACTACTTAATTGATTAAATGTTCAAACTGATGACCATCCGATTCCATACAATAATAAAGATTTTATTTAAAACGTTCACGCACATTCCGAAAAATTTCCGGAGTAATTCGACGGCATTTTTTAACGATTCTTTGACTCAAATCTTCCAACGACGCTGGTTGTGTTTTATAGATTTTACTTTTAAGATGTTCCCACAAAAAGAAATCAAGTGGCGATAAATCTAGCGATCGTGGAGGCCATTCAATGCTGCCTCTTCTCCCTATCTGATGCCGTGGAAAACGTTGGTCTAAATACTGACGAACAAACGCCGCATAATGCGGAGGAGCACTGTCCTGTTGAAAAAAAAATGATGTTCGTCATATTGTGGATTATTTTCAAATATATCAGTCAAGGCAGGGTCAATAGCGTCTTCTAGTAACTTCAAATAAATTTCGTCAGTCAAATTGCCTGGTATAAAAAAGAATCCACCAGTTGGTCACCGCAAATGCCAGCACATACATTTTATTTCTCCGGTTGCTGTGTATGCACCTCGTGAAAAACTCTTGGGTTTGAATCGGACCAATAGCGGCAATTATGGCGATTTACCGTCCCGAGCAAGAAAAAACTGCATTCATGGGGAAAACAGATATTAAGAATATTAAAAAGGAACTGTGGATCGTTACCTGCTCGCGCACTATTACTATTAGTTCGCAAAACTGCATACGGCGGTCAGAATCATCCTCATTAATTTCATGGATTAAACGTATTTTATATGGATAGACTTTATTCTTCTTCAAAATGGTTTTGATGTTAAGTTTGATTGATCCCAGACACAGATGCCAGCTGCCTCATACTCAACGTAGGATCAAGATCTTTAGAAGTGACAACAAATCGCCACAAAGCAATGCAAAGCAAAAAATAGGTACTCAATGTATACCATTAGCGTACTTAACTCGAATGAATGATGAAGTAATGGGCGGAATTTTAAAATTCAAAGACTATTGTATGGAGAATTTTAAGAGCTTTTGAAAGACATCTTATTCGACCCCCGATGCCATTTAAAATTTTTGGGGTAATTCTTACCCTAGCTTGAGGTTGAAAGTAGTGGAGTCAAAAATATCGGGAAAGAGTGTCCCCCTTTAATAAAAAATCGACGGGTTTGAGCGTTTTTCTAAAATGTTGACAAGGATCCTGCAAATGGCTCCGTTTCGTTTTCGGTTGGCCACCCTGTAATGTTTTTTCTGTTTCCTTAGTTTTTTTCTTTAAGTTTATGTTACTTGTCTGCTAGGTTTTCTGAAATCTTCATGTGTTGGAAAGTTTGTTATAGTGAGTAACAAGTTTTTTAAAATCTATTAATTCAGGTGACAATTGTGACTGAGTTTCCTGCTACTTTCATTTTCCTAATAGGAATACACATAATACATTAATGTTAATATTTCATGGGCTGCCTTTGGACATTTTTCTTTAGTAAAATCTGCCCAGTATTCATTTCCAGTAACTCTAAGAATTTTGAGGTGTTTGTTTCTGAAAAGTCCCGACAAAAGATGAAAATATTGGTACTCTTAGTATCCCTAATTTTAAGATAAAGCGTCAACAACTACATTTTTGACTACCAGAAATATGTCTCAAATCAATGTTACTAACATTCTAAGTGCGAGTTAATTAATATTAAAATTTAAAACATTATTAAATACAAAGTGACCAATGACAAATTATCATTAACTTGTCAGTTAATGACATAATAAATAATAATAATTCTTACAGTCCATTGGGCAGCATAATAAGTTTAGTAGTATCATTGAACATCACTCCTACACCCTCATCCGATAACTGATACCCAAAGCCATATTTGTCTGAATAATCCACCCACTTTGATACCCAAACCATTGGCTGTGCAGAAGGATCAGACATCTCATCTGAAAATGCTTGATGTCTCGCTGGTTTTGATTTTATAACCTAAAAATTTTACCATCAATAATAAAAAAAAAAACAAGAAAATACTTTTATAAACTGTTACTCATAATAAATAAAATTAAAAGTTACTTCTTTACTAAAACAATTTGTGATACACAATTTAACACTTATCTGCCACATGATACATTCACTGAGGTTTTTAAGTTCGAATTTATTGAAACTTTCTCTAAAACTAAATATAATTTCTTGGATGTTTTCATTTATTTTTTTTAATATTTGTTATAAAAACTTATTGTGGTCTTAAAATATTGCTGGACCGGTATAAGAGTACAGCTAACGACGAAAGTGTTAAAAATAGTATTGAAGTTCACAAATAAAAACAGATTTTTAACTTTTGTGCCATGCATAGACAACTATATAAATCTCAAGATTTAACAGCTTAAATCCTTAGAGGTGTAAGACAGGGATGTGTCCTCTACCCACTTCTGTTTAACATTTACTCTGAAACATCTTCCAAGAACCTCTTGAAGGACAACAATTAGGCATCAAAGTAAATGGCACATGGATCAACAATATATGGTATGCAGATGACACAGTCCTGATAGCAGATAAAATGAATGACCTCCAACGGCTCCTGGACATAGTTGAAATGCACGGCCGACTTATGGGAATTAACATCAACATAAAAAAGACAAAATTCCTAGTAATCACCCGCAAATTGGATGAATTCCAGAATGCGAAACTCTCATACGATAGTGAAGACATAGAACAAGTAAAAAAGTTTAACTATCTGGGGACTTGGTTATGTGAAGACTGGTCTTCAGACATAGAAATCAAATGCCAGATAAAAAAGGAGAGGACCTCATTCATAAGATTCAAAAACGTTTTTACAAACTCTGACTTTGACTTCAATCTCAGAATAAGATTCACAAAATATTACATATGGTCCTTACTGTTGTATGGTATGGAAGGCTGGAAATTGAAGGTTAGCACAATGAATAGGCTGGAAGCATTTGAAATGTGGATCTATCGAAGAATCTTGAAAGTCCCATGGAAAGCAAGAAAAACCAACGAGGAAATTTTGAGGACGATAGGAAGAGAACGCGAATTGCTGAGCACGATAAAACACAGAAAAACATACTTACATAATATCTATTGAAAATAGCACTATTTCTTAGTGGATGTGATCAGAGAAAATTAAAAGTCGGTGATGAGCAAAACGGGGCGATTTTGAGAATTGAAATATTGGTATCCAAATGATTTAAACAATCGGATTATTCTGGAATATGATTTGGATTATTCGGAAAATAAGTGTCATCTCATTACAGTCTAGATTTGTATTATTGTCATGATTTAAGAATTGGTAAGTTCTTGGTATATTATAAATATAAATCAATCATTACTTAGTACCTCTTAATCGTCTAAACAGCGTTGTTATTAAATTCTCTGTGTTTTTAAGTCCTATTGTGGCTAAAACAAGTTTTTAAAATTTGATTTTTGGCCATTGTGGACATCAGTGTGATTAAGCGTTACATATACATAATTTGGCACCACTTGCCTTAATTGAGTAGTAATTGGACAGATCAGTGATAATTATTTTTAAACATAATAAAGTTTGGTGTAGCAAAAACCCAATAAGTAAAAACGTTATCTCCTACAATATACATAAATAAACATAGTCCAGACAATTAAGGTATTGTGTACTTCATCATTAGCCCAGGAAAATTAGATCACTTGCATTTAGACCTAAGCATTCCGTGTCAATATAAACATATCTTTCTCAGGTATCACATTTTATTACTGGATTGTCATTCACAATTTTGCAAATCTATAAAAGATTTAGATCATTTTCGACTTGAAGTTAATCTTCAAGAATCACATCTGTCTCAAGTCATCTGAAACAATGAAAACCTATGGCTTTATTGATAAATATTGTAGAAATTTTACAAACGTTTGTGCATTGAAAACTTTATATTATTCATTCGTTGACTCTAAATTGAAGTATGCATCTATAATTTGGTTTCCGTATTACAGAATTCATATTAACCTTGTTGAAAAATTGCAGCATAAATTTCTGAAGTGGCTTTCATTTAAAATTAATGGAGTTTATCCAGATTGAGCGATTAAATACAGTGTGTTATGTGATGTGTTACAATTTTCTAGCCTAGAATCAGGAAGATAATGCACATCTATTGTTTTTTTGCACAAATTATTACACAACAAAATCAATTGTAAAGAAATACTTGAGCAAATAAACTTTTATGTACCAACTTTTTATACAAGACATACTGAGACTTTTAGGCTTCCAATAGCCAGAACCAATGTATTATTTAAATCCCCAATTTATGCAATGTGCCAAAATTTTAATAGAATATCGGACTATTGCGATATTCACTTTGATTCTAATGCTGAAATAGTGAGATCAGCTAGAATACACATAGAATGATAAGATTGTTATGTTTTCTTTTCTGTATATATTTAATTTCAACTTATATTTTCCTGTAAATGGGTTAAATTGTTGGGCAATAAAGCTATTATTTAATGAATATGATTAACTGCCAAGAGGCTATAGTACACAAATCTTTAAAATCAAATCTCAAACGTTTTCAGCAACATTGCCACCAGGAGAGAATTTTGTCAAAAATCTTTACAAAAGGTCTGCAACAACTAATTTGTAAGGAAAAAATTAAGAAGATTAACATAATCATTAAAAATTGAAATGGCAACCTAGTAAACCTAGGTGCCAACGCTATAAAACGGGAAATAATAATTATTATTGAGATAGATTTAAATATTTGCCTTCCTTTTTGATAAAATTTGTGCACAATGTCCTATACCAAAAATGAAGTATTTTCAGGATATTTCGATTTTTTTCAAAATTTTGAAAAAATCCTAGTCCTCATTGAATAACGATATCTCCATTAATAACGAAGCTAGTGAGACTTGAAATTGTAACCAATAAACAACAAGCGCTTGCCCGTTAACTCCATATGTCCAACTCAATGATATTTCATAGTGGGTGTTTTAAACTTAGACGCCTACATGCACAATTTAAATCATTTGTAAGTTGCTTACTTTAAATAGAACACCCTGTATTTTATTACATTTTTCGCTGTATTTTTTTAAACCAATTCTTTGGTATCGGTATTTCCTATACCTTACTAACCACAACATTATATTTGAACTCCGCGTCATCCAAAACCTACAGCTTCATAATTTCAGATTCTAACATAACTGCATTCGCCATTACTTTTAATCAAAACTTTTCGCGCCACACCCCGTATTGTTTAACTTTGAATACTTTATTACTTTCTATGGATTGAAACCCCTTTGCTTTAGCTTCACTGCTTGCAGTACAGAAAAGGAAGGCTAATATTGAAATCTATCTCATTCTTAACAAATCATCCGATATTACGATTATTCCCATTCTCTGTATGGGTACTCGCATTCACAACTGAGATGAAGCATTCAAAATTATGTACGAGTGCTGAGAATTGTAATTATCAAAAATCGGAATCATCTAATTATTTTAGCAATTGGAAGGTTTCCGATTCTTACATCCGGAATCGCCCATCACTATAAACAATTATTATTGTTTTTGCTCTAGCGGAGGTGCGCTGTTGCTGATTGCCGATATTACATTTCTTATCCACTCAAATACATATGGGATTATGCACGGCACAAAGTTTAAGATCTACATATTTTAAAAAATACATCTCTTTATATCTCAGAATCCTACCTAATCTGACTTAATAAAAAAAGTTTTATTACCGAGTGTAACATAGATTTTAGCATTAATAAATTATCTTTAGCATCGAAAGCAGAATATGCTTTCGCTGTTTGTGCCGATGGAACTAATCCTGCCGTAATAGAGTTACGTTTTTTTTGCGGGGAAACTATCATGGCTTCTCCTAAAAACGAAAATACATAATAACTCAAAAATTTTAAATACAAGTAAAATAACAAAAGTAGAAGTTTAATCTAATTTAATAAATATTGTAAAAAGCTTTCGCGGCCATCGTTTATTGGTGAATGGTTTTTCGGGTTTATAGGCCGTCGTAGGACTGAATTAATTCTCGGCGTTTCGCCATCTTCGGGAGATGTAATGTCTGCTTTTTAAGGCTGACGGTTTGTGACATTTGTATGTCACGATCGCAGGTTATATACGTTTTGGTGAGCGGGGCATATTTAAGGGCTGTTCAAGGTTAGGTCACGTTTCGGAGATCCTTTCTCCTTATGTTTGTGAGGAAGCAGCGTTGTGTTTTTAAGTACAGGTACCCATGTTCTATTGATTTTAAGTGTTTCCTCAAATCTATTAAAGTTCTGCTGGTGTTTACGTATTTCAATCGCTTCTCTATAGATCCTTGGGTAATATGCAGATGTGCATAATTAATTCTGTGATCATTATTATTAATTATGTGTTCCGCGACGGCAGATTTTTTTATGTCCAAGACGGCAGTTGGCTTTGTGTTCTTTGACCCTAGTGTTAATGGACTGTTTAGTTGTTGCATAGCTTTATAAACAGCCAGAAAGTGTCAAAAAAGGCATGTCTGGCTGTGTATAGAGGAGTGTTGGTTCCTACACTTATGTATGGTAGTTAATGTTGGGTTTGGCAGAAGCATGAAAATAGAATTAATACTGCGGAGATGAGTAGTCTGAGAAGTATAGCCGGAGTGACTTGGATAAAGTGAAGAATAGTGGGGTAAGAGAACGCTGTGATTTAAAAGAAGATGTGGTTACAAAAATAGATAAAGCAATGCTTAGATAGTTTGGACACGTAGAAAGGATAGATGAAGGAAGATTGACGAAACAAATTTATAAGGCGAGTTTGAATGGACAAGTCGGCAGAGGTCGACCTCGGCGAACATATCTCGATCAGATCAACATTGTTTTGAAGAAAGGCCAGGTCAAGAGTACCAACAACCGACGAGCATGTATGAGAGCACTGATGAAAGTAGAGGAAGCAAAAGATGTGTGTAAGAACAATAGCAAGTGGAAGGAAGTGGTCTCTGCCTACCCATACGGGAAAAAGGCGTGACTATATGTATTTATGTATGTTAGTTGCTCCAATGTAGACACTTCCACAAGTGCATGGAATACGATAAACAAAACGTATATAACCTGTGATCATGACATAAAAATGTCACAAACCGTCAGCCTTGAAAAGCAGACATTACATCTCCCGAAGATGCCATCCACTCGAGATGGCGAAACGTAGAGAATTAACTCAGACCTATGATAGCGTATAAACCCGAAAAACCATTCACCAATAATTTAATAAAATTGCACAAAATTATATTATAAATTAACATATTTTTTAAAACATAATTGCATATTCATATAGTTAAAAGTAATGTGATCCAAAAGTTTATATATAAATTATTTAATTACAAAACTTAAAAAAAGAAGTAATTTACCTTTTAAGCGCCAAAAATAGCAGAAAAAAAATTATGTTTGTACAAAAACCACACACAACTGTTATAAAGATATCTTTATTAGAATGTCGATAAAGATACTATTGAATCTTAGCATCTACATTTTTTATTCTTTAAAAAATTAACCTGCATGCCCTTGACGTGCCTTCAAGATTTATTATTTTTTACACTTTGAACTCTCAAGCATTGTTTATTGTTGTAATCATTGATTTTTCTATTTTAAAAAATTATTTATTTATAAATCGGCAAACCCCTTAACAAAATATAGACAATATACAGAAGAAATAATTTAATATAAAAAAAATATAAAAAAATTTGATTGAATGAGTGGTGGATGGAAATACTTACCATTATTTATTTCCATAAGTGGCTTGCGAGAGCTCACATCAAATTTATCAAACCTAGGAGCCATAGTTAATGCACTAACAGGTAAACTAGGCGGACAATAACCATTTTGTATAAATTCATGTCTCATTAATTCTTCTACTTTTGGTCGACTTTTTGGATCTGCTTGTAACATCAATATTATCATATGTTGCGATGTAGAAGATATTTTTGAAGTTATTCTAAAATTTTATTTATATTATTTTATTTGACAAAATTAAACTTTTACTCGCTTCGTTAACTGTGCAAACTTGCCCGAAGAAGTTATTTAGTATTTTAGATAATATTTACTGAACCGCTTACCTATAATCACATTTCTTTATCTTAGTATAAGTCTCCTTTAAACTAGAAGTTTCAAATGGTGGCTTTCCGATAAGCAAAGTGTACATAATACAACCTATCGACCAAATATCAACTTCAAATGAATGTCCTTTTTTTGTTAGAATTTCAGGGGCAATATAATTTGGCGTACCGCAAAGAGTCTTTTTTCTCTCCCCCTCATATTCTATTTTGGCAGCCAGTCCAAAATCTCCTATTTTGACTATTAAGTCATCGTTTAAAAACAAATTGCCTAATTTTAAATCACGATGGATTATTCGAGCTTGATGAAGATATTGAACTCCTGATAGTATTTGTTTCATATAGAACCTAGTTTCAGGTTCAGTTAAAGCCTTTCTTCGCTTGTGGAGTTCCATCATGGACTGAAAAATTAACAAAAAATATCTATTTAAACCAAAGAGTTCAATATTTGTCACATAATGTATAAAAAAAGAGAATTCTAAATTCTAATTTGAGGGTCTGTGAACAACATATTTTTTCACCAATGAGAATATTTTTCTCTTCCCAAAATAGTATCCTATAATAGGCTTAAGGTGCCCGTGCAGTTTGGAAAACAAGTAGTACAAACAAACAAAATTTATTTGAGCATGCTGATTTATCATCTTCTTAATTCCTTTATCTTTATCTTTTTTATATCTATAGTATTCATACACCAACCACTTAGTTGATTTATCATAATTAGAATGGTTGTCATATTTATTTAAAAAATTGCATAATTAAATATTACAATAATTTATTATAATTACAAGATTATGAAAAAATAATGGACAATTTTACATTTATTTTTTAAAGGATATCCTGAATCCTGGCATGCAATTTTCCAACACTTATAGATAATGTGTGTAATTCACAAGTGTTATTAGTATTACTAAAACTTTGTGATCTAAAATGAGTATAACATATTTATTAAGGATTTAAGAAATACTCTCAACTCAGACTCTACCACTAAAGAAGTAAAGATAGATAGGACTTGACTAGAGCCTCAATTTCTACATTTTGAAGTAACTTTTGAACACTATATGAAATAAATACTAACAAATTTGCTTACCTTTTTTCTACATAATTCTAAAATAATATAAATGTTGTGATTATCATCAAAAAAGTTGTAAAAACCAACAACATTTTTGTGACAAAGAGATTGATGAATTTGAATTTCTTGAGTCATCTTTTCTTTTTGATTTTGTTTGGTCATAAGTTTCTTCGAAACTATTTTTCCAGCATAAACCTGGTTGTTTATTGTATTCATTAGTTCGTAACATTTTGCAAATCCACCCTAAAAAATATATCACACCAATTTAATTTGAACTTACAATTACTGAACATGTCATTCCTATAATATCCAACATATTTTTTAAAATTGTCATTATTCTATAGTACATTTTTTTTTAATTATTAATGAAATATTTAAAAAAATGTTAATAAGGAAGTGAATTTGTAATGTAACAACACATGGACCTTATACAGCCTACTGGCCAGCAGTTCCAGAAACCAGCAGAGGTTTTCAGAGCGTTGGTGTAATACTCTCTGCTGGAATGAATGAATGTGTGACTGACTTTGAATGTGTGAGCCCAAGACTCCTCTGGGTGAGGCTGAAGGTTGGTCTTACTTGTTTTTTTTTGCTAGGGGTTTATGACCCACAAGATGTGCAGTGGAACCAATATTTAAAAGCCCAAAAAGAGAGACGGGAGTTTTGGAATAGTGTGACAGATATTCTGAATAAGTGTAACCAGAATGAAAGAATTGTAATGTTGGGTGATTTTAATAGTTAGGTAGGAGTGAAGCGTGATGGATATGACAGTGTTCTGGGAATGTACGGTGACGGCAGAGTAAATGAAAACGAAAAAAGTCTACTTGAAGTATGTTTGGAGTGTAATTTCATGGTAACAAACACAATGTTTAACCATAAAAGGATCCACTTATATGCAAGACAAGAAGGATGCCAGAGAAGTATAATTAATTTAGTAATAGTGAATGAAAGATTAAAAAATAAAGTGATGGACACTCAGGCATACCGTGGTGCAGGTATTGACATAGACCACTTTTTGGTAATGTGCCAAATAAGAGGTCTCTTTAAGTGGTAGCGGCATCTTGTGCAGGAATCAAGTAGTGTACTAGAGCGTATAAAAGTTGAGAATTTGCAAAAAGAAGGTATAAAGGAGTTCGTTATTAAATTGATCGAGAAATTTGACAGTTTAGATAAATATGTAAGGTTGAAGAATTGTGGTAGCCATTCAAGGATGAATCATGGATATTGCTATTAAAGTGTGTGGTGTAAGTAAAAGAAGGAAATGATGCAAGTTACAGAAAATGTGCGTAGAGGTTCTAAAGGCAGTGTCAGAGAAGAAGAAGAAAACCTGGCTGGATTGGCTGGCTACAAAAGACAATCAAAGAACGCAAAAGGCAACGATTGAGGATGCAAACAAACAAGGCAAAGAATGAGTATAAAAGGTTAAAAGGTGTGGCAAAAGAGGTTGTGGCAAGAAAGAAGGAGAGTGATAAAGATGAATTTGATAGAAGGTTATCTGACGATTTCCAAAACTGTATTAAACTCTTCTGGAAGTCCATAAGAACACCCAGAGGTAAAAATACTACCTCGCAACTGGAAAAAATCAGAAACCAAGATAGTAGTATGGTAAAAAGAGAGGAATCCGTTTTAAAAAGATGGAAGGAATACTTCGAAAGTTTATTTGAAAAAAAGGATACACAAGCACAGGCCCCATTTGGAGACATGAGTGAAAGTTGCAATGAAAGTGAAATTAGTACGACAGAAACTGTGGAAGTGTTGAACAGTATGAAATTGGGTAAAGCTGCTGGGTACCACAGGATAACGGTTGAAATGCTGAAAGCTGGACAAAGCCTGGTAACTTGCCTGCTGTACCACAGTGACATGAGCAAAGGGTGTTGGCAGGAAAACAGATAATTAGGGCACTGTATAGCATTATGAACAGCCAGAAAGTGTCAAAAAAGGCACGACTGGCTGTGCATAGAGATTTGGCAGAAGAAGCATGAAAATAGGATTATTGCTGCGGAGATGAGTAGTCTGAGAAGTATAGCCGGAGTGACTTGGTTGGATAAAGTAAAGAATAGTGAGATAAGAGAACGCTGTGGTGTAAAAGAAGATGTGGTTACAAGATAGATAAAGGAATGCTTAGATGGTTTGGACACGTAGAAAGGATGGATGAAGAAAGATTGACGAAACAAATTTATAAGGGGAGTGTGAATGGACAAGTCGGTAGAGGTAGACCTCAGCAAACATATCTCAATCAGATCAACATTTTTTTGAAGAAAGGCCATGTCAAGAGAACCAAACACCGACGAGCATGTATGAGAGCACTGATGAAAGAAGAGGAAGCAAAAGATGTGTGTAAGAACCATAGCAAGTGGAAGGAAGTGGTCTCAGCCTACTCCTACGGGAAAAAGGCGTAACTTTATGTATGTATGTAATTTGTAATGTAATTATTAATATATTGATTAGCAATAATTTTAAAAATCATTTAAATAATTATTTTACTGAATTAAAAAATTTGCATTAAGCAGTAAAATAATTATTAAATTTAACAATTTTTAGTTACAAATCAAGGTATAACATAACAGAAATAGAAAATAATCTAAAAGTAGAAACAAATTAATTTTTTAACCAATAATAAATTGCATATTAAAAATTTTACAAATTTCAAATATTTTTTTTATTTCTTTTGATTTAGAAATAAAAAAGTATTTTGGTACTCGATACTATGAACATGAAATAAAAGAATGATAATGTTGCATTTTGTATACAATTGCATATTCTATGTAGTAAATTTGTTTTTTTATCCCCTCTCAAATTAATGAATATTTATTTTAAAAAATCAAAAAATTAGAATGTAGTGAAATAAGACTTTATGGTTTACAAATTACTGGTATAACTACAAGGAAAAAATATATAAATGTTCAAGTAGTAATGTAAACAAATTAAATTTGAACGGAGAAAGTTCTCAATTATATGCTATATTGCTGAAAGACCTTTTCTATAACATGTTTATAAGTTTTAAATATTTTTTATAAGAAGCTTTTACATAATAATAATAATAATATTTATTCATCATTGGAAATTCTACAACTGTAGTACATACATTTATAAAATTTTATCAGACTAGTCAGAACACACAAACAGTTTAAAACATATTTAAAATTTGATTATTGATGATACCAAATATAGATAAAAATATAAAATTGATCAGATAAATAAAATACTCCAGGAAATGGGTATATTAAGAAATTATTGGGATAGTAGAAATTCCTCAACAGAGTAAAAAGCATTTTGTATGAGATGATTATATAGAGCTGATTTGAAGCTTCTCAAGCTACATATGTATCCAAATAGTTTGAGTTAAACCTTTACAATTTAAATATATCAAAGTATTTAAATATATCCAATCAATACATACATACATATATAAAGTCACGCCTTTTTCCCATAGGGGTAGGCAGAGACCACTTCCTTCCACTTGCTACGGTTCTTACACACATCTTTTGCATCCTCTACTTTCATCAGTGCTCTCATACATGCTCGTCGGTTGTTGGTACTCTTGACCTGACCTTTCTTCAAAACAATGTTGATCTGATCAAGATATGTTCTCTGAGGTCGACCTCTACCGACTTCTCCATTTACACTCCCCTTATAAATTTGTTTCGTCAATCTTTCTTCATCCATCCTTTCTACGTGTCCAAACCATCTAAGCATTCCTTTATCTATCTTGTAACCACATCTTCTTTTACACCACAGCGTTCTCTTATCTCACTATTCTTTACTTTATCCAACCAAGTCACTCCGGCTATACTTCTCAGACTACTCATCTCCGCAGTATTAATTCTATTTTCATGCTTCTGCCAAACCCAACATTCACTACCATACTTAAGTGTAGGAACCAACACTCCTCTATGCACAGCCCGACATTCCTTTTTTGACACTTTCTGGCTGTTTATAAAACTATGCAGTGCCCCATTCATTTGTTTTACTGTCAACACCCTTCGTTAAATGTCACTGTCATACTTTCCATCTCTTGTAAACTCTGAACCCAAGTTTACAAACTCACTTACTTGTTCCACTCTTTTTCCCTTAATCAAAACCTCACAGTTTGTCATGACCATTACTTTCGTTTTGCTTACATTTATTTTCATCCCTTTGATTTTCAGGGCATCATGCACAACATTAACCATCGCCTGCAACTCCTCTTCAGATGACGCTAATATGACTTGATCATCGAAGTAAAGAAGGCATTTGACAATCAAATCATTTATTTTCAATCCATACGCACTCTCTTTCAAATCTTTTAAACAATTGTCTATGTATAGGTTAAACAGCCATGGCGAAGCCACACATCCCTGTCTTACACCTTTTTCGATGTTAAACAAGTCCGTGCAAGCTCCGTTTATCCTGACACAAGCAGTGGAATCCTCGTAAAGTGATTTAAGAGCTTGTATTAAACTATCACTTACCCCAAACATTGACAATGTCGACCACAATTTATTCCTCACTACTCTGTCATAGGCCTTTTCCAAGTCTATAAAAGCGCAATAGACCTTCTGACTTCTAGCCAAGAATTTTTCGACTCAATCAAGAATGAGTAATATCAGTTTAGGTGAACTAATATATGATAGATGCTTTTATGACCTTTCCATTTTTATACTTAGCAATTTAAAAACTTATTGACTGTAATACTACAATAAATCTACTCAAAAAATTTATTGTTACATATTATATTTTAGTATAAAACAGAAAATAATCAAAAATCAATCAATATAATTTGTAAGCAGTAGAACAAATTATTCAATACTGACTAGTTAAAATATAAAGCAAGTGGTAATTTTCTAGTAATTTTCAGGTTACCAAGCAAGAGAGCTACTTAGTTGACTAGTTAAATTAACATTTATTTATGGAATTAAATAGCTTAATGGATGCATCAATTCCTAATTGGATACATTACCTATTGGTAAGAAAATGCAAACAAATTTTTGATAATTTGGTTAAAAAGGTATAATAAACCAATTTTTGTGTAGTGTGAAAATTTAAAGGATGTTAAGATATCTCTTTAGTCAGTTATGAATTTAAAAAAAAATGCAAATGGCATGTTTATGTAACTGAAAATAGTGATGATAATTTTTGTTTTGTTTTGTGCTATAAAAATTGTAACATTAAACCAACACTTAAACTATATACTCTACAAAAACTTTTAAAAATAATGAAAAGGTTAAGTAGTACCTATTACAAAAAATTAATTGTCATATGGAGTACGGCTCCTTGAATCAAATGTTTTAATTGATAACATGACCTATTAAGTATAAGTTTTAAATCGATGAATGAACTACTATCACAAACTGGTACATTTAAAGCACAAAAAATGTTTAAATCGTGACTTACTTTTCCATAAAATCTTCCTTTTTTGTATGTAGTCTTCTGATGATTATCGTAAATTATATCAGGAATCACTTGAATATCATCTTCTTTAGACATTTTAATTAAAAATCACTAAAAACCTTGATAAATATATTTGCAATAAGTAGAGGTGTAACGACACTGATTAAAATGGTCGTTTAGATCAAAAGTGACAGTTAAAGAAACTTTTAAAATCAACGAATTTCATTGGTTGCTCTGAATTAACTTACAGTTTACTGCATTACCGATCCAATGACATTATACGATGTTGCCATAAATTATACTTTGAAAATATATGATGTTTAAAATTTTTTTAAAGTTTTCTGCAAATGATTTTGAATACCAAACATTGATTTAAAGAAGGTTTTACATACTTCTTAAGAGCTGGCAAAATTCAATTTTAGTTTTTACGATAATGAGACAAAAAACATTTTTAAGTCAAAGTTGCAAAACATATGAAACCAATTGACAGAATATTTAGTAATGAAAATTTAATAAATAAAGCATTAATTTGACAAATACAAGAGCCAATAAAATATTTTTTCCTACTAACAAATTAAATTATATTAACTGCTTTGTTTTATTAATTTAAAAAAATAATAAATTATTAAGAATTAATATGTATTTATAAAAAATAAGTAGATATACGAGTACAAATAAAGACTGAAATTTAATGTCAAAATCTTTGTTCAAGGATGTTATACTGTTGATTGATATGTTAGGAATAATATATCAGATCCAGTCCTAATATATCAATCAACGCTAAAAATGTATTAAATTAAGATGGCGTTCTGTAGCAGAATACCGTTTTTAAAAAGAGCGCATAAAGTTTTAAGAAAAAGAAAAAAAGAAGTGAATTTTTATTTACTTTTTACTTTTATGTTCACTTGTACAGTTTTTACTGCATTATTGTTTTATTTAAAAATTATTGCGTACTATATAGGTAAAGTGCACCGCGTGGCAATTTCTTAAATTTGGACAAAACAGTGACGTCACAATACATAATTGTTTGAGATTGGTAACGTGCACGTTGTCAGAGACATATATTTGGAGTATTAAATATATGGTCAGAGATAGTAACTCTTCTTCATGCCTTTTGCTTTCTTGTTCTGTTTCTTGTGGACTTTTTGTATTTGGTGGAATTTAAACCAATTAGTTGTTACAAGCTTTTCAAACATTGTAAAAATTTGTTCCAAAAAGAAACTAAACAACATAAGCCTAAAATGAAAATTATTTAAACAGTTATATAATCTTATCAATAGAAAAAAGAAAGAAGAATAACTGTAGAACAGTATTTGGAACCTGAATAATAAATCAACAATTTTAATGTATTTTTAAGAAGTGCGATCTCTTTCAATCTTTAAACACCTACTCATTCCTATTAAAATTATAATGAGTCCGATGAAAATAATTTTTCTAAATAGTAGGTATTCTTGTCTGAGGAAAATATTTTCTAGTATGATTGTCCTTCCTTGAGTGTTTGGTTTTAGTTAGGTACTGCCTACTTACAAACTATTTTCCTATGTCTATGGCTGGCTGAAATAGATGATTTGTCTTGTAAAGATAGTAAAATTAATCACTGAAAGTTTATGCTTGATATGAGTTGAAGCTCCATCAAAATGTTACTTTGTTTCATTGTTTTGTACATGATAATAACAAAATAGGCAGATAAGTACAAATAATCTGGTGTTTTACTAATAAAAAGATATTGTTAAGAATTTTAATTCTTTCGTGGGTTCGGCGATTAAAACTCTCGATACAGTAACAAAACAATGTTTATTCCAATACAATAAATTCTACTTTTATAAGTCACTTAGATATTATAATCACAATTCTAGACCTTTCTACCTGTTTCTATAGTGTCCGGGGCCCTTCGCGAACGATCTGTACTCTGTAAGAATTTACCAGGCGAATCGCTGGTCGGTATAACAAAGCACAAAGCAAATTCGGTCGGCGCCGTCGTCTCTAGGTAGATCGACAGAGACGGACTCAAAAAATCGTAACAATAAATAAATATTTTAGGTCTCAGTGAAAAACATTAGTTCTTAGCATATTTTAAATAACCAATATCTATATTCCCTTCAAGGTAATAAGTAAGGATATTATACAGGGTGATTTTTCTCGATGGCACATTAGACGTTATGGCAAAACTAGTCAGAAGAGAAATCTGAAAATTTGTAATAAGGAGTTTTCGACATTGGTCTATCGAATGAAAATATGCTCGACTTTCGGCGACTTCCGGTTGTACCGGATGTTGACGTCAACTTCGTTATTTTAAATGAAACAACTCGAATATTTTTAACTTTTTGAATTGCTTACTCAATTATAAATATTTTTTTTTGGCAAGGTACTATACCTAAATTTATTGGTTTTTGAAATAATAATTATTTTAGTAAAAAAATTAACGTTTTTCTGTTATTTAAAAACTCTATTAATTTCGTGATAAATTATAATCAATCAATCAATTTTTACCATCTACATCTATTACTGATAGAGCTCAATGTTATCCCAGAAAAATATTTTAAATTTTGTTTTACAGGGTGAAATAAAATCAACGTTAATTTTGGATTACAAAAAATGCTAAAAACTTATTTTTTTTTAAATGGCACACATATTTTTTTTTACTCTGTACAATTCCATGGTAGATTTAAAAAAAATATTCTTAACATTTCCCTATACCTAAGTTAAACATTTTCGGAGATTTATTTTTACTGACATAGGTATAGTACCTTGTTATAAAAAGTTATTTATAATTAAGTATTTTTATAAGCAATTCAAAAAATCTCCGAAAGCCGAGCATTTTTTCATTCGATACACCAATGCCGAAAACCCCTTATTACAAATTTTCAGATTTCTTTTCTGACTAGTTTTGCCATAACGTCCAATGTGCCATCGAGAAAAATCACCTTGTATATGCGAACCAACTCTAATTCATTATTTATTTTATTATGCAGCTGTACAATATTCTTGCAGTAACAGTAGTAACATTCTTCAGTAATAAAAATTAAAAAGTATTTTTGAGACCCAAGCGGCCGGCATGTACCTACGACTATGATGACTATCGCTAAGTGGTGATGGTCGTACGAGACTCCGCTTAATATCTATCTTTATTCAGGCAGTGTCTATTAATTTTTGTTCACGCATATCCCAGGTGCCAACTTATACTGGGGTACTTTTTTATAAAAGATTTCATTAAGACATATACACTCTATTACTGTGACGTCACGTCGCTATCTTAAGTTGGTGCAGGTCATGGTCCTTTAACCAAACAAATGTATATGTATATTGATTACTACCGACGTACACAGATGAAAGCAAGTCTTTTATAAGCAATATTATAAATTATTAGATGGTAAACAGATGATTTTACAGTAAAAAACAGTGCATAACCTGACATTGGCAAACTTACGAATTGCCTAGCAGTTGTTATTTCACAAAAATGGTGATGTGTTGTTCTCTAGGATGTCAACATTACAACTCAAGAGAGACATGCAAGTTTTTTAAGTTTCCTAAGGATCCTCACTTACGGAAAAAGTGGATTTTGCTAGTTAGGTTAGTTAACCATGAAATGTTGAATAATACCAAGGAATTAAATTGTATATTTCTTCTCTAGAAGAGACATAGAACTGGTCCAGGAGCATTCTTATGCAGCTATCATTTCGTAGATGGCAAGACAGAATATGGTCCCCAGTTGTTTGAACACAATTTGAAGAAATGTTTTAATTTCTCAAGTTCTGAGAAGTGGAAGCGAACAGCAAAAACACAGGAAGGTAGTGTTCCAACAGCTTCCACAAATGTGAGGTTGTCAACTTTCTCATTATTAGAAGTATTATCACTGAATTGATGATTTTATTCATTTTTAGGGAAAATGCAACAGTTTTTGAAAGCATATTGGAGTTGAGAGGTGTGGATATCAAAAACTATTATAACTGGAAAGTGGAGAAATTAAATCATGCAGACCAACTATTATTAACCCTAATGAAGTTGAGACATAATTTTGCACAGTTAGGTTTGGCACAAAGATTCAGCATTTTACAAGCTTGTGTATCTAATATCATTATAACATGGGTACTTGTACTCCATGAAGTTTTATTAAAAAAATTAATGTCCAAGATTCTAGATGGAAAAAAAATAGATATTGCTTGCCAAATTGCTGCAGTACCTTCACAAACTGTAGAATAATAATTGACTGCACTAGAGTATACACAGTGGTGTCAAGAAAATCTATGACAGGACAAAAAGTTACATATAGTTCATATAAACATTGAAACACTTGGAAAGGTTTAATAGGTGAGTAGAAATAAATAAAAACTTGAAGTACTATTAATGTTTCAATTACAGGTGTTGCACCAAATGGTGTTATTACATATATGTGGCCTATATCCAGGATATCTGACAAAAAAATTGTTCAGCATTGTGGTTTTTTTTGGAGCAGTTGTCAGAAGGAGACCTTATTTTAGCTGATAAAGGTTTTCCTATATGAGATATTCTGCCACCTGGTGTAATGTTGAATTTACCACCTTTCCTGACAACAGCTCAGTTTACACCTCAACAAGTGAAACAGACTGAGTGTATAGCTTGTGCTAGAATCCATGTGGAACATGCTATTCGAAGAATGAAAGTTTTCAAGATCCTTCAACTAAGCCCATATGCACAGGAAGGGTTCTAATTTTTTGGAGCATTAACTAATTTACAATACCCGCTCATTAAGGAAGTAGAAGAAAATATATCAGAGAGAGAATAAAGATATATTTTTTACTTTTGTGTATTTATTATTAAACTTTCAATACATTAATATCCAAGTATATAGAAAAAAAATAGTTTTAATCTACAAAATAATTCGAAATTTGTGACAATTAAATGTCCTTACAGTTTTTTCTGTATTAAATGTGAATGGCAGGCACAGTATATAAGAAAATGATATACTTTTAATTTTTGATATTGTGATGAAACAAATACCCCTATGGTGAAAAAATACATTTTTCATAATCTCGTTTTGAAATATTTGACATTTCTTGATGTCTTAAATAACAGGTAAAATAAAATAGAACAGGGCTTTACTCTCATAAATGACAATTACAGTGACATAACATCTAAAAAAACATCAAAATTACTGACGACGAGAAGCTAGCAGTGGCGTTGAAGTGTAAAGCTGTGGAAATGCTCTGAGGTGTGGGCAGCTTCACCGGAACCTCTGATACTTCGACTCACTCTTGCCTTCGACGACGTCTTCCGCAACGTAGATGTTGGATTCCTTCGATAATTCAGTCAAGCTGACTCGATGGGTTTTTTACCACTATAGGCTGAAGGGATTACTATCTTTTATCACCGTGAATTTTGTTATCACAGTAAATAAAACAACACACTTGTCATCGAGAATATATTGTATATTTTAATACATGGAGCTTACAGTTTCAAGCCTCCTGTATCTTCAGAATAATTTCACTGGTTGTTAGCTTTAAATTTAATGTATTTTATCTGATTATATTGATGTGCATTTTACCACGTGGTGTTTTAAAGCGGTGAGAATAGTGTGCTTCGGCCGGCGTTGTGCATTGCTTGACGGTCAAAAAGAGAAAAAAAAGCGGAGCTCTGAACGCGAGCTTGTTTAATGCTCGGCTGATGAAATGCGAAAGAGGCAGCGAGGCCGGCGTTGTGCATTGTTTGACGGTCGAAATGCGAAAGGGAACTAGAGACCGGAAGCCCGGTCAGACGTGGCTTAGTGTTAACCCGTCTTTTTCACGTGATCGTATAGTCGATTTCTACAATTGCGCGCGACGATTTCGGAATATTCTGGAGGAATAAGAAATGCACGTGTTTTTAGATGATTTTTTGTCGGCGTCAGGGCCGTAGGGCCGTACTGAGTAGTGTTAAAAATCAAGGAATTTATCAGAGAGGAATTGTACAATTGGAAGCACTAATTTCCAATAATTACTAATATTCAAGAAAATAGTGTCAATTATGAATCATTATATAATTTCAAACCTTCAATAAAAAGGATTTTTTCTAAAGCATCTGTGATGAAATGTATGTGAAACTGGTCATTGTTTTGAAAATCATTACAAGACAAGGTTACAATAAAAATTTAAAAAATTAGTCCTGAAGCACTCTAAATTAACTATAGTTTTCAGAAATTTAATTCATACTCAAAATCATTTAATCATTCCTGCACACATGAGGTATACATCTATCCTAATAAAATGATTTGGTTCCCATACTTCCTCCACAGATTGCATAATCTAATTTTTTTTTGGATACACAGTTCTGAAAAAGTTTTAACATCCTCCTCAGTTGACATACTTGGTGATGACCAGCCACATGCTTGATCAGTGACACTCACATTATCATGGCCATAAAAACATAATGCAGCTATGTGGTGGCATTTTGCCAACCCCCTTGGACAGGTACAGCTCACATCAAAGATAAAATTATGTTCCAGATTAATCGACAATTGAAAATAATATGAATAACTAAGATTTTATGCAGTACAAAACACAGAATATGTTCTTTTCTTAATACTGGCACTAACTGTTTCTTTCAAAACTGCAGGCTTCAGCTCCCTATTGAACTACTCCCTATCACTATGATGGCGCTAAAGCCCATATTGAGCCTTGGTCTCCTCAATACTTCTTCCCCATCCGTCCCGATCCACCGCTGATGTCTACAATTTCTTATACCCAGTATTTTTTCAGCATTCTTCCGTACCCCATCTTCCCAGCGTAGCTTCGGCTTTCCTACCGGCCTCTTTCCTTCAGGTTTTCCTGTGAGCACCTTTTTTGGGACCCTGTCGTCTGGCATTCTTTGGGCATGTCATGCCCATCTCAGTCGCATCAGTTTTATATGCATTAAAACTCTGGGTTCCTCATACAACTGGTATATTTCATGATTTATGCATGCCCTCCAGAAATCCCCTTCATTTACTTGACCAAGAATTTTTCTGAGGATTTTTCATTCAAATCGGTCTAAAAACTTCGCGTTTTTGGCCGAGTGTCCACGTTTCAACTCCGTATGTCAAAACTGTGCAGATCATTGTTTTATGACTCTTAATTTTGGTCTTCCTGTGTACATTTCTCGATTTTAGAATGGGTAGTATTGAGTGGTATGCTCTATTTGCTGCGTTGGTCCTTTTTCTAATTTCTTTGGTTTCGTCATTGTCATATGATATGTTTGAGCCGAGGTAGGTAAAGTCTTTCACTATTTTAAAAATGTAATTATCAAATGTGATGTTTTGGCCTAATCGGTTGAGCTGATGTCTGCTTTGCAGTAGTAGCTTGGTTTTTTGTTCATTAATCACAAGACCTATTTCCTTTATATTCAGATCATCTGCACAGCCGATAATTTGATTTGATCTATTTATTATCGTTGAGGTTACGCTTACGATGGCCTTCCTTATGACGCTTTCCAATGCCAAATTAAAGAGAGTTGGGGCCAGCCCATCTCCCTGCTTCAGTCCCTGGGATACCCTGAAAGATTCGCCAGTTTCTCCATCCACCTTTACCCTATCGAACACCATACTCTTAATGTTTCCACTTTTGTAGGCATTTTCACCTCGCTGCATATAGAGAATCGATACAACGGGAACTGATAGATGCTTGCAAATTTTTGTTGGTCGGTTCGCCGCGAAACTCCGTTAAAAGATATGAAAAGGAAGAAAACTACTAAGTGAAATTCTAAAAATAACAAGAACTTGGATTGTTTTAAAAAAAAATTATGTTATAAAATAAATTATTTCTAATATAAGCGCAGATATTTATATTACGATTACAAGTTACAGCAAAACTTCATTTTAAATGAAAAAAAAAATTTTGAGGAACAGATTTAAATCTTAAATTCCCTAATATAATTAAGAATATCTTCACCACTACTCCATACACATACATCAGATTTAACAACTTTATATTCACCAGATTGATCTTTATATGAGCCACTTTTAGATTTATTGACAAGCTCAACACATTTGTAATCTTTCCTGACACAAGCTAAATCATTTTCGCCTAGTCTTAAAATTGGACAAAAATCATTAGTTCCATCTCCACAGTACATGATTTTTTTATAAATAATACTTTCTTTGCTTTTTTCTTTAATGAAATCCTCCATGATTTGCCCTTTACATAAATTTTTAGTGCTCAATTTGCAAGTATTTTGTAGGTGATGCATATTTATTTTTAAAAGACCACTTTCATCAAAATATGCTGGATTAGTAAATACTTTTAGAACAAACTTATTTAGTTTGTTTGCTTCCAGCCAACTATTAATAAAGTAAGAATTTGAATCGCTTATAATAATAACATCATAATTCAAGTTTTCATTTAAGTCTTTTATAAGTGCACTCATTCCTTTCACTTCACTTAATGATTCTATTGTAGATTTAATTGTATCTTCTTTAATATTATTCTTATGTAAGATTTTAAAAATTCCTTGCATGAATGCTGTCCAACCATCTAATCTGTGAAGTTCTTTTATTTCTAGCGGAATATTTTTTGTATCAATCATGTTGACTACTATAACATCTGAGTTATCAGCTATAATGGTATGATCAAAGTCAAAAATTGCAAGATTTTTCTGCATCTAAAAAAATATGTCAAAAAGTATGAGTAACATGAAAATTGCAAATACAGCAAATTCAAAATAAATGTATCTTCTTGGTTTCATCCAGAAGAAAATAATTTATAAGAGAGATGAATCAGACTTTTTTAAGCTGAAGCTCTAGCAATATGCACTCTTTATTTCAAATTCCTCACCTTTGATTATTGTTATTTAAATGAACCTCACATTCTTCTGTTTTTGATGGAATCTAAAAAAATTCAGTAAAATTTTTAAATTAAACATCTTTTTATATCAAAAATAAAAAGGTGAATAATTTGTCAAAATATTTTAGTAATTTCAACTAGTAGAAACTGGTAATTGGATACTGGATAAAACCTTATTTACATTAAACTACCAAAACTAATTATTAAGTTTTACCTCTACAAAATATATTGATTCTCTTGAATCTTCTTAGGTATAACAAATCAATTATTATATTAAAAAAATGAACTATTTATTTATAAAAAAATTATTTTTGCATTCTGCTACTAATTCTTTAATAATTTAGTGCTTTATACAGAATTTAAGGTAAAGGTCCCAACACTACTATTATTTGCAGTTTAACATGCATCAAAATGCTGACAAACTCTAGCCTATTTAGTACAATAATTAGCCAACAAAATATTTAATTAAACTTGATAATTTTGTACCTGACAATACTTCAAAAAATAGTATCAAGAATCAGTTTCAAAATTTTAACAGCAACATTCTTGAAATATAGTAAAATAAATAATCATTACAAAATATGTTTACATTTATAGATGAACATTTGACACAATGAAATAATTACTGCTGTTAAAGAAAATAACACGCTGATAAAAAATATTAATAAACAAATTTATTTTTTGATCAAACAGAATTTATGCATACCATTTAAAAAAACATTACTTTACCTTTAACTTTCTTAATTCTTCAGTTTCTTAAATGAACATGTTATTAACTGAAAGGATGTAAATTTATTTGTATAAACAACACTTAAATAAATCACAGTCATCAAATGAAACATCTATGGAATCTTAGCATTTAAACTATAAACTATTGGCAGTTTGACGAATTTGATTATCTAATGCAGTTGTCAGCTGTTACATTCTAAAATTCAAGGTGTGCATTTTACAAACTTACATATTTAATCTTTTTAAAATCAGATAACAATACTAACGAACAACTATATAAATGTGAGGTTATTAAAATATTATAATATGTCAATTGTCAAACAACACGAATTAAATCAGAGAAGAGACCAGATCTTTCCTGACTTACATCTACAGACTACAATCTTCACTCTACACAGTATGTGTACACATTTTGAACATCTCTTACATTGAAATTAATGTTTTTTTGTTTTTTTTACATTATTTGTGAAATAAAATAATTTTCTTTTTTTAATGTTAATTTTTGTAATACATCTGAAAACACTTAATATTTCCGAAACAGTAGAAGATAGGTATAGAACATTGTACATGAATTATGTCTGAAATTTTCTGAAGAATCCAAAAAATAAATAATATACAGGGGGTTGTATTTAAAATAAGAAAGTTGGTATTGGCCACTGTCACATGACACACCCTATATAATTATTTTTTTTTAAAAAAAATGCGCATCTAAAAATACAAATCGACATGTCCAAGCGTTTTTCTCAACACGCTCTGATTTATTCGTTATCGAATTTATTCCATTTGGCTGTTCCACACTGTATAATACATATCTATGACAATGCCCTTTCCCGATGTTTTATAGTTAACTAGTGGACCCGTCAGACTTTGTCTTACCCGAACGTTGGCTTGCCTGCTTTGGGAATATTACTATCAAACTCAGCGACCCCAAAAACTATAAATTCGACACTAATATTAGCTTTTAATAGTTTTTATATTCTATCCACTTCTCTCCCCCTTTGTATGGGCTCTAACATTATTGGGCATATCACTATCAAATTCATCGTCACCGAAGACTATGAATTTGACACTTCAGCTGTTTTTGATAGTTTTTTTATTCCATCCCCATGGTATGTATAAAACAACTTCTGAAAATGTCGTCCAAATCGGTCCAGCCGTTTGGGAGTTTTTGAGAACATACATACATACAAACATTTTTTCATTTTTACGTTTGAGAGATAAACAAGGTTGCCAGGTCGGTGAACCAAAAATCCCCCAATTGATATGAAAAAAACCCCAAATTCATGCGTTTTTTTGACAAAAATACCCCAAATTTTTTCTAAATCTTATTATTGACCATATTAAACCATTTTCGTTTAATAAATGTCACCGTGTGGGGTTTGCTGGATCCCCCATTGGGCGCCTCCCCAGGTGGTGGATAGGGGAACGCCTCCCGAGATAAGGGTGGTACCGAGGAAATCAAATACTCTGGGCGAACCAAAATCCAGCCTGGAGATGGGCAGCAGCATTTACAGTACCGAGCTGAAGCACAAAAAGAATAATCTTGGACTGGTTCAAGTGAGGACAGTGGAGGGCTTGACTGTAACAGTATTAGATGATCTTCATACTTCGATGGGGAAGGCAACGGGAAACCACCCCATTTACTCTCCCGCGTATATCACAATGGCAAGAAATTCACAAAGAATGGCCCTCAGTCCCCGGCAGACCTTCAATGGTCAGAGGGTGCGAAGAATCCCTGGGTTGAAAACGATAAACCACACTTACAGAATAGCGACATGGAATGTGCGAACACTGTTCGAGGGAGACAAGCTGGCAAATGCCTGCTATGAGATGGATAGACTTGGCGTGCACATCCTTGGAATTAATGAAACGCGATGGCCAGGCTCAGGATCGATCACGACCTCAGACAAAACCTTTTATTACTCGGGAAACAACGATCCAAACCATCGACATGGAGTGGGCATCTTACTGAATTCCAACATAGCGACCTCAGTTGTAGGCTTCGTACCACTATCTGATCGATGCATGCTTATACAACTATCTGGAAAGCCTGTAAATATTAATCTGATTCAGGTATACGCTCCGACCGGCGATAAACCACTGAATGAGCTTGAGAATTGGTATAGTGACCTCAAAGAATTACTAAATGATACACGAAAGGAAGAAGTTACCTTTGTTATGGGTGACCTAAATGCGAAGGTCGGAAAGGGAAACTCGTCAGAGATGGTTGGGACAGAGGGGACAGGCTGATAGAGTTCTGTCAGGAAAACAAGTTTGTAATCCTAAATACTTTGTTCAAACAACAGCCGCGAAGACTCTACACGTGGACATCTCCTTAACACAATAATGACAACATAGTACGAAACCAAATCGACTACATCATGGTAAATCAGAGATTCCGCAGCTCGGTCGAAATTGCAAAAGCGTACCCCGGCGCAGACATAGGATCTGATCATAATCCTATGTTAATTGATTTCTCTATGACACTTAAGTTTATGAAGAAAAGAAACCCAACACCACGAATTGATGTGCAGCTATTAAAAGAAGAGGCAAGGAAAAACTCCCTGCAGATCGAGCTTAACGCCAACCTCCAGCAAGTAAATCGAAGCTAACTGACAGCAGATAACACTGACGTGACCTAGACTGAAATATCTAATATATTAAAGGAACTTACAACTAAACACCTTAAGTCAGAAACTAAGAAAAAGAAAGAATGGATGACTAGAGAAATTCTGGAGCTAATGGACAAGCGCCGGGAATGCAAAAACAAAAACCCAACGGAATATAGACGCATCCATAAAATTATTCAGCGGAAAATCAGAGAAGCAAAAGAAGACTGGATGAGGGAAAGGTGTGGGAAATTGGAAGACTTACAGCGAAAATATGATAGTTTCAACCTGCACAAAAAAATAAAGAAAATATCTGGAGCAAATAAGCGGCAAGCACCATATAGACTATTTGATAATAACCACCAACATGCAAAATACATCTCCAAGGAAATAGTCATATGGGAAGATTACATCCGAGATTTATTTGCCGACTTACGAGAATTGCCATCTACTAGCAATAACAACGAAGGTCCTACCATAATTAAATGTGAACTTGAACGTGCAATTAACCAACTGAAGAACAATAAGAGCCCAGGACCTGACAATATTTGTCCAGAAGTTATTAAGTTAATTGAGGAAGAAAACTTGGATCTCTTTCTAAAAATTCCAACAGAATGGCTGGAGTCTACATTCATTCCCATTCCCAAAAAGCCGAATCCTCGTCAATGCAATGACTTTAGGTTGATTAGTTTGATGAGCAACGCCTTAAAGATCCTTCTCAGAATTGTCCACAATCGAATCCGGAAGAGATGCGAACAGGTGATCTCGAGAGAACAGTTTGGATTCAGGAGAGGCATGGGCACTCGTGAAGCACTGTTTAGCTTACAAGTTTTGGCTCAGAAATATATGGAGCAACAAAAGAGCCTATACATATGCTTTGTTGACTTCGAAAAGGCATTTGACAAAGTTCCGCATACAGACCTCGTAAACTCGCTTGTCAACGTGGGAATCGATGAAAAGGATATCCAATTAAGGAACTATTTAAATTCGCACTAGAGAATATTTCAGATGGAAACAAAGTAAATGGGGAAATCGTAAACAGCATAAGATATGCTGATGATACGGTATTAATGGCCGACACAGACATTGGGCTTCAGAATATTATTGATAGCGTTCAAAGAGCATGCTCAAACTATGGAATAAAGATCAACATTAAGAAAACGAAGACAATGGTAATTAGCAAAAATCAGAATATCCTGATTCCACTGCAAATCGACGGCGAAGTCCTAGAAATGGTAAATCGTTTTAAATATTTGGGTTCCTGGATTGAAAGAGACACAAATCCCAAAAACGAAATAAGGACTAGAATTGAACAAGCACGCCAAGGATTTATGCGATATAAACGACTCTTCTCTGATTCAAACTTGGACCTGAGCCTGCGTCTAAGACTGGTGCGAGGTTACGTCTAGTCAATCCTGTTGTACGGCGTTGAATCATGGACGTTGAAAGCGGGCATGATGAATAGACTGGAGGCGTTTGAACTCTGGTGCTACAGACGAACGCTGAGGATTCCTTTGACAGATAGAATTACGAACGATGACGTACTTCAGAGCGAGAGCTACTACATATGATAAAAATAAGGAAAACGGCATACTTAGGTCACCTACTAAGGCATGAAAAGTACGAGTTGCCCCAACTAATAATTGAGAGAAAGTTAAAAGGAAAAAGGGGTATAGGAAGAAAGCGACTGTCCTGGATGCGAAACATCAGAAACTGGACCGGCCTGAACTTTGAGCAAATCCTTAAAACGGCACAAGATAGACATGCATTTGCCAATGTGATCGCCAACCTTCATTGAAGACGGCACGGATAGAAAAGAGAAATGTTATTTTTGTAAGTAATTTGGACTTAACGAAGTCTTCAATCCCCCAAAATTAACATTTTTTAATAAATTACACTACATACATACATACATATAGTCACGCCTATTTCCCGTCGAAAAATCTTCTCGGAAAGTCCGGGAATTCTTACAGACTTCGCCATTCGCAGCTTAACAGGTTTCATTCTTTCAGCTGGGGTCTTCAAGATGAATTCTTTTTCACCGAATCTCATGGTTCTTTGTTCACCGTCAAATGAGAAAACATACTCGCTAATTAAGTCCATTCCGAGAATGAATTCGTCTTCTATATCTGCGACATATACTGTATCTACGATGTTAAGCCGTCCAAGAGTGAGTGTGACTTCGGCCTCTCCTCTTATTGGTGCATTATCTCCAGTAACTGTTCGAAGAACAAGGTTGGAAGAGGCAGGTTTTACACATTCTGGCCGAAGGAGTTCGTCAGTCGAAGAGTCCTCTGGATCTCTGGATCCCCCAAGTCCATCAATAAATAGCTGGACGGCCATTTGCTCCCTGAAGTCTTCCGGTGCCTGTGGGTACGCTAACTGGATCAGCCTTCTCACATCTGCCTCGAAATCTTGCAGACTTTCGCCGGATTTCTGCACCCGTGTTTTCATCTGCGCCAGGTATAGCTGTTCACGATGTTGATCGCCATACCTTAACTCCAGTGCAGCTACTAGGTCTCCATATTTGCCCTGTTGGTCGACAGGGATTGTCTGCAGCATTCCCAAAGCTTGTCCTCTCAAGGCCACTATGAGTGCAGTAGCCTTCTCTTCATCGTTCCACCCATTGGACGAGGCTGCAGCTTCGAACTGTCTGCGATACATAGACCAGGATGATTGTCCATCAAAAGTTGGTGGTTTCACTGAAATTGCTGATGTGGCAACCCTGTCACAACGATCTTGAATTTGAAGTGAGGCAATCTGGTTTTGTACGTCCTTTTTGATTGTGTCCACTTCTCTTTTAAAAACAGCGTCGATTTCATTCTTGATGTCCTTTACTTTATTTCGTACCGTGACTATTTCTTTCTGGAGAACAATGTCGATCTCTTGCTTAATATCTTTTACTTCATCTCGTACTGTGTTTACTTCCTTTCTTAACTCTCCGTCGATCTTCTTGACATCTTCTTTTAATTCAACAATTTGTTCTTCTGTTTTCTGCACTACTTGTTCGAAGAACTTTTCTTGCTGTTCTAGAAGTTTCTGAGTATCTACTTTCCTTTGCTCTTCCTGTTGTTCTAGGAGTTTCTTTTGTTCTTCGTTTTCTTTCTTTTGGTCTTTTATAATTTTCTCTAGGTCTTGTCATTGTTTTTCTTCTTCCGTACGGCGTTTTTCTTCTTCCAATTTTTCTTCTTGTCGTCGTTTTTCTTCTTCCAATTATTATTCTTCTTATCAGTTTTCTTCTTGTCGTCGTTTATCTTTTTCCAAACGGCGCCTTTCCAACTCTTCAAATTGATTTTTCATAAATTTTATAACGTCCTCCATGTCGTCGTAAGCCGTATTTCTTGTATTCACCATAAAAAAAAATTCACTTTTGGCACCACTGTTACAACTTTTTAGTTCCTCTGTGGGTTCGGCGATTAAAAACTTTCGATCCAGTAACAAAACAATGTTTATTTCAATCCAATAAACTCTATTCAACCACTTAGATATTCACTTAGCCATACAACTTTTACAACTCTATATAACTATTTACATTTATTAATTCATAAACACATAAGCCGATACTGTCCTTTTCCGCTAACTGTCCCCCTTTTTTATACCTGAACGAATAACCACGAGAAGGGTCCAGTAATTTCTCGAATTATCTATTGTCTTCTATGCTCGACTTTGCTAAACCGTTCGGCGGCCAAAATCCTCGGTTGCCGACAGGACCGGATTTGTAACACTAGAAATACGAATTAACGTTTATTAGGATTTAAGGAAAGAGTTGTTCACAGTAGGATATTTTAAAATAAATTTATATAAAAAAATGAATTGGTTTACTTGGTACCTGATAACATTTTTTCAAAATTGAAACTTGTATGCAAAAGGAAGAAAATAATAAACAAAATATTAAATATATTTAAAAGTTAATAAAACAAAACAATTTAAAAAAACTTGAATATATCAAAAGTATGTAATTTAAAATTTCACTTTAAAGATCATTAAGGGTTGCTCTTTTTGCCAGTGACAAAATAAAAAAAAATTAATGTTACCAAATATATTGTGTGAGTTGAGTAAACATATATTTATTATGTAAAATAATAATTACTTATTGTTAGTTAAGAAGTGGTATGAAACAATTTCAGAGTAGAAACATTTATTGTCTCTCAACCCTTACTTTCTTGATTATTAATATTTTATATCGTCACTACCCAGCGAAGACCACGAGGAGGTAAGAGCTTATCCTTCGCCAAGGAATTGGGATAAGAAATGTTAAAATCAGGAATGTTAGTTAGGAATGTTGATAAGAAATGTTAGTTAAAAACGTTGTAGTTAAGTAAATAATTCTAAACCTAATAAAAAAGATATCTACAAGAGAGAGAGAGAGAGAGAAAAAAAAATAAGAACCAAAAAATGTTTTTTTTTGTAAACAAACCTGTTCAATTTTATTTGTTGTTTAAAACATATAACTGACTTTCTACTTTTCTTCTTTTATATATATTGGTGTCATTTTCATTTTTATGTTTCCTTACCATATCCTTAAATTCTTCAAAGATTTTATCTTTCAAGTTAGTGAGATAAGTATCAATTTCGTTAATTTTAATCTGTAAATTAACAATCTAGTACCTAAATAATTGGATAAAAATATATAAAATTTGTAATAACATACCTCAAGGTTTCTTTTTAAATTAGTATAAATATTTTTACTCTGATGGGTTTCTTCTAAAAACGGTTTTAAATTCTGCTGGTACTTATTCTGACTGGTGGAAGTTTCATCAGCTAATAAAACATCTTCTTTATCCTCTTCAGAACTTGTTGTAGTTCCATTTAAAAAAACTGAAACAGATTCGCTTCTCTGCTCAAATAAGGCAACAGCGTGTATGTGTTTGCACATAAACATTTTTAATTTTAATTCTGCACACTCACATATAAAGGGAGACACTCTTCAGATTTTAAAGTATACTCTCATACATTAAATAATTAACATACATACTTTAAATACGAAAAGTCCTGCTACTAAATTATTTATAGCTTTTAAGCCCCTCGGAATACGAAGGCACTACATAGAGGCCCGAGGTCAGTAGCTTTCTTTAACAGAAACTTATAGTGATCTTTATTAGCTTTTCGCTCCCAGTGTTGATAAAGCGTCGAATGTCACTAAGTACCGATCGCAAACAGCCATTAACTAGACGTGCCAGTTTTAACGGTCTGTTTCAACACATCTCGGGTGATCACTGTAAGAGATACTTTTCAGATTTCAAAGTATACAACGTTAACATTATACTCTTATACTATAAATAATTACCATACATACTTTAAATACGAAAAGTCCTGCTACTAAATTATTTATAGCTTTTAAGCCACTCGGAATACGAAGGCACTACATAGAGGCCCGAGGTCAGTAGCTTTCTTTAACAGAAACTTACAGTGATCTTTATTAGCTCTTCGCCCCCAGTGTCGATAAAGCGTCGAATGTCACTATGTACCGATCGCAAACAGTCGTTAACTAGACGTGCCAGTTTTAACGGTCTGTTTCAACACATCTGGGGTGATCACTGTAAGAGATACTTTTCAGATTTTAAAGTATACAACGTTAACATTATACTCTTATACTATAAATAATCACGATACATACTTTAAATACGAAAAGTCCTGCTACTAAATTATTTATAGCTTTTAAGCCTCTCGGAATACGAAGGCACTACATAGAGGCCCGAGGTCAGTAGCTTTCTTTCTAGCCGTTAACTAGATGTACCAGTTTTAACGTTCTGTTTCAACACATCTGGGGTGATTACTGTAAGAGATACTTTTCAAATTTCAAAGTATACAACGTTAACATTATACTCTTATCCGTTTCTCAGGTACTTAATCCAATTAAAAAAATTACCATAAATACTTCGAATACAAAAAATGCTGCTACCAAATGATTTATGGCTATTTACTACTTGAAATACAAAGGCACTACACAGAGGCCCGAGGTAAGTAGCGCGCTAAAAAAAATCATTAAGCTATTTATAACCTGCAAGAGACACTTTGCAGATTATTAAACTTACTATGAATACGAAGAGTCCTACTACCAAATTATTTATAGCTGTTTAGTCCATCGGGATACAAAGACGATTCTGGTGATAATTTTGGTAACGATTATATAACGACGCTGTTCCTATGAAAGGTGTAGGTGCCTTTAATATTATCGCTGAAAAAAAAATAATACACATTAGTATCTACCTAATCGATTAATAAAAAAACAGGTTAACAATTTAAAGGAAAAAAAAGGAAATTGTTACATGGGGTCTTTAGTTTCAATTCGCTTATCAGTTTTGTATAATTTTAAATAAAAAAATTTAAAACATATTTTAAAACTTCATTCAGCGCCTTGCTTACTCAAATAATTCTACAAATATTGCCAAACATAGTAGAAATCCTGCTCTGCTTCCGTAACAATTTTGGTTTTATGGGGTGGGGTTGTTGACCCCACGCCCAACCTCCTATTCGGAGGGTCATTTCTCCCGCTCTCGTCAGCCCTGACTCACTTTCCACCTGGGTTGGTTACCAGATCTCCGGTGAGGTTGCTCAGGTTGCCGGGGCTCACCACATTTATATTCATATAAAGGCTACTAGGAGGTGAGAGTCGGAATTGGGTAGGAGAGGCTAAGCGACGCTAACAGAAAGCAGCATCGTACGGTGCGCATGCACTACCCCATTTGAACCCCAGTGATTCAGATTGCAACTGATAAAAGTTTAGCATGGTTTTAAGTAAAGCATGAGAAAAAATAGTTCAGGATAAAATTTATTCAACCAGCAACTGGACAGAGGATTCGGTTTTGGAAAATATCCAAAACATAACTATATCCATTACTTGCTAACTTTAATAAAAACAGAAATATGAGAAAAAAAGTAGCAAAAAATAGTTATTTAGATTTTAACTGATTAAGGTTTAAGATGATTTTAGGTAAAACATAGGAAAGCAATTTTTTATAAAAAATTTATTTAGTCAGCAAATAGACACACATTCGGTTTTGGAGAATATCCAAAACATAACTTCGTCCATTTGGTTGCTATATTGAATAAACACAGAAATATGAGCAAAAAATAGTAGGAAATAATACTTACTCAGATTGCAACTAATAAAAGTTTAACATGATTTTGGGTAAGGCATAGGAAAAGAATAGTTCAACAAAAAATTTATTCAGTCAGCAACTGGACAGGGAATTCGGTTCTGGAAACTATCCAAAATATGATATCGAACAATATTGGATCTCTTTGTTGGTTGGGCGGTTCCGCAACTATAACACTATCAATTTTGTCTGGCTGGATTTTTCTTTTCAGTCAAAACAGCAAATAACAGTGTGGTAAAACCTTGCTTCTGCCACTTTACACTTGGCATGTAACATTTCACTTTGTTAAATATTTCGTCTTTGGCGAATTATTTTATGAATTTTTTTATCTTTATATGCAATACCTTAAAATTATCTCATGCCGATCGAAAGACCTCTGACCAGATAATAGTTCCGCTTTAATTTTAGGCCATTTATGGTTACACGTAAAAGTGACAAATAAGTCTGATCTCTCATAGTTTCGGACATAAGTAAGGAAGCAAGGAATTTTTTAGCTCAATTTATTATACCTCGGACTATATTATTGGAATTTTAGTAAATATCCCTAATTTTTAAAAAAATATAATATAGTCTATGTCACCCCGGGGATAGTTAAGTTTCTCAATGGTAAAAGAATTTTTTAAATCGATCCAGTAGTTTCGAAGCCTATTCAATGAAAAAAAAGAAACAATCAAATATTTCCTCTTTTTTATAATAAAAATAATATTATTATTATATTATTATGAATATAACTACAAGTATAAATATAAAAAAAAATAATTAAAAAATTAAAGAACTACTACTACTACTACTAGTCACTAAACTGTTTGAATAGATAAAATTACAATATATATATATATATATATATATATATATATATATATATATATATATATATTTATTATCAGGTAGTAATTGCTAAAAAAATATAATTACCCACTAAACGAATTCAATATATTTTTAAGCGAAAATTCCACACTCGACCAATACGTAGGAAGCCAACCGCGCGAATGAACCGCATAGCACTTTATTTCTTGATATAGTCTCCCCTCCCTTAGCCAATACAACTGACACATGCTGACGCGACAGTTTTTGTGGGTAATGATGTGTTCTGTAAAGTTGTAGAATATTATTATTATTATTAATATAATTACTAAGTCACTAAACTCTTTGGATATATAAATTTACAATATATATATATATATATATATATATATATATATATATATATATATACATATATATAAATAAATATATATATATATATATATATTTAATTATCAGGTAGTAATTGCTAAAAAAATATAATTACATACCAAACGAATTCAAAATATTTTCAAGCAAAAATTCCACACTCGACAGCTACGTAGGAAGCAAACCACGCAAATACACCGCATGGCACTTTATATCTTGATATAGACAACCCCCCTCACTTACCCAATACAAGTGAAACATGCTGACGCGACAGTTTTTGTGGGTAAAGATGTGTTCTGCAAAGTTGTAAAATATTATTATTATTATTACCAAGTCACTAAACTGTTTGGATATATAAATTTACAATTTATATATATATATATATATATATATATATATATATATATATAATATATTTATATATATATATATATATATATATATATATATATATATATATATATAATTTTTGGTTTTTATCGGCTAGAGTCTGCCATCGCTGTTGTGGATGTGTATAGCTTACGGTAGAAGTTTTCCACAATTGTTATAATCCCTGTTTTATCCGTTATTAAAATTCCCTGCTGGTTTTTCATCTTATTTATTTATTGTTTGCCTGTGCTTAGCTTCCTACGTAGCACCTTCATATTGCTGTTATCTTCTATGGTTTGACGTACAATTTTTGCCTTGTATTCTCTGATGTCCTTTCTAATCTCCTTTCTGACTTTTTTGTTTAATTCTCTATATATATTTGAATCTTTATTGGTTTTACGTCTTTTTTCCATTAAGCTGATTGTGTTGGGGCTTAATTTACTTTTATGTTTTCGTTTTTTATTAGTGCAGAGTTTTTGGTAACTGTTTGGATGTCGCTTTTTATTTTGTTCGAGAGGTTGTCTATGTCTCTTCCGTCTAGTTCTTCAATGGGTTCTAATTTTTTCTTTAATTCATGTTGATATTCTTCTTTGCTGTTTTCGATTTCTCCTGTAGTGGGGAATTTTTCTTTATGGAATAGTTTCTTCCTTTCGATTTTTGTGTTAATTCTAAAGGTGGCTTTGACCAACCGGTGGTCACTTCCAGCATTGAATTTATTCATTACTGTCACATCCCTGCATATTTTCCTGTTGTTGGAAAGTATAAAATCTACTTCATTTTTAACCATTTTGTCGGGGCTGATCCAAGTCCATATTCGTTGGGGAGGTTTTTTGAAGAAGGTGTTCAGGCAGTATAGACTTTCTTCGCACAAGAATTCATATAACATTTCACCCCTGTCGTTTCTTTCGCCCAGACCGAAGGGTCCTATATGTTCATTGTCGTTTGCTGATCTTTGTCCCATCCTGGCGTTAAAGTCTCCAGTGACAACAACATAGTGAGCATTTTCTTGTTTACGTGCTGTTATGATGTCTTCATATATTTTTTCAATTTCTTCGTCTTCTGACCTGCTTGTTGGTGCATATGTGTGTATCAACTGTAGACTGTAGCGTTTGTTTAGTTTGATGGGTATGTAAATTACTCTTTCAGATATTTCCCGATACGATGTAATCTGCTGTTTCAGTTGTTTGTTTATTAGAAATGCTATTCCCCCGTTACTGTAATTTGTTGTGGCATTGTTTTGGTATAGCACATGTCCGGAATGTAATAATGTTGTAAGCTCTTCCTCGAGCTCCTCTAGGTGTTCCTGTGTTCTCAGAGTTCGTATGTTATATGTCCCTATATAGAGATCATTTCGTTTTCTATATTTGGCTTCAATCGAATTCTTGCCCCTCCCAGAATCCATGGGGCAGACTGCCATATTGACAGTGAGAGATTCTGAATATTCTATTCTACTCTCCTAGGATCTTCAAGATTCGACATAGGCATGGTTTTGAAGAAGGTGTGTGGCAATTTAAAACACCACGCTTGCCAAGCGGGTGGGTGAGTGGTTTTTAGAACTCAGCCGCTCCTAACATGGAGGACCGACGCTGTTTGCAGCCGCCCACTCTGGGTCAGACACTGCAGGTTTGCTAGTTTTGGTCCACCCCGAGTATTTGATTTCCTCGGTACCACCCATATCTGGGAGGCATTCCCCTATCCGCCACCCGGGGAGGAGTGGACTTGCAACCACACACGTGTGGTTGCCGACTGTAATGTACGAGTAATTTCCCCAATCCTGTTTCCTGTATAAAAAATACATAAATCATCTACATGCATAGAGACATTTGGAGAAATATCTTGAAAAATATGGTTTATTGCAACAGAAAAAAGAACACAACTTAAACTGGATCCTTGAGGTACTCCATTTTATAGGATAAATCGATTTGAAATACTAGTACCTACTCGAACGCGAAATGAACGGTCACATAGGAAAGATTTAATGAACTTGGGCAAGTTTCCTCTGAGTCCCCAGTTATATAGAGAATGCCATAGCGCCAAGTCATGTCAAAAGCCTTATCAATATCAAAGCTGCCACTGTGTGTTGGTTATTTCGGAAACCGTCTTGTATAGAGTTCTCCAGGAAGACAAGTTGGTCAATGGATGATTTGTGTTTTCTGTAACCCAACTGTTCAGCAGCTAACAGATCATTTTTTTCTAAAATCCATATGAGACGTTCACTGATAATACTCTCTAAAAGTTTTCCTAAGCAATTTGAAAGGCTAATGGGACGATAACTGGCGGGCAGCGATGAGTCCTTCCCTGCTTTAAGTACAGGAACAATAAGCACCTCCTTCCAATCTTCCGGGTAGGTACCTGTTTTCCAAAGTTGATTATATAGGTATAATATTCTTAGTTTTTGAGTTTGCGGTAGGTGTTTCAGAATTTCATAGCTTATTCTGTCAGGTCCTGGTGTAGATTTTTATGTTTTTTTCAGTGCTTTGTCAAATTCTTTCAGAGTTATTGCTGCATTGTATGGTTCTGCACAAGAAGTTTCAAAACTAAACATAATTTCCATATCTGATTTTATCTCTCTAAAGCTATTACAATAGTTGTTTGTATCACTGATCTTGGAAAAATGGTTGCCTAACAATTCTGCTATGTCAAAATCATCAACGATTTCATCATCAAAATCAGATTTTAGGTGAGTGATAGTTTTAAAAGACCTTCTACCCATCACTGATCTCACTTTTGTCCAGACTTCTGTGGATGTCGTGTCTGCTGTTATTGAAGAGACATAGTTCTCCCAAGACGATTTCTTACTTTCTAGCATAAGGCGTCAAACTTTGGCTCTTAATTTTTTAAATTCAACAAGGTTGTCGTGTGTGGGTTCGCCGAAAATGATTTAAGGCAGTCTTTTTTTGTCTTACAGCTTGAGCGAGTTCTCTATTCCACCATTGCAGGCTGGTGTTAACTTGCCTTTCGCCAGTAACGGGAATAGACGCATGACAGGCCTCCTGAATTTCATGAGTGACAGACTCTACAGTGATACTTTCCTCATTTTTTGGGTCATATAAAAGTGATTGAAATAGATGCCAGTCGGCTTTTGAATAAATCCACCGTGACGGTAAGGAAAAAACTTGTTGAGGAATACCAGCGTGTACAACGATTGGGAAATGATTTGAATTGTGAAGATCATCTAAAACTTTCCATGAGTATCTGCCAGCTAGCAGAGGGTAGCCAAAGTTAAATCAACCGTGGTGAACCTACTGGATCGTGCAGCCAGGTGTGTAGGTGAACCATTATTTAACTGCCTCCATCGGTAATCTGGGAGGTATAGACAACAGACATTAAGTACCATTGGAAATGTGATGCGCACTGCTACAGTTTGAAGATGAGAGTCTAGATTTATCTGTTCATATTTGACTCTATCACTTACTATGATAGCTACGCTACCATGCGCTCGAAGACCAAATTCAACATCATTCCTAACAACACTATATCCTCTTAGTTGGTATGGATGGAGTGGGGTAAGATGTGTCTCCTGAAGACATATACAAGCAGGATCATAGTCCTTAATGAGGCTCTTTAATTCACAGTACTGCCTTATAAGACCATTGCAGTTCCATTGTAGAATTTTTTGATATTGCATTAATTAATAAATATTAATATGTAGCAAATAAATGTATAAATAAATAAGTGAATGAATAAATAGAAAAAAAAATAAAAATTAATAAGATGAATAAATATAAAAATATAAAATATCACAGGGTAAGATATCACAAAATTTTTACAGATGGTTCATGTACATTTCCAGCAGTTGATTTATAAACATTTTTTTTAGGTGGCTTGCGGAGTTTGCCCTTTGGCCACCCATTGACCTTTTTCTTTTGTTGGGAGCTATCTGATGCTAAAGAAATTTGACTCAGGTGCGATTCACTGTCAGATAAATCTGTGCTCTGTCCTGACTGAGCTATATCTCTCACATCGCTTCCGTTTTTCCTTCATGATGACAGGAGGCGCTGGTCCTGGTTTAGCGAGGGGAATCGGAAAATTTTGTTTTAGAGCTAAAACCAACTGCGGAACTAGAGCTTTTACTAGTGCCTCTTGACCCCCATGACCACGACAACTGTAAGCACGGTGTGACGGAGCTAGACGCTTCGGCTTCGTTAATCCCGGTGCAGACCCTTGGCCACGAAACGACAGTCGGGTCGGGATGGACTGTATTCGCTTCCCAGGCATACCTAGTACTAGGCCCCATCGCCATGCCAAGGCTCAGTCCATGATGAGGATTAGTATTATTATTATTATTATTATTATTATTATTATTATTATTATTATTATTATTATTATTATTATTATTATTATTATTATTATTATTGATTTAATTTATTAACTCCCAGTCACGGTTCCGCGGTTCCGATACCTCGCAGAGCCGAGCTGGAGAGAAACCAGTGACCACTCCTCACGCCGTGAGGTGAGTGATCACTGAGAGCGAATATCGTGTGCCCTGAGCAGACGCAATGATCCCAGGATGACGGCCTTCTGCATTGCCCCAGCTAAAACGTGTGCCTTTTGTCGGCAAGCTGGTATTTTATGGAGTTTCGAGAGCAGTGTGTGGCGTATACCACCGAGGGAGCCTATTATTAGGATGCATAGTTCAACAGAATGGTCTGGATAAAGTGTGCGGAGCTCGAAGAGAAGGTCTCTATATTTTGTCCGTTTTTCCTCTTCTTTTAAGGCGATGTTCGGTTCGGCTGGTGCCGAAAATTCGATCACGAACATCGTCTTAGTTAGGTGGTCGAGGAGAATTATGTAAGGCTTATTGGCTTGTATCTGCCTGAGGGTGGGGAATGAGAAGTTCCAATAAATTCGACACCTCTCATTCTCCACATCGGACTCAATATCCCCCGGAGCATAGGACTACCGTACGAGTGCCTCAGATAATAGAATAGCACTCGTAATGCCGCATTGTGTCTATGGATGTAGGCCAAAACTGCATTAGATACGTGCATGCTGAAAGCAGATGCATCAGCGTTTTCGGCGCCCTACGGCAGGCCCTGCATCTTACATCAGGGACCTCTATACCCATGACTCGGCTTCGGTAATGTAAGGTATTGAAAACTCCATCCTGGCATGCCATGATAAACCCCTCTGTTTCCGATTTAAGCCCGCCTGACCTTAGGAATGCAAAGGTCAGTTCTTTGGATAAGCCCCTGTCTTCGATGTTGTTGAAGAAGACAGAATGTAGAGGCTTATCCATGTGGAGCTGCAGAGTTTTATAAACTTCTGCAGCTTTGATGCGGGCTTTCCTCCGGGCGGGGTCGAGATCAGTGACTGAGTTACTGAGCGCTCTCCGCTCGGAATCGAAAATCAAAGAGATTTCATTAGCTGCTCGATGTGCTGCCCTGAAGAGAAATGCTCCAACTTCTGCAACTTCATGGCTTTTGACCATTTGCAGGAGGGGGTCCAAACTCCTGATGACTTCGCTGGCGCCATCCAAAACCATTCTGTTATGGAGATACTCCAAACTTAAGAGTCCATGACCTTCCTGCTTTCTTGGGAGATATAACCGTGGAACGGACGAATTTGGATGCAAACTCCTATTTAGGTGCATCATCTTGCGAGTACTAACGTCAAGTTGGCGCAGCTTAGCTAAAGTCCACTTTATTACTCCAAAGGAGTAGAGCAGGATCGGAACAGCAAGCATGTTAGTAGCGGTGACTTTATTCTTGCCCGACAGTTTCGAAGACCAGATCTGTCGGAGTCGCTGCCTATACTTGTTGCGGAGAGCGTCTTTCACCATTAGAATAGAAAGAGTTTTTTCAAAAACGGGACAACTAACTAACTCGAGAAGAAACAGACCTGCTCCTAAAACCTTATATCTACCTAAACCTTTTAAATTTGTTGGAATTTATCTTTAGATTTATACTGTTTTTAAAAAATTTTAAGCTATTGTTGCCAAAAAATGTTGTACTATACTTCTCCTGTTATTTTATTTTTTTTTGTATTATTTTTTTACGTTTAAGTTTGATCACTAAATTCGTTTTAAATAAAAAAAAAATTATGTTCGTATGCCTGTTACTTTAAGTAAAATGTATAAGTTTTAGGATTTTAAAACTTTCAAGATTTTTATTTTGTTCATTTTTAATTTTTAATGCCAAAAATGAGGTTCCTCTCTGTTACTTTTATATGAAGAATGTATATTATCATAGGGCTTTAAACCTTTTAATTTATTTATTTTGCTTATTATTAAAAAAAATTAAGTTTTCAGTTTTTTGTTTGTTTATTTGTTTACTCGTTTTATTAGGTTTTATATCAATGAATTAAAATTCGTATATTACTGGCCTGCTTTATTCATCAAATTAAATAAAAATAAATATTAAAAATAAAACACATGTCTGGCCCTCGGTACAATGAGTCGACAACTTATCTAGTCTTATATTCTACCCTAAACGACTCTTGATCTACTCCGATCTCGGCTACGAATGCTTAACTTTCGTCTCGCTTGTCGCAGGGTGACGTAAAGCATCCAAGTGTTTTGGCGAATTTAATTGTCGTTAGGCACAGGTTTTCTAGCGAGTCGATTTTTCATTTGATTGTTTGAATAAAATAATCGGATGTTGGCGATTATTTGTATAATCGGATATACTATTGTAGTTAATGTTCAAAGAATTGCAACAAGGGAGCCTTTGGAATAACCGAACGAAACTTAAGACATCAAATTCCGGGTTATGCTCCCACTCCAACCGGTACCGCTGATCGTATTTTCGCTTTCAGTTCCTGTCACATGTTATTGACGATTTTCCAATCTATAAGTGTTTTTTCTTGAATAAAGTGCATTTAATCTTTTTTTCAAACCACAAACGTATTGATTTCCAACCCTTCTACTAAAAAACATTCGAACTCCTGCTTCGGACTTTCGCGTTTTGGTGAATGTTTCACAACTGACTTCTTGATGCAAACAACATAATGTCAAAGAGTCTGATTAGTATAACCCCTTCTCTTTGATAATGTTACATTTTCACATACCTCTCACGGTATTTTATTTGTGCTCTACGTAACCAACATGGGAATATGATGGATTAATGTGAAAATACTAAAAAATACTAAAATTAACGAAAATATTACAAATACATCAAACCCATGTGTGGCAGAGCCCAAAATATACCGATTTAGTACCGAAAATACCAGAAACGGTCACACTGGTTGCCAATCAACAAAGTACCCGCAGAATTTTACCCACATGGAAATTCAAAATACCCGGATGGTACGCACTTAAAATTTTGTGTTTCACTCACAGGCGTTTTTGGATAGAATGTTTCCTGGAAGTTGGATTGGTAGAAGGGGCTCTAAAGAGTGGTCAGCCAGATTTCAGATTTAACCTCACTTGACTTTTTCCTGTGGGGTCACTTGCAAAACAAAATCTATGCAACCGAACCAGAATTGATGAGATGAATGAGATGAAGATGGAAGAAAATACCCGAATTTTACCCGCAAAATTGAAATACACACAAAGTGGGAAAATACCCGAAATTCGGGTAATTACCCGCAGATAGGCAACACTGGAACATAACCACACTGACAAAGTCAAGATAGCCCTTAAAATAACAAACCCAACAAACTAAAGTGTCTTGAATTTCATATAAAGTAATAATTTGTGTAGAAAACAATCCTGTTTTTTGCACCGGTCCAAGGTCAAAATTTCGAATAAATATTTTCTTTCCAGTGTCATCTATCGACGGTATCGACTCTTAAAATTTCATCACCACCTATTAGCTGGTAGTTTTATTACAATGAGTTACGACTAACGGATATTGTTCCGAAAAACAATGATCTACGACGTGACTGGGACACCAGAGTACTAACGCCATCTACATGTCGTCTCCCATCGGATCCAATCGAAATCCCATAAGGTTGTCCTACTATGTTATCCTTATACAATGTTAATATATGTTTAGCGACTAGCCAGAACCACGTTTGAAAGATTCAACTGAACCGACAAATTTTACTGAACCAGATCCGTTGACCCGGATCTTCCAAATGAACCAGATTCCCCACCACTGCGCGTGACCGTTAAACGTTCACTGTATGTTTTTTTTTTCGATTAGTTGGAACAAACAATATTAGTCAGTTTGAAGTGATCGAGAAAATATAAAAAATGCGACTCGTAATAGGAAAGAAAACTACTTAACTAAAATTTTAAATTCTTCATGGCTTTTTTTCATAAAATTGGGCGGACACCAAGTAATTCAATTAGCTGGTTTTCCTCAATTTTTTAAAACATCTACACAATAAAAGTAACATATTAAACACTTTTGATTGTACTAAACTATTTCGCGATATACAACCGAATATAGTAATTTCGGTGAAAATTAAAAACACCGTCCTAATACATCGCCTAATTCAGTCGCTAGCGGCGTATTACGTTACAAAGAGAGACGTTTTATGTTCCGTTTATCGGTCGCTAGGTAAACTTACCTTTATTCGACATGTGCTTTTTCCTCTGATTTTTTGTTTTGTGATATTAATTCTAATAATTGTCAATGTCAAAATTTTAAATATTTTGCATTTCGCAAAAATCCAGTAATATTGATTATATAATACATACCTGTATATATATATATATACATAAGTACAACTGATTTTTTATCAATTAGTACTCTTTAACCTTACATTAGTGAAAAAAGATTTGAAGCTTCGTATCCTAACATTCTTCTACAAATAGTTAATCCGCAATTGTCATTTGCTGTAGATAACAAATGAACTTTACAAGTGGGGTAAGTTTAAAGTCATGGACTGATATAGCTAGATCATTCAAGTAATTAGTATTCATTCGTTTTTACGTGATCAACAAATTTTACCCATTGCTTCGTTTTATACCTAATAATGGAATCTGAAATTAATCAGGTAAATTAAAACTATTTTACTCATTTCCATACAATTACTAATTAGTACAATAGGAATAAAAGGAGTCAGTGAATATTTATGTTGATTTAGTTTAGTAATTTTCAAATCATAATTTGAAATTCGACAGAATTAAGAATGCAAATGATGAAATTTTAGTTACTTTTGGCTAAGGAACTAAGAATTATGAATAACTTTAAGCTTAAAATTACCATTTATCTTACATAATGACATATCCGGTTTTGTTGGACCTACATTTTTTATTAATTAATATTCATATTGGTTGTTAAAGGGACTGTAGTTACTTTGGATTTGTTTTTAAATGTAAACTACTATCAGTATTAACCATTTACAGGTTTGTTTTGTGTCATGTGTTTGCAAAATGTTTCTTTAATATTGTATAATTACTTAAATGCTTAATTAATTACATACATATTTAAACTATAACTTGTTAATCCAAATCACAATACTAAGGTCAGAGCAATTTGTGTATAATTAAATAACATTTACACCTTCTAAATGAACCTTAACCTAAATGAAACAACAATGTATTTACTTTTATTTTTTAACATTCTTTTTACTATTCAATGATTTTGAATTAGTGTAATTCATAAAATGACTTTATTATATACACCATGTAAACAAGAAATAAGTAGTTATCTAGAAAGCTTTAAAAATAGGACAACAAAAAATTCTAAATTCAGCTTATATTTACTCTAAAAAGACAAAATCAAACTAATAGCACAGTAATTGACAGTACGTATATGAGTATAAATATTAAAGAACCGAAATATATATGTATAATAATGTCTTAATTAGAGTAACATGTTGCCATCTTCTAAATTTAATTAAAATTCATTTCTTCTATGGTAATAACTAAAAGATTGTAGCAAACCCAGTTAAAATAAAAATTTTATACATTTTTTAAAATTTTTACCATTATTTTTGTTTTAATAATATACACATAGTTTCAAAACTTATGCATCACCCTTGTATTCACGTTGTATAAATTTTTATAAATCATTTTCTTTATCACATATTTAGTAACTCCTTCATGTAAAAGTAAACATTTTTTTTTGTAAAATAATTTGAATACCCATTTAATCGTGCTGTTTTTACTTCCATGGAACACGGTAGACAACTCAGTTGGTTTAAGCATTGGTATGGATCGCTTAGGTCGAGGGTTCTCAAACCCCACCCGGTGTCAGTTGATTTTTCGAATTTCTCATTAAATGTTTAGACATTTATTAATTTGGTTGGTCTTTACTATGGCTAAGTTAATTCAAGCTCAAAATGTACCTACTCTGTTACGTTGTTCTAAGATCTAAAGTAACGTTCAATAAAAAGCAATAGGCTAATAGGTAATTGCGAGATTTGCGAGACTCTTGCTGCAAGACCAAGACTGGGAGCGCAATATCAAGACCAAGACCAGGTGTATTGGCACAAGACTAAGACCAAGACTGGCTAAGTCTCGTCTTGTTCTTGCATTTGGGCAACACTGGTTTCAGAAGTTATTATCCAGTGTTAGCGCCTTATAGTGGTGGGTTTTACAAAAGAACATTCTAAGTGACGCCTTCCGTTAGATGTTTTCGTAGATGATATACAAGGTTACTTACCTGTTTCTACTCATTGAGCTTTATCGTGAACACTGCGAAATACCTTGCTGGATATTACTGTCGCAGCCAATACTCTGTGACAATAATTATCAATTGGAACTTCTAAGACATGTTTTGCCTCGTTTTTTATTAATTAAATTACATTAGAAATTATCCCTTTTGTTTCCGCAGAGTAGTTCTAATTTTTCGGTCTACCCATTTTAAATAGAAACTGATTTTATCGATCCCTGTCCCTGACAATAATAATTTATTTCTACCCATTTTAAGTACCATTTTCGGGCGACGGAATATTCACATCTATGATATTTACAATGGGATTATGGTAGGTTAGATACCTATCATGTAACCAACCTAGAAAATACCGATTTCAAGAAAATCTCACCCCATACAACCATGAACTTCGTGAGAAAGGCTGGATTGTGCGGTGAGCTGTAACCTCTAGTGGTGAGCCACAATAGACCTGCTAAAGGTCGCAGTGGAGGGGCGACCTACTTCCCACTCACATGATACCTAACCTAACTGTAAATTGTTGTTTTTCTTTTTAAATGGTTTATCGATATTGTTATTATTATATAAGTGAGTTTGAAGTGAATTAATTGAGAATTTTTTTTAAATATCTGTAAACATTAGTAGTGTCAAGAAAGTGAATCATTGTCAGGGCTGAGAAATAATTTATTAATCGGGGTACGGTCAATAATGCCACGTAGAGCATTAAGCTAAACTGAACCGTTTGTAATTGATTACTCCCGGTATTGTTCATATGGACTGTCGGCGAAACTTTTTTGATTCTATGCATCTTATTGGATAGTACTTAACCCTAATTGGCCAAATTTTATCGGCAGTTTTCTCACCGCAAAAGTCGATGCCGGAAAAAAACAAATCAAAAACTATTTACCAGTGCCGTGTTGTTATAAATACATATTTTTCCGTTTTATACATACCTATTATGGACAATGCATCATATCATTCTCGACTACATACCTTTGCACTCGTATGTCGCCGTATAGGCGGCACACCATGTCTTATCATTACAGCGGGTTGGCTGGTCTGTCATCCCCTAAGCCCATTTCTAATATTTCTAAATAGCTTTCTTAAACCTTCGTTGAGTATATGTTTTTGTAAAAATAAAAGATAACATGATGTTTATTTTAGACTTGCTATTGTAAGCTGTTTATTTTATATCTGCTGATGTATATATTACAACCACTTCAGTATCCACATGTGCACTATTTTTTCGTTTTGAATATTACTCATTTCTATAACTAACACGATTGGGTAAAGTTCGGTGTGTTTTTTCGTTATATTTTGTAAAAAAATATTTGAAATTCCCAAGAGATTTTTACAAGATGAAATTAAAAATGAGTTGCAACGTAGTGACGATGAATTTTATATTGACTCGCCTGAAAATTATGATTGGATAGTGGTAATGTCAGTGAAGAAAGTGACTCTAGTAATGGTAGTGATGTTATAATTACTAAAGGACACAGAACCATAAATTTACTATAAATTCGACACTTACATCGTCGTTTTTAAAAGATTTTATATTTCATCCCCTTTCCACCCCTTTCGTAGGGGTGCTTACAACATTGGAGATATCACAATCAAACTCAGCGACCTTAAAAACTACGACTTCGACACTAATATCGGTGTTTTGAATATTTTTTATATTTCATCCCCTACCCACCCCGTCCGTGGGGTGGCTAACAAAATTGGAAATGTTACTTTTAAATTCAGCCACTCAAAAACCTATGAATTCGATACTAATAGCAGCCGTTTTTGATAGTTTTTATATTTCATCCCATACCCAACCCTTTCGTAGGGGTGCTAACAAAATTAGGAATGTTACTATCAAATTCAGCGACTTTAAAAATTATAAATTCGGCACTAATGTCAGCCGTATTTAATAGTTTTTAAATTCCATCCCTTTCTCACCCCTATCGTAGGGGTGCTAATAAAATTGGGAATATTACCATAAAACTCAGCCTCCGTTTTTATATTTCATCCCTCTCCCACCCCTTTTGTATGGATGCTTATATAACTGGGAATGTCACTATCAAACTTGGAGTTCCCGAAGACTATAAATTTGACACTAATATCAGCCGTTTTTAATAGTTTTTTACATTTCATCCCCTTCTCATTCACTAAACACACAACACTAAAACCACCCCTCATTATCATCATCACACAGCTATATGTTCATCCACTGCTGGACATAAGCCTCCCGTAAAGATTTCCATTTCCTTCTATAATGTGCTGTATTTAACCAGTTGGTTTGGATGCGCTTCAGTGGGCGGTCTGCCTCTGCTGCGGAAAGCGTGGTCTCGCGGTCTCCATTCAGTTATTTTTCTAGTCCATCTGCCGTCGCTCATTCTGGCTAGGTGACCCGCCCAGTTCCATTTTAAAGTCGATATTCTTGTGATGGCATCTGTTACTCCACTTCCCCTTCTCACCTCTGTCTTTGGAACTCTATCTCGCAGGGATAAGCCTAACATTATTCTTTCCATGCTTCTTTGCGCTACTCTTATTTTGTTCGCGGTGTTCTTTGTTAGAGTCAGTGTTTCAGCTCCGCAAGTTATTACTGGTAAAATACATTGGTCGAAGACTCTCCTTAAGACACATGGGAATATCAGATCTTAAGATGTAGCTTAATCTTCCAAAGGCTGCCCATGTAAGACCTATTCTTCTGCCAATTTCGCAGGTTTGATTATCCCTTCCCAATCGAATCTCGTGGCCTAAGTATTTGTAGGAGTATACTTGCTCAATGTTTAAGTTGTTCACTGTTAGGTTTTCCCTGGCAACTAGATTTGTCATGAACTTTGTTTTGCCTATATTGATTTTCAGCCCAGCCTCTCTGGATGCTAGGTTCAGCTCGCTCATCATTTCTTGCGCTTCTTTGAGATCATTTGTAATTAATATCAGATCATCGGCGAAGCGTAGGTGACTAAGTTTTTCACCATTAATGTTGATACCGAGGTTCACGATGTTTGTGCGTTTGAACATGTACTCTAAAAGCTGGGTAAATAATTTGGGAGAGATGACATCCCCTTGCCTCATACCTCTCTATTTGGAAGCTAGGAGTATTTTCATGAAGTCTAATGACAGCATTTGCGTTCTTGTATAATTGCTTAATGATGTCGATGTAGCGATGGTCGATTCTGCAATCAGCGAGGGCACTAAGCATATTATGGTGGTCTATTGTGACCAAAGCTTTTTCATAATCTACAAAAATAAGAACTAACGGTTTATTATACTCTATGCATTTTTCAGTGAGGATTTTAATTGTATGAAGATGATCATTTGTGCCATAGCCCCTACGAAATCCTGCCTGCTTAATAGGTTGGTAAAGATCGAGTTTAGCTGTCAGCCTTTTGGTGATTATTCTCATAAACAGCTTGTATATCTGCGATAGCAGGCTAATGGGTCTGTAGTTTTCTATTTGGGCTATATCTCCTTTTTTGTGTAAAAGTATTATGATCGACTTATTCCATTGATCAGGTGTTATGGAGTTTCTTAAACAAGCGTTGTATAGTTTACACAGTATTTTTAGAAGTGCTGATCCTCCTAATTTTATATTTTCGGTGCTAATTTCGTCATCTCCTGGTGATTTATTGTTTTTTAATGTCTTTTAAGCAGTTGTTTATTTCGTCTTGAGTAATGTCTGGGATGTATTCTGTTCCCCGATTTTGTATCACTGGAATGCCTACGCCAATTTCTGTTGTAGTTTTCTTATAGAGTTCCGCATAGAAGCTTCTCACGATTAGCAGGATGTCTCGTTTATTTGTAGTGGTTTGTCTATTCTTGTTATCAATTATCTTACTTAATTGTTGTACCACCCCTGGTATGTATAAAACAACTTCATCCCAATCGGTCCAGCCGTTTTTCAAGCTTTTTTTATTTAGTTATTTTTCATGTTATAATGGCAATAAATTATTGTGTTTAATTTGAATAAGATTAACCTAAAGTCTCTCGCCAAACTCGATCGAGAACGGATGTGTGCTAAAAATTTATTTCTGATAAACAAATCGCCGTTGTCGAGTACAAAACATTTAATTTAAAAATTGCTAGTGTTTTCAACAAACCTAAAAAAACTGCTACTGTGCTAATTATCTTATCAATAAGAATCATAAGTGATAACAAAATAGACTCTGTGCTATTCCGATTTTATTTAATTGAATCGGGCAACGTTTACACAGATTTTAAAATAAATTGGGATACTAAAAATTAATTCGATCGGACAACGTTTACACAGACTTGTACAATAAAGTAAGAAACTGAAAGTATGTTTCCTACTGGAAACGGACCTGGACCTCCTCCTGAATTCTTCAGCTAAACAGCGTCACAGCCAATGATAAATCAACAGCAAATACAATCTCCACAAAACTATTATAGCCAACCTAATCAAGTGCCATACAATATTCAGTTTCCTCAAATATACCCAAACCTAACCCCACATACTCACATACCCCAAATCAACCAACAAGTTCCTTACCAAAGGCAATCTACGTACATGACCTACCCAAACGCAAATCCAGGCCCATCATTAATACAATCTAATAACTCTACACACGATATGGAGTTAACATGGTCGAATGAGGAAGAGCAAGATCCAAATGAAGATAATACAAAGAAGCACGAATGGCAAATCATAAGACCTAATCGGAAAAGGGCAAATAGACAAACATCAACTGAAATGACTGAGCAAATTCAAACTAACAATAGATTCAAGCCACTTAAGAATTTACCCAGCAGTGAAAACAGTAGAACAGAGCAACTTAACTCAGAAACAAACAGTAACACCAAAAGAAAACCTAAACCCCCACCTATACATTTCTATGGTGTTAACAATTACAAAGCGATGATAGATAACCTCTCATTAGTCGTAGAAGAAGAAACCTAACACTAAAGCTCTTCCCAACAACACAATAAAAATCATCCCACTAACCGCTATATCCTACAGAAAAATAATCCATCACGTCAGAGAAGAACAGATCGTACATCATACATATCAGATGAAACAGGAAAGAGCTTACAGGGTAGTAATTCGTAGACTACACTATTCAGTAACGCTTGCCGATATATTAGAGGATCGGAACAAGAAGAGACGCACAGTAAGAAACATCATAAACATCAAACATAGAATAAGCAAAGAACCATTACCCTTCTTCTTTGTTGACTTAGAACCACGAAGCAACAATAAAGACATTTACAAGCTAGAATTTTTGCAGCAATGCAAAATTACGATTGAATCACCCAGACGTAAAAATATAATAACTCAGTGCACGAGATGCCAAGATTATGGCCACTCAAAAGCATATTGTGCTAAGCCATTCAACTGCGTGAAATGCGGTGGACCACATGACACTAGAGTATGTAAAAAAACCAAGCCAAATGTGTCTTATGCAACGAAAGTCACCCAGCTAATTACAGAGGCTGCACTGTCTATCGAGACTTAATAAATGCAAGAAACAAAGACACCCCAAGAAGAAAAACCAAAACCGAAACAATCAACATCACTCTTCAACAACTCTCAAATAATGTAAGACCCAACACTAGTTATGCACAAGCAACCACTCAAATATCACAGGTTCAGCCAATTAACGGATACAACCCAGATATAACAGGTCAGTTAACCACTTTCCTCAATGAATTTAAGAATATATTTACCCAGCTTATTAACCAAAACAGCATGATATTAACCATGCCGACCACAGTTATAAATAAAATAGCACACTGATGGCCAATTCAATAAAAATTGCAGCATGGAACTCCAACAGGTTAAACAAACATGTACAAGAAATTGTAGTATTTTTATACTTGACATTTTGATAATATTAGAAAGTCATGCAACAGAGCAAACTGTAATCAAAATTCCACACTATACAATCTACCATGCTAATCATCCTGTCGGCACAGCTCATGCAGGCTCGGCAACCATCATAAAATCGTCTTTGAAGCACTATGTCCTAGAGCCGTATGTCACAAACCAAATTGAAGGCACTGCAATAAAATTAACAACGATGTCAAGATCTCTTGTAGTTGCTGCTATATACAGCCCACCAAGACATGCAAACTCATCAGAAGAGTATGAAGACTTTCTACTTCAGCTCGGTCCACGCTTCCTAGTGGCAGGCGACTGGAATGCAAAACATACTGCATGGGGATCCAGACTAATCCACCCTAAAGGTAGGAATCTGCTTCGCACTATACAAAAAAGCAATCTCAACCACATATCAACGGGCCAACCGACCTACTGGCCAACTGACCCGAATAAAATCCCGGATCTATTGGACTTTGCAGTAACCAGAGGTATTTCTGAGATATATAGTAGCCTGGAATCTAGCTTCGACCTGACGTCTGATCACAGCCCTATCATAATCACAATAAGCACCAGCCCAATCTGGAAAAACTCTCCATCAAGACTTTGGTTCGATTTGGTTTTTTGATCGCGTGAAATTGTAACACGAATACAATGGGCCCTTGATCGTTTCCGTACGATCATTTTTCGCTCTGTAAATTCAGATTTTTGAAAACTCGCTAATAAAATAATAATGTACAACTTTCACATTTAACATTTGACTCTACGAATGCAACTTTTTTTTTAAACGCAAAAATCTTTTTTTTTTTGACTTTTGCGAATTTTTTGGGCAAGTTTGCCATTAAAACTGCCTACGCAAAAACGCTGTTTCTTAAAATTTTGAGATCTAACGGTCATATTTTTTGTTTGTATGTTATCCCTGTTGACTGTTCTAATCAGTACAAGTGTGATATTAATTAAACGACTAAAATTATACAACGGTCATACTCATTTACAACACGTCTTATCGCTCAGTTATACAAACAAGATGTGAACTTTGATAACCATTAATAATAAAAAAAATGACGGTTGATTTTGTTTTATAACTTATGATCAGACAATACACGATCAGTAATAATCTCACTTAAAATTTTATCATCATAACTTCTTGATTGCTTCTTACACGATCATTTGAAATGAAATTTCTTTTCATATAGGCCCTTTAAGTCATCGGCAAATAGTAGGAAGGAACTATTAGTAATAACATTAGGAAGATTATTAACAAACATATTAAATAAAAGGGGTTCCATGTGAGATCCGTGGGGTACACCTGAAGGAAGCGTTGATGATATACTTTTGATAAAGCAATAAATTAGTAGTAGTTCAGATCTTTCTCTGCAGGAGCCATGCTACTTTTTTAGAAATCAAGCAATCCAGCATTTTTGGTAACTGATTGATTACAAATACCTCTGAAGTTATTAACGTTATCCCGTAAGCTACTCTCATAAATGGTTTTTTGAAATTGTGTTTCCATAAGCTAGGAATGTTCATTTTTTGAAAAATAGTTTAATCAGAGTGTAAATGGTTTTTGCTAAAGTGTAAATATCATAGACCTATTATCAGAGGAGACGGAACTATTTACTTTTAAACACGATCATACATCCCCACTTTCTGGTCGACTGTATTGTCTTTATGCGGCCGACTGGAATGTATTGCGCTGTGATGTTGCCTGCTCTCTAGTTATGGCAAGAGGTTTGTGATTGCTATTGAATCGTCCATAGTATTTGTTGATTATATTTGCAACAATATTGTGACCATAATGCTATCTCTTATTAATATTTTATGAATTATAACAACCTGAATAATACAACCCATTTTATGGAATGCTTAACCATTGAACTATTTCATTCCGTTAGATTATAGAAATGTGTTGCTCAATAAGCGACAACGCCGCACGGATTGTCTGAATCGTTCCACGTGCAAAAATGTGTGTTTACTACGAAATCGGCTATTATTAGTAGCGCTGTTGCCGAAGGTGTTGCAACGAGATTTTGGTGTATTATCGGTAATTTTTAGCATATTATTGGTAAAATGTATTTAAATTTAGTGAGAGTACTTAATCTTCTTTAATGTCTATTGTGTAGTTGCATATTTCAACAGTGTTAAAAATAGTCTAAAAAAAGATAAACTATTTAATCGGAATTTTCGGCAGAGTTATTATTAAAAACCCTATGAGATGGAAGATTGAATGGTTTCTTTTTATCATTGATGAACTTCCAAAAATGACCGAAGGTCAGCAAAAATGTTCTCCCAAGTTTTCACAATGAAATTTTGATAATAATCCTTACGTACGATTTTACATTGTTCTCTGAGATATTGAAACCTCTGATATGCTTCAACATTACCACTTTTATGTTCCCTATGAACTAATTTATTTTTAAATATCCATTGTTTTAAATCTTTGATGAACCATGGTTGGAGGGAGGTTGTTTTGAACTCTTTGTGAAGGACAAATTTATGAAGTCCAAGTTTTCGTTTTGTGTTGCATCAATAAAAACTTTAAATGATCCTTCGCCGGTTGCACGATCAGGAATTAATTTTCAAAATAGCATATTTTCTCTGTCAAAATCGTCAAAAAAAGGATACAATTATTAATAATATTCTCGTTGATTATAAAGGGTCAGATGCCAAAAGGGCATGGGTATTTCAGAATATTTCTAGAACTTTCCACGAAAACGATACCAAGAAGGCATAAGCTTGTATTTCTGCTATTATTGGAAAGTTCTAGAAATTTGTGAAAAGTTTTAGAAATATTCCGAAATAACCTTGCCCTTTTGGCATCTTCGTCACGACCCTGTATAATCTACGAACGTGGCCATCGCCGTTTGTCCTAATCCAACCAATAATAACAGAGATACATGCCAAGGCCTTTTTGGCATCATTTTCGTAGCGACCTTGTATAATCAACGTTACGAAGATATTATTAATAATTACCCCCCTTTTTGACGTACGAATTTGAGTCTTCGTTACGACCCTTGTATAATCAACGAGATTATTAATAATTACATCCCTTTTTCGACGTACGACTTTGACCAAGTTCAAAACATTGAGACATGGAAAGTTCTATAAAATTTAAAAAACCAATTAAGAAATGCAATTAAGTGACGTCACTCCTATATTGATTGTGTCATTTGAAAGTGGTATAGTTTTTAACCTTTTTGCTTCTTCCGGTCTTACCATTACATTAAAAATATTGTTACGATTTCTTGAGTCCGTCTCTGTTGACCCTTTCTGTCGCGACAGTGCGTCGGCCACGATTAAAAGACTGTCTGCGCGGAGAACAAAAGGAAACCTCCAGCAAATTCTCGACGAGGTGTCTAGTAAATTCTCGCCGTTCGAAAAGGGGTCTGTCGCCTTCGCGAATAAGGTGGAAGTATGATCTACAGGTATAAAAAGGACGGTGGTCGTGAGGAGAGACAGTATTAGTTTTAAAAGTGTTTATGAATTAAGAAATGTAAATAGTTGTATATCTAAGTGATTTATAAAAGTAGATTTTATTGTATTGGAATAAACATTGTTTTGTTACTGTATCGAGAGTTTTAAATCGCCGAACCCACGGAAGAACTAAAAATCGTAACAATATCAATGGCAGCGGGTAAAATAAGCTTTTCTGCAATCGTGTGAGGTTTAGATTCACCGACAACTCTTAATGCTAATGCTACTAAATAGGATGCTTGAAGTGCTGCGGACTCATTACGGCGTGGTTTGCTTTGTAAAGAAGGAAGTTTTATTTCCAGACTAATTTTGAAGGCTTCATGCTTTTAGCTGACAGAACTTGATAACAAATAACACATGGGAGTAGTCATTACAAAATTATTAGCTTGTCGATTCTATTTTAATCAGTGTATTTTATTGCAAATTTTGAAAGATATTTCTCTTTTATATATTTATTTTAGACATGTCCAATTTTTCTTTTAATGAAATTCGAAAGGAAAAGTTGGATTTTAAAAAAAAATAAAAAATTTCACAACAGATCGATTTCTCTGACATTTTTTGTAGTAAAGAAAGATTTATTTTTTAGGTGTTACCGTTAGCGTTAGGAGTTGGTATAGTAGTTACATCATTTGTTATATACAAATTGTTTTATGCATCACCGAGCAAACCAGAGAAGCCTACAAAAGGTGCGTTTATTATCATCACAAACTGAGTAGTCTATTTAAAAAGTATATTAACCTAAGTAATTTTTTAATTGTAGGCAAAGGTAAAAAGATATTATTAAAAGACTCACAAGTAAAATATCAACTACCTTTGATGGAAAAGACTATAATCAGTCATGACACAAGAAATTTTCGATTTCGCCTACCAGAATCTGACATGGTGCTTGGTAAGACTTAATATTTTATCTTTTTAACTTCCAGTGGGAAGTTATAGTGATGGGTCCAATTCTGCGATTCCCGAATTTTGACATATCTCCACATTTCAAGGTCCCCAGAGTCGAATACAATAGTTTTTAAGCGGACGTCTTTGTGTTTGTATGTACGTATGTGCGTTCGGAATTATTTTTCGTCTCGATTATCTCCAGAACTTTAAATGATATCGACGTGGGACCAATTGCATTAGACGCATAATTACGCAACTTAGAACTGATTAAATTTTTGTGTTGTGTTTTTTCGGGTATCTCTGTGATTGGATTTCAAATGAAATTAAATGTATACACTGAAACTAAGTATACTTACACTATACAGGGTGGCCAACCAAAAACGAAACAGAGCCATTTGCAGGAACCTCTTCATCATTTTAGAAAAACGCTCAGATCCGTCAATTTTTGATTAAAAGGTGACACTCTTTTCCGGTATTTTTGACTCCATTAATTTTAACCCCACGCGAGGGTAAGAATTACCCCAAAATGTTTAAATGGCATTGGGGTCGAAAAGATGTCTTTTAAAAGCTCTGACAATTCTCTTTACAATAGTCTTTAAATTTTACAATCCCAATACTTTGAAAAAATACATGTTAAAATTCCAATTATTTTAGTTACTTACTTACTTCTTAATTGATTAAATCTTCAAACTGATGACCGCCTGCTTCCATACAATAATAAAGATTTTGTTCAAAAAGTTCACGCACATTCCGAAGAATTTCCGGAGTAATTCGACGGCACTCATTAACGATTCTTTGACGCAAATCTTCCAACGACGCTGGTTGTGTTTTATATATTTTACTTTTCAGATGTCCCAACAAAAAGAAATCGAAGGGCGATAAAACTGGCGATCGTGGAGGCCATTCAATGCTGCCTCTTCTCCCAATCCAATGCCGTGGAAAACGTTGGTCTAAATACTGACGAACGATCGCCGCATTATGCGGAGGAGCACCGTCCTGTTGAAAATAAAAATGATCTTCGTCATACTGTGGATTATTTTTAAATATATCAGTCAAGGCAGGGTCAATGGCGTTTTCCAGTAATTGCAAATACATTTCGCCAGTCAAATTGCCTGGTAGAAAAAAAGGACCCACCAGTCGGTCACCGCAGATGCCAGCCTATTTAATTTCTCCGGTTGCTGTGTATGCACCTCGTGAAAAACTCTTGGGTTTGAATCGGACCAATACAGGCAATTGTGGCGATTTACGTCCCGTGCAAGAAAAAAACTGCATTTATCGGAAAAACAGATATTAAAAAGGAACTAAGGATTGTAATTTATACCAATGGTGTACTTAACTCGAATGAATGACATTTTTACTGTTCGTAATTGTTTGCAGATTTAAAATCCAATTTCTCAATAAGTAATGGGCGGAATTTTAAAATTTAAAGACCATTGTTTAGAGAATTGTTAAAACTTACAAAAGGCATCTTATTCGACCCCAAATGCCATTTAACAATGTTGGGGTAATTCTTACCCTCGCTTGGGATCAAAAATACCGGAAAAAAGTGTCCCCTTTTAATAAAAAATCGACGTTCTGAGCGTTTTTCTAAAATGTTGACGAGGTTCCTGCAAATGGCTCTGTTTCGTTTTCGGTTGGCCACCCTGTATACATACACTTAATTAGTTGTTATAAACCCGAAAGCTATGTTGTTATATTGTTATAATGTTGTTATATTTTAAACGTTCTGAAGCTGAATGTACAATGTTGAATGCTCGAAAGCTGAATGAATATTTGGGGGCTGAATGTCTTATGATGTTACACGTTAAAAGTGTCGTAGGCGTAAAAACATAAACTCTTACCTGATGGTATGTACGAAATGGTCTCTTCCACATCTGTTTCTAAGTGTAAAATTAACAATATAATAAAATCCCAAATATAGCTAGGTTACCGAATGGTCTTGCCCTTTCATCTGTTTTTAAGAGTACAATATAACAATATAATAAAAATAAAATCCGAAACACCGAAACTATAAGAATCTTTATTTTTAATTGTAATGGGTGTTTTTATTGTAAGTTTTTTTAAAAGCTTTTTTCATATAACAATCCTCTTAAACAAATACTTTCACTTATTGCAGCTGTAAGAGCATTATATTTTGACTTAGCAGTATAAAGTGCAACTGTTCATTGCCTACTAGCAGGCCAAGTAATAGTAGAACGAAAACATTTGAATATGTATCCGGAAGTATACTTCCGATCTCAAATATTTCCATTAAAAGTACAACTACAATGTATTACTATTCCTGTTTTTAGTATAATGTTTGTTAGGTACTTTTGTATTAAAATTTGATGAAATTAAATTACATAATTTTATTCAAGAGGTTTTTTTATTTCATTTTAGGTCTTCCTATTGGTCAGCATATTTCTTTATCTGCCAAAATTAATGACGAATTAGTAATCAGATCTTATACCCCTGTATCATCTGATGATGATTATGGATATGTCGATTTAGTAATAAAGGTAGCTGTGTTTTTTTTTATTTATTTGAAGTTATTAATTAGGGGTAAAAGTCAAAAGTATTTCTAACATTGAATTATTCGATGTTTATTTAATTGGTAGGCTGATCACTGGTAGATATTTGTTTTATGAAAGAAAATACTGTTGCAGGTTGTTGAATAATTTACTACTAGATTTATTAATATTCGAATACTTTAAATTTTGTTAAGTAATACATTTTTTAAGATACTGTTTATATAATTAACATTAACTCACAAAAAATATATCTGATTTATAATGTATATATATATATATATATATATATATATATATATATATATATATATATATATATAGTGCTTTCATTTAAAAACCAGCGAGTCCAAATAACTTTTGATTATGCGTAAATGTAAGAAAAACAAAATACACGTCGAATTTCAAATCAAGGGGAAGGTTTAAAAATGTTATTCTGCTGTTTCCAAATGGCACCCCTTTAACATCCCCCACCCATTCTTTAAAATGTCAAATAGCAACCTCAACCTTGTGATACATCAAATGAAAACTCAAAAATGCAAAACAGCCATATAAACAACAATTTATTCTATCGATTTATTTTGCAGATAACATTAAATTACAACAAAAACTAGAATGAAGTTAATCAAACAGCTCCTTAAATGTATTTACAGTAACTGTTCAAAGTGTTTCTTCTCGAACTCTTTGCAAAGTTTCGTTAGTAATTCGTCTACATTCTTCAGTTATTCTAAGCTTTAGTTCTTCAATGTCTTCGGAAGAAGTTTTGTAAACTAATGTTTTTTAATAGCCCCACAGAAAAAAGTCAAATTAAATATTATTTCTATTCGTTTTTGCAAAAAATACACCATTTTAAAGTAACTCAAGATGCTACAGCTTCAAATAATGACTAATTTAACGTCACGAATAACTAACCAAATATACTATTAATATTTTTGAAACAAAATGACAAAAAATGTCAAAAAAGGTGACATTCAGAAGTTAATTGATCCCAAATTAAAATCTACCTATCCAACAGTGGCATAGGTCGTTTTTGTTATGGTCTCATATTTCACAAAATTTGTTATCAGCAAAATAGGGCTGATTTGCATTTTTCTTGGGTTTTCATTTGATTTATCACAAGTTAGGGGTTGAAATTTGACATTTTAATGAAGATGTGGGGGATGTTAAAGGAGTGCCACTTGAAAACACCAGAATAACATTTTTAAACCTTCCATACATACATATAGTCACGACTTTTTCCCGTAGTGGTTGGCAGAGACCACTTCCTTTCACTTGCTACGGTTCTTACACACATATTTTGCTTCCTCTACTTTCATCAGTGCTCTCATACATGCTCGTCGGTTGTTGGTACTCTTGACCTGTCCTTTCTTCAAAACAATGTTGATCTGATCGAGATATGTTCGCCGATGTCGACATTTACCGACTTATCCATTCACACTCGCCTTATAAATGTGTTTCGTCAATTTTTCTTCATCCATCCTTTTCAAGTGTCCAAACCATCTAAGCATTCTACTCATCTCCGCAGCATCTGTTAGGATCTTCGTTACTCTTTTAATCAATATCTTTGCTTATAGTTTGCCGACTATGCTGAGTAAACTAATACCTCGGTAGTTCTTACAGTCCTGCTGCGAACCTTTTTCCTTGTAAAGCAACACGATTACGGCCTTGCACCAGTCGTCTGGTACGCTACCATTCCTCTAACAAAGGTTAAAAAGGCGGTAGAGCAGACTAGTTACCACGCTTTGCCCAGCCTTCAGCATTACAACTGTTATCCTGTCGTACCCAGCAGCTTTACCCAATTTCATACTGTTCAACGCTTCCACAATTTCTGTCGTACTAATTTCACTTTCACTAATGTCTTCAAATGGGGCCTGTACTTGTGTATCCTCTTTTTTAAATAAACTTTTGAAGTATCTCTTTAATACGCATTCCTCACCTTTTACCTTACTATCATCTTGGTTTCTGATTTTTTCCAGTTGCTAGGTAATATTTTTACCTCTGGCTGTTTTAAGTACAATGATTTATTTAATTATTGATATATATTGTAATATTTCAAGTGGATTTTATTGTTTTTTTAAATTATTTATACTGCTGTTAAACGTAAAATGATAGTATTCTGTACGATATTTTTTAGGTGTATTTTAAAAATGTTCATCCCAAATTTCCGGATGGTGGTAAATTAACCCAGTATTTAGAATCTCTTAACATTGGTGATACTATTGAAATTCGTGGACCTGCTGGTAGAATAGAATATCATGGACACGGTAAATTTACGCAGAAAAAACTTCGAAAGGATCCACCAGAAGTATTTAATGTCAAGAAAGTTTGTCTTATTGCCGGAGGTAAAATATTTTTCTTGCTATTTTTTTTCGAATTACAAAAATTTATGATCTCTCAAAACTAAATGATTAGAAATGAATTCGAAATATCTGTTTATATATTTATTTTTAGATTTTGTAACTATTTCCTAATTTTGTTTATATTCCTAAATTATTCTTTTAGACAATCAAGGGTTCTGTTTATCTTAAGATCGGTATCTTGTCATAGTTAACATGTTCTAGGAATCTCGTAGGGCTTCTAAGAACTGGTTTCATTAAATTTAAAACATATTATTAAGCTATTTATGACTTTGTTGACATTTAAGGGAATGTATTTAAAGCAGGCATGGGCGGGCTATTAAGAAAACTTGATATCAGTTCAAATTATATTCTCATGTACAATAAAATTATTAATTACAATTGTACGATTGTACAGAAACATATCATTATCATTATGAGTATAATTTAATAATTAATACTTTCCCCATCATCAAATTTATTAAATATTCAAGGGAATTTTTAGCAAGCAATAAACATAAATTATCACATGCAAGTAATAGCACTTGTCCTTTTTTAACGAATTATCATTTTTAAGAGTATCCTTTCTCTTTAGGGGGTCAGCAGCCTAAATAAATCACCCTTAATTTTCCTTTTTAAACGTAAGATAATAGCAGATCGAGCAGTATTAGATAACATCTATATAAGTCAATTCATAACATTGTGTTTCAATACAGTCTATCGATACCTATTTATTTTTCATATACAATGCTAAACCTTCCACCTTTAGATATTTATATCCGGGGCGAGCAAGACAATGTACGTATAGACTAGAACAACAAAACTGTTGGAAAGGTACTAAAAAAAGTGGGCATACAACCATAAAAAATATAATCAGACTGATTATATGAGTGCAGAAATATCCTTTTAGAAAAACTATGAGGTTCACGCAAAACTCAGGGATGACAAAGGAAATGATGATCAACCTGGTGAACTCACCTGGTACACGGATGGATAAGAAACCAGCGAAGCAACTGGCTCAGGCGTCTATTATTAAAAACCCAAATATGAGCAATCAAACTCATTGGGGAGACATGCCTTGGTCTTCCAAGCTGAAGTACATACCATAAACGCTTGTGCTGTTAAAAATGTAAGACAATGATACAAAAAGAAAATAATTCTCATTAGATCAGATAATCAAGCGGAATGGCATTTAAAGCTTTGACATCACGGAGAATAGACTCAAAAATTGTCCGGGAATGTACCGGAAACCTACGAACCTTGGCTAACCATAACAAAGTCACTTTGTTGTGGGTGCCAGGACATAAAGGTATTTCTGGTAACGAAGAAGCGGATAAACTAGCTAAGCGGGGCTCTGGAACACCATTTATTGGGCCAGAACCAATAATAGGGATACCATCCAGCGTTAAAACAGCGATCAATGGCTCGGTCCACTCTAAGCGTCAGCTGAAGTGGGCACATACAGAGAGAGCTAGGCACATCAAGTTAATACTGAAAGAACCGTCACCTAAGCATGCAGGGAAGCTGCTCTCGCTAAGTAGGGAAAAACTTATAACAGTTGTAGGGCTTTGTACCGGACACAGGTTTTTGAGAAAACCTCTGCACAATATGTCGTTTCTGATACAGAACCTATATGCAGATTATGTAATGAGGAGGAGGAAACAGCCACTCATATTATCTTCAAATGCAAAGCCACCGCCCAGTGGAGGCACTACTTGGGGTGTATACAAGACCAAGGACTGATCCACCTGGGGCAATAGCAGTACATAAGCTTCTACTCCTTAACAGGAGAAAAGTTGCCGCGCGTTTGGGAATTAGGCCCGATCCTCACTATAATTCCGTTCACAGTTTGTTCTCGGTCCAATCTCGGTTTGATAAAATATTATCTAGTAAAAAATATATGTGAGCATTCATACTATCCATAAGTCAAGTTTCGCTCGAATCCCATTCCAATCACGATCAGTCTCGAAGAATATTTTGTTTGAGCGAGATCGAACTTATTATTAATTATTTACGAGCCAAATACATCCGACTTTGATTATTGACGATTTAAGACCGAATCGTGAACTGAGTCAGATTGGAGAGAGCCTGGAGATCAAAATCGATTCAGATATGCTATCGAAACTGTTCCATATCGTGGAGGGAGTGTTGTGTTTTGTGTCGGTATCATAATTGGTGAACGAACGCCACTGGTTCCTATTCAAGTTATGTTAAATGGACAAAATTACATCGAACACATTCTCCGGAGACATGCTCGACTATGGAGAGGAGCAGTTGGCGAGCATTTTATTTTTATGGATGATAATTGCCCTCCCCACAAAAATTATTGCTGTCCGTAATTTTCTAGAGGAAGAAGGAGAGACGAATTTAAGCTTGCACTAACGTGAAAGGTGGTAATACGTTGTTTGAGTAATATTTGTTGTGGTAATTGTAAGATGTAACCAACTAATTGTTTAATCTAACATATCTAATGAATACTTTTTTAAATCACCCTGGATATTAACACATTTAATTCGTTCTTTACCAATAAAGATTGTAAGAAAAGGCTATTAAACTATCTTACAACAGTTTAAATCTTCGTGGAATCTAATTTATCACTAAAACTGGGTGATGCAAAACTTTTGGTACCATGTGTATACTACACAAATATCGATGAACAAATATACAATTATACATAAAAAATTACAATTTTCACAATATGTATAATTAAATATTGCTAACAGAAAATAAGAAAACATTAGTTACTACATTAAACAAAATAAATATGGAATATACCAAGTCTCAAAGATATGCATTTAATCACAAAAAAGGCTGCTACTTTTTCCAAAAATAATGATGCCATTAATTTTTAGGTGTAGGAATAACTCCTCTTTTACAATTAATAAGGCATATTTTAAAGGATCCAAGTGATAAGACCGAATGTGCATTACTTTTTGCAAACCAAACCGAGGAAGACATTTTATTGAGAAAGGAATTAGAAGAGGCCGTAAAAAGTCGACCCGATAGTTTCAAATTGTGGTACACGTTGGACAGGCCAGGTTCAGGTAATACGAAAATTATAAAATTATTTTTTTGACAAATTTCAATTGAAGTCTTTATTTCATTCCAAGATAGGTACAATTTATCTAAAAAGATTGTATAAGATCAACTAGCAACGTTTTTTTAACACTTTTATATTTTTATATATATTCGCATCATATGGAAAATTATTTTATTATTAATTTAAAAAAAAGTTCTGCATGGTGTAAAACCTAAAATGCAAGCATCAGATATGGAAATCTTTCAGTCATATAAGAAATATATCAGAAATTTTACTTAACAGGGCAATACTTTTATAATACAAAAAACTGTTATAGTAAAAATGTATTTAGAATTCTAAACTAATTTTTATTAAACAGTTTATCTCTTTATTCAATTCAAATTTGACAACCTTAAATTTTCTTAATTTCTTTGTTGCATCATTTTGATGATGCATTAGGTTGGAGGCATTAGTGAAGTAAGGAAAAAGGTATTTCTTTGTAATTAATGTTATGAATTTATTACGTAATTATTACAATAATACATATTGTGAAAGGCTTTCGCGGCCATCGTTTATTGGTGAATGGTTTTTCGGGTTTATAGGCCGTCGTAGGATGGCATCTTCGGGAGATGTAATGTCTGCTTTTTAAGGATGATGGTTTGTGACATTTGTATGTCACGATCGCAGGTTATATACGTTTTGGTGGGCGGGGCATATTTGAGGGCTGTTCAGGAATTAGTCACGTTTCGGAGATTCATTCTTTTTATGTTTGTAAGGAAGTAGCGTTGTATTTTTAAGTACAGGTACCCATGTTCTATTGATTTTAAGTGTTTCCTCAGATCTATTTAAGTTTTGCTGGTGTTTATGTATTTCAATCGCATCTCTATAAAGCCTCGGGTAATATGCAGATGTGGTGCATAAAACTTGGATGTCCTCGAATTTAATTTTTTGATCATTATTATTAATTGTGTACTCCTCGTCGGCAGATTTTTCTGTATGTCCAAGACGGCAGTTGGCTTTGTGATCTTTGACCCGGGTGTTAATGGACTGTTTAGTTGTTCCAATGTAGATACTTCCACAAGTGCATGGAATATGATAAACACCTGCAGAACTTAGAGGGGCTCTCTTATCCTTGGCAGATTTCAGATAGTTTTCGATCTTCTTAGATGGCTTGAAGATAGTTTTGATGTTATATTCTCCTAGAATCCGGCCGATTCTCGCTCATCAATAGAACATAGGTACCTGTACTTAAAAATACAACGCTGCTTCCTTACAAACATAAGAAGAATGGATCTCCGGAACGTGACCAATTCCTGAACAGCTCTCAAATATTCCCCGCCCACCAAAACGTATATAACCTGCGATCGTGACATACAAATGTCACAAACCATCAGCCTTAAAAATCAGACATTACATCTCCCGAAGGTGCCATCCACTCGAGATAGTGAAACGTCGAGTATTAACTCAGACCTACGACGGCCTATAAATCCGAAAAACCATTCACCAATACAATAATAGTTCTGTACTTAAGTCAATAATTATAAAATAAATTATTTTGTCAGTTTTTTTAATGCATCAAAATGATGCAACTACCGTAAAACCCTGGACAAATTCCCCAAACGAGAGATCTCAGGTAATACTGTAAAGGCTCAGAATTGGTCATACGAGAATTACCCACAGTCATCTTCTTACTCACAATGACCCACCTAATTGCGAAGAATGCAGAACAGCCATAACAGTGAAACACATACTTGCCGAGTGAACAAATTTCAACGGAGCTAGACAACTGTGTAACCTTCCTATGAATTTTAAAGACATTTTAAAAGGCAACCCCACTTTAAACAAGACTGTTATAAGATACCTCAAGGATCTTTACAATAAAATATGATATGTTAGGTTATAATTTATACTGCTTTTGTAAATTTATGACTAGCGTACCGCGCTAATAACCTTTTTATGGTTGATGCGCAAAACTAAAAAAAAATGATGCAACAGAGAAGTTAAGGAAAGTATAGGTTGTCAAATTTGTATTGAACAAAGAGATAAACTGTTTAATAGAAATTAGTTTAGAATTGTAATTAAATTTTCTGTACAGTTTTCGAAATTGTTTAAAAATAAAAGTATTTTACTGTTTGGTAAAATTCATTTTTTTTTGACTGGAAGATTTCGATATCTTATGGTTGCATTTTAAGTTTTACACCAAGCAGAACTTTTTATGAAAAATAACTCGATTCCGTAAAATTAAAGTTTCCCATATACTGCGAACTTAAGTAGACACGCTGTAAATATAGGGTGACCCAGTAGTGCGTGCAAGCTCTATAACTTTTTGAAGTGAAGCTTCTTTAGAATCGTTGTGATTTGAAACTCGACGAAACGAAATAGCGACACTAAAGAGACAAACACATAAATCTGTAGAATAGAGCCTGCGAGAGAATGAGATAGAATACATTATATAGCGTTTCACACTACTCGGTATTCTCTTTGTGCGCTGCTTCATAGCCTTCCCACTCTTGTCTACTAAGCATTGTAGATATGTGTGCTCCTGTATATTGCACACTCTCTAATATCTGCTCTGGTCCGAGTGTTTTACGTGTGTATGTTAGTAAGTGTGTTATACGTGTGTATGCGCCTGCATATTATGAAGCCTTAGTAAAAGACGTCATAACCAACATGGTGTATTGTTTACGTGTATCATTTATGTGAATATTTTTCTTTTTAAAATTTTTTTTTGGATGTTTGCCTAAAAGTGTCGTGAATATCGACAGAAAAAAAGAAAACAAGATTTAAAAAGCCGCAAATAGTTCAACGGAACGTGTTTGAAAATTTCGTGTACGTCGAAAGACGTTATTAGAAAGGAATAATAAAAGTAGAAAAATCATTGGAGCCCTTAATTCAATCGTTCGGGAAAAGAATATAAGGAGAACAACAAAAACACTGAAGAGAAAACTACTTGCAACTGAAATGGATTTTTGAAGAAGCTGTAGAGTGTCATGGAGAGATAGAGTGAGAAACGAGGAGATCCGAAATAGAATGGGTATGGAAAAGAATATTTCAGACGAAATTGAGAAAAAACAACTGACTTGGTTCGGTCACACTAAAAGAATCAAATCAAAACCAAAACATTTGTTGCTTACTTCAGCCTTACTAAGCCTCTCGTGTCATTTGTTGAAATTAAAAACATAAAGATTATATAATATGTAATGTAATATATGTAAAATAACTTTTTAACTTGGTAACAATATTATTATAAACTAGCGGACCCGGCAGACGTTGTCCTGCCCGAACTTTGGCTTACCTACTTTGCCTACTTTACCTACTTCGCTATCAATCTCAGCGACCCCGAAAAGTAGCGTGTTAAAAAAACAGAACGTAGTTGTGTATCCTGTTTTAAAAAATCTGGTAGATAAATAGAAATGTTTAAGAAATGTGCCTGATTTTTCGAACCTATCGATAGCTTGGATAGAAACAAAATTTCATAAATATTTATAGTAAACTCAAAATTGGAAAATATTTGTAATAGTAACAGTATTAAAATGCTTTTTTAAATAATATTATAGCGGTTTATAGCACTAAAGATGTAAATGAAACCAATTTTGTTTTTTCAATAGTAGATATTTTTGCTATCTATATTGGCGAAATTACATGACATGAAAAGTTGACCTTTGGTGTGTCTAATATAACAAATTTTGAATGAATATCAAGATGTTTTAAAAAGTATTAGTCTTATCTACTCATTTTTATGTATTTTTTATCTCGAGCAATGTAAATATAGAATATACTATTTAGGCACTTTATATTGGTTTTAAATGAATCTCTAAAAAAGTCGTAAGCAATCGTTGTCCTCTTTTGTGTATATACTTTTTTAATTTTACTTAGTTTCAATAACATACAGTTCAATTTCATTATTTTATCTAACAATTAAGATATTTATTATACTTTATTATTAATTGTTCAAACTTATTTATATTTTAACATTATCAATGTCTTATTATCTTTTCAGATTGGAAGTATAGTTCTGGTTTCATTAATGAAGAAATGCTTAGAGATCATCTGTTTCCACCTTCCGATGAAACTTTAGTTCTTATGTGTGGTCCTCCACCGATGATTAATTTTGCATGTATACCAAACTTAGAAAAACTTGGACATAATAGAAGCAGATTGCTCGCTTATTAGTTATATTAAATTAAAACTTGCGCATTTATATCTTTTTTTTAATAACACTGTTCGAATAAAATGTCTACAACAGTTAATTTAATTTTTAATCTTTTTAAAAACTGTGCTGAAATAAGGTGATTCTTAACGATAATAGGTCATTATTATTTTAACTGCCTATTGAAATAAAAGTACACCTTTATTGATCGTTGTTAAGGTTATTAATAAATTTTTATAACAAGTCGCGTTCATGAAAATACTAATTATCCAATCGTTATTACACTAAAACAGTAACTTCACAAGTGTTTGAAGCGACCCCCATTTGAGTGCACACATGCATTTAATCGACGAATCCAATTGTTATGGATAATGTATATCATAATTGATTAAATTATTTCGGTCAGTCTCAGCAGCATCAAAAATATGTTGTCGTAATTCAACTTCTGTATCAATTTTCTCTCTGTTGTCATATACTAACGATTTTAGATGCCCCCAAAAATAATACTATATAACATTAAATTCTGGAGATCTAGGTGGCCATAAAACATGTTCATTTCTTCCAATCCAACGACGGGGATATGTGGTGTCAAGATAATTTACATTTCTTGAAAAATGTGCTGAAGCACCATCATGAAGAAACCGCATTTCACGGCGTGTTTGTAATAGTATATCTTTAAGCAGTATTAGTAGAGCATTTTCCAAGAAATTTAGGTAGGATTCTCCATTGAGTGTTCTGGGTAATTCATATGGCCCTATCAGATGATTACCAATAATTCCAGCCCAGAGATTAATACTAAATTTCCTCTGAAAATTTGTTCTACGTATGGCGAGGGGGTTTCGTCGGCCCAAAGAAAACAGTTGTGAAATTTAAATATACCATTACGTGTAAAACATGCTTCATTCGCACATAGTACTTTGCATGGGAATTCGGGGTCTCTATAGCGGTCTAGTTTTGATACCATCTACAAAATGTTAATCATCGTGGCAAATTGTAAATCTTGTACTCGTTGGTAATGATATGGGCGTAGAAGTTGTTCCTTAAAAGTTCTATGGACAATGTTTTTAGAAACACCAACTGTCCGAGCAACAGATCGGGTACTTGTTGGATTATTGTCGACAATATCCATTATTTCGTCTTCTGCGTTTAGAATACGAGTACTTCATGTTCGTCCACTAGTTTTTTAGATACCACAGAACCAGTAGCCAATAATCTTTGTGACACATTCACAAAACTGCGGTCATTAGGACATTGTTGTTGAGGATAACGTTCTGCATACAGCCGACCATTTTAATAAAAATTATTTATGAAAATAAATGTTGTGACTAGTTTTTTGTTCGTAACGAACACGTTAATAACTAATTAAATTTATCGGCGGTACTTTTTGTATACTAGAGTTGGCGAGTGTAAATGGACAAGTCGGTAGAAGTCGACCTCGGCAAACATATCTCGATCAGATCAACATTGTTTTAAAAACAGGCCAGGTCAAGAGTACCAACAACCGACGAGCATGTATGAGAGCACTGATAAAAGTAGAGGAAGCAAAAGATGTGTGTAAGAACCGTAGCAAGTGGAAAGAAGTGGTCTCTGCCTACCCCTACGAGAAAAAGGCGTGACTATATGATTGTATGTATGTAAAATTAACTCTGGTTTCAACTATACGAAGTAATAATTATTTTATCTATTGAATATACAAGGTGATTCTTAACTATTGGGACATTGGCTAAGGGCGGGTGATTTGGAACAAAATATGACGATAGACCCAAATATTTCTTAAAAAATATTGCTGTGGAAAAAGATACAAGGTGTTAAATTATCGTTGAGGAAATATGTCACTTACATGATTTCTAACACCTAATTGGAAATGAGGTAGAGCTCCATTTTGCACAAACCACATTTTCCTTAACATATGGCCCTAGTAGTTGGTCCCCTATAATGCCACACCATACATTAAATTTAAACTCGTGCTGAAAATGTCCTTTAATAGCATGCGGGTTTTCTTCTTCCCAGTAATGGCTGTTTTGCCAATTAAAAACTTCTCGTCTGTTAAAAGTCGCTTCATCGGAGAACATAATATTTTTAATAAAATTTCGGTCATCATTATGTTTGTTGAGAATACGTTGGTAGAACTGTAATCGTCGTGGGAGATCTCTTGGAAGCAAATTTTGAACGGGAGTGAAGTGATAAGGGTGAAACTTTTCTTTTTTTAAAAGTCTAATAATAGATGACTGACTTACTCCTGTTGCTGCTGACTGACGTGAACTTACTGCAGGATTTTCATCTACTCGAACCAAAATTTCATCTTCTTGATTAGGTGTGATTTGTTTCGGATGGCCACCCTGATTTGTATTGTGAAATGATACGGTTTCCCCAAAGGTTGAAATAGATTTGTAAAAGTTTTGTGATTTGGTTGCCTTCTGCCTGTATATAACAATTCATACCTTCTTGCTGCAGAGCGACCGCAAAAATTTTCTTGTGCGTATACAAAAATCATATCCCGCATTTCTTCATTCGTAAAATGATTGTGACGAGGTATTTCAATCGAAAAAGAATATGATAGCTTTAAAAAAATTGCAACAATAGACTATAATATCACAACAACAATAATTCACTCACAAGAAGTGACATTTACCAGTAACAATTAGCTGACAGTTGAAAGCACACTCTTAATAAATTAAATAATATTTGAAATCCCCTTCCGAGACTCGGAATTGTTCAATCGCGTTTTTCTCGAAAACGAATGAAATTATCGGATTTAAACAAGAGAACCAATATTACGTAACAATGATGTCTGCGTCATATATTCTAATCAAAATCACCAAAAAGTAGCGTAAAAAAAGTTACCAGTCGATTTCACCATCAGAAATCATTCACATGGCACCCCCTATAATACATACATACATATAGTCACGCCTTTTCCCGTAGGGGTAGGCAGAGACCACTTCCTTCCACTTGCTACGGTTCTTACACACGTCTTTTGCTTCCTCTACTTTCATCAGTGCTCTCATACATGCTCGTCGGTTGTTGGTACTCTTGACCTGGTCTTTCTTTAAAACAATGTTGATCTGATCGAGATATGTTCGCCAAGGTCGACCTCTACCGACTTGTCCATTCACACTCGCCTTATAAATTTGTTTCGTTAATCTTCCTTCATCCATCCTTTGTACGAGTCCAAACCATCTAAGCATTCCTTTATCTATCTTTGTAACCACATCTTCTTTTACACCACAGCGTTCTCTTATCTCACTATTTTTTACTTTATCCAACCGAGTCACTCCGGCTATACTTCTCAAACTACTCATCTCCGCAGCATTAATCCTATTTTCATGCTTCTTCTGCCAAACCCAACATTCACTACCACACATAAGTGTTGGAACCAACACACCTCTATGCACACCCAGAAGTGCCTTTTTTGACACTTTCTGGCTGTTCATAAAGCTATGCAGTGCCCCATTCATCTGTTTTCCTGCCAACACCCTTCGCTCAATGTCACTGTCATACTTTCCATCTCTCGGAAACTTTGAACCCAAGTACACAAATTCATTTACTTGTTTCACTCTTTCTTCCTCAATCAAATCTTCACAGTTTGTCATGCTTTCTTTTCTTTCAAAAACCATTACTTTCGTTTTGCTTGCATTTATTTTCATCCCTTTGATTTTTAGGGCATCATGCATAACATTAACCATCGCCTGCAACTCCTCTTCAGATGACGCTATTATGACTTGATCATCGGCGTAAAGAAGGCATTTGAAAATTAAATCATTCATTTTCAATCCATACGCACTTTCTTTCAAATCTTTTAAACAATCGTCTATGCATAAGTTAAACAGCCATGGCGAAGCCACACATCCCTGTCTCACACCTTTTTCGATGTTAAACCAGTCCGTGCAAGCTCCGTTTATCCTGACACAAGCAGAGGAATCCTCATAAAGTGATTTCAGTGCTCGTATTAAACTACCGCTCACCCCATACATAGACAATGTCGACCACAATTTACTCCTCACCACTCTGTCATAGAACTTTTTTAAGTCTATAAAAGCGCAATAGACCTTCTGACTAATAGCCAAGAATTTTTCAACTATTCCTCGTAATGAAAAGACCTGGTCCATACATCTCCTTCCTATTCTAAATCCTGCTTGCACTTTCCATATCATCTCGGTTTCATTTGTTACTCATTTAATCAATTACTTTGCATACAGTTTGCCGACTATGCTGAGTAAACTAATACCTCGGTAGTTCTTACAGTCCTGCTGCGAACTTTTACACTCATTCTTTGCCTTGTTTACATCCTCAATCGTTGCCTTTTGCGTTCTTTGATTGGCTTTTGTAGCTACCCAATCCAGCCAGGCTTTCTTCTTTTCTGACACTGCTTTTTGAACCTTTACGCACATTCTGTAACTTGCATCCTTTTCTTCTTTTACTTACACCGCATACTTCAATAGCAATATCCACGATACCTTTCTTGAATGGCTTCCACATTTCTTCAACCTCATATGCTTTATCTAAACTGTCAAATATCTCTGCCAATTTACTAAAGAACTCCTCTTTTATACCTTCTTCTTGCAAATTCTCAACTTTTATACGCTCTAGCTTTATCTAAACTGTCAAATTTCTCGGTCAATTTACTAACGAACTCCTCTTTTATACCTTCTTCTTGCAAATTCTCAACTCTTATACGCTCTAGTACACTACTTGATTCCTGCACACGATGCCGCCACCGCTTAAAGTTTTTCCTCTTTGCCGATTTTGATAGTTAATAAATTTACAGAGAAATTATTAGCAAAAAATGATAACAAAATTTCAAATTTAACGGCCTTTATCTTTTTCCACAGCAATATTTTTTTAAGGCATATTTGGTCATATTTTGGTCCAAATCACCCGCCCTTAGCCTATGTCCCAATAGTTACGAATCACCCTGTATTTACTTTTACTCAATTCTACCGGTTTTCTCACAATACAATTTGTGAAATTATTATGAAGTATATTTGGTACCAATAATTTTTTTTATTTTGTCACTGGCGAAAAGAATCTCAAAAGTAGCCATTTATATATATTTTTTTATTTACTTACTTTTAATTCCAGTACATTTTTTGATGATAAATATTTGATAACCATTACGAAATAATAAGGATACACCATTGGTAACTAATTTGGCAGTTGTGCGCTTCTGTTAAATTGGATTGTGGACGCTGGAAGTCTGCCTTTTCAATAATAAAAAAATAAATTCAGTTTAAATTATTCGTATCAGTATTTTGTATTGAAATAAAACTAAAGCAAAAATTAAATTATTTTATTAAAAGTTAACATATAAAATTGATCACTTATAGAAAAATTAAGTACTCTTAAACCTTTTTGAATGTAAACAGTGCATGCGAACCAAAGAGTATATATAACGAATTTATTTTTTTACATATAACACAAAGTCTCTTACTTGATATTCAAATGGTAAGCCAAAATATTTAACAGACTGAAAGATAATAAATAAACATGTATACAAAATTACTTTGAAAATATTTACAAACGTGCCCATTTAAATTTGTTAAATTTAGTTTTTAAGTTGATATTAACTTATCAAATTGTTCGCAAAAAAATATCAGTTGTAAGACTGTAACTTTAACTTCGCTGAATTTGAATACGTGACTAGATTCAATTCACTAAGATGATTATAATGGTTGTATATATAAAATCACTTATAGCATATTTCACGAATATACGGTGGTTTCGGATTATCGTTAGAAACTCTATAACCAGAATTCAACTGCACATTTAAGAAGTACGAAAGTAAATTCCCCTAATATTTTTAAACAAATTTTGTAGGTAACGATTTTTATTTTATAAGGGATTTCTTGTTTGGAAATAAGGGGTCAATATTTTTATTTGTTAGCACATTAATTTCATTAATTAACTAAGCTATTAAGCTTTAATTTGGTTTATTGATTCATTTTTGTTAAATTTTTTAGATTTCTAGAAAAGTAATTAATCCTGGGTTATCATTATAGTGGGTACCGACATTAAAATCGTATAGTACCGATTTTTAAAAAAATATACTTACTGTAAACTAAAAAGCTCTTCATTTATTTATCTGGACGAAAATTGGATTTTTGCTAAAGGTGGAACAAAAAGAATTTGGCAGGACGATAACATAAAGTCTATAAAACACACCTACGGTGAAGAAAAAAGACACATTATTCTGCAGGTGGAAAGCATGGTTTTGTTGATGGGGCGGATCTTTAATTTTCGTCAAAATCAAAATCGGCCGATTATCATGACAATATGGATTAAATGAAAAACTATTACCATCGTTACATGAACCATATGTCATTGTATTTGATAATGCTCCGTACCTTTCGGAAATTTTAAATAAGCAACCAAAAAACTCCTGGACGGTACAGAAAATAAAAGAATGGTTAACGAACGAAAATATTTCAAATATTTCAATATTTTAAAGTGGATCAAATTATACTCAGTTATGGACATCGTGTGCTAATACTTCCGGCTTATCATTGCCAATTTAATCCCATTGAGTATATTTGGGGAATATGCAAAACTTATTATGAAAATCACATTGGATTTAATGGTTCCAGTGATATGGCTGTTTTGGAAACCTGGCAACGAGCGACGACAGTGATTCCGATTATAATGACTATAAATAATCTGATCTAAATCTGATGCTTGATAATACCGTTAGTACTACATACTTTAGCATATTTATTAAATTTGTGCCGATAATTTATTTTTGTTGCATTTCCTTTTAACATAATTAAATGTGCCTATTTCTAACCAAAAACTCATCGAAAGCTGTATCAACGATTTCTGTTCACAATAAAGCAAAAAATAAAAATAAAACGTCTAAACAAAAGCATAATAATGAACAAAAATTTTTCGGGTTTAAATCTTAGCGTCAGTAAGTCCATGCCTCGGTGACTAATCACTAATCAGATATCGTCGTATATTGGTGAAATGAGCAAACTAAGATTATGTAAACAAATACAAGACAAAAGAACAGTAAAAAATGCATAAATAAACTGGATAATAACTAATAATTTGACCATCAAGGTATAACCATCAAAAATATAACAATTTTATATTTATTAAAATCATATTTTCACGTTAATGTTTGAATCATTTTTTTTATTATTTTCATAAGCTATTCACAAATAGAAGCAAATTTATTTAGATACCTATCCATTTCATTTACACTCAAATATATAAATTTCATCTACTCGTTTGATTACAATCTCATCCATTTTTTGTATTTTACTTGCATCATTTAACAAAAAACATAAACAAATTGAATTGTTAATCAATTATGCAACATAATCTTAATATCGAATGTTATTACTTCCAAAACTTAAAATTTTCACTTTATTTGTAATTTAATTTATCACAGTACACAGGAAATAAAAAAAATTGACTAATAATAATCATATAAAATATAAATTTGTTCTTTAAGTTCCTTTCTAGCAGCACTACTTGATAAAACTGTTTTCAGCTCTTTTATCACTGAAATAAATTCCACATAATATATTTATCAAGTCATTTTTTTTTCAATTTATCCACAAGTTATGATGTGAGTGAGGATGTGGATATGTATGTATGTTCAAGAATAACTCTGGAATGCCTGGAGCAATTTTAACCAAACTTTGTGCATACAACCTGGCAACAAATACTGAAGAGGTGACCCACCCTCATCATCCCTACAAATGGATGGGAAGGGGATAAAATATAAAATCCATCAAAAATAGCCTATATTAGTGTCGGATTAATAGTTTTTGGGGTCGCATTCCCAATTATGTCCGACTGCCGGCATTCCAGAATCTTTCACTAGGGTTCAAGAACCTTTCAGAAATCTCGGGCAACACCGCGCCGGGTACAACAACTATAGTTGTTAGTTTCATTTTAAAATCTCATCGCACAGTTCTAGAGACCAATCACTGAAGCAGTTAAACGGGTATACTTCTAAATTTCAGTAACCAATGGATTCCTCAAGCAGTGTGTAAATTGTGGAAGCATATTAACGAATTGGATTACAGGAAATAAAAAATGTTTGCAATTTTAGAGTCCCAATGTTGTGGATCAAATTACACTACTGACTGTTGACCTTTAACAACAAAAATAAAAAGAATATACCATACTCCCGCAACACCTGTGTTGGCATATTGATGGAATTTACTACTCGTCAATACCCAACAGTTTGGGTATAGAAAGCAAACGAGAGAAAACCTATTTTAAGCTAGAACACCAATAATCTTGATGAATATGAAGTTAAGAATACTAAACCACACTTGATATCACATAGTGAAATAAATGACCCTGGAAGCGAAGCGATTGTATCATCAATCTGTCATTTTTTATTGGTTTGGTATATATTTATATAAAAAATTATAAAATTCAAGTGTAATAATTTTTTTTCTTTAGAAGCCAGCTTACAATGAGTGTCGATGGGTAAAATATTCTACCGATAGACATTGGATAAAAAACATTGTAAAGTAGTGCAATTTTTGAAATAAAGCATATTTCGTTGATTTCAGATTAGCCCTTAAAATGCGTAGTGCTCATGTTATGCAAGGTATAAAATTAATAGAAGTAAAATTCTTTAAAATAAATTTAGTGCGTCAAAAATTTTTAAATAATTTTTGATTTATTTTTCTTGAATTAACTTATGTATTGTTGCACATGTAGTATGCTATAAATTTTCTTTATTTTCTTGTATGTTCCAGAGTTTTAACAATAAATAAAAACGAAATTGAATTTAAGGAATAGAAAGTTAATAATGTAAACCTTTGAGGTTTTATGTAAAAACAATTTAAAAATAGCTGAGAATTGATTCAAAATTGATATTTACTCTTGGCAACTATATTAATAAATCATTTGAACCAGTGCCGGATTAGCCATATAATAAAAGCAGCAAATACTACGGGACCCGCGTTTCTAGAGGTCCATACCCTTTATAAACCATTACATGGGTATAGTTCTTCCATTATCAATTGCAGAATATAAAAACTCGTTCCGAAACCTTACCGACAACATTGTTTGATCTGCCATAGGCAGATACTTCATTTATTATTTTTTAAAATACCCATGCCTAAATCTTCATTTTTGTAGATTGTAGATTATTAGGGGAATCGTGAAGGCTATGCTGCCTCTTAAGCACTTCGACTTATCAGATTTTTTTTGCATAACCCTTAATCTATTCGAGGCCCGGGATTCCAAGACTTCGTACAAAGTTTATCAATTTCTGGCAATTAAGTTCCTGACATCGGATGGCTTTAAGAAGGCCCCTTTCAGAAACTTGAGCCTCTTGCAGAAAAGCGCTGGGCATTCGCAAAGCAAATGTACTGCAGTTTCAGCGAAGTTCTCGAAGTAGCCGCAACTATCACTCTCTGTTTTGCCCATCTTTTTCAGGTGATACCTCAGAGAGTAGTGTCCAGTGAGCCCGTAATCTTCATTGTTAAGTTCATATCTGTCTTTATTCTCACTACACTGTGCAATTTCAATAGCCCATGGTCTCCAAAACGCCATATTATTATTTATTTAATGAAATTTCTAAATTCAGCACACCACACTACGCCACTGACTATCTTTTCAAACATAAACAAGATTATTTATAGCTTTTCGACCGCGTCGCACCTCACGGCCAATTCAGTGCGTTTAACCTAATGATTCGCTGTTCCCATTATGAATTTTGACTAGCGATGGGATAATTCGAATTAAAAATCCTCGGTATTCCGATTATCAAAATCCTCGGTGCATTCCCATTATTATTTTTGAGGATATTCGTACAACAAAGTCGAATCGGTAGTTCGGATCCTAGCTTTGAGCTTCAAAGGTACACTAGACGAACGTAAATTTTAATTAGATGACGCGGAGCGTAAGAGTAAAATCCAAAGCAACAATGCATTCATAACTTTCAACACTTTCTTTGTAAAAATATTTAAGGAAGCAAAGTAATATTTATTTAATATTGAACAATGGTACGTAAATATAAATGTTCCTTTATTTATTGCCAAATATTAAAAATAATTATTAGGCAACTAGAGCATATATTAAATATATAAAACACTAAATAATAAATAAAAACAAAAATCAATTACAATTAGTAAAGAGTTACCTCAGGTCTAGTTTGAGTAAACTCGGTTCTCGCCGCCCGAAAATAGCATTGTCAGTAACAGTCGCGTCGTCGCAGCGGTCGAATTTTAATTTTATCTGTGCAGGCGAGCCACACCGATTACGATTACGAATATCCGATTATAAAAATCATGGAATCGCCAGTACCCGATTATGCCCATATCTAATTTTGACGCACGTCAATTAAGTCAATGTGGACAGACGCTTTTTTTGATTTATACCTGATTGTAAACGGGTAGTAAACATTATTTTTTGTTTCTAAATTTGGCACGAGTGCCGTGCGTATATATTAAATATTGATTACTCCTCACATAACTGTGATCTGCAATTGATAATGGAAGAACTATATCACGCCTGTGTATAAAGTCTTGGAGAAGATTTCTAACGCCATCTGCCAGGAACCTAAGGAAAATATGAATTTTTCAACCCGTGAGGTAGAGTTTTAAGCAATGCTGCCAATATTTTCAGATAAAGAAGAGAAATCCAAATACCTGTCTGAATAATTTCAGTAACATATTTCAAGACGATGTGAAATACTAAGTACAAAGATTTCAGCGGCTTTACTACGCTCAATAAAGTTGTAGAAAATTAAATCTAAAAGTGAGGTGTTTATTGTTGTTGTATTTGTTAATGTGTCTGTCTTATTTAAACGAATGGTAGTGGACTCATAGAGTGACTGGTGTATTTGGAATACTTCGGCAGTTAAAATCTCTTACAGCAAGAGAATTTTGAAAAAAGTCTAGGCGACGAACTTGTGAATTGCGCTAAACAATATGAAATAAGAAAATTCATTACAGTCGTGTTCCCCAAATGTAGATATAACCTTACTAATTTATTTGTCTTTAATGATTACCAACTGGGTAAGTTCGCTTATTAAAATAGATATTTCTCGTTACTTAAATCCTCACCATTTTCTATATTAATTATAACTCAACTCAAAATTACAGTCCACTTAGCTAACTCTAGACATAATGGAGCATACGTGCTGCGATTGCGTCACAGCGAAGAAATTGTGGAGGTAATGTATTTGCCTTTAGTCAAGAACACGAAATGTAAACATTCATTTAGAAAAAGTGACTTGCCTCCTTCGTGTTTTTATTTAAAAATTTTATATCGTTGTTTTAAAAAATTAGTTCTGCCGAGTTTGAGAGAGAAATGCCCTTTAATAAAAAGACTGCAAAGTCAAGAGCTCATTTTATGTCGATTCAATGCCCAATCAAATTGCGTGATTACAATTTTTTAAAAGCAATCAAAAGTGTTTTGTATAATTTCTACAGCCATTTATCATAATTTTTTTGTAGCCAATGGAATTGTTTGTATAAGACACATAAAAAGTTTAAATCGATTTTTCTCAAAAAACGATTTGTCATAGAGAAAGTTTTTTCTTTGAAGAGTTTCTAGACACCCTGCACGAACATGTCAGAAAATGAGTGTGATGAAGATTCATCTTCCGACGATGAAACATCTGTCTCAAAAAAGTGGATCTGTGTGTGTATCTGTGATATGCCATAAGTATAATTAATCCCTCTTCAAGGCTACCAGATTTGATTTTATTGCTGACATCATTGAGACTAATGAAGATGCACGTAAGGATGACTGTTTTTAAGCCGGCCATTTACGATCTCTCCATACGTCCAAATGGAGCGATTTTGCTCCAAAAACTGACCGTGATTGGGAAAAACCAAATGGATGATGTGGAGTGACAGGATGAGTTTGATATATAATCGGTCCAAATTCCAGTTCTGTCGTGACATTCAACTGATCGTCAACTAGACTTGAGAACGTGGTCCATATTTAACTCATTTTCTTACCAGCCTTCCTCATTTTGTAATACAAGGCAACAGCAGCATAGAGAAGTAAATCTTCATCCATTTATGACAATTAACCGAATTTTAAATAAAAGTAATATAAACTAACCTAACCTAAAAAAAAGTAAATCCTTGAGTACTATAACCAGTATGACATGACCGTGAATGAGGTCAATTATTTAGATGTCATCCAAACGGATGACGTTTATTGGATTTCATCCAATCGGAGCGATCGTGAATAGTCGAATTTAGACGATTTAATATAAATTAAAAAAAAATGAGTTTTTTCTCGTTTTATGGTTTTAAATAGTGACATGTGACAAAATCGTCCAAATAACCCTATTTTAATGAACATTAATTGTAATTTATTTAGGGAAATTGATTTGTATAGTATTATCTCTAAATTTGCTGACGCACTGGCTTATCCTGCACTGATTTGAACTTCTAATAAATATAATAAAATTGTAGCTACTAAAAATATATACCACTCTCTCATTCAAGCTTCTTTTAAGCACACTTTTTTTTAATTAAGAATAAAAATTCTACACTTTGTATGTTGCTGATATATCTGGTTTCTTAGGAGTATAACCATACAAAAATATAGAAAATATTACAAATCCTGCACCTAATGCAAATTGTAAGGAAAGTTGGAAATCGAAAATATATATACTAGCTACGCACGATATAACTATAGCTAATGAAGTTGCAAAACCCTTCAGGATGTTATCCGCATATTTAACAACTACAGCTACTATTAATCCACCTGTAGCTTGTAATACAACAAGATATGCTATGAATTTATCATATCCGAAGAAGAAACCTTGTTCCCTTATTTTACCGCCTTCATATAAGAAACAAGAAATCAAGCCTAATGGTATTGAGCAAAACGAGAGTTGCACATTTCTTATCCATACAGTGACATCACTACCTAAAATAAAGATATTTGTTAAAAAAATTATTTATGGACGACTTTGCTTATAAAAGTTGTTTAAAAAAAGATTATTTTTATCTCCAGACAAATAAGACTGGATTAAGATGATAATAAATTAGTAAGGTAAGTATTTACAAATAATTATCTTATTTCGATACGGTATTTTATTTCAATACAAATTTTAATTTACATAAAATTTTATTTTCCTTTTTTTATGTGGTAAACTAAAAGTTTTTATTTCATGCACATTCATGTACATTAAATATTTCTACGACTTTCAAGATCTTTAAACACCATTGGGCATTTCAATAACCTAATTTTTGTATTATTACACAGCTCTACAAAAAAAAATTTTTGTTGCCCTGGATATCTCTGCGGATTTCTATGTTTTCAAGTCCACAATTTTCCAATATATATATATATATATATATATATATATATATATATATATATATATATATGAAAGTACTGAATTGGCTCTGGTTTTTATGATTTTGGCTCATTTTATATTTTTAATAATTCACACTATAAGTTGGCTTTTTTGAACACGAATTATTATGAAGTGTTTGGTATCTTGATTAAAATCGGGTTTCTGCGCATTGATTTGGCGCATCGACATATCACGCGACCTCCCTCCCCGCCCCCGTGCCACTCATTACAATGCCCGGAAACTCAGTTAATTGACAAGGTTGGAGTACGCACGTCTACTTTCGGTTAAGTTGCTAATGTGAGGTTAACACTTCGTTTTATTTGTTAAATTTTGATTCTAATATACTTTTTTTGTTCTAGAAGAGTTCATCGTGAAGAAAATGCAAATATAACAAGATACGAAGTATCACAGACTTTGCTGAGGAAGTTTACACTGAATATTTTGGATTACATATTAAAAACCTAGATAAGCCATGGGTTCCTCAAAAGGTTTATTAATCTTGTGTTGAGTCTTTACGTTTGTGGAAGAAAGGAGAACGTAACAGGTTAAATTTTGGTATCCCTATGATCTGGATGGAGCCCAAGAATTATTTTGAGGATTGCTACTTTTTCGTAGTAGACATTAAAGGTTTCAATCAAAATAAAACGTGACAATATCCAAATTTACAGACTACAATTGCACAATGAATATTTTCCTCGACCTATTTATACTTCAAAAGAAGTTCATATACCTTCGGAAACTATGATGTTGCCAAATTCACAACATTCATTACAGTCTACAAGTGAAAGTGAATATGAAGGTGGAACCTCTGCACCACAGTTGTTTTCTCAAAATAAGCTTTATCAAAACAACCATTAGAACTGTTGGCTTCAAGACTGAAAGAAAAGAACTTATTGGGGCCAAATATCACTATTACAGCATACAGAACATGAGAAAGTGAGATATTACCATGTTTTAGTGAAAATGAAGAACTTGTTTACTGTAATAATATATCATAGTTATTTCTAGACATGGGTTTAAAGGAATATAAATCTACCAATTGGCGGCTCTCCATTGATAGCTGTAACAAGAGTTTAAAATGTGTTTTACAATGCAAATAAATTCCCATCAATACCAATTGTCCATTCAACAAAACTCAAAGAAAAATATCAAAATATTAAATTGTTTCTGGAAAATATTAATTACAATAAACATCAATGGCCGGTTTGCGTTAATTTAAAAATGGTTTACTTTTTAATTGGTCAGCAAATTGGATATACAAAATACCCTTGCTTTATTTGTATGTGGTATAGTAGAACGAAGCAAGTTCATTGGAAACAAGATGTGTGGCCCTCTAGAGAATTCTTGATTGTTGGTAAAGTTATTATAATAAATAAGCCATTGTTAAGTAGAAAAAAGATCATACTTCCGACACTACATATTAAAGTAGGTATGATAAAGCAATTCGTCAAAGCATTGGACAAGGAAGGAGAATGCTTTAAATACATTTGTAAGACATTTCCTAAGCTGAGTATGGAAAAGTTGAAGGCTGGAGTATTTGATAGCCCTCAAATCCGGAAATTGATAAAAGATTCAAACTTTATAAAAGTTATGACTGATTCTGAAAGTACAGCTTGGAGAAGTTTTGTGTTGGTGGTAGAAAATTTTTTAGTAAGCTATAAATCACCAAATACCAAATAGGGAAATTGTGCAAAAAATGTTGGAAAGCTTTAAAATTTTAGGAGCAAATATAAGCATAAAGTTGCACTTTCTCCAGTCATCTGGATAGATTTTCTGAGAATCTGGAGAAATATAGTGAGGAACAGGGAGAACGCATCCACCAGGATCTAGAATTGATGGAAAAAAGTTATCAGGGTAGAGGGGACCGTCACATAATGGCAGATTACTGCTGGTCTTTAAAAAGAGGTTGTCCCTAAAAAAAACAAAAATGCGTTTTTCTGAAGTTTAAAATAAATTTTATGATTCTTTTCTTCTTTTTAACTTTTATGTATGTTAATTAAATATAAAAAGTTAATATTGAAAAATATACTTGTTATGTCTTTCTTATTTTGACTGATTAAAAAAAATATAAAAATGAAGAATTAAAAAAAAAACCAGAGCCAATCTTCCAAAACTATCCTTTTGTGAATCGTTGGCATAGAGGTACTCGAAACCACTCTTACATCAAGGGCAACAAAACCGTTAACCAGTGTTATAATATTACAAAATTAATTAATCAATGAAATTGAATTTAACATCCAATTTAGACAAGCATACTGATAATTACATATTAAAAAATATTTGCTTTAATTAAAAATGTTCTGTTTAGTTGTAAATACTTTTTTTTATCCATATTAGACAAACCTTTAAGCATTTTTTCAAAGAAAACTCCAGCAAATCCAGACAAGCAACATGCTGATAATGCAGCCATAAATCCAATGAAGTGATTTTGTTCCGGACCAGTTGAAGATGCAGATTTTTTATCCTCATGTGCTAACTGAACAAGGACAACGCCTATAATCAGAGTAAGAAGAGAGATCCACTGGGTACGGAAGAGTGTTCGTTTTAGGATGAAAACGGAAAATATTGCAGTAGTGAGGATTTTGAGTTGGTAAGTTACCTAAAAGTAAAGATAATATTTTAATATTTAATGAAACATGATTATTTTATTCACATTAATGTTTCAGAAAATAATAAAACAGTATACTGTTTATTAATTTATTAATTTTTAATAATTCAATAATTAAAAAACTGTAAATATTTGTCAGTACAATAATATATTTATTTAAATTACCTTAAGGTAATTCTGTATGTACACATATCACATCAGTCACTCCAGCTATACTTCTCAGCTTCTATGCAGCAGTTATCTTACTTTCATGCTTCTTTCGCCAAACTCAACATTCACTACTATGCATAAGTGTAGTGCACTCCTCTATGCACAGCCAGTAGTGCCTTTTTTGACATTTTCTGGCTGGTCATAAAGTAATGCAGTGCCTCATTCGTTTGTTTCCCTGCCAACACCATTCGCTAAATATTACAGTCATACTTTCAGACTCTGGTAAACTTTGAGCCCAAGTATACAAACTCTTTCACTTGTTCCACTCTTTCTTCTTTAATCAGCACCGCGCAATTTGTCATGCTTTCTCCTTGTACGAAGTAGGGTTTTAATTTTTTTTTCTGTACACGGAGGAATTTATACTCTACTTCGATAATAGTGGACCAGTTTAAATCATAGGTCACTGGTTTTAAAAGTTCTATTGATACTGAATATTTCTTTTTTCAAAATACACTATGCACTTTTACCACTAACGATTGCCTTTTACGTAAATTCACCCTTCTAAACTTGATGACTTGGAAGAAATAACAAACACCGAAATAATTCGAATGCCGTGGATAATATCAGGAAAATCGATCGATTGAATGAAAGAATTTTCGACCGTCTCTAACGGTCGTTTGGAAGATACTGTAAATAATCGGAAAACCGATCGTTCGATCGGTTGTTAGAAAGAATTTATCGGTCGTCTCTAACGGCGTTTGGAAGATACTGCCGCTGTGGCAATTGCCACTGGCCGGAGCGAGGTGAAAGGGGAGAGGGGTTCTCAAAATTCGACTGAAGCGGTCTACAGACGTTTATTTGAAACAAAAAATGAATTGCCTGAGAGCACTCAGGGATGGCTCAAGAATGATTTGAAATGGAACAAAAAAATTAATGGAGCTTGTTGGAGTCTGACTGTCTGATATTATACTTATGTTTTTGTTTGCTAGAGGTCTGTTAGTCAGCTCTCTTGCACAATTTACAGTTACTAATGCAAAAAAAAACAACTTTTTTGTCCTACCGCCCGATAAAACCTCCTGAACAAATTTTGTAAAAAAGAAGGTAATTTAAATTGATGTATTAATAACCTAAAAATATTTATTAAGAGTAGACAATTTAATTATAATAGCATATTGTTTAGCATTATGTAACAATAACTATTCATCCCTTGTTATTTTGTTATAGCTTAAATCACATTGTTTTAATTAACAGCCTAAGCTGTAAAAAAAATTAATAAAGAGCATCGTTAATGATTATTGTTAATTTTTTAACTTTACATTTACCTGATAAGTAGCAGCATCTAAGTGTGAAGCTGATAGATACAATAAATTATTTTGAACCAGGTAAACAAACGATGGAACACATATCTTGAGAGTATCCATGGGCTGTTTAATAATTTGTTGGTCTATAGTATGAAGTACTTTTGCCATTCCTCCTGCTTCCATATATACAATAACTAGGCATGTGACAAGTTTAACAACTTCCGACATTAAAACAGCTGAAAAAAGTAATGAAAATTACAATCCAATACAAACCCTGGAGGCATTGGCGAAAAACAACAAGATCACTCTTGTCTGGGTTTCTGGTCACACGGGAAACAAAGGCAAAAAGAGGGCTGATAAACTGGTGAAAGCTGGATCGGAGACTAAGTCCGTGGGCCCAAAGCCGGCCTTAAGGATTCCCTTCTGCCTAGGTAAAAGGGCAACCCGTGGTTGGCTCAGTGACTAGAACTTAATGTATTGAAAAACAGAAACCAGAGACAAGTGCAGACAGGCAAGTGCCCTAATAAGCGATTTCTCCCCGAGAGGACCTAGCCAGATCATTACAGATGGCCTCAAACCCGAGCTTAGCTCGAATCGACGCGAAGTTGGACTCGATTATCAAGCAGAGCTTCGAGCTCAAGTCAAGCTATGGTATTATGTCAAAAATTCAAGGCATAACCGTTGACAACACTGCAGCAAACACAACGTTCATGCAAGAATTAAAAAAAATTGTACCAAAATTTAATGTTGTTGACCAACATTTCAAATGTATAGCACATATTCTCAATCTAGCCATTCAAGATTGCTTAAAATTACTCAACTTGAACAAAAAAGAAGCAGGGTAGGTAGAAAACAGTAGCAATAAAGAAAAGATTGAAACCGATGACGATCTGGAAGAAGATATTCCAATAACTAATTGCTTGGATAAAATTCGTTTCATATTTAAGAAAATTAAAAGATCAGAACAATTGTGCAACTGTTTTAAAAGTGCATGCCAAACTGATGGGACTTTACACAGATTTCAACCTTCCTCGGTGTTTCCACCAGATGGAACGCCACTCATGATATGTTGAATGTCGCATTAAAATTGAAAAAGGCATTAACCGTTTGTGTGCAATGGATAGTAACAAATTAAATAATTCTCGACTGCATGAGAACCAATGGCTTCTGTTTTTCAATTTTTAAAGATGTTCAAAACAGTGAGTGAAAAACTTGGAGGAGACAAATACGCAACACTACCATCAGTGATAGTTGGTTTAAATTTATTATTGGACAAAATTGAATTACAAAATTAAAACGCCAAAGATAAAATTTTAAAACATTATAGGCAAACAAATTGGGTTTACTGTGCAGTACTGATTTTATATCCAAGACACAAGCTTGAAGTCTTTGACAACTCCCCTTGGGACAGAGCCTTGAAATGCCAGTCGTATTCAATGTTTAAAAACCTATTACAAACATAACGAAAATCATCAAGGTGCAGAAAATCTTAATCAAAGTGCTCCTGAATCGTCTGTGGTCAGAGATGTGGAAGGTGAGCTAGACATCAATCCGGAAGCTTTTTGCCAAGCAATAGCATTAACAAAGTGAAAAAGATTCAGCAACGAATTTCAGAGCAATGTAGGTTGCTTGTTATGGCAAAGAAGAAATTTTGAAGTGGTGGCAAATACACGAAGAGAAATTTCCTATTCTCGCTCAAATGGCTAGAGACTACCTGAGTATCCCGGCTACGTCCGGAAAACACCGTAATCGTTTGAGTAACGAATCAGCTAAAGGCCTCTTATGTCTGAACTCTTGGTTGGGAAATAAATTTTTTAAAAAATATATCATAAATTTTGTTTTCCGACATTTTTAATTGCTATTTGTTTACTTTATAATTGAAAAATTATACAGGTGTCTAATAAAAGTTGTTTTCTGTAATTCTTTTATTTTTGTTACTGCTTTCTAATAAAACTCGTCACTACTATCTTGGACAAGTCATTTTTGTTAACTTAAAACTTAAATAATCAAAATTAGTAATTATATTTTCTATTTGATTAACTAATAAATTATAATTATTGTGATTTTATAGTTAAGAAAAATAATTTTTAATTTAATTTTAATAAAATTATTTTTGTTTCATGCTACATACACTGTTTACAGAGCCGAGCCGACTCCATGTCTACAGATTATGGTACCCTTCGATACTACATGCACAATCTGGGGCTAGCCAACACACCTAATTGTGGATGGTGTAGAGAGGAGGAAACCAGCCATTTAGAGTCGGTAGAAACCCCCCCTCCCAGTTCTATTATTCTTTTCTATTCTTCTACAATCCAAAATTTTGCACAATTTTTTTATTGGTTTTAATTTAAGAAATTATAGGGCTTTGTTAAGACTCTCTCTCTCTCTCTCTCTCTCTCTCTCTCTCTCTCTCTCTCTCTCTGTAGCTTACAACCCGGGGTGGGTCTTCGCTGACATTACAATTTGCCTCCACTTGCTGCGGTCCATCATAAGTTCTTCTGGTCGTTGGACATTTAGGGTCCGTAAATCCGCTGCAATATTATCTTTCCACCGCATCCTTGGCCTTCCATATCTGGCAGATGAGCTGATAGAAAGTGAGTTCCAAAATTTCTCCTCCATGTTTCAGACATTCTGCCAATAGAGTATCGTTTCCTGAGGCTTTGTTGTTTTTTAGTTTGTGAAGAGCTTGTGATACTTTTTCCATTGTGGGTTTTCCACTAAGGGTTCAGCCGTAAGATATGTATACTCACGTCTGCCTTCATCCGTCTGTATATTCAGCAATTCATCAAAGTATCTTCTCCAGGTTTCTATCACTTCAGCTTCACTTGTAATAATGTTACCTTCATTATTCTTTATGACAGTTCCAACTCTGTGTCTAAATCCCATTTTTATGTTCTTTACTTCTTGGAAGAAATGTCTTGTTCTGTTGCTCGTTCTATTTGACTCCAGTTCTTCAAGAGTATTTTCCTTGTATGCCTTTTTTTTGGCTTTTATTGTCTTTCTTGCTTTTTTTCCGAGCTCTCTGTATTTCTGGGTATTTTGTCATTTGGATGTTGCAGCATTCGTTATCGAGCTTCTTTGCTTTAAGGCTAATTCCCAATCGTCATCAAACAAGTTCTTCTTTTTAGTATTCTTTTTTCTTCCTATGATGTTCTGGATACTATGTGTACTTTGTTAAGACTAACATCTTAAAATTAAGACGCTGTTATTATCTTTTTTTAATTTATAGACATAAATAAAATTGAAGGGTTTATGAGTTCAAAATAATTCCTTTTTTTAAGTTAATACACATTTTTTAATTTTGTGTCTGTCTGTCTGTTTATTTGCACATCTCTGAAATTACTAAACGAATTTTAATGCATTTTTTACGGGTAGATAGGGCTTGGATAGGAGCAGAATATAAGCTTTATTTCATTAAAATCTAATGTTATAAAAAAACTTTATTCTCGTTTAAAGATCTTTCTAGCCTCAGAAGTTACGAGGCAAAAAAATAATTACTATCGTTAAAGTCCAAAAGACGTCGAACAACTTTCAAAAGAAAAAAAAATGAAAAAGAAAAAAAATAAATTCGGTTAGATTTTATTTAGTGATAAAATCAATAGGTGGCGCTGTTTATTTTTAGAACGCATTATAGAAATTTTAACAATCCACCTAACCAGCTCCTCAAAAATTCCCTTGATGTCAAGGTTCATTTTTAAAACGCATATGGTGGTCTATAAAAAATTCTTTGATATTAAATCAGATGTCAAGAAAAAAGTTATCCTCATTGCAAGAAACTAAGATAAAACTACGACGAAGCCGCGGGGGCAACAGCTATTTTGTAAATAAATGACAAAACTATTTGTTTAATATTTGGTTCTTCAAGATGTTCTTTTTTTATAGATATAAAAATTTAACTTAAAAACATTAAAAAGTTTTATTTTTCAATGAGTTAAACAGAAACTTTTTTATAAATAAAAAAATAAAATATCAAATTACTTTAATAGTATAACTTCCTCATAAAGCAAAAACTATTTTTTATAAAACAGTGCTAACAAAATGTATATTTAAAGGACAGTTTTAAATATTTTGTTTTTCTTTTAATGAAACAAAAACCATACAAACAAAAGTAAACTTTTGTGTTTTACTGAATTTAACAGATTTGTTAATAAATGATGGTTGCAATAAAATTCTACTTATAACATAAAAAGCCTTCAAATTTATATATTTAGCACTATTTTTTCAGAAGACCTTCAAAATAATATATGTTATTCCATGGTTAACTAGTGATTGTAAATACAATTCAATTAAGTAACACAATCTTATAATAAAGAGATGATTATTTGCAGTCTACAAGAATGTCTTTAAATGAGTCATCAAATAATTAGTTTTGCCATTGTTCTGTTTTTCAAAGTAAATTAGATATCTATTTAAGGCAAACATTTATTTGTAAAATTTTAATGTAAAAAAAGAATAGTATTCACAATTCATCAAACAAAATAAGTCGAAAATATATCAGTACACATAATAATATAAAACTAAGATTAACATGTACTGAAAAGGTATAAGCAAATTTGATGGAACTAATATAAAATAAATAATGGTGTATTCGGTTAGCCTGCCTTATTATATTAGATTTATTTAAAAAAAAATTATAGGTTACGTGTTTTTAGAACCCTATAATAAAAAAATATTTTGAACAGTGTGAACATTTTTCAAAATATTTTTTATAATAAATGATTATTACTTACTGAGTACATAATATGCAAATATTCAACTATTTAAAAAAAACACTTCTGGAGGGTTGTTTTTGATGCCCAGCAGTAGTTGGTTAGTATATTAGTGGTATTTTGTAGAAGTATAACCTGACACAGCATTATCCTATTCATCAGCTTTTAATTGTATTATTTATCTATTCATACAGACCTATCAGTGACTACGATGAAATAAATGATATTTTAAAAATATTTGCCAAAAATATTTAAGAAAAGTACCTAATTAACCACTGGAATATTTTTTGGAGTTAGGTTTTTTAAAAGTATTCTTGTTTTTTTGTTATTTTCAAATATATTTTGTTTGTTTATTTTCCTAAACAGGGTCCATAAGAAATTTTGATAAGTGCTCATTCAGAGTTAGCTACGCCTCTGATAGTTAACTAAAGAATAAAAACACTTACCTGTAGAAGCTAAAAACATATCACCATCACGTATTCTAGCATATCTCATACTTAATCCTAATACAGCATTTTGTAATGTTAGAGTTATCAAACTAACATATTTGAGAAAAGAATTAGATTCTAAAAGAAATTAATTGTATTATGCAAACGTTTTAAAGGAATCAATTTTTTACACGTTTACCTCCTTTCCTTTGCATTGTGATTTCTGTTCTTTTTTCTTCAATGAGAGAATTTACCAACGGTGTTTTCTGTAAAATTAAATTAATTTAACTTGCATCAAAATTTAACATTGAAGCCGATTATTTGTTTGTAACATAAGTAGCACTATTATAAATTTATTACATATCCATTCACAATCAGTAATTTAATAATAGTATTTATTCATAGGAAATGACACGTTTCATTATATTTGAATCTGTACATATGGATCTGTATCGTACATGGTAGGATATTTGTGTAAGGTTATTTATTTTTAAAATGACATTCAAGCAAAATCGTAAATGCAAATTACCATATCATATTGGCACACATATGATTGGCAGTTCTGGCACGTAGTAAACAGTGATCTAACTTGCTAAAAAAATTAACCAATCAAAACAACTTATCTCTCTTAAAAATAATTTTTAAAATCAACCTTTAATTATTGATTGCTTTTTTGTTTCACTACTGTCACTAGTGACAGTGACAGTTCACATGGCCATGGAATACAATCAGCATTGCAACTTGCAACAGAGACAAATTACAATCAGAAATCAATCTCTTAAAAGTTATTTTGTTCTAACTAGGTTTTAATACATCACATTCATTTGGTTAACTAAAAATTGTAAGACACTTTTGTTATTTAGATTTTGTAAAGTTCATTTGCAAAATTGCATAAAGTAAATCATGTGTAAACAACTGAACAGTTGGATATTTATATTGAGCAAATTTATTAATAATTATAACTAGAAGTTAATATAATTGTTAAAATGCAAATTTTATCTGAACTCTTATATAAAATACCTTTTTTCTATATAAAAGTAAAATATTTTAATAATTTCAGCTTACTTTTAGATCAAGAATAATGTTTCATAAAGCAAAAGTCGCTGATATTTTGAGATTGTCTCAACGCGATGAATTATTTATTATGGATGTTGAACAAAATATTCATACATTTTTAAGGATCATAGGGTCTGAAAATTATCATAGAATAAACTCATCAATCTCTAGCATAGCTAGAATTTGGTACTATTACATGACATCTATGGCAAAGTTGCAAACTTTGGGAGAAGAATACACTGGAACAATAAGAGTTAATAATGATGATAAAATTCCATCCAAAATGGTAATTACCAGAAATATTTCTTTTACTTCTCTTATACAAATATGTAAATTTCAGATAGAACTTTTATGGTTAATTTTACATGTAGGGGGTGAACCAATATTGGATCGTTTTTTAGCATATTTAAAAAAAAAGATTTCAGCATCTCAAGATATTAGAACTGATGCTAAGGCTATATTACTTCGATGTATTCAAGTATTTAAAGAAGAAAAAAAAACTATTAAAAGAGTACATAATGCATTATTTTATATGGGTGGAAAATATTACAACATATCTAATCGTTTAACTGGTATACAATATGTAATTTCTGTTAACAAACTTTTTTAAATGGATTTTATAACACTATGCCAATCTTAAATAATTTAAAGAAAGTTATATTTTAAGGAACTTTAAATTAAGACTAAATACTTACAGGATAACTAAAAAGTATATTCTGTTTCTGTGATAATAGCAATGGGTAAATTAAGTTTTTTGATTTAATAATTAAATAAAAATAATCCAGAATTTTTTAAGAATAATTTTAGTTGGTTAAATATGCGCCATAATTAAAGCATGTTTTTTATGGTGCTTCAAAAATTTTTTTTCAACTCTTACCCCTTCAAAAGTTTCTATTTGACAAAAAAAAAATCCTCACCAAACCTGGGCCCTATAGCTCAACTCTAAGGGGTCGCTATTTTTATTTTAATTTCCCATTTAATTAACATGGGAAAAATTCTTTTTTATTAAAATTGAATTTACACATAATTAACGCCATTTAAAAAAAACCATTTTGTATTCTTAATGTTAAGTCTTCAAGCTTTACAAAACTCTAAAACAAAGTATGATTATCTTTAGTACAAGACTAGTTACAGCCATTTAAAAAAATTTAAATTTGAAGAAATAGCTTTCAATCATTTTTTTAGTTTTTTTCGTTTCCCACAAATCTGGATGAACATCAAGGAACCCATATGACAGCTGTTTAAAAAGAAAAAGAGACTCCACTCTAACAAAATAAATTAGATAATTTTGAATTCTCACTCTCCTTCACGTTGAATCTTATTTCCCGAATCGAGATTTTGTTAAAGGTAGAAAATGTTTGAAGAGTTTGAAAGTTGTCAATGATGTAGCGGAGCGAGGTGTAGCTCTTATTATTGCTTACAATCGTTGCTTAACGAGAAACGAAGAGCAAAAAAAATTTTTACTCCAATTATTTCAATATCACAGGCAAAAATTCCCAAATTGTACTAAAACAACACTCGCCATTGAAGAAAAAACCAAATTACTGGCGTCTCAAAAAAACGTATTTTTCTTAACTCTAATTATCATTAATAAAAAAGTAATCACTAAAGTGGACATGTTAAATTTTTTTGTTGAATAATAATATAATGTATGACAAAGTTGTAATCTATGATTACTTGTAATTATACATATAATTCATTCATCTTGATTATTATCATAAGTGCTACCACCTACACTACGTACTAACAACCATTTTTGAAATCTGTAATCCGTAAATATACAACACTGACTAATAATTTGGGTGAAAAATTTGAGATATTATGCACTAAAAAAATTATTGCAAGCTATTTCTCCAAATTTAAAAATTTGATAATTTTTAAATGGCTGTAACTAGTCTTGAAGTAAAGATAATCATACTTTGTTTTAGAGTTTTGTAAAGCTTGAAGACTCAACTTTAAGAATACAAAATGGTTTTTTTTTAAATTTGCCTTAATTATGTGTAAATTCAATTTTAATAAAAAAATAATTTTTTCCATGTTAATTAAATGAAAAACTAAAATAAAAATGGCGACCCCTTAGAGTTGAGCTGTAGGGCCCATGTTTGGTGAGGAATAGAAACTTTTGAAAGGGTAAGAGTTGAAAAAAAAATTTTTTGGCGCACCCTAATGTTTTTAAGTTTAACAATGTGTTTGAGCCAACTGGTTTCTCTGTTTTTTAATATTTTTTATTTTACATAATAATAACAGTTGTAGCTGTAAAACCATTGAGAAAGTGTTTTTGAATAATTACAACAATTATAAACAAAAATAATACATTGTTCTAAATTAAAGCTTTCATTGTTAATATATAGATATTATTGATTGGTTAAGAGTTACAAAATCTTATTTAGAATGGTACCTATTTAATAAAAATATTTTTAGGCATTACTTAGAAAATGGATGGAAGATGATACTTTTACAGGAAGTTTTTTTATATTAGGAAACTTGTCATTGTTCTATGTTTTATTAAGCTTTGTTTTAAAAATGTTCTCTTCTAATAACCATTTTGAATCATTAGAGACTGAATTAGAAACAGATACATCAAAAAGAGGATGCATTGTATGTGGAGAAAACATTAAGTCTGCTTGTTCTACACCTTGTGGGCATATATTTTGTTGGAATTGTATGTTTGAGAGTTTACAGTACCAAAAAAATTGTCCTGTTTGTAGAGAAGAAGTCAATCCCAGTAGAATTATATATTTACAAAATTTCTGATGTTTTATACCACTTTAAAATATATACTTATGTTTTGTTTTTAAAATTTTACTTTTTTTCTGAAATATGTAGTTAATAAAAAAAGTTCTTTTTTAATGTAGAAGTATCTACTATACTACTATTTTTAGTTATACAGTGCGCGTCTAAAGTCCCTTCCCCCCTACTAATTTTTGAACTATCTGGTATATCAGGTTGAGACGCGCATACTATATAAAAATAATAAATAAAATCATGTTTTTCGCCATTTTTAATGATATCTAGTAAATATTTTACAGTGTTTTAGGTAGTCCCAAACATGCTCTATAGGGTTTAAGTCTTGACTTACTACTGGCCACTCTAAAACTTGATTACAAACTTTATAAAGTTACTCTCTGTTGTTATTCTATCAACGTGCGGACGATCATTATCATGTATGAGAACAAAATTCACGCCATTACTAGAAATAAACAGTCCCTCATTTACTTTAAGAACCTCTCTCTGTCTGGGGATCCCTTACGAAATACGTCAACTCTGTGTGACCTTCAAAAATGATGCCTACCATCATTTCATCTTTTTGATTATAGGTATATTTTGGCTAGAAGCCGGAAGGTCTACTGCGCTTTTATAGACAGAGTGGTGAGGAGTGAATTGTGGTCGACATTGTTTGTGTATGGGGTGAGCGGTAGTTTAGTACGAGCCCTGAAATCACTTTACGAGGATTCCACTGCTTGTGTTAGGGTAAACGGAGCTAGCACGGACTGGTTTAACATCAAAAAAGGTCTGAGACAGGAATGTGGGGCTCCATGGCTGTTTAACTCATACATAGACGATTGTTTAAAATATTTGAAAAAGAGTGCGTTTGGATTGAAAATAAATGATTTGATCGTCAAATGCCTTTTTTACGTCGATGATCAAGTCATATTAGCGTCATCTGAACAAGAGTTGTAGGCGATGGTTAATGTTATGCACGATGCCCTAAAAATCAAAGGGATGAAAATAAATGTAAGCAAAACGAAAGTAATGCTTTTTGAAATAGAAGAAAGCATGACAAACTGTAAGGTTCTGATTAAGGGATAAAGAGTGGAACAAATAAATGACTGTATACTTGGGTTCAAAGTTTACGAGAGATGGAAAGTATGACAGTGACATTGAGCGAAGGGTGTTGGCAGGAAAACAAATGAATGGGGCACTGCATAGCTTTATGAACAGCCAGAAAGTGTCGAAAAAAGCACGTCTGGCTGTGCATAGAGGTGTGTTGGTTCCTACACTTATGTATGGTAGTGAATGTTGGGTTTGGCAAAAAGAGCATGAAAATAGGATTAATGCTGAGGAGATGAGTAGTCTGAGTTTAGCCGGAGTGACTCGGTTGGATAAGGTGAAGAATAGTGAGGTAAGGGAACGCTGTGGCGTAAACGAAGATTTTTTTTTTTTATGTTCTGGTTCCCACGAAAAGGGATATCCTGTAATATTCAGAGAACATCGTGGGAACCAAGGGAAAGAAGGTAGGAGTTGGTGTTCTTCTTAAATTTCTGGAGGTTGTATGCCTCGGGGAACACCTCCCTAGGCAATGAGTTCCAAAGCCTCGCAATTCGTTGAATGAATGAGTCTTTGGAAAGTGATGTTCTGCAGGTCTCCAAAGTGACCACGAAGGGGTGTGAAGACTGAACTTGACGGGTTAATCTCGAAGAGACTGCCAAAGGAGGAACGATTGTTGATATTTTTTATCTTCTGTTTGTTAAAGGTCAGATCTAGGCATCTCTGAAACCAGTTTTTTAAATTTTTGGTAAATAACTTTAAAAAAAAAAGCAGTTTCGGGTATCCATATCAAAATTCAAAAAAAAATGAAAATTTTTGTATCGCTGTTTAGCATAAATTCGAAATATCTTTCTATAAAAATAAGAAAGCGGTAATTTCTCTTTAAAAATTTACTCTCATTAGGTGAAAAACATTTTTTTGCGGGCGGTTGATGCGCTTTGATGCAACAGGTGTCTAAAATGATTGCATAAAAAAATTAATATTTGTTGTAAGTTTTGAAATATTAAATATAGTTCAATTCCCTCTTTGTTCCGACAGTGTAACTTAAATAAAGTATAGTGTTTAAGGTTTTAAAAATTATAATAACTATCAAGTCAAACTATAATACTGATAACAAATAGCGAAATGGAAATTTTGTGCCGAAACTGTCTTCTAGAGAAAGAAAATCAAGGTACACGAAGTCAATTTTTATGCTGTTTTCAGAATAATAAGATGAAGACATACTAGGTGTTTTTAAAAAGGTGACGATAAACTTGAAAGAAAATAAGACGTTTTAGCGATAGAGTAATTTTTGTCCCCATAAGCTGGGAGAACAGTGACACTGAGTAAAAATCATTGATACATGTGTCGACTATTTATTTTTAACTGAGAAAAGCAAAAAAAATTGGGTGGGGGGAAAACACAATATAAAGAAAAGATTCGGAAATATAGCAAAATTAAAGTAAAAAAAGAGTGACAGCTATGCAGAAATTTACCAAAAAAAAAGAAATTTTTCTAGGAGGATTGATGAAATTAATACAAGAGTAGAGGAATGGAAGAAAGGTGTCATCGTCCCCTTACATAAAAAAGGAGACAAAATGAAATGTAGCAACTACAGAGGTAAAATTAAGAAAATAAAATTTTAAAAACGCGATCTACGGACCTGCAAAACCTAAATGACAACAAATGAAATCGCTGGCCTCCTTTTTATGGTGCTGCCATCTACACACAGTCTCCAACGAATACTCCATAAGGTGATAATACTATATGTCGTCCTTATGCAATGTCACAAGTCACATGTTCCGATTGTAATGCTCAAAACTTCCATGTTCCAATTTTCAACATGAAATAAACCAAACAATATTGAAAACTATTATTTAGAGTGCATCAGAATACATTCATGATATTACCGCGCACGGTTTCTACAAATTTCATGATAGTAATAATACTAGAAATCACCTAAACAGGTTTTTGCGCATTTCCCAAAAATATACTTTTTGTTACATGTGACTTATGATTTTAAACGTCTCACTTATTCTAATCCTTATATTTTGATCCAAAAAAGGTGCACTTACTCTGTCTTTATAGACTTACCCTGTAGGTATATAAGCTAAAGAATAAAGTTCGGATTGATTATCCTTATGAATATATATAAGTTTAAACAAATTATAAACAAACAAATTCAAACCTTTAATTGTGTGTTCCACTTTCAAATATTGATTAAAAAATAAAAAATTTCTTTAATTAAATTTAACAATATTCGCATGCGACGATGAAATCTTAGTCGAATGACAAACTGAAGGTTTATAAAGTAAAGAAGAAGATTAAAAATTAAAACGTTTTCAGGTTAGAAAAATATTTCGACGAGAATGATTCGAAATAAAATATTTAACAGTTTTTTAAAACAACAACTATGTGCTAGTCGTAATCTTAGCTCCCAGGTTAATATTGAAAAACTTGAACAAGAAACCAGTTTAAGTTCAAATGATTGTAAGTACTGCCTTATTTTTAAAATTACTTTAAAAAATTCCACTTAAATGCATTTATAAATACGTTTAAAAAGACGAAATATGACGTCGATTTGGGAATCTTTTAATAATATATTAAACTGATTGTCACAAAATAATTTAAGAGTTAAATTATTGGTACCTAGTTTACAAATGTGGCTATGGAAACATTTTAAAGGATTTTTAATATTTACATTTGTGCTATAGTAAATTTTTAATGTTAATTTTATTTTAAGTTGTATCTGATGAAGTTAAGTTACTTGAAGAGAAAATTGAACAAAGTAGAAATAAATCTCGCCTTAGAGAGCAAGATAGACTAATTCTAATGGATAGAAATCCTTACCCTGAGCCTAAGATGTTTCATCATGGAACTTTGAAGTATCTTAGACGTACTTATGGAAGGTATGGAGAAGCTTCAGGTATAAATCCTTCCATTTGTTGGCCTATAAAAGAAGAATTAAATGATTCCAAGGAATATGAAAGTATTAAATATCCTTTTACCATTCCTGATATGATAGCAAAAGCATCAAAACTAAAGAAAGAAAGAGAGGAAAGAATTATAGCTAGACAGGAAGAGATTGTTAAAAAAATGGAAAAATTAGAAGACTGGAAGCAAGAATTGTATAACAAGATAGCTAAAAAGGAGGCTGAAGCAAATGCTGCTAAAGTAAGTAACACATATTTCACAATTTTTAACAGTTTCTAAAATCTAATTGTTATTATAAGCTCTCAGTGGTATTTGGTTCAATCATAACCTATTATTGACGCTATCACAAATAACAGGAGCTTATTCTTAGACCTTAATAGTTCAATCTTATGCTTTCAAAATGTAGACCCACAAAATAACTATTATGTTTAAATGAGAGATTAACAGTTAATTTTTCAATTTTGTTAACATTGCTACAAACAGAATATCTTTTGGTATCAAATGATAAAGTTAAACAATAGTTGCAGCTAAAAAATTGAATCTCTGTGAAAAGGCAACAAAGACATCAGAAACCACACACACACAAAAAAATAATCTAGCTTAGTAACCATCCAAAATTGTTTCTTGGGACAAAAAAATCAAACACTGATTTTTTTAAATCCAAAAAACTTTCTTGCCTATTAATCTATTAACACTTAGTAGTCTGCATAAATATATAGTACCATAGCTTTTTAAACTGGTTGAGATAAAAAACCAGTAATGTTTGTACTAAAATGATAAATTTAGGGCCACACTTCAGTTAATCAGTAAATATCAAATGCACTAAGCTTCCTCTGAAACTTTCCTCATTTAACCTTTGCTGTAGGTATAACAGGAGCCGAGATCACTGTTTAGAATCTGGGCCACACTGTATAGTCACACCTTTTTCCCATAGTGGCAGCAGAGACTACTTCCTTTCACTTGCTACTGTTCTTACCCACATCTTTTGCTTCTTCTAATTTTATCAGTGCTCTCATACATGCTCGTCGGTTGTTGGTACCCTTGGCCTGGCCTTTTTTCAAAACAATGTCGATCTAATCAAATTATGTTCGCCGAGGCTGATCTCTACGACTTGCCCATTCATACTCGCTTTATAAATTTGTTTCATCAATCTTCCTTCATATATCCTCTCTACATATCCAAAACATCTAAGCATTCTATCTTTGTAACCACAGCGTTCCCTTATCTCTCTATTCTTCACTTTATCTGACCGAATCACTATACTTCACTATACTATTCTTCTTAGACTACATCTCCACAGCATTAATCTTATCTTCATGCTTCTTCTGCCAAATCCAAAATTCACTACTATAAATAATTGTAGAAACCAGCACTTCTCTAAGCACCGCCAAACGTGCCTTTTTTGACATATTCTGGCTGTTCATAAAGTTATGAAGAGCCCCATTCATTTGTTTTTCTTCCATCACCCTTCGCTCAATGTCACAGTCATACTTTTTGTCACTCGTAAACTTTGAACCCAAGTTTACACACTCACTTACTTGTTCCACTCTTTCTCCTTCAATCAGCACCTCGCAGTTTCTTTTATCAAAAACCATTACTTTCGTTTTGCTTACATTTACTTTCATCCCTTTGATTTTCAGTGCATCATGCATAATATTAACCATTACTCGGAACTTCTCATCAGATGATGCTAATATGACCTGATCATCGGCGTAAAGGAGGCATCTGACGATCAAATCATTCATTCTTAATCCATACTCACTCTTAAATCTTAAAAACAATTGTTTATGTTTAAGTCAAACAGCCATGGCGAAGCCACACATCCCTGTCTAACACCTTTTTCGATGTTAAACCAATCCGTATAAGCTCTGTTTATCCTGTCACAAGCAGTGGAATTCTTGTAAAGTGCTCGTATCAACTACCGCTCACCCCATACATAGACAATGTCAACCACAATTTATTCCTCACGACTCTGTCATAGGCCTTTTTCAAGTCTTCAAAAACAAAGTAGACCTTTTGACTTTTAGCCTAGAGTTTTTCGACTATACCTTGTAATACAAAGACCTGATCCATACATCTCCTTCCACTTCTAAATCCTGCTTGCACTTCCCATATTATCTCCTCAGTTTCATTCGTAACTCTTTTAATTCTTTTAATCTTTGTCCAACCTTCAGCATTTCAACCATAATCCTGTCATACCCTAAAGCCTTACCCAACTTGTAGCAAGCCAATCCAGCTAGGTCTTCTTCTTTTCTGACACTGCTTTTTAAACCTTCATGCACATTTTTTGTAATTTGCATTCCTTGCTTCTTTTACTTACACCACACACTTCAGTAGCAACATCCATGATTTCTTTCTTGAATGGCCACCACAATTCTTCAACCTTGCATGCTTTATCTAAACTGTCAAATTTTTCGATCAATTTAATTACACCTTTTTGCAAATTCTCAATTTTTATAGTACACTACTTGATTTATGTAAACGATGCTAGTAAATACCTGTCATAATGTTATTTTCTTTTAAATGTGATTGTGAAAGATGGTAAATAAATTTTGATAAAAAATGTAATGACTGGCAAAATCCGAGTGATAATTACTTGGAAACATTTGAACCAGTTGATAATTAAATGTACCTGCTAATAATTTTGTTTTATTGCAAAAAACACATTTGTTCCACTTTTATGTATTTTTTTGGCAAACATACACCCCTCTTTTTATATATAGGTGTCTTTTACAACATTTATTCTTTCCATTTTTGTAACACATATTTTTTGACATATATAACTTGTTTTATCTAAAACGAAGCAGTTTTAAAATTGTTATGATTGTACTTCATATTTTGGATATTTTTGAATAAGTTAGTTTTCAACTAATACAAATAAAATGTAACTACAAATATATCACATCCTTCCCAAAATTGTAGCTAAAATTTAATATGGTTAGCCATTGTATAGTATATTTACAATAGAATAGGTAATAGTAACAATATAGGTATGTTTTGTATTTTTTATTAAACTTTCAACTAATTAATTCTTTAATTTCCAAATATAATTTTTTTGTATCATAACAAATGTTTATTATTATAACTCATATTAAGATTTTTATTTTATATAGGACTGCCAAGGATAAAGCATAAAAAATGAAATCAAAATTTTTTTAAATGTTATTTTAATGATTTATTTAAAAGTACTTTATATTATATTTAAAAGATATTTGGGTGTAGACTTGGTTTTCATCAAGGTTTTTCATTTTCTTATTCAATTACCTTTTGGTACCAATGGACATCTATTACTCACCCAATTTTAATTTGAAGTTCATTAAAATATATCTTTGTTTATTTAAGATTTTAAAATTACAGAGCACTTACCAAATATTAAATTAAAACAATACGCCTGTAAGCAATGTTAAATAGAAATGATTTGAAAGTTATTGTTTAAATTTTTTAAACACAATGTCATTAGTAGTTAGTAAATATATTCACATTTTGGGTAAAACATAATCAAATTAAGAAACAGCTTTTATCACTATATCAAAATGTTTAAAAACTTGCTTGTTATCCTGAACTAACCTCAAAAGTATCTGATAAGTTGAAAGTGAAAGTGGTTTTGCTGACTACATATTTTCTAGCAATGCGCTTCTTGTTATTTAACTATTAGATTTTGTGATGCAATTAAGTAGAGGGAAAGTAATGAAATTATGATAATTATTCGTAAAAAAATCTCCAAGAGACAAATGTCTTAAATTAATGTTTGTTTATACCTACTGGTTTTTACTTGGTGTAAAAAACATTTTATTAACCTTCATAAAACACTTGGCTTATCTTTTAATTTTAAGTGGATAATAACAAATTCTAAAAAAGTACCTAAATTTTGTGAAAAACTTTCATCCTGTTAAGATTTCATTGGCTAGATATTGAATCTTTCATGTATCTAGTAAATATGCCAAAGTTAGAAACGTTCTGACAATTCCTGCTTCGAAGTTCATTAATAACAGGAGTTTGTACTCATGATTAGGTATTTTGATTACAATGTCCTATGAACAGTAGTAAACATTAAGAATAGAGTTTTTAGTTTTGGCTTGTTTTCAGTTTTTTTTATCTCACAGTTTCATTTTGGTATATCCTAAAACAGGGCTGTCCAACTGCAAGTGCTTCAAGGGCTGCTTTAAAAAAAAATACCGTTTGGAGGGCCGCATTATAAAATACTTTGTATGCAACTTTATCACTAAGCTTTAATAGGTATGGTATACAAAGAAAAAACGCGATGGTATTATTTTAATTTATTGAAAAAATATCAGATTACAAAAAAATGAGTGGGAAATTTGAGGATGTTGGTTTTCACTAACTAATGCATCAATATTAACTTTAATAATTGTTGTTGATAAATGAAGCAACTCAGTAAGTGACAGAGAGAAAACATCTATATCCAGTTCCAGTTCTTCCTTGGTAAAAATGATCTTTGCAAGGAGCTGAGTAAAAACTGAAATCTCTCTTTGGATTTTTTTAAATTTGCTAAATCGATTTTAGAATTCTTTTGCAATTGTGTCATGGTATTTTTTGTGAGGTAGATTTGAAACTTTCTCAAAATCCTTTATTTCTTCAAAATGCTCTTGGAAATAATGAAAAATCATTTTTTCTTAATGAAGACCTAAAACACTCAATTTTATTCTTAAATCCATTGGTGTCCAAATAAGTTGGCAATATTCTGTTGTTTTCCTTGTAGCTTCAAATTCAATTCGTTAAGGTGGGATGTCAGGTCTTTTAAAAATGCACGGTCTGCTAAAAATTGTTCAATTGTGAGTCAAAGCTAGATTAGGGCGATATATCGATCACCATGATTTTTCACCTTCTTCTTAAAGTGCCGTATTCATTAATGAATGTTGGGCAACAACTTCGGCAAAATTTTCTCGGTTTTTAGCTGCTCTAATCAATGAATGGGTACTCATATTAGTCCAGTCCCTGATATTTTTGAGCCAGGAACATCTTCTTCGACCTCGTCCCCTTTTTCCATCGATTTTACCTTCCATGATGAGCTGTAAAACGTATTTATCATTTCGGTATAGGTGTCTCAGGTGTCCCAATGTTGCTAATTCTATTCTTGATTTTAACTCTAGGTCCGTGTCTCCATATTCCGTCGACCAGCAACCAAGGTATTTGAATTTTGAAACCTTCATGATTTGTTGGTTATATATTGTCAGTTGGGCTTGTGCTATTGGTATTTTGCTGAATATTGTTACAATCCGGCCCTGTTTTATTTGCCGGCGTCTGAGAGTCGATTACAATTAGGGTGCATATTAATGAGCCGCTTTGTTTTGCCAGCCTCCGCGATCTGACTGGCAAATTCTCGAACACCACGTCTAGCGGTTTCAAAATGGTATAAAGGTTGTTCCGGACTCTCGAGAAAAAGGTCGAATAGTGGCAATTACTCTAGAATTATGATTTAGAAATATAAAAAGGACCGCAATCGTGTAGAAGTCAGTTTTTTAAGTTTTTATGAGTTATGAAATTTATGATGCCCTAAAAATCAAAGGGTTGAAAATAAATGCAAGCAAAACGAAAGTAATGGTTTTTGAAAAAGAAGAAAGCATGACAAACTGTAAAGTTTCGATTGAGGGAGAAAGAGTAGAACAAGTAAATGAATTTATGTACTTGGGTTCAAAGTTTACGAGAGATGGAAAGTATGACAGTGACATTGAGCGAAGGGTGTTGGCAGGAAAACAGATGAATGGGGTACTGCATAGCTTTATGAACAGCCAGAAAGTGTCGAAAAAAGCACGTCTGGCTGTGCATAGAGGTGTGTTGGTTCCTACACTTATGTATGGTAGTGAATGTTGGGTTTGGCAGAAAGAGCATGAAAATAGGATTATTGCTGCGGAGATGAGTAGTTTGAAAAGTATAGCCGGAGTGACTCGGTTGGATAAAGTAAAAAATAGTGAGATAAGAGAACGCTGTGGTGTAAAAGAAGATGTGGTTACAAAGATAGATAAAAGAATGCTTAGATGGTTTGGACACGTAGAAAGGATGGATGAAGGAAGATTGACGAAACAAATTTATAAGGCGAGTGTTAATGGACAATTTGGTAGAGGTCGACTTCGGCGAACATATCTCGATCAGATTAACATTGTTTTGAAGAAAGGCCAGGTCAAGAGTACCAACACACGACGAGCATGCATGAGAACACTGATGAATTTAGAAGAAGCAAAAGATGTGTGCAAGAATTGTAGCAAGTGGAAGGAAGTGGTCTCTGCCTACCCCTGCGGAAAAAAGGCGTGACTATATGTATGTATGTATGAAATTTAATTAGTTGTAAAAGTTGTAATTAGTCGAATATCTAAGTGATTGGTAAAAGTAAAATTTATTGTGTAAAAGTATTGGAATAAAAATTGTTTTGTTACTGTATCGAGAGTTTAAAATTACCAAACCAAAGAAAGAAGTAATATTGTAACAATACCCTGAATTTAGTTTTCTTGGTGTATATTTTTAATCCGACTGCGTATCCTTTTCGGGTTATTGCATATATCAAGCGCTGTAGATCCTCCAGGCTATCCACAATCACTGCCGTGTCGTCAGCATATCGTATATTGTTAAATAACTCACCATTTACTTTTATGCCGTCTTCAGTGTTTTCTAAAGATCTCTTCTAAGTAGATGTTAAATAATAAAGGTAAGAGGACACAACCTTGTCTAACGCCTCTTTTAATTGGAATATCTTCGGTGTTTTCATTACCGTTTCACCGGTTACTACAAAATCACTGTACTGCCCAACTCTAATCAAAGCACGATTGCTCCCACTAAAAATATTGTTATTTTAACAACCACTTTCATGACATTCATTTGACCTAAGGATTTTCCACATAGGGCTTTTTGGTGAACAATACAGTTTATCACAGGACAGTTGATGTTGGTTTGTCATAGCTCTGGCTCCATCAGTGACAATACAGGAATATTTATCGAATTCCCCGTAGAGCAAACCCCCTTTTTTTCACTTAATTGTTTGAATTTTCTCAAAAATCATCTATATGCCATACCGAATCGAATGACACCTCAATCATAATTTTCGGAGAACTCTAAAAAGTTTTGACCTAAAAGGCACTTGTTGACTAAACTATCACACGTTATTTTATTTGTATTTTATCGTTGATGTAAGAATTGTGCATATTTTGTATTGGTGGATAATATATACAAATATATTGAGAGGCCTGCTCCACGGGCCGCAAAAAGTGAAGTCGTGGGCCTCATGTTGGACAGCCCTGTACTAAATATAGGCACACAGTTGTATTTTTTAACGATGATTACCGTTTTTAAATTTTCAGTAGGTTCCTTTGTAAATAATTGTGCCAATTTTACCAATAGGGAATATGTATGTTATTCAAATAAGGGTAAAATATTTTTTTTAATTAAGAAATATGCCTTTATCAATATTTTTGATTATAATTTTTTTTTGAGCAAGATATTAATTTTTAAAAAGTGCGAAAATACTGCGGGTAATTCAAATACGTGAAAAGCGACTTCATTGGGCAGAGCGAATGTGACGTAAATGTCTGTATCAACAAATGTCAATAACATCGAGTAAGGAGTGAGTCTGAGTAGTTAGGTTTAGGTATTTGGTATTTGTTTAAGAAGTGTTTGTGATTCAGTCAATTTTATTATGATTTTATTGCACATTTAGAAGTAAAATTACATTTTTGTTTTGTAAGAAATAACTCGAAAAACTTTGCAAAATGAATAAAAACGGTTTTGTGAAGGCGCTATCAAATAATTTGCCAAAAATGGATGTGTTCATGATGACCACAAATTTAAAATTCCGATTTAACGTTAGTTGGCTATTTTTAACTTTTTTTAATACTTTAAATTAGTTTTTTGCTATTGAAATTTTTTTCTATTATAAAGCGATGTAAACTATCGAATAAATTTTTTTAAAAAAATACATATTTCCTATTACTATATAATTTTTTTAATAGTAAGTTATTCCTAGTTAAGGCATCTTCTAATAAGGTTTTATCGATTATTTTCATGACTTAAATTTTTTTTTATTTATTTAGCAAAAAAAAGAAAGGTTAATAGAGGAAGTCAAAAGGCATTTTGGGTATTCAGTAGATCCTAAAGATGAAAAATTCAAAGAAATGCTGGAAAAGAAAGAAAAGGAACAGAGGAAAGCTTTAAAAGAACAAAAACGTAAACAGAAAGAAAAACTTATGATGGACAAGTTGCTGAAAATAAATGAAAATAAAATCAGTACTGAAAGTTCCGAGGGTGAAGTTACGATTAACAATAAAATAGAAAAAGATGCGACCATAAAAGAAGAATAGACATTTATTTGGTAATTGATAAACTCATTTCCCAATTAAAAACATTTGTCATTTGTAAATAGAAAAAATATAATAAATAAATAATATAATATTATTATTTTGTGTATTTTACTGATTTTTAACAATTGCATTCTTGATATGGTACATGTCGGTTTTATTACAAACATACAATGCAGCTAATCGATCATTGGTTAACAAGCAATTAAATTTGACCTAAACTACTACTTTTCTTGCTAAATTACCCCATCGGTCAATCACAATTTTGAGGCGGCTATTGGCAATGCCAGACAAGCGATACGACATCTGGTGGACAAATCTGAACTATAATTAGTCAGTAATCCGGTTTTTTTACATAAGAGATAGTGCTTTGCTTTCATCATTTATTAAGGTATTTTGATTGATTTCAAAGTTTCAATGAGTCGGTAACGAGGCCTTACTTAATTTAAAAATAGCTGCTGCTCGTGTACATATTCGAGAGAGCAAATCAACGTATCAAAGTTTTCAAAAGTTTGAATGGAAAACTGGAGTGGTCATTAATTCCCATGATCCATCATATTTTCTGTATTGCCTGTGCTGTTATAAATGTATCAAACCAATTTTAGCAGACAATTTTTTATGCTGATTTTTTCTACTATTTAGATAAAAAAGTATGTAATTTGCAATGTAGGTGAGTGCAATGTAAACTGTTTATTGACTTTTTATAGTTCGACATTTGTCCGCACTGTCGCCTCGATCTTAAAACGTGATACCAACACTAGCACTAGCACTACACTGTTGGACCACAACAAAGAAAAAACAGCGATGGCGTGAATGATTTTCGCAGATCGTTAAGCATCCACACTTTTCGGTGTAAAACCTATAAAGTCAATGGTGAGTAAATCGTAGGTTTACACCGCAAAAGCATGATAAAGATAAATTTATAATAAAAGGCACACCCGGTGTCCCCACTGCTCAAATGACAGACCCGCATTTCGAGTACCGATTTAAACCGAATTGGCTACTATTGGCCTATCCTAAATATTTCGTAACGGTTACTATTATGTATCTATCAGAAAAAATTTTAAAAATCAAAGTAAATAAAAAAAAATGGAAACTTTTGATTCTTTAGTGTTTGCTGTTTTATTCTATTCAAAAATTCCATGCGCTTTAATCTTACACCAAAACATTCCATTAACATTCATAATTTTTAAACATATCTACCTACGAATTAAGTTTTGATTTTCAAGAAAATGCGAAGCCTCTATGTTTGGATGGGTATGGATTTACAATTAAATATTGAACTGTAAGATTTAAAATGGGAAGTAAAGTTTCCTTCTGAATACAAAAATAACTTACCAATTCGACTTAAAATTTGACATATCTTACCATATTAGTCATATTGAGATATCTAAATATGCTTAATTTATTTAAAAAAACGGAATAATGTTAGTGGTGAATGGTTTTTCGGGTTTTTAGGCCGTCGTAAGTCTGAGATAATTCTCGACGTTTCGGCATCGCGACTGGATGGCATCTTCGTGAGATGTAATTTTGTCGGCTTTTTAACGCTGACGGTTTGTGACATTTGTATGTCACGAAAAGAACTTGGCACCGATGCGGCAAGAAAAGATGTTCAGCGAATGTGCAAGTGGTTGGTGATTGGTTCGCTATGTGGGGTCATTTCATCTCAATATGGGATGTATCTATTAGCATTCTAGTAACCTGCGATCGTGACATATAAATGTCACAAACCGTCAGCCTTAAAAAGCCGACAAGATTACATCTCCCGAAGATGCCATCCACTCGCGTTGGCTGCGAAAGCCTTTCACAATTTGGAATAATGTTAGTCAATTTTAAACAACAAAATTTATTTTGATTTATGTTATAGGTACTTATTTAATGTGATTAATAAAAAATATATAATTATACAATAAGAGAATAATTAATGTTAAAAAATCATCAATCAGTGAAAAAAATATTTTTAATATACGTCATACCTACTTACTGATATTTTACTCGTAAAACCGTTTCCTCTCGAATTTACTGTTTTTAGTGGTAAATAATGTAAGAAAATAAAATTGGTAGTAAACAGATATATTTGTTGACGAATGAATACATCACTTTTTAAAAAATTTATGGTAGGAATTCCTTATTTATTACCATACATTCGTTGATAGTATGTTTTTTAAAATTTACATAAATAACTAAAGAAAATCAAAAAGTTGCGAAAATAAAAAGCTATTCGCTAAAAAGCTATTACTGGAGATAATTGTTTCAACTACAAAACATTTTCACTTGAATAGAGCTTAGGCATATAGTATACAGGGTGTTCCAACGAAAACTTGACCCCCCCCCAGAAACTCAGAAACCAAGAGTTTTTTTAAAATTAAAAAAAAAAACGGTTCAAATTTTATTGGGAGGGGGACAAATTTTCATACAAAATTCATACCCAAAAATGCAACCGCACCGCATCAAACCCCAATTTTTTTTTTAATAGCAAGTGTGGTCGAGTGACACATAATTTGAAACTTAATTTAATTCTCTACACAACTAAGAAATTTTTTTTTAAGTTTATGAAATAACTTAAAAATATTTTGGATTTAACTAATTTATTTAATGAATTTCCGTAATAACACCAAAACTTAAAATTTCACCAAATTCACGAATTAAATATTCGAAATGACTTTTGCTGACCTCCAAACAATGATACAATCTATTCTCAAAGACTTAATATTTGGAAATACCTCCGGTGTCAGTAATCGACATTCTGTCAAAATTCTCTGTCGCAACTCTGCAAGACGTAGTGACGTATATGACGTATATTTTTGATTTTAGGTGTCCCCACAAAAAGAAATCCAATGTCGAGAGATTCGGTAATCAGGCCGGTCACTCTATTGGACCCATTCTGCCAATTAAACGCCCAGGAAAATGTTGTTTCAAAACTAATTTTCCAACAGGACTGGGCACCTCCACATTATGATAGACATGTAAGACAGTTACTGTACCAACATTTTCCAGAGCGTTTGATTGGCAGAAGGGGTCATATAGAATGGCTGGTAAGATCAACGGATCTCTCGCCATTGGATTTCTTTTTGTGGGGACACTGCAGCGTTCCCTTTTCTCACTATTCTTCACTTTATCAAACCGAGTCACTCCGGCTATACTTCTCTCCGCAGAATTAATCTTATTTTCATGCTTCTTTTGCTAAACCCAACATTCACGTTTTAGGTGATTATGGATAAAAAAATGGCTTTTTCAAAGATGACAAGCAGATACCAACGAAGGTAGGCTTCATAACCACGTTAAAAAGTAGTGGTTGTAAGCTTTTGCATCCAGCAGAGTAGTGGCGATGGCTTAACTGAACACCAATTTGTTGAGGGTCTACCGCGTAGTTTAAACTTTAGATAGTACCGTATTGAAATTTTATCAATTCAAATCGATATGATAAGAACATTTAAAATTATGCTAAACCCAACATGGTTGTAATTAGTAAAAATGGATAGTCCGATGCTTGTATTTAACTTTTAAAATTTTATTAGTGTAGTCGTGATGGTTGAGGTGTCGATTTACAGTGGAATTTTTGTTTTGAATAAAAGTAAACGTAAAATTTTAAGTCGTTAATATTTGAAAATTTTGGCTTAATTTTGAAATGAAAGCTTCCTTGGGCGCGTTGAACAAAATTTGGTAGGGGGCAAACCTATGATTTTGCGTCACCTGACGTAAGCGTCAGCGACAGATGGCTGACGTCATGTATTCTTCTTCTATCTGTCTTGTCAAAAAGTGACCTCGATCTGACAAATAATTTTTATCCAAAAACTCGATTGAAGACCACTAAAATTGTACGCTACTGATGACTCACTCATACGGTCTGAATATAATTCGTACACTTTGGTGAAAGCATACCTTGTAGTTTATTTTCGACCAGCAAGCACGTTTTGATCTGCCAGATAACAAAAAATTTATTAAATATTTATTGGTAAAAAAGAGATATTCTATTTACCTTAATAAAACTTGTTTATTTACTCTAGAGGTATAAGTACTTTATTGTTAAGTACTCATAAAACATTAAACAAAAATGAAGTTATGTATATTTTCGTAGAGTTCAATTTTAAAAACGAAAAATAATTAACTGAATTATTTCGATAAAAATGTATGAATACTTTTATATTTTTAGAATTTTCGGTAAACTTTCGAAAATTATTTACTCCTATTAACTTTCGAAAGTAGACTAAAACTGTTTCAAACAACAATATTTTGATGTAAGATGATAAAATTACAAATAATTACACATAGTCACTCCTTTATCACGTAGTGGTAGGCTACGGTTTTTACACACGTCTTTCGCTTCTTCTACTGTAGGGGCCAGCACTCCTCTTTGCACAGCCAGTCGTGACTTTTTCGACGCGTTCTAGTTGTTCATAAAGTGATACAGGGCCCCATTAATTTGTTTCCCTGTCAACACCATTGCTAAATATCACAGTTATACTGGAAACAATAAGCTAAAATAGATATTAAAGAACTTAGTAAGAAAATAAAAATAAAGAGAGTAAGACACGGATGTGTTTTATCACCATTGCTTTTTATTATACAGTGAAGCAATCTTTGATAAGCCTTGCCGTCGGAAAAAGATGGAATAATAATAAATGGAAAGGTAATATATAATATAAGGTTCGCTGACCAGACTATTATCCTTGCAAGTACAGCAGAAGAACTGCAAAGATTAGTGAACCCTACAAATAATTTATGTGAGAATTACGGGCTCACAATAAACATTAAAAAAACTAAGTACATGGTATGTATCTACAAAACAAAGAAATATAGATACTGACAACACAGGAAACACAGTTGGAGAAAGTAAAGAACTGCAGATACTTAGGGACTTGGATAACACACAACAATGATAAAAAAAAAGAGACAAGAACCAAAATTGAGATGGCTAGGAATGTTTTTAATAGAATGAGAACGATTTTTTACAGTTAAGAATGAGAGCGCTAAGATGTATTCTCAACATTACTATATGGAATGGAAAGTTAGACACTCAAGCAAGAACATATAAATAAATTACAATCCTTCGAAATGTGTTACAGAACGATGTTGAGGATATTATGGATTGAAAAAAAAACAAGCATGGAGGTAATAAGGAAAATGGGAAAGGATTGTAAACTGATGACAACTTTAAAAACAAGAAAACTTCAATACTTAGGACATATAATAAGAGTTGCTACGAGTAATAATGCAGTGAAAAATAAAAGGAAAACAGAGTATTGGAAGAAGAAAATCGTGGTTGAGAAATCTGAGGGAATGGTATGGATGCAGCACAATAGATTTGTTTAGAGCAGCAGTAGACAGAGTAAAGATAGCCAGGATGATAGCACTTGAAGAAGAAGATGGAAGAAAGTAATTGGTTTGCTATATTTATTTTGTTTTGCTTGTAATTTTTTATTTAGCATTCTGCTACTTTTGCCTTTTTAAAGTTATTATGTTTATATATATATATATATATATATATATATATATATATATATATATATATATATATATATATATATATATATATATATATAAAGTTATGTTATTATTCCAGTATTCTTGGTGTTTTTGCTTTTGTGTTGGGAATAACAATTGATAATGAGGATCCCAAATCTTTAATATCTTGAATTTTAATATCATACAGTTTATTTTACGACAAGCACCCAAAAGACCAATAATATAGGGCAACCTAAAAGTTCAAATATTATCAACATTGATACCTATTACCATTGTTGCTAAATATATTTCATTTGGAGCATTTTCTAAAAAATCTTTAATATTTTGTTCAGTAAAAATCTTTGGTTTTTTAGGTAGATACTTTTCGGAAGCATGTTTTAACAAAGTTTTTAATTTTTTGTAATTAGAAATATCGAATTATCGAAATATCGTTTTACAGTTGCTTAAATAATGGAGTATTTTTTCCATATGATAGATGATTTTCATTTCTTTAATAATTCACCAAGAAATGCAATCAAAACGTTTTCTGAAAAAGATTCTGTTCCTTTTTGTTGCCAAACATGGTATAATATTTTCCATATTCCTATTTTGATTTTTGAGGAAGTAGGTTTTCTGTTATGCTATTAGCGTTATTTGTAATCTCAGGAGGAGTATTTTCAAATTCTAAATCTGATTCACTTAAATTCTCGCTCATTTTTATACAAAACTTTTAAAATATAACTTTTAAGAACGACGCGTCGCCAATTTAATTTGAAACTGACATTTGTTTTTTTGACATCCATGGCAATCGCTATTGTTTAAAACAATTACGGAATATTCATACCGTGACTAACAAGTGATGGAATGAAAATACATGCAAACCCCATAAGAAACAACAGAATGAATATTCTCTCTCTAGAGTGTGAATGTTGTCATTATGTTATTAAAATTAATTTCATGAGTATATTCCAAGTATGGTCGTGGAGAAAAGTCTATTTCTGTTGCAGAAACTAATAATTAAGAGTCTTCAAGTTTATCTAATGCTGTCAAGATGGCGCTGCAATGCAATTTAAAGAAAACTGTTACATGTGACTAAATAGTGTTAAATTTATCGCTAGATGGCGGATATATTGAAAAATGCCATTTTTATGCCTCTTGACAGGCAGTCGGGGGGATTGTGAAGAGAACTGGCTTTAGAAGGCTTACTATGCGCAGTGTAAGTGCGCGTTAGTCTTTGCGTTATCCAGATTCTTTGTACCATTCCTAGCATACCACAAACAGACAAACTCCTCGTAATAACGGACCAAAATCCGTCCTAATTATCCAATAAACTTGGCAAAGAGGCTCTTATTTTCAATTTTGGTAAGTACATAACAAATTATGATTGTTTTTCATACAGTTTTAGCGTTGTTTTGGCCTAAATATCCGTTAGAATGTCAGCAATGTGTCTACAATTCCAACAATACTTTACATACTTGTCATGCTTGCTCTTACGAAGTGCAGACGACCGGGAACGAGCGGTGTCGTTTGAATTTTGAATTTTAGTTTGGGAAAAATCGCAAGATTATCAATTCTTATCGATAAGAAATGTCTAATAAGTGATGTTGTTAGTGATTAAAACTAAGTGTATGGTTTTGATGGTTGATAGTGACTACGACTACAATACGCGCGTCGCGTTACTTTGTTTACAACAATCAGTTGTTGTAGTGTTGTCGAATACTGCTTGTGCTTTAAAATTACTAATACAGTAATTTTTACCACTGTAATTGAACGTGTTGTGATTGTGTAAAAGGGACAATTTTAAAGTGATATTCAGGTTTAAGTGTCTACCGACGGTAAAAAGCTCTTGGATTACCCTCTTTTACACCTTACTGGTATTTTTTCGTCACTGGATTTCTATGACGGAATGTATTTAGGTATATTTTTCATAAATATATTTGTTAATTACACTTCCTTATTGTGATAAGTTTCTCTGCAATTCACTTAAAATATATACATTATTAATTTACCCAACTTTATGTTTTGACAGTAGCTTTGGAAAGGCTGAAAGACGTATTTACATTTTTTGACTCTAAGCTTCATTAGAAATTATAAAATTGTTTTAAGATTAACCCTTATAATTTTGATAGTTATTAATATTTTTGCCTTATTTATATTTTAAAATAAAAAAAATTTAAATTCAACATTTAAAAAAAACTTTAGTATGGAAGTAACTAAGTAATGATTATTAGAAATAAAATTTTAGCATAATTCAGCAGGTTAGTTTGCAAATGATGCTTCCTAGTTATAATTCTCTATTCTCAATGTTTGATTTAGATTTAAATTGGTATTACCCATTATGACCCTGCACCAAGAAGTTATTCTTTATTTAAAAGTAAAATTTCACAAAATTCTAAAGTACACACTTACCTACTAATTTTGGTTGTTTTAGTAGCCATTTAAAAAAATTTAATACAAACTTAAGCAATAAATGTTAAAATAACAACAGCATAACCATTTTCAGAATGCTCCATCTTTATGAAAATATAATAGCACAAATAAATTAGTTTTTTCTTTTCTAACTATTTTCTTTTCTTTCTAACTATTATTTACAAACTATGTAAGTAATTTATTTTGAATAGTAGTAATTTTTTGTCTTAAATAGTGTAATTTTTATGAATAACCTGTATGTATAAAATGTAAATGATAGATAAAAAAACATTTAATAATTTTATTTAATTTCATTCACAACTTTTACAATTATAGGTATTTTTGCTAGAATAATGGTGCTCTTAAATAGAATTTAATTATGTATTTTATTGTTTTGTGTGTTTGGGACTGTTAAAATTAATATTCTTTAACATCTATAAACATAAACAAACAATCCACATAAGAATCAATCTTTGTATTTTTAATATTGTTGTAAATAAAATTTTATTTTAATAATGGTACTACTTATTGAAATAGTAAATTCTTAAAAAAAATCTTACCTAATATATTTTGTGCACACTTGTTTCAATTAATCTTAAATGCATCAGGTTATACCTAAATTATATATTTAATTATGTAATAAAAAATGTTTAAATAATAGGTAACTAAGCAATGAATTATCTATTTAATTTAACAAAGCTGCTTGTTTTTAAAACCTATTTACATGGTTTACATTCTTATTTTGTTTGACTGACTGATTTTTCCAGAATTGTGACACATTGCTGAAAAATAGGCACATATTTTACATTTATAAAAATGTAGCATGTTTTGGATAATTTGTTTAATAAAATATTATTATTTGATAATATTTGATACTATTGATAAAATTTTATCAGTTTAAAAAACTGTTTGAACCGCATTTTTGGTTAATTTTTTTATATTAGTAGTTGAAAACAATCACTTTTTCTTAAAAAGTTATATTATTTCAACTCAAATTTTCAATCAAAATTTAAATGATTATATGTTGTACATATATCAATACATTTGGATAAGGTTCTAATATTTAATACAAAATTTCATAATAACAATTAGTTTGAACTGTTAAATGAATGCAGGGATTTTAACACTTAACATTTCTCAAATATTAATGAAATCTTAAATATGTTAACAGAATCAAATTAAAATAGATGACAACATAATTAATACCCTTATTTGTTATTAATATTTTTCAAACAAAATAAGTCCTGAAAGATGCATTAATGTATGTGACTCTGGTATCGCCAGTTGTCATTAGGATCATGAACCTGAAATAATTGCAATAAAGACTTAAATGCCAAAATAAAAAAAAACGCTTTTTCTGTTTAAAATTTTTATTAACAGGAACTTGTAGATCACCATGATTTATTCCCTTATTTAATTTTCGCTATTGCATTCAATATTTTAAACATTTACGTTTAAACCAATGATTTTCCTACTTAAAAGTTAAAATTAAAGTTACATTGAAAATGTGCACATTGCGTTAATTTTTTATAGAAGTGATTTAAATAAATCTGATACTTGCGTGGCTGTTTTTTTTAATTGAAGGCACGTACGAGTTTCATATTACAGAAACATTTTAAAAACTTTAAAAGGATTGGACGATGGCGGTGAAGTGCTTTTTAACAAATTTAGCAGGCCTGCCACCTTGAAAGTCATGTGTCCTTTTTATCATTCCTGTCAGAATATTATTATTAATTGCTGTTATTGATATATTTGAATATGGTTTCATATGAGTGGGGGATGACTTATTTATACAAGTTATTTGCAGAGTTATCTATCTTAAGACAAGGAAAAATGGGCCACAACTTATTAAAAAGGCTTTTAACTCATCCTTTTAGTTAAAGTATGAAGGTCAAACGAAAATTTAATGATTTGATTAAATTTTCGGATAAACTGTTAAATTATATGCCAAGTTTATAATCATATTAAATTCAGCTTTTTATTTATTTAAACTAAACAGGTTTTTAAAAGTGGGCTACACATAAATATTTAATCATACGCCTACTTGTCAGAATCTCATGCTTTAATTTGGTCAATTGAAAAGAAAATTTGTATTGATGCTTACACATAATAATTTATAAAAACACAATGTATAATATTGATTTTATCTAATCTGTAATATTGTCAGTTAAGATAATCGAGAGATGCTTATTTTTAATTATTTTTAACAATTTTTTTACCAGTTCCATCTAGTATACAAGTCCGTAAAGTATGTAATAAATTCGATATTTCCTAAATTAAAAGCCTTTTTAAAAAAATGTGAAACACGTTGATTTTTAATTTGAATGGTTTACATTTTACAGCAAAATTTCATTATACAGGGTGTGGTACACATTAATTTTTACTTTTCCGAACCGAAGGATAAAAAAGGAAAAGTATTAGTTTACCCCCAAAAATCAAAATCGCCAAAACCATGTGCGCTGCACGTTTCATGGCCCCACGCGTCGAATGGCACCATTTCCAGCGTGACGGTTGTTCCAAATTTTGTCTGTGTGTGTGTGTTTGTGTGTTGAAAAATCTTGTGGGCACGATATATTGAGACAGAGAGGCGGTAGCTCACTAAAACTTACGGAGAAGTTATGAGTCTCTAAGCTTAAGGTCCACTGTGAGACTCCCTGACTGATGTCAGGTCTACTCACCAAAGACTCCAACCCCTATTTAGGTCCGTCTGGCTATTGCCTCCGGTAACACTTAGGAGTGTTACTTTTGTGCAATTAATAAGAAATAATTTATTTTCTGAGCGCATATCTTTCAAATTTTGTCCTTTTTGGAATCAACTCATTTTTATTGATCTAAAAATGTCACAAAATAATAGGGTGTTAAAATTTCCGATGACGTCATCACCTTAATGTTTATCACTCTGTATAATGAAATTGTAAAATTGTAAAATGTAGAACATTAAAATTAAAAATCAACGTGTTTTAGATTTTTTTAAAAAGACTTACTTTAGAAAATAACGAATTTATTCCATACTTTACGGACACACTTTATAATAATTACTATTACTATGATATTTTACTAATCAAGTAATCATTTGTATACCTGAAACTATTTAGGTTTGGAAGGTGGAATATGAAAACTTAAATATACATACACAAAGCTAGCGTAGCATATTGTTGGGTTCGGTGATTTTTAAACACTCAGTATAATAATTAAACAATTTATTCTATAAATTCTTACAATCTATACAATTTTTTCAAAAAACACTTATTAATTTACTTTATAAATTTAAACTTCAAAACTAAAACTAAAAGAAAATTGATCGGCAACATTCCTATTATATCGGCAAACAAACTATTCGAGAATCGGGACGTCCATTCTGAAAGAACGAGGAACCAAAGAGAAGATACTTTCCTAAAATATCGTATTTGTCGTTACAAAACAAAACTTTTTTTTATTGTGGTCGACGCGCCGTCGCCTCAAGGCAACTATCGACAGAGACGGACTCCGCAAGTCGTAACATCATCCCCATCTCAAATATCGACGACTTTCATTTTGGCGACTGTGTTGGATTCTATAAACCACATCATTTATTATTTTTATCACCTTATATGGTCCTTCCCAAGATGGTGTCAACTGGGGAGACACGCCTTTCTTTCGTTGTGGATTATACAGCCATACTCGATCTCCTTCCTTGAATCCCTTCGAACTTGTCCAAAGGTCATCGCGAGCCTTCATTTTATTACTTCCTAATCTCAATCTTTTTCTAGCCGTTTCATGGATTTTAAAAAAGCTATCTTATAACTCATCTGCATCTTGAACTTCTTTCTCTTCGGCACTTATTGACCCGAACACCAAATCACAGGGCAAACGAAGTTCCCTTCCAAAGACTATGCTGGCTAGAATAAGCTTTGTATAATCGTCGATCCCAGTCTTTCCGATGTTCTTCTACTACTTTGGAAAGATGTTCTTCCATAGTCCGATTAAACCTTTCAACAATGCCATCTTACTGTGGATGTAGTAAAGTAGTCGTAGTCTTGCTGATTCCCATCAATTCGCAAACTTTCTTCAATAAGTTTGATTCGAAATTCTTTCCTTGATCAGAATGTAGCTAGCTCCATAGGTACTCCGAATCGTGAGAACATATTGTCTACCAGGACTCTTATAACTGTAGATGCTTCTTGGTTAGGAACTGCATAAGCTTCAACCCACTTACTGAAGTAATTCATAGCAACCATATTTGTTGCCGTCATTTGTCATCGGAAATGGCCCAGCTACGTCGATGGCAATCCGTTCAAAAGGAGCTCCTTCGTAACATTGTTTCATTTTGCTTGCTTCACAAACTGGGCATCTTCTACACCAACTTTCTACGTCGTCGCGTCATTGGACCCAATAGAACCTTTGTCTTATTTTATCCAGAGTTTTATTAACTTCTAGATAACCACCTGATTTTCATTCAAGACTATATTTATCCTTGTCTTAAGCACAACCAGTTGGGAAGTTGTTTTCTTACCATAGGCCGACTCCCAAACTCGTCCATTCATCGTCAGTTGTCAGTCTCATTTGTGTCTTATATCGGCAATTCCTTCGTGACGTTCGACCCGCACACAGTGCTTGCAGTTATAAGCACAAAGTCTTTTGGACAAGGCATCTGCGTTGTTATGTAATCGTCCTGTGCGATGTTTGATCTTGAAGTGGTACTGGTTCAACTTTTCGATCCACCTTGCTACCTAACTTTCAGGGTTCTTCATATTCAGTAGCCACTTTAAGGCTGCATGGTCGGTCTTTATGAGGAACTCCCTTCCGTAAAGATATTTGTGGAAGTAGTCTACTGCTTTGATGAGCGCAAGCTGTTCTTTCCTGATGACGCAGTAGTTTTCAGGTTTACTCATCATTTTGCTGTAGTACTCTATTACCTTTTTTTTGATCATCCTGCACTTGTGATGATACGGCTCCAATTCCTTTGTTATTTGCATCTGTGTCTAGTACGAATACACCTCTTTGTTGTGGAAAGCCTGAGATTGGACTGGAATATAGAGCAGCTTAATGCTCCTTCACAAACATTGGACCAGATGAAGATGACTCGGTCTTAACTAAAAAACTTTTTAGTATCGGAATTATGTACTTAATGCTATAATATTAACTACAACTTATTATTTCTACAACTATAATAATATGTAAGTTTTTAAAGTCGTGTTTATTTATCTACATTTTTGTGCATTGTTAGAAAATTTCTAGCACAGGTTTTATGTTGTGATTGCAAGTAATTTTCATAATAACTGCCAACATTCAAAAGATTCTTCAACAATTCTAAATGTAATGTTTATTACGATGTTACCTATAAGCTATCGGTAACTCGAATCTGATTCGATAAAGTTTATTTTAAAACACCGTGAAAATAAACTTTAGTGCAATGAAACGGCCACGGATTTACCTCCTGAACAGTGGCAACAGAGAAAAACAAAAACCGACATCGGCATCGTGTCTGCAATCGGATTAATTTTAGACAGATTAAAATAAACTTGTCTTGTTGGTTGTTGCGACTCTCTCCAGAAACTTAACTAAACGGAGAGTGTTATTTAGAAATATATTAGTTAAATTATATCTGTTCGCGGTTTTATTGATGCGTTGACTACAGGGCTTTATAAAAAAAAAGATGAATCTTTTTAGAAAAATATATAGGAAGGCACACTTGGAACGTACTTCATCACAACAGCAGCGCCACTTTGATTGCTGATTTAAACCAAATTTTTTACGAGTGGCGTATCCTAAATATTTTGTAAAAATTATCTAATATTTTTATATCAAAAAATGTATTGGAATCAAAATTAAATTATAAATGGATACCTGACAATGGTTGCTCTTTTCGCCAGTGACAAAATAAAAAAAAAAATTTTACGGGTTGCACTCTGGGAGTGCCGGCAGAAGTGAAAATTTAAGTATTAACGCGCGTGAAAATATTATTTTTAATCTGAAAAATATTGTCTCCAGATTTCCATAGTTTATGAATAATGCATTATTTTTATTAACGCTTTATTATAAATCATATATTAAACATCAGTACCAGATTTGAATGTTTTCGATTTCTTTCTTCCGCTTTTTGCTTGATCTTCTTTCAATATGGCGCTTTTCTTCCTACCTCGACTTTTTCGTTTTCGGCTACCTCGTTTTCGGTTTTGTCGCTTTTGGCTACGTCGTCTACGGCTTCTGCTTCTATTTTTTCTTCGTCTTCGAGCCTCCGTTATCGGCAAACCAAAACCTTCCTCCGTTCTTTTTGATCAAACCAGCTTTCAGTCCAGTTTTTAATGCTTTTTTAACACAAATTGATGCATTTTTTAACGGCTTCTTGCATTGATAAATTATTTGATCTAAAATTTTGTCGGGGGGAGAACCATTAGAGTCATTAAGACACGCTATGGTGTCCATAACATCTGCTAAAAACGACACCTCTCCTTGGACCATTTTAATGCAGCAAAAGCAGAACTTAATCAATAAACTAATGAAAAGCACTTAAATTTTGAATTTAGCTACTAAATTAATTTGTCAAAATGACATAAAAAATGTAATTGAATTTGTCAGTTTGTTGAATAAGGTTGCCAAGTTACCAGTCAAGAAAAGTCGCATTTAATATTGCTCCAGTGAAATACATCCGTCTTACGAATTTTCGATCAGGCCACGTGTCCTGACGCGAGTTTAACATTTTTTACCCATTACAAAAAAAGTTCACAGCGTGCCATAAGAAGTTATCACTTCAAAAATGTTGGCATGCATGTACTAAAATTTCACGAGTTTTAGTTTTATTTAACAAAAACGAGGTTTTTATTATTTAAATATTGTTAATTAAGTTAAATAAAAATACATTTAATGCGTGAAATAATTATTATTTAGTAAAAAAGGGATATGAAACAATTTCAGAAAATAGTGGTTGAAATATATACTTACCCTTACTCTCTTAACTGTTAACAATTTATATCGTTATTACCCAGTGAAGACCACGGGGAGGAAAGAGATTATCCTTCGTCATCGGAAACTGGATAAGGAATGTTAAAATTTCGAAAATATCACAAAAATAATAATTTTATTAAAGATAAATGAAGACACGAGTGGATGAAGGTGTTATGTTACAAATCTCAAGTTTTGAGAAAATTGGGGTTAAAGTTTTTGTTATGTAATTTTTTCTGTGTTAGGCTTATTAATAAGTTATGATGTTTATACGTATTAATAAAAAGTAATATAATTTTAGTCACATCAGCTCAATTTAAAAAAACTTAAAAAGCAAACATGATTTTGAAAAAAATGTACATAACACCTTTGTACAGTAATGGATGTTGCAAAACTGATACAAAATGGTTGTTGAAAAAAGTTTTATTTTTAAATTTGCATACAAAATGTGAAACAAAACGTTAGTAATATAATAATAGGTAGGTACTTTATTAACGTAAATAAAAACAAAAAATGTTAGTCTTCCAAGATAGGTTCATAGAAATATCTATATTCTTCTTTAACAAACTTAATCAAGTCCCGAAGGTTTTTCTTTTTTTTATCGGAGATTGTTTCGTATTTCTCACGAATTCTTTCAATTTTAATATCATTTGATGAAGCAGTATTTTTTTTATTTTTAAGAATATTTATATTTTGGAAGGGCACCGTGTCGTCGTATGAAGTAGGAACCATACTCTTCAACCCTTATCCATTTAATCCCATCTCTAAATCTTACTGTTTCCTGTAGTTCATCTTTTTTTCTATTGGTTGGGATTTTTAGTTTCATCAATCACACGCTTTTCGTCTATTTGTTTAGAAACATTTTGTTGTTCTACAAGCTTTACCATTAATTGACCCCTGGAAAACATTTTGTCATAGTGTGGTAAAATGTAACACAAGAAATCACGATACGAAACGACACGATGTTTACTCCGCGTCTGATGCAATCTGACTGAATCTGACAGTACATGACATGGAAGAAGGCGTTATGTTCACCACATGACGCCTTTAACATTCAACAAAGCTCTTAAATTATAAGTTTACTGTGAATAAATGTGTTAACATCCCATAACACCTACTTCCATAGGGTTTTTAACCAAAACTGTAACATAACTCCTTCATTCATTCATTAATCAAGGCTGATATCAATATATTGGTTTTCCAGTGATGCCTTTATGAAAGATAGGTACATAACACCTTCATTCATACAAAAAACAACAATTTTGAAAAAATGTAACATAACACCTTCATCCACTCGTGTCTTCAAATATAAAAAAAAACATTCCAAAATGTGGAATGTAAATAAACATTCTGAAAAACTCGAGCAACTCATAAACCGAATGAAAAATTTAAAAATAAAATAAATTCTGAAAAAAAAACGGGTGTAAATTAAATTGTTAAAAATACTTTTAAAAAAGAGAATTATTCATTCTAATAACGTTTCTTCAAAACTCATAAAGAAGATCACAATCAGTTTTGTTTGTAGTTCTTCTTACCGCTCGGTCTGCCAATTTTTTAAATTTGTATTTTGGATAAACAAATTACAAGAGTAAGAAAAAACATCCACAATAAATTTTAATCCATACATATAGGCATATTTTCTGAATTACTTCTTTGTAATCGGTAATTGTCGTGTTTTGTATCAGTTCCACGATCCCACCCGTCGAATTAAGCCCTTTTGAGTACCTTTCATTAGTAATTCATTTTATTCAAGGGCAGGATTGGATTAAATAAAGTCGGGGTTGCTTCCCTAACACTGCGGCATAGAGGTCTTTTGGGCTTTTGTACTGGAGGATAAACACTTTATAAAGTAAAATACTTGGTGAAGGCCAGCAGCCAGCGGATCAGATTATTGCTAGCCAAGGGTACTCTTTCCGTCCCAAAGAGATGGTAACTTGTCATAGCGAGTGCTTCGCAATCGAAAATTATATGGGAAGCTGTTTCTTCGTGCTTCCCACAGTTCCTGCAGATGAGGTTAGATTCAGCTATCATTAGCTTGTCCACTGTCGTTTCTCATTTTCTTCTCTTCTTCACTACCTCGGGTATTGATTTGCAAATGTCATTGACTGGTTGGGGTCCGGTATAGGTTTGGAGAGCTTTCCTTTTGGCCACCTCGTCCGCCAATTCGTTACCAGCAACTCCTTTGTGTCCGGGGACCCAGACTAGGGGGACCTTGTTGTGGTTTTCTAGTTGGATTATGTGTTGCATGCAGTCCCAAACCAGCTTGCATGGTACTTTAGTGGAAGCCAGGGCTTTCAAGGCTCCCAGACAATGGCTGCAACCTTGGCTTGGAATACAGTTGCATGGGTTCCCAACGTAAATCTAAGGGTCTTACTTAAATAAACACTGATCTAACATTTTGCTAAACACTGTTTTAAACAGTTAAACACTTGTTTAGCGATAGTTTAATTTTAGCTACCACTAAACACGCGTTTGTATATTGTCTCTAAAACTTCAATGATATCAATGATCTGACGCAGCGACACAAAATTCAGTATTTCTATCAAAAAATGTGACAGAACAAGGTTAAACACTCACTAATTAAGCTGTTTCGCATGTCTAAACAATTGTATGACGCGCTTTTATGGTAACAAAACACGTACTTATAGCTCATTTCACCAATATATGACGGTATCTGATTAGTCACCTAGGCAGCGACTTAACGGGCGCACTGTATTGAGAGGTACATTAGTAAATTCCCCTAAGATTTAAACCCGAAAAATTTTCTTTTAGTATTATGCTTTTTTTAAAAGGTTTTAATTTTAATTTTTGCTTTATTATGAACAAAAATCATTGATGTAGCTCTCGATGAGTTCTTTGGTTAGAAATAGGCACATAATTAGTTATGTTAAAAGGAAATGCAACAAAAATAAATTATCGGTACAAATTTAATAAATTTGTTTAATCATGTAGTACTTACGGTATTATCAAGCATCAGATTTATAGTCATTATAATCGGAATCACTATCGTCGCTATCCTCATTCGGATTGTAAATGATAAAAGTATTAACTGTTTCAATGCGGTTTTTACGAACCCACCATTCCTCTATTAAATTTTCACATTTTGTGACACATTTTTCCCAAATTTCATAAGTGACAGTATTAAGTGCTCGTTGCCAGATTTTCAAAACAGCCTTATCACTGTAACCATTAGATCCAATGTGATTGTCATAATAAGTTTTGCATAGTTCCCAAATATACTCAATGGGATTAAATTGTCAATGATAAGGCGGAAAAGTCTTAACACACGATGTCCATAACTGAGTATAATTTGATCCACTTTGTAAATTTCTTCTCTTTCGTGCCTCTTAGGTAATAATAATAATTCCGGCCAATACTGTGGAAATGAAATATTTTCGTTGGTTAACCATTCTTTTATTTTCTGTACCGTTCAGGAGTTTTTTGGTTGCTTATTTAAAATTTCCGAATGGTACAGAGCATTATCTAAATACAATGACAGATAATTCATCTAACGATGGTAATAGTTTCCCTTTTAACCATTTCACAAACATCTCTGTATCCATATTGTCACGATAATCGGCCGATTTTGATTTTGACGAAAATTAAAGATCCGCCCCATCAACAAAACCATGCTTTCCACCTGCATGCACAATAATGTGACATTTTCCTTCACCGTCGGTGTGTTTTATAGACTTTATATTATCGTCCTGCTAAATTCTTTTTGTTCCACCTTTAGCAAAAAATCAAGTTTCGTCCAGATAAACAAATAAAGAGCATTTTTGTTTACAGTGTTTTTTAAAAATCGGTTCTATGCGATTTTAATGTCGGTACCCACTATAATGATAACCCAGGATTATTAATTACTTTTCTAGAAATCTAACAAAAATTTTAACAAAAATGAATCAGCAAGCCAAATTAAAGCTTAATAGCTTAGTTAATTTATGAAATTTGTTTGGATTACTTACCTAATTTTCTTATTATGTACAATAAATAAAGTCAGATTTGGTTGCAAAATTAACCGTGCTAACAAATAAAAATATTGACCCTTAATTTCCAAACAAGAAGTCCCTTATAAAATAAAAATCGTTACCTACGAAATTTGTTTAATAATTACGGGAATTTACTTTCGTACTTCTTAAATGTACAGTTGAATACTGGTTATCGAGTTTCTAAGGATAATCCGAAACCACGGTATATTCGTGAAATATGTTTTGTAGTAAGACTGTAAAAGATTATGTTTGTATTTATATTACGTATTTTGTCAGGTATCTGAAGATACTGGACACAAATTTTGTGGATATTATAATAATAATATAATATATAATATAATATAATATAATATAATAATAAGTTAAATGCCATTGTTTTATAATAAATCATTCCATCTTTGTTGCCAGTTCTTCTCATGTAGGTTTTTTCTTTGCTGATCCCTTTGAGTAAAATGATTGTCGTCGATTCAAAATTTTATCTTTGAACCACCTCGTATATCCAGTTGTTGAAGTCTTAGAGTTTACCTTCTTAATATTATCGGAGGTTTTCTCAAGAATATGCAGCAAAAGCTTTTCTTTGATGATTTGAAATTAAATTAATTTCTTACAAATGCTGAAGACATAATGCTGCATAATTGGATAAAACAAGTGAATTATTAGCAATGTAACCTGCTTTAATGAAAATTTTGTTTCGTTTCATTTAAGAAATGAAATTGTTATCATATTTTGTCACTAAATTTTATGAAATAGGCTTCAACTGTTTTAATAATATTATTTTTCGAAATATTTAACTGTATTTTTTTGTTCGAATGTGTATTTTTCGTAATATCTTTTATTGCAGATTGTTAGTGTTAAATGTTGTGCATTTCCGTAGTAACTGCTGTTCATGCATTTAACCTTTCCATTTAGAAAAATATCGAAAACACAAGACAGTTAAGGTAAAAAACGTCATTTTTCAATAGTGCAATGGAAATGTTTCATAACGAATTTCGTGGGATCAAGAGAAATACACTATCCAATCACTCACTATCTTTATTTTTAACAACATCGATTACAAAATATTCGTACTAATTATTCTAAAATAAAGATATAAAATTCGCTTTGATTAATTCTACTAATTATGCCAAACTAAAAATTTATAAACTGATTAAAATAATGCTTTTTTATTTCTTAATAATTTGCTGTTTTCTTACTACATTACATTACATTACAATCTTGCGGTTGGGCCTTTGGTATCGGCAACTAAATCCTCAAACATTAGTTTTAAACGATCAGCTGAAGATTACGTAAATTACATTTTTAAATCTATAGTTGTGGGTCTTGATAAATTAAAGAATGGCTCAAATACGAATGATTGAAAAACGATGCTTTCATTTTGTAGCTTATATTTTGGATGCAACCGTACACGAAATAAGTGGGAATAAGGGATTACTAATACCCATTATAAAATTTTCAGCAGTAATGTTTTTAGAAAAGTTAATAAGCAATGTTAGTGCCTTATAGTAGTGTGTTTTACAAAAGATCAATCCTGACGTTGCGAAACTTCTCTTTATAGTAAATTTACAAAATAAATTAGAATTAGAAGTTAAGAAAGCAGAAATATTGGTGTTCCTCTACAAATACTATAATGAAAATCAGTAATAATTTCAATATTACGAGGGCGGTTTGATAAGTCAGTGACTTTTTAAATAAAAAAATTTTTTTTCCGCAAGTAAACATTTTATTTTTCTACATATTCACCTTTTAGCTCGATACATTTAGTCCAGCGTTTTTCTAATTTTTTTATTTCCTCCAAATGATATGTTTTTTCAAAGCTCTCAAAATACGCGTTTGTTTCGGTAATGACTTCTTCATTCGACTCAAATCTCTTACCGCCCAGCCATTTCTTTAGGTTTGAAAACAGAAAATAGTCGCAGGGGGCTAAATCTGGAGAATATGCTGGATGGGGTAGTAGTTCGTATCCCAATTCGTGGATTTTGGCCATCGTGACTAGACAAGTGTGCACACGTGCATTGTCTTGATGGAACAGCACTTTCTTCTTCTTAGCCAAATGCGGCCGTTTTTGCTTCAAATCAACGTCGAATCTGTTCAAAAGCTTTGAATAATATTCGCCGGTGATCGTTTTAAGTTTCTTGAGGTAATCGATGTGAATGACACCGCGTACATCCCAAAAAACTGTGGCCATGACCTTGTTGGCTGACAGACTCTGTTTCGCCTTCTTTGGTCCACGTTCACCCCGAGCAACCCACTGTTTCGATTGTTCCTTGGTCTCTGGCGTGTTGTGATGGATCCATGTTTCATCCACAGTAACAAAACGGCACAAAAATTCGTCCGGATTACGGCTGAACATCGCTAAACACTCTTTTGAAGTGGTCACACGATTGCGCTTATGGTCGAGTGTGAGCAATCGCGGCACCCATCTCGCAGAGAGTTTTTTCATGTCCAAATATTCGTGTAAAATATGATGTACCCGTTCAGTTGAGATACCCACAGCATGAGCCTACTCACGCACTTTCATTCTCCGATCATCCAATATCATTTCATGGATTTTATCGACGATTTCCGGCGTGATCACTTCTTTTGGGCGACCTGGACGTTCGGCGTCACTAGTGCTGGTAAGACCACAACGGAATTCTGTAAACCACTTCTTAACCATTGAAATTGATGGTGCCGAGTCCCCGTAGTATTTATCAAGTTTTTCCTTAGTTTCAGTAATGGATTTTTTACGTAAAAAGTAATGCTTAATCAGCACACGAAATTCGCTTTTTTCCATTTTCGTAAAAATTCATGAGGTTGTCTGCTTTGAACGGCTATCAAACACCAACTACACGACGTAGCTTGCTCAAAATTAGAAAGTTGCCCACTGATAGATTATAGTTGACGGCAGCACTCTTGCATTTGGAGTAACTGCGCGGGAAATTCAAAAAATCACTGACTTATCAAACTGCCCTCGTAATAAAACTAAGAGTTGTGTTTTGTACAAGTTACATATATCATTTAAAAACCGTTATTTTTCAATATTACAAATAGAATTTTATTTATATCTTGAATTTTGTAAAAAAGATAACTGGTATTTCTGATTTCAGATTTTTTAAATTTTATTCATTGATTAATATTCAAAAAAATCATTTGATCAAAATCATGTGAACACTGCTGGTGATGGTGTGATAATCTTATATTGCGTAATGCGTCTTGCAAAAATGTTATTGTAAACTTAGTAGTTTGAATAGTGTCTTTTGCATAAGAGGGCAAAACCGAAGTTACAACTTTCCTAGTTCCATAATGCACTGAAAATCAAAGGGATGAAAATAAATGTGAGCAAAACGAAAGTAATGGTTTTTAAAAGAGAAGAAAACATGACAAACTGTAAAGTTTCGATTGAGGGAGAAAGAGTGGAACAAGTAAATGAATTTATGTACTTGGGTTCAAAGTTTACGAGAGATGGAAAGTTGGACAGTGACATTGAGCGAAGGGTGTTGGCAGGAAAACATGGTATGGTAGTGAATGTTCGGTTTGGCAAAAGAAGCATAAAAATAGGATTAATGCTGCGGAGATGAGTAGTCTGAGAAGTATAGCCGGAGTGACTCGGTTGGATAAAGTTAAGAATAGTGAGATAAGAGAACGCTGTGGTGTAAAAGAAGATGTGGTTACAAAGATAGATAAAGGAATGCTTAGATGGTTTGGACACGTAGAAAGGATGGATGAAGGAAGATTGACGAAATAAAATTATATGGCGAGTGTGAATAGACAGAAGTCGGTAGAGGTAGACCTCGGAGAACATATCTCGATCAGATGAACATTGTTTTGAAGAAAGGCCAGGTCAAGAGTACCAACAACCGACAAGCATGTATGAGAGCACTGATGAAAGTAGAGGAAGCAATAGATGTGTGTAAGAACCGTAGCGCAAGTGGAAGGAAGTTTTCTCTGCCTACCCTTATGGGAAAAAGGCGTGACTTTATGTATGTATGTATATAGTTCCCTTTGTATTTACATCGGTTTTAAGAGTGAATTTGTCGGTTGCGTATAAATCAAGTTAATCTTTGTATTATCCTGTAGATAAATATTATTGTAGTTAATTTTTACGTAAATATTACTGCTTGAAATGTATAATATGAAAAAATGCGTAAAAAGTTATGCGTTTTCTTCAAACTCGAGGATTGGTCACCAGAAAGTCTTATTAGATTTATGTATTCATCACACGGATTAATTTCGGGCTTTTCTCTTCGACGACCGCAGGAGACAATTTATTTTTCCGTCATGGCAGTTTTACGGCTCGCTATTAAATTCGTAATTTTATATAGTTTATGATAAACGCAAAGAGCCATGCATATATTCGCATGGGAATCACACGATGTGCCGCGATTCGAAAGAATGCCTCAAATGCCCGATCCTTTAATGCTTAAGAGCTTCCTCTTTTGCAGAATTGCCTGTTGTATCTATTTAACAAATAATCCAGGCACAGAAAGATCTGCGTATAACTGTACCATCCATTTTGATAGCATTTTTATCGTATTTACAGGAAATGAAAATAGAATTGTTGTAAATATGCAATTTATTGACAACTTCAGATGGGTCTATTTGGCCCGTTTCCCCTGGAATGGGACTTTATTTGCTGTAAAATCTGTAAAGAAAAAAAAAATTACACGAAGGTCGTTAAAATACTTTCAGATTTTTTTTTAAACTTTTGTTTGGGATAGGTCAGATCTAGGCAACTCTGGAAGTAGTTTTTGGTAAATAACTCTCCAAAAAAATGTGCAGTTTCGAGAAAATTTGCTATTTTTTTTCACAAAATTAATTTTTTCAAAAAAGTACCCTCATAGATACCTCAGGCATTCTATCTTCTTCTTCTTCTTCAATTAGCTCTACAACCCAAGGTGGGTCTTAGCTGACTGCACTACTTGCTTCCATCTTGCACGGTCCTCCGTTAAAAGCCGATCGAACGGTATATACATTGCTGACAGGTCTGATTTAACGTTGTCCCTCCATCGCATACGTGGTCCTCCCGGAGGCCGCATTCCTGTTGGCACTTCTTCCCAGACCAGTTTAACCAGTCTGTCATTTGGAAGTCTGTGTACATGACCCGCCGATCTGAGGCGCTGGGACTTTATTTCTTATACAATATCGGTGTCGTTGTATATTGATTTTATTTCACCGTTCGTCTTGATGCGGTATTGGTTTTTACTAGGATCAAAGGTTGGACCAAAAATTTTCCTTAACACCTTCCGCTGTAAACTTCTGAGCTTTTTAACTTCCCAGCAGGAAGTTATAGTAATGAGTCCAATTTTGCGAATCCCGAATGTTGACATATCTCCACATTTCAAGGTCCCCAGAGTCGAATACAATAGTTTTTAAGTTGTGTGTGTGTGTGTGTGTATGTACGTATGTGCGTTCGGAATTATTTTTCGTCTCGATAAACCCGAGAACAAAAAATAATATCGACTTGGGACCAATTGCATTCGTCGCATAATTACGCAACTTAGAACTGATTAGATTTTCAGCAAAATTGTTTGAGCTGTTTTTTAAGGAGATTAAAAAAATAGTAAACTACCTGAATTTTGTAATTTATAAATTATACTATTTTTAATACAGAATTTTAAGATCTTCTTGAATAATATGATTATTGCATGTTAGGAATATTTGTATGAAAAATATGATGACAATATTTCATAAAAAAAAGTGTTTTAGAAAACAAAGTAGGAATTGGAGAATTTTAAACTTGTGTCAGTATTAAGAGAATAGCATTAAAGACGCTATAACAGTGAAAAATTATTGTTAGTAATAATCAAGCATTGTTTATAACAATTGAATATTGTTACTAACAAATGATTATTGATCATAATAATTAAAAAAAAATAGCTTCCGCTTATAAAATAATAAGAAAAAGTTTGAAAGAATACGCTTGTCATAAACAGAACATTGTTAATGACAATTATAGTTTGTTGTAAACAATTTGAAATAGTTTTATAATAATTTTAATAATAATTATAATAACAAAACATAGGGTATTTTTTCATTCTTTCCACTGGTAAGTTAGTCGTGTGGGCCTTTTGGGTCGCACCCAGACCACTGATATTTATCTTCATTGGCTTTTGACATAGTCCGTGTCTTACATTCATATGTGAGTACCGCTCTAATGACTGTTTTATATGTTTTGATTTTGGAAGCTCTTGTCAGGGATTTTAACTTAAATTAGTTATTTAAGGAATACATACATCTGTTGGCTGACTATATTCTTTCCTTTATCTCCTCCGTAATATCGTTGTCTTCAGTGATCGTTGCTTCTAGGTATTTAAAACGGTCTACTCTTTCGAAGTTGTAGGTTTCTATTGTTACATTTTGTCCTACTCTATCTCTCCGTGTATGTCTATTTATGCATAGGTATTTTGACTTTTCTTCACTTACTTTTACTGCTCAGTCATTCTATGTTTCAGAAAAAAAAATTGTCAAAATCCAACCAAAATTACGTCGTCAAAATTATTTCTGCCAAACCTCTGCAGAACCGATTTTGGAGCATTTTTCTCCACTGATTCGAGCGCCTTCGCAGAAATGTGTTATTTCAAATAGAGACTATAAATAATTGAATGAGTTGTACTTCCATTCATTATTATGAAGAATAATAACACAGGAGCTGATCGAAATTTTTTAGAACGGGAGATTAAATGAATAGCAGAGGCAAATTATTTTAATCAAAGATGACATACCCTTATTGAAATGAATGGGATATATTATTTCCCATTTTTAAAGGAATATTCAAAGCAATCATAAACATTACTATCATTTTACCTTTATTAACAAAATAAAATTAATTAATGGATTTATAAAAAGAAATAACCTAATTATGATCGGAGTCAAATGAAGACACAATCGCTTCATATCAAAATTCAAGAAAAAAATGCAAATTTTCTTATCGCTGTATATCATGAATTCAAAATATATTTTTAAAATAAGAAAGCGGTCATTTATTTTTAAAGATGTTAACAGAAATTTTTTGAGGGCGGTTGAGATGCGCTTTGATGCAACAGGTGTTCGAAATGATTGCATAACAAATTTTGTATTTGTTGTTAGTATTGAAAATCTTGATTATGGTTAGCATTGGTAAAAAATACAAAAGTCAATTTTTATGCTGTTTTCAGAATAATAAGATGTAGACATAGGAAGTGTTTTAAAAAGTTGTTGCTAAACTTAAAAGAGTTAAAGAAGAAGACCATGCGATAAACAAATTTTTACGCATAAACCCCCATTCGAAAATGAGCCGTTTTATCAAAGGAGCAATTTTTGTCCATGTGAGCTGGGAGAGCAGCGACACTGAGTGAAAATTGTCGATACAAGATTATTTTTAACTGAGAAAAATTTCAAATAAAACGAAAAGATTCGAAAATGTGGCAAAATTTAAGGAAAAAAAGAGTGACAGCTGCTAAGTTTGCAGAAATTTGCAAAATTAATTTTGTACGTCAAAAGAATATTTGCTAAATCAATTTAACATGGAGTAGATAACGAAAAAATGCAATCAAGGAACTAGAGGAGCACTTGGGAGTCCACATTGGTAAATGCGGCTTGTTCATCGACAATCAAATTGATTTCATAGCTGCTGCAAGTCCTGATAGCGTCATCCAAATTAGGTGTACTGCTAGAAATCATCTTCGTGTGCCTATCCGAGTCAGATGCTGGCGACCATCTGAACAATAATAACTTTGTTAACTGCTTCTCTGAATAGTCGTCCCGTGATTGACTTTCTGAACCAGACGCTTAGGTTTTTTAGCCATGAAATCCTTCTTCCTGGTTCACTTCTCCCGTACATTTTACCTTGTAGGACGCACTGGACGAGATGGTTTCGATCTTCATTACGCCCAAGATATTCTAACTTTTGGCACTTTACGGTGTGAAGGACCCCACTTTACTTACCCATGCGCCGCAGGATTTCCTCATTGGCCACCCTCTGCATTTAAGACACTCTCAGCATCAGATATAGCCACATTTCGAAGGCTTGCAGCTTCTCAGTAGCATCAGTCAGTATCAAAGCCTCTAGTCTGTAGTACAATACAGAAAAGACACCATTACGTATATTGAAAGTCACTAAGTCACTATTGTAGGGGTCAGTTGCTCATGAAATACCTTGCTAGTGATTTGAATGTTAAAAAAATGTAGAGAATGCATAAAGACAAACCTGAAAGTGAGCCAGTTATTTTCGTAAAGTGTTTAAGATCGAGTACAATATAGGTTTTGGTACCCCTCGGACTGATGTTTATTTAACATGCTTGCGTCTAAAGGAGCAAATAAAGAATACAGAAGACGAGCAACAAAAATCCACTTCATGATAGAAAAAAGAATACACAGATTTAAGTACCAAGCCTTATATGAAAAGTTACGGGACTCTGATACGAACGTATTTCTTCTGTCTTTTGATTGCCAGTAAAACCTACCGCTTCCTAAAATACCGGACCAATCTACTTATTACACTGGACAATTTTATTTTCAAACCAATCTAACACTACACCGTATTGTTGGACAGAGAATGAGTTCTCGCGCGATTTCAACGTAATAACATCATGTGTGTTTGATTACCTCCAGTCTAGTGACTTGACTAAGTATGATAAAATTCGATTAATTTCTGACGAATGCGGAGGCCAAAATAAAAATTGAGTCATCGAAGGAGACAATAAAGCGTCCTTATTTTGCTAGGTATATCGTGCTGGACAAAGGCTTTTTTAAAAGCAGCTTCCCAGTAGACTCACCAACCATGATCATCAAATCTACTGTGGCGAACCTTTTTCAAAAAAACGATTTAAAATTTTCATGCGTCTAAAGGTAAGTACAGACCAACATGTTGCCGGGTGTTGTCAACATATTTGTAGATTGATGTTGCTAACACTGTTGCACGTCCACACCAAAGTCAGTGTTGAATTAAAAATGGAAGAGACTATTGCTGTTGGTGCTAGTGCTGCTTTTATAATAATTGCTGGTAATGTTCAAAAAAAGGAAAAGACGGTGGTGGCCGAGAGAATTTCTAAAACACGGGATAAGCTATGGGGATAACCTATTGTCTGAACTACGTTTAAACGATGGTACCTCGTTCCGCAATTTCTTTAGACTGACAAAATCTGATTTTAAACATATTCTTTCTTTGGTAGCCCCTAAAATCGTAAAAAAAAATACAATCTTTTGTGTTGCCAAAGGCACTAGCACGTACACACTAAGCGATGTTTTCCATTTGAAAGGGGAACACGGATACATGCAACAACCAACAAATTTCTTTGTTGTCACGCCGCTCAATGTTTCCGTGTATCTTGTTGACGGGATACATGTTGCCAACACGTGTTGCCGACATTTTGTTGCCCGGTATGTACTTGCCTTTATGCGTACGTTTCCATTGATAACAAATAAATTTAAAAATTTATAGCTGTGAAACATTAACGAGTCGCCGATTTTTAAGCATTTTGGATAAGATCATTTACGTCAAATCGGTGTAAAATAAGCTCTAGATTTTACAGTTTTTTTTAAAGCTTCTTTAGACACCCTGTATAAATAAAACACCCTGTATAAATAAAACACCCTTTATAAATAGAGATGGTGTTGGTATGATTGATAAAAAAACTGTACACTTTTTAATATTTTTTTCATCGTGCACCACTGACCAATTGACCAATTGACCGAAACTTAAACCAATATATTTTTAATTTAGTATTTAAGTGCATAGAGGTGTGTTGGTTCCTACACTTATGTATGGTAGTGAATGTTGGGTTTGGCAGACGAAGCATAAAAATAGGATTAATGCTGCGGAGATGAGAAGTCTGAGAAGTATAGCCGGAGTGACTCGGTTGGATAAAGTAAAGAATAGTGAGAAAAGAGAACGCTGTGGTGTAAAAGAAGATGTGGTTACAAAAATAGATTAAAGAATGATTAGATGGTTTGGACACGTAGAAAGGATGGATGAAGGAAGATTGACGAAATAAATTTATAAGGCGAGTGTGAGTGGACAAGTCGGTAGAGGTCGATCTCGGCGAACATATCTCGATCAAATCAACATTGTTTTGGAGAAAGGCCAGGTCAAGAGTACCAACAACCGACGAGCATGTATGAGAGCACTGATGAAAGTAGAGGAAGCAAAAGATATGTGTAAGAACCGAAGCAAGTGAAAGGAAGTGGTCTCTGCCTACCCCTACGGGAAAAAGGCGTGACTATATGTATGTAGTATTTTTCCAGCATAACCTATGAGATTTCTGAACATCCTTTAAATACGATCAGATTTAAACATTGTTAAAACCACTTGAGAATAGTCTATTCAGTATAAAATTAGTTTTAAAATTGGCCCAGTCTGCTAATTGGTTCTCACTCAGTTATTTAAAATAGTAGAATACTATAAAACATTAATGGTATGCTAATGAACCGGTTTAAAAGTTATTTTACACAAGAACGCCCTTTTTAAAGCGTGTACATTTTATGCTTAAAAGCATTCAACCAAAGAGAAAATGAACATCTATAAACTCATCGCGCAGAGAGAATAATTTGCCATCCTGTGGCGCAAACTTTATTTGTAAAATAAGAACTATTTGTTGCCGGTTACACAATTAATGAGCGTATTGTTTCCTAAATTCATATAAAAAACTTAACCCAAAAAAATATATTCAAATTAGAATGTAAAATAAAAATGAGTATTTCCCCAGTGCGATTAATCTTTTTTGTCATAATAGTATTTTTTACAAATTTAAAAAAATGACTTTTGCTTTTCTGTCCATAATGTTATTCAAGGAAGTGGTCTCTGCCTACCCCTACGGGAAAAAGGCGCAACTATATATGTATATATATATTTATTTATTTCGGGAATTATATCTGTCTAAGAGACAGTGTAATTTTGTTCGCGAAAAAGTGTATACATTTTTAAAGGACGTCAAACTAACCTATCTTTTATTGAGGGAGTTTTCCGTGAGTGATTTGCGAAAAATTGTGTGAGGCAATTTAGACCATTTCTCACGAATAAAATAAAATAAAAAAATACACCATATGGAAATGAATAGAGAGTTATATCGTAGTTTTAAGTTTTTACTCCTCATGACTGCGCGGCTCTTTTTTTTGATAATTAAATATTATATTTATTTATGCTTGTTTAAAAAACCGGAATATTTATAAAAAAACTACTTGCCAGTAAAAATACAATAAATCATTAGAGTTATAAAAATGTATCTTACTCGAAAAAATGCAATCGTTTAAAATTCAACTTTTTTGTAAGTTGAATCTTTCAATGCTAAGCCGACGATAATATCTGTGTTGTGATCTATATTTAAGTGTCTTCCATTTCCAAATGTGAAAAAAACCGGATCCCCTACATTTTATAACGTTTTTTTATGCGATAAGAGTTGGCTTAAATTATAGCCTACATTCGTTATAATTTGCCAATAAATTTCGGTGAATTTCTAAAATTGTACTCCCAATTTTTAATGTTTTTTATCTTTTTTCAATGCATTATTAAACCCACGGTTTATTTTTTTGTACGAACGTGGTTGAATTTCGTTGACATAAAAGAAAATTTAGTGAATTGAAGTAATGAGAGAATATTAACATTTTCAATTAATGTTGGTGAAAACTGTCAGTATAATTGGAAAATATACTACTCTATATAGTTCCTTCCGGCACTGCTTTCTAGGTTTCCTTTTTTCAGGATTTTTTTATACGGTATCTCCCCATAAATAAAATGCTACTAATACCCGCTCACGATTAAATTACTTCCTCGTGGCTTCAGCAATGATAGATTAAGTCAATCGTTCATGGAAATAAGCGTTTATCAGTCTTCTAAAAGATATCTGGTTTTGCCTTAAAGAACATTATCTGTCTAGAAAAAGATTTGCTTAGATAGAGAGAGATTTCAAGATATTATAAACATTATATTCGACATCTGAAGACAGACAATAAGGCACCTGAAGAAGATAATCTTAAGTTGTGGATGTTTCGCAGTTCTAGGTCGTTCAATAGTACTTAATTTAAATAATTCCAGTTTCTTGTAAACGAACGATTCAGAACAGGGGTTGAAATGGAAAAACTGATCCTCCAATAAAGCGTCCATGTACATTAGAACTCGTTTTACCTATTGTACCGCCGTTTTATTAATAGTATTTCTATTTGATGAGTTTATTTCTCCAATTTTGTGCACTAGGTTAATTTTGTTAATAAAGAGATAATTTGAGTTTATCTTTCAGTGTTTGTATTGTCATAAATTTGTTACATGCGGCCCGCGCAACATTTTTAAATTTGTAGCTAGCCCGTTGTAAAAAGGCTCATCCCTGGTTCCCAGGTTCTAAAAAATCAAAGCGACCCCCCTTTTCTCTTACCAAAAATAAGACAAGTGTCAAAGCGTTCCGGCACAGCTTATAATATATAATATATATTATACGAGGGTGGTTTGATAGGTCAGTGTCTTTTTGAATAAAACAAATTTTTTTCCGCAAGTAAACATTTTATTTTTCTACATTATCACCTTTTAGTTCGATACATTTAGTCCAGCGTTTTTCTATTTTTTTTATTTCCTCCATATAATAGGTTTTTTCAAAGCTCTCAAAATACGCGTTTGTTTCGGTAATGACTTCTTCATTCGACTCAAATCTCTTACCGCTCAGCCATTTCTTTAGGTTTGGAAACAGAAAATAGTCGCAGGGGGCTAAATCTGGAGAATATGCTGGATGGGGTAGCAGTTCGTATCCCAATTCGTGGATTTTGGCCATCGTGACTAGACAAGTGTGCACACGTGCATTGTCTTAATGGAACAGCACTTTCTTCTTCTTAGCCAAATTCGGCCGTTTTTGCTTCAAATCAACGTCGAATCTGTTCAAAAGCTTTGAATAATATTCGCCGATGATCGTTTTACCTTTCTTGAGGTAATCGATGTGAATGACACCGCGTACATCCCAAAAAACTGTGGCCATGACCTTGTTGGCTGACAGACTCTGTTTCGCCTTCTTTGGTCCACGTTCACCCCGAGCAACCCACTGTTTCGATTGTTCCTTGGTTTCTAGCGTGTTGTGATGGATCCATGTTTTATCCACAGTAACAAAACGGCGCAAAAATTCGTCCGGATTACGGCTGAACATCGCTAAACATTTTTTTAAAGTGGTCACACGATTGCGCTTATGGTCGAGTGTGAGCTATCGCGGCACCCATCTCGCAAAGAGTTTTTTCATGACCAAATATTCGTGTAAAATATAATGTACCCGTTCAGTTGAGATACCTACAGCATGAGCCAACTCACGCACTTTCATTCTCCGATCATCCAATATCATTTCATGGATTTTATCGACGATTTCCGGCGTGATCACTTTTTTTGGGCGACCTGGACGTTCGGCGTCACTAGTGCTGGTACGACCACAACGGAACTCTTTCCTTAGTTTTAGTGATGGATTTTTTACGTAAAAAGTAATGCTTAATCAGCACACGAAATTCACTTTTTTCCATTTTCGTAAAAATTCACGAGGTTGTCTGCTTTGAACGGCTATCAAACACCAACTGCACGACGTAGCTTGCTCAAAATTAGAAAGTTGCCCACTGATAGATTATAGTTGACGGCAGCACTGTTGCATTTGGAGTAACTGCGCGGGAAATTCAAAAAGTCACTGGCTTATCAAACTACCCTCGTAATATATTATATATATAATATATAATTTGTCTACACGACAATTGGGATTCTAAAGGCTTAGTAGCTCTTCAAGAAAGTGTTCTAGTAGGAATAGTGATTAATACAATTGCTCTTCTGCAATTTTTTTAATCGTGAAATAAACTTCATCAACAGGTGTTACCGATTATTAAAAGATACTAATCTTCGACGCAATGTATTATGTTTTTAAGCGTTGAGTGATTTCCAATAAAACCATGTTGTCTTCGAGGAATGTAGTTTCTTGAAAAACTATTAAAAATTATCGCTTCCACGCCTATTTTTACAATAGGTAGCAGCTAATAGTACAATAATTATTACTTTTGTTACCTTTTTAAAGGTAGGTGTAACTGAAGCCAGTTTTCGAATTGAAGTAATAATATTTTTATGTTAAGGTTCTTTGAGGAGTAATGTTCGAGTGCTATTGTTTCCTTTTTTTTCAACTCCATTTTTATAATCTCGATCTTCTTTAATCAAGACTATAATAAAAAGGAGAGTTCAATGACTAGAAATTTATTGACCTTTTTATAGGAGCATTATTTCAGATTGGCACTTATCGCTAACAACCAATTAAGACCAAAGCTAAGCGACAATTTTATTTTATCAAACATCAGTCGCCGTGATTAATTCGTTAATATTTGAGATTTTGATGATATATATATATATATATATATATATATATATATATAATATATTTTTAAAACGTTATTCATACATAAAGAAAAGTGAAAGCGGTACATTTTAGAAACTTCAAACATTTAATTTAACTTAAATTACCGAAAGACAGCTATTAATAGCCACCGAACATTTGTTTGCGGTTTTAACTAAAAATTAAAGACAAAATGTGTTTATAATGTGACACATACATACATATAGTCACGCCTTTTTCCGTAGGGGTAGGCAGAGACTACTTCCTTCCACTTGGTTCTTACACACATCTTTTGCTTCCTCTACTTTCATCAGTGCTCTCATACATGCTCGTCGGTTGTTGATACTCTTGACCTGGCCTTTCTTTAAAACAATGTTGATCTGATCGAGATATATTCGCCGAGGTTGACCTCTACCGATTTGTCCTTTCACACTCGCCTTATAAATTTGTTTTGTCAATCTTCCTTCATTCATCTTTTCTCTGTATCCAAACCATCTAAGCATTCTTTTATCTATCTTTGTAACCACATCTTCTTTTACACCACAGCGTTCTCTTATCTCACTAATTTTTACTTTATCCAACCGAGTCAATCCGGCTATACTTTTCAAACTACTCATCTCCGCAGCAATAATCCTATTTTCATGCTCCTTCTGCCAAACCCAACATTCACTACCATACATAAGTGTAGGAACCAACACACCTCTATGCACAGCCAGACGTGCTTTTTTGACACTTTTTGGCTGTTCATAAGGCAATGCACTGCCCCATTAATTTGTTTTTCTTCCAACACTCTTTGCTCAATGTCAATGTCATATTTTCCATCTCTCGTAAACTTTGAACCCAAGTATACAAACTCATTTACTTGTTTCACTCTTTCTCCCTTAATTAAAACTTCACAGTTTGCAACTCCTCTTCAGATGACGCTAATATGACTTGATCATCGGAGTAAAGAAGGCATTTGCGATCAAATCATCCATTTTCAACCCATACGCACTCTCTTTCAAATCTTTGAAACAATTGTCTATGTCCAAGTTTAACAGCCATGGTGAAGCCACACGTCTCTGTCTCACACTTTTTTTGTTGTTAAACCAGTCCGCGTAAGTTCCGTTTATTCTGACATACATCTTCTTCCTCTTTTAAATCTTGCTTGCACATCCTATATCATTTTCTCAGTTTCATTCGTCACTCTTTTAATCAATATCTTTGCATACAGTTTGCCGACTATGCTGAGTAAACTAATTCCTCGGTAGTTCTTACAGTCCGTTTCCCGTTTCCCTTGTAAAGCGTCACAATAATGGCCTTGCACCAGTCGGCTGGTACGCTACGACTCCTCCAACAAAGGTTAAAAAGGCGGTACAGCAAACTAGTTACCACGCTTTGTCCAGCGTTTAGCATTTCAACTGTTATCCTGTCGTACCCAGCAGCTTTACCCAATTTCACTTTCTTTGCAACTTTCACTCATGTCTCCGAAATAAACTTTCGAAGTATTCCTTCCATCTCTTTAAAAGGCATTTCTCTTCTTTTACCGTACTACCATCTTGGTTTTTTATTTTTTCCAGTTGCAAGATAGTATTTTTACCACCTCTGGCTGTTCTTATGGACTTTTAGAAGAGTTTAATATTGTTTTGGAAATCGTCTGATAATGTGACACAGTCGTATAAAATAGATACAAAACATTAGATGAATCGTAATAATTTTAAGAGTCATGAAAAAATTATTTTAAACATTCATTTATTACCCAAACACAAAAAAATTTGTTAATACAGAAGTACATTTAATATTCAAATCGTTTAAAAGTGTATAATAAAAATTGTGACAATTCTTGTTACAGTAGGTTTGAATATAGCAGATATTAAGTCTTGTTTCAAACGCGAAAAAATGGCATATTTTCGTTCCGATTTTGTGTCCCATTGTTAATCAGAAATTGTTTTTTAATTATTTTATAAAGTATTTAATTTATTGTGATTTGTGTTAAATTGTTGTTTTATGATTATCAATAATTTTTTTGTTTCAACTTCATTGGACGAGTAGTCGTAGCTTGGTATATTTTTAGTTTTATAGTTTTTGTGATTTAATATCCGATTGTTTTCGTAAAATGTTTTATAACCGTGTAGAATTCTATGATTTCGTTTTTTTTTTATTTCGGCACAATTATTTTCAGCATCTCAAAAATAAAAATGTTGCTTAATATTTTATTGTGCCACCAAGTGAGTACAGTGTAGAAATAGTGTCAGTGTCAGCATCATTTCACGAAAGATACACCTTAATAGATTACCTTAAAACTATGCAACCCATATTTGTATTAATTTTATAGTAAAATTTTTAAGGTTGTGAATATATGAGCTACAGTTCTGATTAAATATTTTGTAACCAAAATTAGACCAAGCTTGGGGGTTGACTCTGTCCACCATCATCATTTGAGCAATAAACAAAAATTAAAACCAAGTTAGGGCAGTTGATTCCATCCAGAAAGGGGGTGATCATAAAAAATAATTACTGTAAGCTTGTGCTTTTGACTTAATCTAGATATGAGTGATTATCTGATCAATGAATAAAAATTAGACAGAGCTTGGGCGATCATATGTTCATCTTATATCTTTTTCTCTTCCTGCAGAAACTTCCTTGAATTTTTGCTTTGCAAAACGGTCTCTGTTGCAGCTTTAAAATAAATTCTTCGTCTTTGTATTTTTAAATACTATGTATTTTTTACTTCGACCTGTTTTTTAATATCCAAATCCTAAAGATTGGAAAACTTTCTGGTGTAGATTCCGATCAGCAATTGTAAACATATCTTTGTAGTTATCTACATTACTTTTATCTATTAAGGCAGGGCTCTCCAACTTCAAGTGGTCAAGGGTCGCTGTAAATAAAAATGAGGTTATGATCCATCTAATTCCATCTTATATTTATTTAGGTATATCTATTGTTATAATTATCTTCTATGCAATTACAAGGTGTGATTAGGTAGAAACAAGACTTTTGATATTGTTACGATAAAGACGTCCTTAGCTATTATCTGGCCGAAGGCGGTGTATCGCCTACAGTAGGCGCTCACCTATTTCTTGGCGGCATCAAAAATGCGAATGACTTATGGCCTCGGCGTGATTGAAGGCCTCTATAAAGGTCGATTAATTTCAAGAGAGAAACAGTTCTATCTAGGAATTTCCAGAAATATTGTTTAGATTTATATAAAAGGGATGTAGTCGATCAAGTGGGAAGGTTAAGTTTTAAAGTAATTATAAAGTTTTATAAAAAGATCGTATACAGTTGTGAATATTCAAGTGATTTGTCAAGTAAAATTTATTGTGTAGAAATATTAGAATAAAATTGTTTAGTTATTGTACTGAGTGTTTAGAATCATCGAACCCAAAGATTAAATATCGCCACAATATAATGGTTAAACAAGTATTGTTTAAGTGTAAGTGAAGCGAAACTGGCTGTATTATTTTTCAATTTTTTTGAATAATAACCAACATTTTGAACACCACTGTTTATTACAAAAAATTTGATCAAAACATCTTCAAATTGGAAAATTTCTTTTTAGTGGTCGTGAATACTTTTATAGCTTTCTCCATTGATTTAAATGGGCAAACTTTGAGCGCGTTTTGCGATTTCTTTTATTCGTAGGTTAGGTTAGGACAGCGGTTCGTAGTGAACCCACTTGGTAGGCCTTTTTGCCCATTGTGACACCGTTATGGACGGCGGTGCCCTCCCTCTCTATCGTGAGAACCAGTTAGAGCTTTTAATAAAGAGCGTAAGGTATTTAATACTAACTGAGCTAAGATCAGATAAGTCATCAAAGTTCGGTTGTACTAGTATAGAAAGATTTTTTCTGCACAGGCAGGGCAGTGGCAGAGAAGATGTACCATTGTTTTTTGCTCTTCCTCATCGTGACAGCTTGTAAAGAATTCGTGTCGTAGCTCTGTGATTCCCATGCGCTGTGCGTGGGATCCACCTGTCCAGTGTTCTTTTCATTCGTATCAAAATAATTTCTTATTTAAAAATTATGGTACTTTAAAAGTAGCATCTTTCCAACAAAGAAAATTTATATTTTGATATCAATAATTTGTTTAGCATTCACAAACTTTGGTAACTAAAACTTTTTGCACCAATTAATCAGTTTCATAAATTGATAGGATTATAGAAAAAACCGTAACTGTTTAATACAGATTTAATACACCGAAATGTACACACACGAAAAAATAGTTGATTTTTTTATTATTTTTTTTAATACTGATTCTACCTTTTGGAATTTCGTTACCAACACTAATTAAAAAATAATTTTTTTTTAAGTTCTAATTAACATTTATTTATCACCCAAACACCAAAAAATTTGTTAATCTAAAAGTACATTTAATATTCAAATCGTGTAAAAGTGTAAAATAAAAATTGTGACAATTCTTGTTACAGTAGGTCTGATGATAGCAAATATTAGTCTTTTTTCAAACAATGACACATTTTCGTTCCGATTTTGTGTTCCATTGTTAATCGGAAATTGTTTTTTAATTATTTAAATACTGATTCTACCTTTCGTACAGTTGGAATTTCGTTACCAACACTATTAATTTTTTTCTTAAGTTCTAATTTAATTAGTCTCGATCCGTCCCTGAGCGCCAACGTATGTAAAATCGTAACTGGCTGTAAATAGCAGAGAGCTGTAAATCGCAAACGGCTGTAAACGATATCTCCGCCTGGTCCCCCCGCTATTCTCGAGTCGCTGCGACAGACGATTAGTAGTATCATTTCAAACGCCGTGATAGACGGTCTTTGTTCCTATTTATTTACAGCGATAGAAAAGATCGATCTTTCCTGATATTATTTCTACTCAAGATCGAAACGATATTTTTTCCTATCCACGACATTTCAATTTTTCCAGTTAAGTAGGGTGAATTTACGTAAAAAGGCAATTTATTAGTGGTACAAGTGTATCATGTATTTTGAAAAGAGAAATATTCAGTGTTAAATAAAACTTTTTAAATACCAGCGATCTATGATTTTAACCAGTCCACTATTATCAAAGTAGAGTTTAATTTCTCCGTGTAGGAAAAAAGGAATTACATCCCCGATCCGTATACGTACTTTTAAAATAATTAAGTAAAATACAGTGGAATTTATAAACATTCTTATGTTTGTTACAAGGCGTAGCGTTTTTTTATTGGTAATGATTTTTTTAATCTTAGCAAAAAAATCTATTTAGGGATGTTTATTGTTTTATAATCACGTATCTCGTAAAATCGATGATTCGATTAAAATTGATTATTAATTAAGCCAATTAAGTATAAAATATAATTATTAGAAAACGTTATTAACGTTACAGTTAGAACATTATCTTTGAATCAGTTTAAAACATAAATAAGCGTTTGCCAGAACTGATAAATTAGTTGTATCTTTATTGGAGAGCTGTAATTATCGTTAAATGTCAACACAAAATTACTTCGTACTGTTTCCCCCGTGAAATTAAAATATAATTACTCGCTTATTTATACAATTTGCTACCGGCTTTGTACACGTAATTTAACAAAAAATTATAACCTAACTAATATAAACACATAAAGATAATCTAAGGATAATAATTTATATATATATATATATATGTATATATAGGTGGTAGCTGCGATTAAATTTTAATGGCCCTCTCTCTTGCTTAACAAGCATCTGTATACCTTGCTTCCTGTGATGTTGTAGTATACACGCTTATACATCGGATGTAATTCAATGCCTGTCGCGACATATAGTCAGGGGAGTAGTTGTTATCTGATGTATAAATAACCCACATATATATTAAAATAGGTATCATACAGCGAAAGTAAGCTGGTTTTTAAACAATCAGTTACACATTTTTACATCTCTTCACGCTGTCGAAAATAAAACCCTTTATAGTTTACTGTTTTAACACTACAGTTTTTTATAATTTTTACATATATATAATCATTAAATATACTGTTTTTGTAACCCACATTGTCACTATATTTTCTAATGTTTTTACTGGAACAAAAAAAAGCTTGATAAATTTTTTATCAGTTTTAAACACTAGATTGTAGATTGTAGGGGGGGAGGTCGTGAAGGCTATGCAGCCTCTCAAGCACCTCGACCTATCAGATCTTTTGTGCATAACCTTTAATCTAATCGAGGCCCGGGATTCCGAGACTTCGTACAAAGTTTATCAATTTCCTGAGAGCCAAGTTCCTGATATCGGAGAGCTTTAAGAAGGCCCCTTTCAGTGAGGAGTTCCCTCATCAGTTTCAGGTCTTTCTTACCCAACTCGAGAAGCTGTTTAGCTTTCCTTGGCTAAAGGCTTACTAGCCTCTTCGCTTGTCTTTGACCCGGCACTTACTTCCAGTGAGATTTAATCTATTTCCCGGCGTTGAACCTCTTCTTTCAAGTGTGCTTTGGAGACTCAACAGAAAGGTTCTGGGCCGGAAAATTGTGTATTTGCCCCTTCTTTTTTTAAACACTAAATAAAATGTGTAAATATTGATTTAAGTTCAAAGTAAATCTCAAGCATTTTTAATTGAACATGGAAGACACCATTTAAATCGCCAACGAATGCTTAGAGACATTGACATGCTAAGAATATTCGCTCGACAAACAGATGTAACGCGAGCATTTGTCAAATCTCAAAGCGTGATTTTCCGCTTAAATGTCCGTTATGTAGAAACTGTAGATGTATCTAAAATGCCCACAGAACGCACGAGATCTATCCTTAGATTATTTCTATGCATGTCTATTCTTTCATATTTATCTGAATCGGAAAATTTAATCGAACACTTTCGGAACTAGTAAGAACTATTTGTTTTTTTTAAATCTGTTTAAAAAAATGAGAAGATAAAAAGGTTATTTTTTTAGTGTTTGTGTCACTTAAACTGAAAATTATACACGTATCTGCATAAACGGGTTGATTTACATCGCGAAATCTATTTTCTTTATGTTTTCCAGAGTGTGTGCCGTGAATCAAGATTTGTAGAGGTTAAAATGCGTCACTAATCTCGAAATAAACTCTTGGCATCGTTTCACATGTGGAGAAGGCAACTGACAAAAAAAATAAATAAAAATCTAAACCCATTTGGATGTTGTATTACACTGTGTAACTGTAGTTAGATTTTTTTTTATTTTATTGTCAACTGAAAATAGATACCGTGAAGTTAATGCCAACCTTATAAAATATTATGCGATACCTTAGGATCGAGGATATGAAATTAATAAAAGAATTTAACATGCTGTTTGGTGGTGTGTTTCGTAAATAATTTTAATTCTGTAGGTGAGGTGCAAAAGAACATTCGGTTTAAATTATCATACATTTATTTTCAGACATTTTATTACCAGACTTGGCTAAACTTGTAGAAAATGATTTATTAAAGGTTTAACTTCTTATAGACCGGGAGCAGGTGACACTAAAAGTTCACTTATGTGGATTCTGAAATTTAGCATAGGAATTAATAGTATTTAATTATAGGTATAACATAGGCCGGTGTTTTCTAATTTGTAATTTGCACTTTTATGGAAATTAATTTCTTGTAGACCATTTTGTAGCTAATTTTATGTATTTTTTTTAAAAAAAAAATTGCTGTGACAACTCTCATCGTGGCAGAAAAGTCTGTCACACCGACTTTTAATATCTTAAGTTTATAAAATGCTTCCCTTATCGCGAAATTATTTTTTTTTTTTAATATTTTTCTTTTCAGTTTTTCTTTTCAAAATATCTCCGTTTAACAGCTCAAAACTTGACCAAAATATCTGTCACACCACTTTATATTATAGCTTCAACCCTTCAAAATCATGAAAATAGAGCATATTGAAATTCCATTCCGTCCTGTTTTGAATTTTCCATACAAAATACAGTCTATGTCATCTATGATTGTTTCTCTTTTTACTTTTAACTTTTGAATTGAGCTACCCTTACTATGTATAATATATTATACCTGAGTTTCCCTAAAAGCCTTGAAAATGTTTAGCTCATCTTTGTCACCTCAGTCACTTGCTTTGAAGCCCTGTTAAACATTACAACATTTCGATCAGTCTGCTTGATCATTTATTATTTTAAAAATATCTGTCACACCAGTTAGATTTAGAAACATAATATTATTTTTTTTATTTAAATAAAATAAATTTATTAAAGAAATTTATAAAATAATACCAGGAAGGAAAATAAAGGTCATTTAATTGATACAAATGTATTGCTGGATAACATTATTTATTTATAAAATTCAGCATTCCATTTATTCATAATTTTGTCAATTTCTATACATTAGAACTGAAAAGAAAGAGATAAAAAAAAAGAATTCCGCGATAAGGAAAACATTTTATGAACTTTAGATATTAAAAGTCGGTGTGACAGACTTTTTTGCCACGATGAGAGTTGTCACACCAATTTTTTTGAAAATACATAGAGTTTGCTACAAAATGGTCTATAAGAATTTAATTTTCATAAAAGTGCAAATTACTTATGATTATTAAAAAAAAAAAAATCCATAAATACTATTAATTCTGATGCTAAATTTCAGAATCCATTTAAGTGCACTTTTAGTGTCACCGGCTCCCTGCCTATTATTTAATGTTAACCAACAATTGTAAATTCTATAAAAATAGTTAAAACACAATATTTTTTTTAGTGTAAATATACCAATTAATACATTACAATTTTTTTAAACAAAATAACTACGAAAGTAGTTTTTTGTATATCGTATCAATAATCAATCAATAATAGCTTTAAGCTATATTATTAATACAGCTTAAAGCTATAGCCTTGACCAACAGTTAACGTGTGTATTACAACAGTTATGAAAATAGAATTAACTAGATCACTACTTAATAGATGCGAGCTTTAGTTGTTCATCAATTATTAACGTTTTAATGTACCTACTCGTAAGTGAACTTTCCAATATAACCACAAATGGTACAATTTTTAATAAGTCGTGCCAAATTCTTGCTTATGCTGACGACATCGACATAATAAGTAGATCTGAAACAGGAGTTAAAGAAGCTTTCACAGCACTAAAAAATGCAGCAAAAGGAATGGGACTATCGCTCGACATGGATAAGATGAAACATATGCTCGCAACAACAAAGCAAGACCGACGTGGACAAAACACCCAAAGAATTGGCGACGATGTAATAAAATCCGTCGACCAATTTGTATATCTTGGATCCCTGGTAACCAGAGACAATAATACGTAAGAGAATTCTTAGTGCTAACAGATGCTATTTTGCACTATTATCTCAGCTAAAATCCCAAAATATATCGAGAACAACAAAGTGTAAGCTTTATAGGACGCTCATCAAATCAGTGCTAATGTATGGCTCTGAAACCTGGACGCTTACTAAAAAGGACGAAGCTGCACTGGGATGCTTCGAACGAAAGGTTCTGCGAAGGATCTTATAATTTCGAGCTGTACAGAATTTATCAGAGCCAGATATCGTAAGGTACATAAAAATAGGGAGACTTAGATGGCTGGGACATGTGATGCGAATGAATGCCAATGACCCCTCAAGAAAGACCGTCGTAGGCAAACCAATAGGAGCAGGTCGCCGATTGGTAACTGCCTTAGCTGCTCGAGCTCAAGAAAAGCTGAGCCCAGCAAAGTCAGCCTTAGTCTGGCATATGCCGGGCATTGGCCAAGGATCTCCATACAATCCACAATTAGGGGTGTTGGCCAGCCCCCGATTGTGCATATGGTATCAAAGGGTACCATGCCCGGTCAGTATTACTGCTAGTCTGGCATTCTTCCTACTCAGTGACGTAATTCTTCTGGCTAAGGTCCATTTGGGAAGAATTCCCAAATTCCCAAATGAGAGCCCTTGCCTGTATACATTTTTGCCTGATTTCTGTTTTCCGGTACATTAAGTATTGGTCCCTAAGCCTACCCCAGATTGCCCTTTTGTCTAGACAGAAGGGAATCTGTAAGGCTAGTTTTGGGCCCACGAACTTTGTCTTCGGTCCAATTTTTGTAAGCTTATCAGCCCCTCTTGTTGCCTTTGTTTCTCGATTGGCCAGGAACCCAGACTAAAGTGACTTTGTTATTTTTCGCCAATATATCTGCAACCCAGAGTCAACTGTAAATGTATTTGACATAAATAGTGACAAAACTTACCTATAATACAAAAAATAAGACATAATACGTTAAACAGTCATGAGTTTTTTTTTTGTAAATTATCGCTATTGATATTTTTTGTTGATAAAATAATTGCATTAGAAAATATTTTTAAATTATGTTAAATCAAGAATAAAACAATTTACCAAGATTTTACTGAAATTGTAGCAACTGGTTTCGATGAAACTCCATTATCGGGACTATAATGGAAGAAATACAAAGTTTAATTTTAAATAAACTATAAACAAGATGAGAAAAAAATAAGACCAGTTTTAATATGAAAAAATAACACATACAAATTTATAAAGGTTGGTCATTGCAATAAATCATATTCGTCCTTCATAAATTCCTTTAAATCTAAACAAACAATTTAACCAGAAGATCAAAAAGTTTTAAAACAAATTGAAAAACAAGATAAAAAATTAAAGTCAGTGCGTAAATATTTATCTACGATTTTTTGGTAGTTTTGATATACGAAAAGTATCCACCCTAAATAACTGCGGAGGTAACAACTTTTTAAAAAAGTGGTAAACTACGTCGACTTTGATTTCAAGGGCGACACATTTTACCATAATACTTGTATACATAACATCACCCCTCTACCCTACACAGTCACCCCCTTAAAAAATTTAAATTTCAAGCGGGTTGAGTGATACCTGTTTTAAAAAATCTTTGATTTCTCTTTACAGTCGTCCAATTTTTTTTTTAAATTTATCAATGGGTTTGTGGAAATATTTTGGATTTTAAAAATAAAAACACGAAGGATAGAATTTAAAATATCATATGTATTGTTCAAAACGATCAAAACGATACCATACAATGGTATAATCTATTTTCAAATGCTTCGCGAACATTTATGAGCACATCTGGAGTCGTCAATTAACGGGATTCTCGAACGATTCTTTGACGTAAATCTAATAGAGAATCAGGTTGTGTTGCAAATACTTTCGGTTTGAAATGACCCCAGAGAAAGAAGTCTAAATGGTTTAAATCGGGTGACCAGGCTGGCTACTCAACTCCAAACTATCTCCAAGGAAAGTGATTATTCAGAAATGGAAAATGTGGTGTTGCACCATCTAGTTCGTGCTCCAAAACGTCATTGTTGTCTTCAAGAATTTAGGTAATCATTGAATCGATCTTCTTTCATTATGGTTTCCCACATGGTAGGCGAATGCCTGGTGATTCCATTATAGTCTCTCCTGATGACGATGTCCAACACTCCCTCCATCTCTTTGGTGGTCTTCCTTATGATCTTCTTTCGTCTGGTATGTTGGTTTTAGTGTTTTTTACCAACCTATCGTCTTCCATCTTGTTTACATGTTTGTTCTAGAACCTTCTTGTTTTGATCCATTTAGTGATGTTCTGTATTCTGCTCTGCGATCTCAGAGCTTTGCTACTGGCTCGGTCCTGCAACGTTTTTCATACATCGATGTAATTTTCCAAAAAAATTTAAGTAACTGTCGCCATCTAGGTTACCAGGAATAAAGAATGGCCCGACAATGTGGCCCCCTAAAATACCAGCCCAAACATTTAATGCCTGAGGCCTTTGGGTATGACTTTTAACAAATAAATGTGGATTAGTTTCACTTCAATACCTGCGATTGTGTCTATTTAAGTCACCATTTAAATAAAAGGTAAATTCATCCGAAAAACATATATTGTATAGCAGATTGGCGTTGTCCTGTATTAGCTCTGTTAAAATCTCGTAGAATTCAAGCCGACGGTCGTGATCATCTTCGTTTAATTCTTGTATCGTATTTTATATGGATGAAATTTATGGGACTTTAAAATTCGATAAAGACCACTTCGTGGTACACCAGAAGCTTGAGCTACTTTCATTATCGATTGGGTATTATCCATCTGCAAGTGACCCAAAACTGCCACCTCGACTACTTCATTCCTAAACGGTCGCTAAGGTTTTCCACAGAACCCGTATCCATAAATTTCATCAACTTGGAAACATACCAATGACCAATGTTTTTATTTGGATGATTATTATTGAATATGCGCGCTGTGGCTCTACCAAACCACAAATATTCTGAAATAACACGCATTTAAAAAAAATGTTAATTGTTTGAGGGTGCATTTTAAAAAAGCTAAGTAAAATGTGTTTATTTGTTAACTTAAGGTAGGTACCTACCAAAGTTTAAGGTTTTTTTTTTAAATAAACTAAAAATAATAGTTTTTTACTAAATAATAGCCTGAAAATAATCGCTAACATAATCTATTTACCCTAATACATTTGTTGTTATTATGGTTCGCGTTAAGTAAGAAAAGCCACGGTCGTTACCGTTGAAAGTGCACACAATAGCAGTCTTTTGCGAACTTGGCATAAGTAGCATTATTCTTCACTCTTCTACGTTGATAGAAATATTTTACGCAGGTGACGTCCCGTTGTCGGTGACTGTCGTGGCTTTTTCTTGCTTGACGCGGTCTGTAATAGATGAACCCCCTGTACAGTAAATATAAATAACTCAAGATTGGGTCTATATTTAATGAATTGGTTGCTCAGCCTGTTTATTTTCCATAAAAATAATAATTTAATGAATTTCCGGACGAATCGGTCATTTTCGTTCTACACGTATCTCAATGTTACCTGACTTACCTTACAAATAGGCGCTAGGCGATGTGGGCCTTGGCCTCCTCCACAATTCGCCTCCAAGCAATGCGGTCCTTGACTTTGGTTCCCCAGCCGGATATCCGCATTGCCCTCAGGCCACCCAGTACTTGGTCCATCCATCTGAGCCGTGGTCTTCCTCTTTTCCATTGTTTGAACGTGTCCAAACCAACGTATCTCAATGTTAGTCATTTAATTACGTAACGCCTACTATTCTATCCAACTTTATAATGTAACAAGTTTTAAATACACGTTTCATTTTTCTGTGCTAAATTAGACATGAGTAACAAAGAATCAAGAAAGTATCATTCTCGTAATTTTTCCGATTCTTACTTCAACATTTTTGGGTGGCAAATTAATGGGAAGTCTGCCACCCCTTAGTATCTGTCGTTGCATTTGTTATTAACGTTAAATTTACAAATGAATGGTGATAGTAAAAAGTGATCAGGCAACATTTAGCATTTTCTGAAAGCTGTGAAACCATGCATTATAATTATTATAGCCTGTGCGTAAAACTGTGTTAGCGTAAAAAAATATACGGTTAATACTTTTATCGCGAACTGCTGGAGGTTGTATGTGACCTTCAAGTGGAATTAAATATGTAATTTTACATTTTATTGCCAATATTATTGCATTGATTTCATTTATTCGTAATGCGGCGTATATAAACCGCACTTTTTACTTGAATTACCGATACATTTCTTGATATAAACACCATAAAAATTATAGACTCGTCGCGAAACCAGTTATTTACCTGTGAATGGCGAAAATAAAATACTGTTAAATTAAATCACGTTTTACTTAAGATACGTTCCTTAATATATTTATAAAATTTAAAAAAAATTGACGCGTGCAATTCAGTAAACGTAAAAAAAGTGAAACTTTTTGGTAATTATACAGTTTAGCGTACACCTCTCCAATTTTCTTGATATTGATTTATAATTTTAAATTTATTAGCCTAGGCGGGTGATCAAGTGAAGTTTGGTAGGAACCCTCAAACTTCACCAGGTACTGTTGGTGTTAGGTTAGGACATTAGGTTAGGTCAGGCTATTTTTTTTACTTCTACTTCCTCAATTAATACCAATTATTATTAGCCCAACACAACCTAACACCAACAGTACTGAAAAATCATTACAATTATTTGATTCTTTAAACGCAAAAAAGTACCTTAAGGGGTGGTTATACTAAAACTAACATACTAAAGTTTCAAGAAAATCGGAGAGGTGTAAGCTCAACTGTATAATTAGCACTTTTTTTGAGAATTTCCGTTTTATCGACATCGTTTTGAAGAAAGGCCAGGGCAAGAGTACCAATAACCGACAAGCATGAGCACTGATGAAAGCAGAAGTAGCGAAAGAAAGAAACTTCCTCAGCCCACCCCTTTCTGAGATATCACCACTTAAAGGTGGCAAGTAAAATTAAGTTTTAATTTTTTTTCTAAAACTTAAGTACAGATAGAAACATGAAATTTGGTAATTTCCTTGCACTCGCAAAGGACTAACCACCGGCATTTTTTCAACATTCCTGTTTGCATTATAAGGGGGTGAAATTAGCATCGCTTACCTTATTTAATATCAAGTCTTGTTTTTGAGATTTAGTTTTGAAAAAAAAAAAAAATAATATTTAAAATCCGTATTTATTTAGAAATATTTCTTAATCTTAAAAGTTTTTTCCTAGAACCAATAGATTCGGTAAAAAAAAATAAAATACTCTTAAAATATTTCTATCTTTACTGAAATTTGAAAAAAAAAATTAAAACTTAATTTTACTCGCCTCCTCTTAGGGGTGATATCTCGGAAGGAGGTGGGCTAAGGAAATTTTGTTACAGGAAAGATCCATCATAATTTCATACGGGTAATCACCTTAATTTTTTTGCATGAATTTAGAAACATTATATGCGAAATATCAATAATAATTTTTAATTTATTTCTTTAAATTTACTTCATTTACTCTCTTTCTTTTTTGCTTGCATACAGATAGTCGGCCAAAGAAGTTTCACTTCTAAAATACTGGGTGTTTCATTTGTATTGCTCTAACGTTATGTTCCAGTTGTCTTGGTAAATTTGGGCCGCTGTCAGCACCGCTGTGCAGTAGCGTAGCGGCCCACTTGTACACTGATTCCATGTTTTTGGTTGAAAGTTTCAAGTACATGGTCACTGTATAATGAGTGGTAGTCAGGCGTTTTTCAACCTAAAGCTTGACGTGATGGGCACGTTTTTAGCAGTAAGAGGCCTAGAAACCACACATAAAAGTAGTTATTAAAAGCTTCGGTCTGATTTCACTAGTTCATAAAAACTATTATTCTATTTTTAACCCTATTTGTTTGGAAATTTAAATAGATAATGTACATAACAAACTAGGCAAATATTAATAAGTTACACTGTTAACACTGAAACAACAAAACGCCAAGGCTCCAAACGTGAAACTCAGCGCAAATTTTAAAGCAAACTCGCAACAGAAACTAATAAGCTGCTCTACTTATGTCCTGAATAATTTTTATCATGAAAATTTTTCACACGTACCTAATGCTTTTTTAAGTGAATCAATAATCATTTGGAGAGAGGTAGAAGAATGTGGTTGCGTTTTAACCTAAGCATGAGGCAATAGATCAACGCGATATTTTTTTTATCAAGTCGGTGGCCATACGCCACACCGCACTACACTTAGTATTGTACCGTAGCATCCGTGTGCGAACCAAATGTTATTATAAAGTTTTATGCCCTTTTAGCCTGGATGAATAACCAGTGTCTTTGTCTTTGTTGCTGACGGGAGTGCTTTTTGCAGAGAAGGATCCATACTATGGTAAAATGTTAAGTGCAGTGTGCCGTTATGGACATTGTCTAATTGATCTATTACTGCATGATTCGTTTGACTTGGTTGGTAAGATAGGAAGACATTACTGTGGAAAAAATACACCGGATAAGATCCTTTTATCAGTGTTTTAAATTTATTATTTATTTACTTTATGGAGCATAAGTTTCAAATACACACGTAACACCCTGATTTAAAACATGAAAAATGACAGTAAATTTGGAAAAAATATTACGGTCTGGACATCTGCTTGGAATGCAAAAAATCAAAGAGTCAATGAGAAAATTTTAATCACCTTGTTTTTAAGTTTATTTTTTCGTATATTGGTTTATTATATTTTTCATTAGTAATATTTTTTTATCACAACAATATAAAATATTTTTACTTTTTTAACAATTTAAAAATATTAATAAAAACATTGGTAGTTAATTGAGAAATTAAAAATATTTTTCCTCATTTTATTGCATTTTTTTTTACTACGTTAAAAACCTTTGAGCTGAACAAAACAAGTGGGAGTCCAATACTTATTACCATAATTCACCGGTAATTAAAAATACCAAACAAATACTTAATCAGAAATCTACTTTTAATAAAAACGATTGCTTATATTTGTGCCACCGCTAGTGTGTTTACAAAAACGGTGTTAAAAGGATTGGAACATGTCCTTTTAAAATAAACCATATTTCACGAATATACGGTGGTATTGGATTATCGTTAGACACTCAATAACCAGTATTAAACTGTACATTTAAGAAGTACGAAAGTAAATTCGCCTAATCATTTTAAACAAATTTCACTGATAACGAATTTTATTTTATAAGGGGTATCTTTTTTGGAAGTTCACAGTCAATATTTTCATTTGTGAGCACGGGTAATTTTGCAACCAAATCTGTTCTTAATGACTATTGATTGTACATAATAAGAGAGGTAGGTAAGTAATCCAAACAAATTTCACCAATTAACTATGCTATTAAGCTCTAATTTGGCTTGTTGATTTATTTTTCTGTTTTTTTGTTTACTAACCGAAAGGCTTCGTGTGAAAAAGCTAAAATCGTGCACAAAAGAATTGAATTTTTAATAAATTATACTCACTGTAAACAAGAATGTTCTTTATTTGTTTATCTGGACGAAACTTGGATTTTTGTTAAAGGTGAAACAAAACGAATTTGGCAGGACGATATCATAAAGTCTATAAAACACACCGACGTTAAACGAAAAAGACACATTATTGTGCATGCATGGTTTTGTTAATTGGGCGGATCTCTTATTTTCGACAAAATTAAAATCGGCTGATTATCACGACAATATGGATACAGAGATGTTTGTGAAATGGTTAAAGAAGAAACTATTACTGTACTGTATGATTCAGGTCCACCTGGAATTTCTTCTTTAATCTCCAAGATTGGTTGTGGGGTAATTTTTTTTATAATTCCAGTCTTTTGTAGTCAGGGGATGTGGATTTCAGACGACTTGGTTGATAAGAATGCTCATATAAAGGGTGTCTTGGATCATTTTCTTTTTTGTTTTCTTTTTAATGTAACCACTGACCTTTCGTCTGATGTTTAGTGCGGCAATACCTATTATTGAATAGAATTTTCTTTAGTAAGTTGGTTTAAAGCAGCCAGTTGCTGTAAGGACGATTTCGTTGACGGCGAGTCTTGCAGGTATTCTGAAAGACAGTTTTCCTTGGCTTGCGGTAGAAGACATTGAAGTGGGAAAGGATATTGGTTTTTTCGGGATTCGGGTGAGAATGTTTTTTTTCCAACCACAGGAGTACTCCAGGTCATGTTGGCCACGCAGATTTGAACACGTCAGTGTTTGTTCTATGTACCCACCTTGTAGTTCCTATAGACTGGATAAAAGTGGTGTAATGTTTATGTCGACCTATCGGGGAGGTTATTAGGGTGGCGATGATAAAGATTATTATTTCTTTCGTTTTAGAGTAAGAAGTTCATTTTTTTGGTGGGGTTGTAAGGGAGTATTTGTATTTGTTCTATATTTGACTACAGTGCGAATGTAGGTTTTGTAGATCTGTAAAGAACCTTTGGGTGACAGCGGCCAAAATATATGCTCATGGAAGCACGGAGACTCCTACGGATTCTGTCAAGGGTCCACCGAACGTCCGTCTTTTAATTAAAGGTACGCGTGAAGCGTATCCCAAATAGGTCACTGTGTTCTGGAGGATGAGTTTTTCTCTACAGAAGATTCGTACGAGGTCAGGGTCAAAATGTCTGCCAATTTAAATGTTTTAATAATGAAATAGGATTGTTTGGGCTTTATGGGAGTTATTTTTAATTTGCTACAATATGAGAGAAGATGCTTCAGATTGTTTTAAACTATAACTGTTTGGGATTGGGGGTTTCTGATAGTGGAAATTAAAGCAGTGTCATCTGCGTAAAGGAGTGAGTAATAATGTATGAGAGGTTGATGCAAGTCTTGGATGTAGAGAGTATAAAGAATGAAAGCTAAAATTAGCACTGGGGTACTCCTGCGAAGGTAAAAGAGTTGGAAATACCATGACTCCGAAGAGATGTTATTATTTTAGAAGAATAAAGAGGGTGAAATGTTGATTTCGATCATCTTTAGAATGAGGCCCCAATGCCAGACTTGGTCAAACGACTTCTGGATATTGAGGATTGGCCAGAACATATGCTTCTGGGTTATGGGATTGGGTAATAAGCGTTTTGGATGCTAAAATGAGTCCTAAAGCTATACTGGAAAGAGATAATGTCTGTAGAAAAAGCTCTAAAACCTTTTTAAAAATATTTAGAATGGAGATGGATCAATAAGAATTGGCATAAGTGAGAATTTTTCCTGGTTTTGGGATTATGTTTGTATTGGAAGGTTTCCAAACAGGAAATTACCAGGCAAGAGTTGTAGAAATTCGTTAAGAAAGGTATATTTTGCTCGGAAGAAGTTTTAAACATTTTCTGGAGATTTTGTCTGGACCCAGAGCAGCTGCCATTTCAATTTCTGTGAACTAAAATGCTACGTAGGTCGTTGTTGTTGGGTCTTGAAATGTGTTTCAAAATGTAGATGGAAGCGAGAAACGGTAGTGATCATCCTAGATTTTAGTATCTAACACATCTTCCTAATTCCTCTAACATTACTACGAAATCATACTTCCTCGAACATATTGTTTATTTCAGATAAGTAATTAAGGAACTGAAAGAATTCTTTCAAATAATCGTATTTACCGTTTAAAATTTTATTGCAGAGAAAAAATTAAACTTAAAAGTGTTTGATCAGTTCTAATAATTTCCAAAAACAATGTTAATATTATCGCGGCATATACATGACTCAAATGTTATATAGAAGCATATCGATTTCATCAAAAACATTTTATATTATTAGGTATTGTTTCAAAGCACATACTACGGAATTAAAATTTTTAACGAAACCAAAACTGCCATTAAAAAAATCATAAATGATTTATATTTTTTATTGTTCCAATACAAATAGATTAAGGATTGTATTTTCGGCGTGGGGATTATGAAATTCGAACTGATAAAAGTAAATTTTTCAATAGTATTTCGATCATAAATGACATAAAATATGTAAAATTGATTCAATTGTAACGAGTTGGTGTTATACATTGTGTAAAACTATTAAATAACAATGTCGTACAAGGATAGTTCACGAATTGTTGTCCCTAACATATAAGCAAACACATGAGAAAAATAAAACTAATTTATTTTTCAACATAGTCACCTGCAACGTTTATACACTTGGTATTTAGATGTTGAAGTGTTTTAATTTCTTTTGAAAAAAATTCATAACTTTGATGCTTCAGCCATTCATCTACCGTCGACATCACTTCTTTATCACCAGCAAGGCGGATTCCACGAAGATGTTCTTTTAATTTTGGGAGTAGATGGTAGTCGCTGGGGATCAAATCTGGAGAAAAAGGGGGTTGTTCATAAATTTCAAATACCGCATTGTAAATGGCAGCTATTGCAACACAACTTTTGTGGGCCGGAGCACACCTTAACTCAATTTTTAACTTCTCTTTTCTCTGATCGCTTCGCGTACTTTTGGTATTAAATTCGCAAAATCCCAAAAAACTGTAGCCATGATCTTTCCCCTGTGCTCCCATTCTATACTTTGTTTTTTGGATTCTGGATCAAAGTGAAGAACCCATGTTTCGTCGACTGTAAGAAATTTTCGCTTAAATTCATTGGGATTCCTGTAAATGGTCTGGTCTACCGTCAGCGTTCGTGGAAGCCAACTTGCAGAGAGTTTTTTGAGACCAAATTCCTGATGTAAACTTTTTTCCTTCCAACAGAAAACCTACATGTCTCTGCTATAGCCTTGACTGTAATTCTTTTGTCATTTAATACCATGTCATGAACTAAATTAATATTTTCTTTGGTTACCACAGATTTGGGGGCTCCCGCACCTTGTGGAACCAATCTGCTGAAATACGCGTTAATAATCACACAACAGAAAACATAAATATAATCAGAGGCGTAAGGCAAGGATGTGTACTTTCACCACTACTCTTCAATTTATACTCAGAACAAATTATTAATGAGGCTATTGGACACACTCTGTAATAGTGAATGGTACTCCCATCAACAACATCAGATACGCGGATGATACAGTGTACTAATATCCACAAACATCAACGACTTACAAGACATGCTAAACACAGTAGTCACCCACAGTTCATCAATGGGACTCACGCTCAACACAAAGAAAACTAAATGGCTAGTTTTCAGTAAGAACCCAAACAACACCCAACAAAATTTACGAATTGGCAATGACATTATAGAGAGAGTGAAGCACTACAAATATCTAGGATGTTACCTAAACGAGTCAAATGATAATGGCCAAGAGATCCGCTGCAGAATAGAACAATCCAGATCAGCATTCATCAAAATGAGAAAAGTACTGACAAGTCAAGACCTCCCAATTACACTACGAATAAGAATACTCCGCTGCTATATATTCAGTATACTCTTATATGGAATGGAAGCATGGACACTTACCAACAGTTTGTGCAAACGACTTGAAGCTTTCGAAATGTGGACATATAGAAGAATGTTGAAGATCTCATGGACTGAACTCAAAACCAATCGGGAAGTGCTACAACAACTAGGCAAAGAAACCGAAATAATAACAACAATAAAGAAACGGAAGCTAGAATATTTCGGACATGTGCTACGAAACGAAAAATATTCACTTCTCCAAAACATTATACAAGGCAAAATTGAGGGCCGTCGCAGCCAGGGTGGCAGAAAGACATCATGGCTCAAAAACTTAAGACAATGGTATGGCCTCAGCACCAGAACACTTTTCCGTACGGCAGTAGATAAAATTAGGCTACAAATACTGGTTACCAACGTACTAGGAGTACATGGAACTTAAAGAAGAAGAAGAAGCACCTTGTGCATGTTGACAGGACTCTCTTTCCAGTTTGAAATCTCGTGAAAGTTCTTGATTATCTGGTACGAAGGGTCAGTGTCACCCAATACTTCTACCATGTCCTTATAAATTTCTTGCGGTGATAACCCCTTTTTACAGAGGTACATTTTTATACAATCACGCACACCTCAATGAAAAAAATTAATATATGACCTACACGAACTGATGCACTGATGCTAATTGGCACACACTAATATCATACAATAAGCTTTTGCCTGACACTTTATTTGCAATTGTCATTTAACGCCAACTATGTTAGGGACAACAATTTGTGAACTATCCTTGTAAAAATATTTTTTGTTCCTTGAAAATATCCCTAAAATATTTGTTTTGTTACGTCATTGCTTAACAAATAGGGGAAACCGGTGTATATTATTTCGTAATCGTACCTAATGATATCTACTCTGCGTGTTGTAATTACTGTTATGAATTAATTTAAAAGATTTCATAAAAGGTGATTCGACAATAACTGCGAATTTAGATGGTAAGATAGTTAAAAATTTCATTACGTTTGAGTAAGTTTTGTAGTTTTGCCTTTCATCATCTCCCAGCCTGGTGTTGAGTCCACTGCTGAACATAGGCCTCCATTAAACTGCTCCAGTGGGTTCTATCTTGAGCTGTTCTAATCCAGTGTCCGTCTACTCTTTTTATATCGCCGCGCCAACGTGTTGGCGGTCTTCCTCTGCTTCTTTTGTCTGCGCGGGGTCTCCAATTTATTATTCTTAGAGACCATCTGTCGTCTTTGAATCTCGCAACATGTCCTGCCCATTTCCATTTTAGTGTCGTGATTCTCTGTATTATGTCTTGGACCTTTGTTCTTTGCTGGACGTACGTATTTCTTTCGCGATCTTAGGTTCGAATTCCAAGCATAGCATAGTGTTGTCTTTACATGTTTTATAATAAAAATCATTATTTTTGGATGAATATTTGTTGACGATTGTCGTTAGCATGTGCAGCATTTGGACGACTACAAACAGTTTTTAAATCTAACCTACCAAACACCTTGAAAGCAAAAACTTTCGACCAGTATATACTGCCAGTTCTAACATATGGAACCGAAACGTGGGCTTTTAACAACAGCATAATCCACAAACTTCAGGTAACTCAGCGTACGATGGAACGTAGAATACTCAACATCAAGCTACAAGATCATACACCTAATACGGAAATAAGACGAGGTAACAGATGTGATTCAAAAAATTGCCACGTTAAAATGCAACTGGACTGGACATATAGGAAGAATGAAAGACAACCGATGGACAAAGCGAATTATTGAAAGGCGGCCAAGATCATACAAGAGAACTAGAGGCAGACCTCAAACCAGATGGACCGATGACATCAAACGAAAAGCTGGTCACGAATGGATGCAAAAAACAACCAACAGAAATGAATGGACGCACCTAAGGGAGGCTTACATCCGACGATGGATGGAATAGCTGTTGATGATGATGATTTGTTGATTATTTATTTCACTGAAAGCTTCTTCTATTATAATTTAAAGTAATATTCAATTATAAGTATTGTTGGTTAAACAGTTTTAGGATAATTTAATTTGAAAATTACAAATTAAATGACAAAATTGAATAGTCTGTAAATATTTTATAAAAGGAAGTAGCTTATCGTTTTTTCTTTACCCAAATAAGGAAACATCAAACTAGTATACTCGTTATCTTCGCAATTCATCACCGTATCCGTCAAATGCGTTTCGTAACTTTTATGTACCACCTCAGGCAATTGGCTTGAAGGTAGTAGTTTTTATAAGGAATGTGTGTCATAAAATTGATTTAATGGTTCGAATTATTAGTCGGTAGATCTTCGGTAGTGGTTAAAATTAGGCTTGCCTCCAATTTTCAGTCGATGTTCATCCTATTATAATATCACCAGAAGATTTGGGTCAAACCGCGACCATGCTTTGACTTGTTTTAACTGTATTGATTACAGGATTGTACAGTAAAAATTAACACAATCTTTTTAAATTATCTTCCTCATTTTATTTGTTATATTGAAATTAGCCGTTTTACCGGCGTTGCCAAGGGTTTCTAAAAGATTCTTGAACCCTGGTACAGTATCGTGCGAATTAATGTGAACACAGACATATTTATTTACGTTAAGTATTGTTTATTAACAAAAAAATTGAAACAGTACTAGTTAATAAATATGTTACTATTATTTAATAAGAGATATGTCCCCCTTTGGCTTTAATTGCAGCATGAACTTGTTTTGGCACAGAATCAATTAATTTTTTGCAATTTTGTCATCTCGAAACCACACCTGAATGACAGCCTCAATCAACTTGCCTTATGTTGTACAATCTAATTTCAACAATCTGGCCTTGCATATAGACCACAAATTCTCAATTGGATTGAGGTCTGGTGAGTTTCCAGGCCAGAGTAACCTTTTTGTCCTTGAAATATTTAATCATCTCCAACTTCTTGTACTTTTTCCAGTTCACTGAACAAACACCTTTCTAACATTTTTTTATATTTTTCACTGTTCATCATGCCTTTGACGAGTTCAAGTTTTCCTGTTCTCTGATATGAGGCATGTTTATCCCATTAGAACGTGTCACAAAGTTTAAATATCTCGGAAGCATCATAACGGAAACACTCGACCCTAAAAGAAATAAAAAGCAGAATAGAGATGGCGCGCGCAGCGTTTAATAAAATGAGACCACTTCTTTGCAATGATGATTTGAAGCTTAAGCAAAGACAACGTATGACTGAATGTTATATATGGTCAATACTGTTGTATGGTACGGTGACGTGGACACTCAAGATCAGTACAATGAACCGATTAGAGGCATTTGAGATGTGGCGCATACCTTGGACGGACCGTGTAACAAATGGGGAAGTCCTCAGAAGGGCTAAAACTGACAGGCAATTAATGACCACCATAAAATGCAGCAAAATTGCATACCTTGGTCACATACTTTTTTTTTTTTATGTTCTGGTTCCCACGAAAAGGGAAAAAGGGTAATGTTCAGAGAACATCGTGGGAACCAAGGGAAAGAAGGTAGGAGTTGGTGTTTTTCTTAAATTTCTGGAGGTTGTATTCCTCGGGGAACACCTCCCTAGGCAATGAGTTCCAAAGCCTCGCAATTCGTTGGATGAATGAGTCTTTGGAAAGTGATGTTCTGCAGGTCTCCAAAGTGACCACGAAGGGGTGTGAAGACTGAACTTGACGGGTTAATCTTGAAGAGACTGCCAAAGGAGGAACGAATGTTGATATTTCAGAAGAGCATCGCCCCAAGAGGAGATAAATATTAACCACTCCAAATAATAATGAAGGGGAAAATAGAGGGGCGCCGTGGAGCCGGAAGAAGGCAACAGTCATGGTTGAAGAACAATGGACAAATATACGTTCAGTAGGAGAACTCATACACTTAGCAGAAGATCGAAATGCTTTTGCCAGAGTGATAGCCAACGTTCGGGAGACCGGATAGGGCACATGAAAGAAGAAGGACGGTGATAAACAGTTTTGGAGACATCGTATCTCCATTCCCAATATAGAGTTGGCATAATGAAGAAAGTTTGATCTGTTTAAGGTTTTTGGACGTATTTTTTGCAAAAAAAAATCTGACACATTATTACGATATACCTAAGAAGAAACGCATGTCTTTTTTTTACTTGTTTACGAAGTAGTTTTTCCTGTCAATTTCTGCATATTCCCAATGGCCACTTCACAGATATTGCATGAATATAATTTTAAGGTTTTTTGTTATTATTTTAAGACTCAATTAGCCTTTTTCAATTAATATTTTTTGTTAGCGATTTTTAGAAACGGATTGAATTTCCTTATTTTGAAAGTTGCATTGACGTACATAAAAACAATTAAAATGAGTATGTACGACCTCATTGTAACAATGGTATTAAAAAGTAATATCATTTTAAAAATATAGAAATATTTGTAGCTGTTTAGTTCACAATTTGCATTGCAAATTTAAATTATTCCCAACTCTTAGTAATAGGTTTTCTTATCTAAACGTAATTTTTTTTTAAATAATAAGTTTAACTTACATTTATATTTTGTTATTTACCTACTTAGTTTGATTAAATTTGTCTACAGGGTGTCTCCGTAATTGTGTTTGCGGTTAACATTGCGAATTGTCAAAAGTACAGAAACAATAAAATTAACGTATATTGAATAAATAAACTTTCAGAGATTTATTAATCATACTTTAAATTTGGCAAAATTAAATTTAAAATATAAGAAATAAGTACAAATGATATGATGTCTTGGCATGACCATGTTGCTAACATCGCAAAGTCAGCAAGCCAGAGGCTAGGTTTTCTGTGGAAAGCTAGAAAGTTTTTTACTCCTGATCAACTGTTGACGACGTACAAGGCTCAAATCCGACCTTTACTGCAGTTTTGCTCGCACATTTGGGGTTCAGCACCAAGGCATTCTCTTCGTATTCTAGATTCCATTCAGAAAAGGGCCATTCGGTTGATAAACAGCTCAACTCTCACATATACCCTTCACCCTCTAGAACATAGAAGAAGAGTTGCAGACCAGTCATTACGCTACAGATATTTCCATGGCAGATGCTCCAGAGAAACCAAAATTATTGTACCACCATTGGCCATATTTGGCCGAAGAACTCGGCACGCTGATCAGTCTCACCCATTTACTCTCAACGTTGACACTACAAGGACCAATCTTCATCAAGAATCCTTCTTTTACAGGGCTCCTACGGAATGGAACAAGCTTCCAAAATCAGTTTTTCCAGAGAACTATGACCTGCAACTTTTCAAAAAACGGGTCCACAATCATTCCCTTTCTATAATCCCTTCCCCTTCTAATAGTCGCAGTGCGGGCAGTCCGCGGCCCACACGATGGGTCTACCCTTTTTGCGACTATTTTCATTAAAAATATATATATAATGTTCTTTATCTCTAACCGAATCATTTTTATCACAGCACAAAATCTTTATCTATTCGAATGACTTAATCTTTAATTATTGCCACTTCACCGGAAATGTTGGAAAAATTGATCTTCCAGCGAATATAATGGAGATAATCTACGTTCATTTCCTATGCTTATTTTCTTTTTAAGTTGTCCTAACCGGTTCAGTAGAATTAAAGTTACGATTGTTCCATAAGAAACGTTTGATGGATGAAGTGCATCTCTCTCTCTCTATTCGTATACTTCATGGCTGAAGTGTCGTTATCTCATGGTTGCCATTTAAGTTGTGGTTTGGGCAATCCATTTATACCTGTCTGAGGTATTCCTGATGTTTTCTTGAAACGAAGCACCGGTGAATTCCTTAACTTGGTCGATGCATCGTCTTGGGGAGGGTACCTCTAGGTCGTCTCCGCTCCAGCTTTCCTGGCACAACCTGTTTTTCCAGATTGTCGTCCTTCCTTCTAGTGACGTGTCCAAAGTATTTCAGGATTCGCCGCTTTATTACACTTGACACCCTTTCCTAAATTCCCAATTCTTTCAGTATGGAAATATTGGTTCTACTTGCTGTCCAAGGGATCTTCAGGAGTCTTTGCCACACCCACATCTCGAAGGCATCCAGCTTTTTTATGTCAGTGGCCCTCAAGGTCCAAGCTTCCGCTCCGTATATGGCAATGGGATATATTATCATTTTGAACAAACAGCACGACACTGATTACAAGCGTGGCCATAAGTCGACAATAATGTTACAGCGTTGCCAGCACGAGGACGGGACAAAGAGAATCAATTGGTATTCTTTGTCATACTCATGGCCACACTCTTGTAATCATTGCGAGTTTTATAAATGGAATGTTGCGTCTAAGGATAATAGGTCTATGGTTTTTGTATTTACTGAAATCCAGTCATTACTGTACTTTAAATGCATTTTAGCAAAATTCAGTAATAACCACACAACTTTTGTGTAAAATTTTTTTTTTCTCCAGACAATAATAGCGATGATAAGGGGTGGGTAATTTGTAGTGAATAACCATGTACATTTGTCATACTTGGTTGCGCTAATAAATTTTATGTGATCGTTTAGTGTATTAAATTGTACCTAATCTGAAAATGCGTTCCCTCTAATTAAAAAGCAAGTGCTATAATTAACAAATTACTACAATTTCAGCAGCTAGTATTTCCGAACGTGTATATATAATCATTTTTAAACAGATATTTTTTATTTACGGGACACGCTATTAAAAGATACTCCCGAAACATAATAATTTATTACCTTAATTTTAATAGTGTGTTCGTCGTGCGTAGAGGTATAATATAAAATGCACGCTAGAATTTCTCGAAATATTCCTCATATCACTATTTATTCGCTGTAACAATCGCAAATACCTCGAATACGTTATAAAACTTTATTTACATTTTACCTGACACTAAACACAAAGCCTTTGAGTGACTAAGACGCTGCCTACGGTGTATTATCGCTGATAAAATTTAATTCTTTGAAAAAAAAATTATATTCATGCATAGACATGGACAATTATTTTTGTAATCAATTAGATAACCACAATCAACATTGTGTCTATTTTGTCCTGAGACCATGTTTTACAGCACGTGACCTCAGATAAATATTTTTGTTTAAAAAAAAATCGTTTATTTATGTTATTAATAAAGAGCGCTTAGTGTAAATGTTTTGAAATAACATTAGAATGTTTTAATAATAAAGATGATAAAGTAAATGTTTAAATAATCGATTTACCCGAATAAACGGATTCGTATTTTAAAAAGCGCTTCTCGATTATAGCCAACGACAGAATATTTTTAAAACCAGCACCTCAGTTGACCCATATACTTCGTTTATTTGGTATACAAGCAAAATTAATAAATCGAAGTACCTCGTTTAGTGTAATATGCATGATTTGAAGGTAACGCTCCTTTCACATTATAAGAATTTGGCAATTGCTTGAGCCACTAATCTCTCCTTTCGGCGAATCAACCTTACGTCAAAACGATCGAACGTCCAAATTCTTATAATGCGGAAGGAGTTTAAGAGGAATTGAAAGAAAACTTCATCCGCTAGTGAGTTTCACAGTAACTGCAACAGTGTGAAAAGTTGTACACCAGTAGAAACTACTTTTGGTTCTTATTTTCTGTAATAATTGGGTTTTTGTTTGTTTGCTTGTTTGTTTGTTTTTCGCACTCGGAGATCCATGTCTATTCAGGCAGTATCTAAGATTTAGATAATCACTAAATCAGCCACTTCTAGACAGATGTCACATAGATTTGACTCTTAAAGGCCTATTTTGTTAAGGTGTAAGGGGTAGCACGAATGTCCAAATTTTAGACGAGAGATGGTGACAATTTGGTGCCTATTATAACTGGTATTTTTGTGCCAAAGCTCATCGGGTATAATGGGTTTGATTAAGGTGTAGCGTGTAGGGTGGTTTCTTTTATATTCGGTCCAAAGGTTATCCCATGTTTTTTTAGACATCTCTTTTATTTGGCTGAAGCACATCTCAATAGTGGTGTTTTTATTAATAGCTGTTCCCGTAGAAATGGCTTGTTTAGCTGCGGTGTCAACGGTTTCATTATGAAGTATTTCCGAATGTGCTTTAACCCAAATGAAATGCATATTAACCTGATGTCTTTTTAAGATTATTTATCGCCAATTTTAATTCTAAAGTAAAGGGATTTTTAAAAGGGTCGTTAACATAAATCGGGGACGAGATGGAGGTAAGGACTGACAAAGAATATTATAAAATTATAATTTTCTTACAAGAGTTTACGTGAGCGAAATCCATAGCTTGAATAAAGAATTGGATTAATAACAAGGTAAAAGCTTTTAAAATAAAATGATGACTCGCCCGCTTCCACTCGTAGTCAAAACAAAACTACGAGTCCGAACGGCTGAAATTTTGACAGTACGAGAATGTACTACACACATTCGGCCGAAGAACTTGGCACGCTAATCAGTCTCACCCATTAACTCTCAAAATTGACACTACAAGCACCAATCTCTATCAAGAATCATTCTTTTACAGGGCTGCTACGGAATGGAACAAGCTTCCAAAATAAGTTTTTCTAGAGAACTATGACCTGCAACTTTTCAAAAAGCGGCTCCTCAATCATTTACTTTCTATAATCCCTTCCCCTTCTAATAGTCGCAGTGCGGGCAGTCCGCGGCCCACACGATAGGTCTACCCTTTTTGCGACTATTTTCAGTAAAAAAAAAAACTACACGATACTAAATTTATCTTGCGATAGTGGCGCCATCGGGCGGTGAGGATAAGTACTTATCGGACCGCCCTCGTATATTGGTGTTTACATTTGTGTTCTTGGAAATAACCATCATGTTTGTTTTTCTCTGCGAGTTAATGGGTACAGAGTTTTCAAAATACGTTTTTGCAAGAATGGTTTAAGGCGAAACTACTATAACGTTTAAAATTAAAAGTAAACAAATATAGTTTTAAATGAAATATTCATAATGCTTCCGCGGATAATCTAATTTTGTTTTAAATACCACTTAGCTTGATAATGTGAAAACATAACCTTTACTTCGCCGTTTAGCGCGAACAAATGAACAACAAAATGGAAGTTAGCAATCTCTTGTATCTGTTCACAGAATAGTAATAATAATATTAAATAATGCGTTTTTAATCTGTTTAGTCTCTTAACTTTTATTCAAATAACTGTTTTAATGAGCTCGGAAACGAAAGTAAAGTCACTTCATGGTGCGTTGTTTGTACACACTGGTGGAGGCTTGGGAATTAATGTTGGCGTAATTTTTACGACTCTCGCTTTTGTGAGTCTTCGAGATACATACACATTTTATAGGTTCGTCGTCTTACGACTTTGTTGGTGTTTCGTTTAATCAGCTGTCTACGTGTATTTCAAATTTATACCTAAAGTGGTCCGGTCCATAAAAATAATCTACAATAAACACGACATTTTTTCTGACTTGGTGAAAATTAATTTATTTGTGGATTTTTTTTTCTCCTTTATTGAACAGCAATCAGAAAAATAGATATTCTTTAAGCGATTTTTTTGGCACAGGACAACATGTAAAAAGCTCCTTAATTTGACATGATGAGGTACCTCCATTTAGAAAAACCTCTTGCACCTTATTTCAGGTCAGCTGGCCATTTCCCTTTTAGTCTTCTTTGAGGGTATTCTTGTAGTAGTTGTTAAAGGAGTTTGTTTTTATGTGACTCTAGTCTATGGTGGTGTTTGTTGCTTCTTTCTTTAATTACGTCTTTAACTGTCTGAATCCGTAGGTCTTGATGTAGTATCTGGTTGGTCACGTACCATGGGGCATCGGTGATTGCGCGAAGAGTTTTTGATTGTGCGCGTTGAATAAGGTCAATGTTGGAGCTGCTAGCACATCTTCATAATTCAATGCCATATGTCCAAATGGGTATGATTATGGCTTTGTATATAAGAATTTTATTCTCTAGCTACATTTTGGACCTTCTACCAAGTAACCAATTGAGTTCTCTTGTTTTTATGTCGATTTGTTTTCGCTTTTTTCTTAAATGCTCACTCCAAATCAGCTTGCTGTCAAGATGAATTCCTAGATACTTTACACAGGAGTTTGTTGTAATTTCTATATTATTGATGTATACAGGGGGACACTGTTATTTTCTTGTTGTGAATGTGATGTGTTGGGATTTCGTCTCATTAATTTTAATTTTCCATTTTGTGAGCCACTCTTCCATGTGAAATAGATGTTCTTGGAGATTTGAGGATGCTACTAAATGATTTTCATGGATTGCCAGATGAGCCGTGTCATCCGCAAAAGTTCTTGTTTTTGTGTAATCAAATGTTGGGAGATCAGAAGTATAAATTAGGTACAGAACAGGTCCCAAGATGCTACCCTGTGGGACTCCAGATTTAATTGGGTAAAATTTAGAAAGTTCCCCGTTCACTCTTGTTCGAAAACGTCTGTCCATTAGATATGATTTTATTGGTTTGAAATATGAATAAGGTAAACAATTTTTGATTTTATAAAGCAGTCCATCATGCCATACCTTGTCAAAAGCCTGGCTTACATCCAGGAAGACTGCTGAACAGTATTTTTTTTTGCATCTATAACCTCATTAATTGTATATACTATGCGATGACACTGCTGAATAGCGGAGTGTTTAGCTCGAAAACCAAATTGGTGTTCTGGTACTATTTGCAGGAGATCATTTGTACGGCATAGTAGAAGTTTTTATTATAATTTCTAAACAGGCTTATCGGTCTATAAAACGCAACATTAGTGATTGGTTTTTCTGGTTTTGGAGTAATTTGAGACCTTTTTAGTTTTTTAGGCTAGTAATGAAGTCTTAATATTGCATTGTAAATATAGGTTGGCATTACTAATCCCTTTTTTGACAGTTTTTTTAAAAATGTTGGGTTTATCTGATCAATGCCAGGAGCTTTCTTGTTATCTAAAAATATTTCTGGATTTGAATACAACATTTTTTTGCTACTACTTTGTGGTAGGTGTTTTTTTTTACAAACGGACATTATTTTACAAAAAATTGTATTATTATTGCACCAAATCATATGGAGATGATCCAAATGTGGGTTAAAACTTTTAAAATAAAGTTATTTACCTCGAACGGTCCCCAAAAAGCCATTTCACAAATATCACAAAAAAATAAAACGCAAACAATAAAAATCTTATTGAGAACCTGCGCGCCCTAAGGTTTTGAAACATCTAAAGATTTAACCAACTCCCGTTCAAGTGAACACCTTAGATAGTCGACCGATGATTTGATGAATGCTTATTAGCGACGTTGATATTCAAAAATAAAAATATACCCGTAAGTAAAGTAAATAGCCGTAGTTAATAAAAAAAAGCGGTCGATATGTTTTGCTGAATTTATCGGTATTACTCAGTATAGAATAAAGCGCTTATTACCGGAATATCACAGTGCCCTGGTAAAATCATCTTTTTTAAACTGAGATTTTACTTACTTTTGTTTTTACCTATATCTAATTTTAGAATTTCCCTCGTATAAGGGAATTTAATAATTGAGCATTTTTGCTCTAGAACTGCTGAAAGCTTCGTTTTAAGTTGTTTTATATTTATAAATAAAATGATCTGCGCTACTGGTGTTGCTCGTGTTATTTCTATACATTTTCACTCTGATTTACTTTAATTATCCATTACTGCAATTGTTATAAAGTTATTGATTAACATAATAATTAGGTGAAAAGTATAAGTTTACGCAAATTTAGAAAATATAGTTACATAGGTAGTTGTTATAATAATATATGCACGAATTATGAAATAAATTGCATTATTAAAATTTCTTTGTTATATTAGTTCCTTATTTTAAAATTTAATTTAAAATGCTTAGTTTTATGAATTTATTACTAATACTCTAATTTTTTTTTTAGGTAAGTCTTCTTTCATTCCTCGGTAGTTTTAAAGCTAATGTAAGTTCTTTTGATTGATAATTTTTTCTGTATTAATTTTCTTTTAAAATATTACTAAACTTTTTTTTTGTTGGTAACCAAACTACATCAATTTTGGTGAAAACGAAGATGTTGGTAAATGGGTTTTATTTATTATTTATTTGCCTTCTATTTTGGTAGAAAACACATGACCCAAAAACGAATTTATAGTTAAAAATTGTTTACTTAGTCAATGGCGTAAACTTTTAAATTGTGGTTTTTAAATAATTAAGGAATAAACAGTTTCTAACAATGTAAAATTATAATTTATTCTTAAGAATATATTCTTGGCTTATTTTTTATTAAAGGTAATTTTTGTACTCACATATAGTCACGCTTTTTACTGCAGGGGTAGGCAGAGACCACTTCCGCTACGGTTTACATACGGTCTTTCGCTTCTTCTACTTTCACCTGCGCTTTTATACATGCTGGTAGGTTGCTTGTAATGCCACATAAATTGCAATTTTTTTCACGTAACTGCACCGTAAATGAAAACATTTATAAATTATTTTTTAATTTTCAAATTCTCAGTCACCAAAAAATTTTTTATTTTTCTATGCAAATTACATTTAAAATAGACGAGTTTGCAATATAAAATGACTCATCCCTTATTAATATCGTCGTATGCAATTTTCCAACATAATCAGCGAAAAGCGATACAAAGAATACAGAGCACTTATTAAAGCTCTAAATCTTAAATTATTTAGCAACTGATCAAGTCTTAAAAGTTTCACGACATATATATTACAATGTACTAGGCAGCGTCAGCGTCTTCAATTCGACGTCCCCTTTACACTAAATCACCGAGTTTTTCTCATTTTCTCGTGTGAAGTTTCTTTTCCTTCATGGCTCTACTCATAATTACATTTTGCGAAGGTTTCGTTTTGTGAAAATAGATAAATAAAGCAATTTCAAGCACTATTCTTAGGTCTTCTAAGAATACACCATATCTGTCCTATGGCCCTTTGCAATTTACAAACTTTTTGAGTAGGATTTGGAAAAAAATCCATGAGACTAGATTCGACCCTTATCAACATAAATCCTACCTAAATCGAAAAATAAAAGGACCGCTGTGTTTTTGAATTAAAAAAATTACTGTGTGTGTGCTCCATTTTTATTTTCGATTTGACTGAGAGGTTGAGTACACTGGTTTTTCTGTTGGTACAATTACCGATATCAAAATAAAAAAAAATATGAAGATTGTTAACAGTTCATAAATTTTTTTTTTCTATTTATTATATCGTTTTATTTTTCAACAATGATATTGTTGATTTTATTAGGATGTATAATTACGTTTAGCCGAATGAATACACTTGTGCTGTAGACTGCCGTCCGTCGTACCCAACAGTCCGCAAAATCTAAACAGGCCACAAAAGCCGTTCTTTCGGGACTAAAATTCGACCAGAAACACCGTACTTTCGGCTTGGGGAGCAAGATCCTTGACCTGTGATTTTTGCAACTGATAATAATGTCAATTTTAATTTAGGAACATATTTCATATTTTTCAGATTCACATTTTTTATTTTGCCACCAAGATCAGATGTCAGTTGCACAGTGCCTTTTCCAACTATTTTCTTGGACACGTTGGATAAATTCCAATTTTTACAGTTGTTTCTGTTCAATTTAATAAAATTCTCTTTATTTTTGCATAAATCTGATGCAACCGCTATCTAAGCACCACCACCACTTCTGTTATACATCAAGACTACATTCCATGCTCAGTTTCTGCATTATTTGCTTTTTCGTTGACTTAAATTTCTTTTTTACTACCACAGCATCTCCAGTTGTACTCACTTTTCTTCCCAGTATTTTCCAAATATTTACACATAAATCCACTGGATTAGTCAATGCATTTCCAGATTTCGTGGTTCAGCGAAGGACTTCATAACTCTGTGGAAGACTTTTGCAATAACTCGATTTGACTTGATTCCATGTCAAGTAGTTTATCGACAACATCAAAGAAATCATTCAGGTAATCTCTAACATCTCCATTTTCATTATTGTGAGTTTATTTAACAATGTGGTCCCTTCGATTGGTATTGTAGATTGTAGGGGGAGGTCGTGAAGGCTATACTGCCTCTCAAGCACTTCGACCTATCAGATCTTTTGTGCATAACCCCTAAACTATACGAGGCCCGGGATTCCGAGACTTCGTGCAAAGTTTATCAGTTTCCTGCAGGCTAAGTTTCTGGCATCGAAGGGCTTTAAAAGGCCCCTTCCAGAAACTTGAGCCTCTTGCAGAAAAGCGCTGGGCATTCGCAGAGCAAATGTTTTGCAGTTTCAGCGAAGTTCTCGCAGTAGCGGCAACTATCACTCTCTGATTTGCCCATCTTTTTCAGGTGACACCTCATAGGGCAGTGTCCAGTGGGAAATCCCGATTGGTTTATTAGATTCTGTCACTAGGTCGTGGTTCTACCACTCGTATCGAATTTTTTCATTCTAACCGTATAACAGACGATATTTTCACCACGACCAAATAATTTAAATAAAAAATATTTTAAAGAACTCATTTTTATACAAAACTTTTTAGAACGACGCTTCGCTAATTTGAAACTGACATTTACTTCAAAGAGTTTATTTGACATCCATGGCAATCGCTATTGTTTAAAACAATTACGGGATATTCATACTGTAACAAGTGATGGAATGAAAACACATGCAAACCCTATAAGAGGCAACTGTTACAGAATGAATATTCTCACTCTTAGAGTGTGAATGTTGTCATATTGTATATTCCAAGTATTGTGGAGAAAATTACATTAAGCATGTCCCACATTTGTTAAGTTGACTTATTTCAGTATGATGTCGGTTTTTGCTTTTCTATCATGTACTTCCCAAACTTTGATAGCTTCCAGTGCAGCTGCATTTCACTTTTTACGATTAATGATTTTACCTGAAATTTCCAAGTGACAGAATTGTCTTTTTGAAGTAATTCTATCTTCACTGATCCGTACGACATTTCCCTAGGCTCAGAAAATTCAATAATTAAATATCAACAATTAACTGTATCCAAAATAAATATTTAAAAAAAATGTTCAAAATAGCTTTTTTGACATTATGCAGTTCATTTAAAAATTGTAGGAGCTTTAGCATAATAGTACCTGTTGTGCTGAAATGTCTATCGAAATGTTAACAAACGCACGTTGTCGGAAGCTTAAAATGTTCTATTTCGAAAAATTTACCTGTTAACCAACCGTTGTGAATGAAACGCTTCTCAGAAGAACGAATATGAATTGAGATATTCTCGGTATTGAAAAAAAGGTTAAATACTTTCAAGTCCTTTTTACTATTTTTGTCGTGTCCTTCATCTCTTTATCTCTTCAATAAACGTACGATCTTCCGATGTGTTTTCGTAGTTTTTATTATGATCTGGTTGTACAATTCTTCTTCCGCTGCTATCCATTAATGGATGTTTGCGAACACTTCTGACCCTTTTTCTCTATCTATGGTGGTGTGAACTAATTCTCCTGTGGTTCCCCTATTCCTGTCCAATGTTTGATAATTTGGAGCCACGACATCCTCTTTCTGCCTACACCCCTTCTTCTCTCTATTTTTACTTTCATTATTAGTTGGAGCAAATGGTATCTTTCGTTGCGTAACACATGTCCCAGGTACGCTGTTTTCCTGCGTTTTATTGTGCCCAACAACTCGCGTTCTCTTCCTATCGTCCTCAAAATTTCCTCGTTGGTTTTCCTTGCTGTCCATGGGACTTTTAAGATTCTTCGATAGATCCACAGCCTATTCATTGTGCTAACCTTCAATGTCCAGCCTTCCATACCATACAACAGTACGGACCATATGTAACAATTTGTGAATCTTATTCTGAGATTTAGGTCAAAGTCAGAGTTCGTAAAGACGTTTTTGAATCTCAGAAATGAGCTCCTCGCTTTTTCTCTCTGGCATTTGATTTCTACGTCTGAAGACCAGTCTTTACCTAACCAAGTCCCCAGATTGTTAAACTTTTTTACTCGTTCTATGTCTTCACTATCGTATGAGAGTTTCGATTATTGAAACTCATCCAATTTGCGGGCGATTACTAGGAATTTTGTCTTTTTTATGTTGATGTTAATTCCCATAAGTCGGCCGTGCATTTCAACTAAGTCCAGGAGCCTTTGGAGGTCATTCATATTATCTGCTATCAGGAATGTGTCATCTGCATACCGTATATTGTTGATCCATGTGCCATTTACTTTGATGCCTAATTGTCCTTCGAGAGCTTCTTAGAAGATGTTTTCAGAGTAAATGTTAAACAGAAGTGGGGGGAGGACACATCCCTATCTTACACCTCTAAGGATTTTCCGTGTCTTTGTAACTTCGTTGTCAAATCTAACTGCAGCTGATTGGTTCCAGTACAAGTTTTCAATACAGCGTATGTCTTTTTGATCTATGTCAAGTCGCCTCAGCATTTGAACGAGTTTATGATGTTGCACTCTATCAAATGCCTTTTCGTAATCTATGATACACATTACTACATCTTTTCTCTGATCGTAACAGTTCTGAACCAACACTTTCAGAGTGTGACTCATCAAGCTGATCAATCTGTAATCTTCACATCTTGTTGCTTTGCATTTAGTTGGGAATTTAACTGTGTTGTAAATTTGGTTGAAAAACTTTTGTAGCCTCTTAATACTTTCGCTGTCTAGTAATTTAAGCAATTCAACAGGCACTAAATCTGGTCCAATCGTTTTCTTATCTTTCGAGCTTTTTATTGCTCTAGTAATATCTTCTATTGTAATTGACGGCCCAGACAAGTCTTTATATATATATATATATATATATATATATATATATATATATATATATATATAAATCTTCTGTGCGTGTTTATGTGACTCCTCCTAAACGGCTGAACCGATTTCAATGAAATTTTTTGTGTCTATTCCAGAGGATTCGAGAATAGTTTAGATTCACTCCCAATTTTGTTAGCACCCAGGGGTGGAAAAGGGATGGAATAATAAAACTATTAAAAACGCTAATATTAGTGTAAAATTCATAGTTATTGGGTTCGCTGAGTTTGATAGTGACATTTCCAATTTTGCTAGTACCTCTACGAAAGAGGTGGGAAGGAGATGAAATAAAAAAACTATTAAAAACGCCGATATTAGTGCCGAACTAATAGTTTCGGGGTCGCTGAGTTTGATAGTGATATTCCCAAAGTAGGCAAGCTAACGTTCGGGCAGGACAAGGTCTGCCGGGTCCGCTAGTTTCTTATAATTTATATTAATAAGGAAATAGTAAGACAACAGTACAATTTTTCAGATAACATTCAAATCCTTTTAGGAAAAGATTGCAATGTGGATAATATCTATAATATCTGTAAAATACCTCGTTGCTTAAAAAACTGTAAATCAATTAACCCATTAGTTATCAAAACCACCGCTAATAACCAATATGGTTGATGCGGTAAATCATAAAATAAAATAGAAAACAGTATTCGCATATTGTCTCAAAAATACTGATAATACAAGTGATATAAAAGGAGAATTTTTTTTTGCAATTTTCTGCTTAAATTCACTCTAACAAATAAATTTGAAACCAACAAATATTAGATACGATTTTAGGGATCTTTTTTGGGAATAATATATTACTTCGTGACAAATCAATATTTTCAAACGGAAAATGTTTTTTAAATCAATTAATAACGGTGTGTAAAATAGGGCTGAAATGAACATCAGGTAGAAAAAATCATCCTGACCATCGATAACTTGACCGGTTTTGATTCACATTCATTAATTAGAACATCGGAAGATAAAAAGCAATTTGACAAAAAAAAAATGTGCGACCCACAATTTATTTTGGAACTAAAATTTTTTAACTACGTCTATCTCCATTTAATACACAATCCACCGAACAGTTTTTGATCTTAAATAGGAAAATAAATATGTAGACTAAATTAAGTGTCTTCCCAAAGACATTGAAGAACTAAAGCTTTGAATAACTAGACGAATTACTAGCGATACTTTGCAAAGAGTTCGAGAAAAATTTGAAAATAGGTTATATTATTGCCTACAAAATAACGGAGCACACTTTGAACAGTTACTGTAAATACATTTAAGGAGCTGTTTGTAATTAACTTCATTTTAGATTTGGTTGTAATTTCGCTATGTTTAATGTTATCAGCAAATAAATCGATAGAATAAATTGTTGTTTTTATGGCTGATATGCATTTTTCTTTGGTTATCATTTGATGTATCACAAGATAGGGATTGCTATTTGACACTTTAAAGAAGGGGTGGAGAATGTTAAAGACGTGCCACTTGGAAACAGCAGAATAACATTTTTAAACCTCCCACTTGATTTAAAATTGGCGTGATTTTTGTTTTTCCTGTATAAGGACATAGATACATGTTCATGTATTTCCATGACTTTAGGTTATGAGTAATATTGCGTATTGCGTGTTAATAAATAGGTAAGTTGGGTAAAAGAAGATATGAGTTTCAGCAATTTCAGATCGACAGAAACAGTCAAATCGAACAAAAAGCAAATAATTTTAGACGATAAAAGTTTCTAAGTCTAAGCTAATAACACTTGTTTCGCAGATTACGTACCTATATTTTTTTACCACACTAAAGAATTCAATATTTTTTTTTACAGAAAATAGTCGCAAAAAGAGTAGACCTATCGTGTGAGCCGCGGAGTATTAGAAGGGGGAGGGAGTATAAAAAGGAGATAATTGTGGACACGCTTTTTAAAAAGTTGCAGGTCACAGTTCTCTGGAAAAACTGATTTTGGAAGCTTGTTCCATTCCGTAGTAGCCCTGTAAAAGAACGATTCTTCATGGAGATTGGTCCTTGAAGTGTCAATCTTGAGAGTAAATGGGTGAGACTGATTAGCGTGCCGAGTTCTTCGGCCGAATGTGGTATGAGAGTTTTTATTTCTCTGAAGAGTCTGTCATGGAAATATCTGTAGAGTAATGTCTGGTCTGCAATTCTTCTTCTATGTTCTAGTGGGTGAAGGGTATCTGTAAGAGTTTAGCTGTTTATCAACCGAATGGCCCTTTTCTGAACGGAATCTAGAAGACGAAGAGATTGCCTTGGTGCGAGCAATACTCCAGTAGAGGTCCGATTTGAGCCTTGTACGTCGTCAACAGTTGATCAGGAGTAAACTTTCTAGCTTTTCACGGAAAACCTTGCCTTTGGCTTAATGACCTTGCGATGTTAGCAACATGGTCATGTTAAGGCTACTTTGCTAAGCAGTTGTAGAAAAACGTGTTTTCGTACTGAAATAGTAGACACTTTCAGCTATTCAACGCTGCATTCGTTTTCCCCCCTGCCCCTCTATGACGCCTTCTGCGCGAACACTCTGGTTACTCAGTAGGCAGACCTCGTATTTATGTTCAAAAACCTTCCCAACAGGATAAGAGGTAAATTATTGGTATTTAAATATTTTTTAAACATTTTAAGATAACATTGCATAAAAATCGAATTACTCTTCTCGGTCGTTTTATTTGGGACGGTTGCCAGTTATTGATGCATATATTTTAGAAGTTCTCCTAGTTTTAATTAAAAAATATAAAAATATCCAGCAAATGTGCGAATATAAAATTATACTCATTATATTAAAAGTGAAATACTCTATTTTGATGTTTAATGGTGACAAATTAACATTTCGCGTACTTTTTCGTTTCGATTCCTAAAATTCCGTTAACTAATCAACGCAAAAAAAAAGAATAAAGAATAGTCATAATACTGATTTTTTTTGCTAAATCGCTGACTCAAAAGTGATTTGCTGTCTTTTTTATGGTTATGACCAATTTTTAATTACAATGTTGTTTGCTTTTTCTCTCTCGATATCATGTCTTTCGATGTTTTTGTGTAATTACTCAGTCCCAACGCATGTTAAACTCGAGGAAATATGCGAGAAATGTTGCAGAAACATTTAAATGATAACGTTCGTACTTTGCACATGTGTGTCGTTTATTGTTACTTTTAAATAACATGCGATTTTATTGACAAAACAAAACTTCGGTTTTGCCCTCTTGTACAAAAGAAACATTTCTTAGTGTAAATATTATCATGCAGTCACATGTTGATATACACACAAAAAAATGTATATTACCCATGGTTAACCATGTTACTGACGATACAGTTATTTTAGCTGGAACACACGAAGACCTACAGACGCTAATTAACAGAATGGTCACAGTAAGCGAAGAATATGGACTATCACTAAACATAAACAAAACAACTGATAACTGATAACTGATAACAAAAATAACTCAAGACAATCGTAAGATATATGTGAGGAACCAGCCTATTGAAAGAGTAAACAATACAAATACCTAGGCACGATAATTAATGAGAACAATGACAGCTCCCAAGAAATACGAGTCAGAATAGAACAGGCGAGAAGCACCTTTAAAAGAATAAAGAGGCTTTCCTGCTGCAAATATTTAAACCTTGATTTAAAAATACGAATACTGACGTGCTATGTGTTGTCCATACTATACTATGGGATGGAGGCCTGGACACTGAAGGTAACCGACATGAAGAGACTGGAGGCATTTGAGATGTGGATATACCGGAGAATATTGAGGATCTCGTGGGTAGAGAGAATAACCAACGTGGAAGTGATGAGACGTATGCATAAGGAGAGAGAAGTGATTCCGACAATTAAGATAGGAAAACTGCTGTACATGGTGCATGTCATGAGGGGAGAAAAATATCAAATGCGACAAATAATTATGCAGGGAAAAATCCAAGGCAAGAGATCTATAGGAAGAAGACGAAATTCATGGCTTAAAAACCTTAGGGATTGGTTTGGATGCAGTAATAATGAACTATTTAGAGCTGCGGTCTTAAAATAAGAATTGCTATAATCATTGCCAACCTTCAAAGCGGAGACGGCACCTAGAGAAGAAAGAACCATGTTACTTATTTAAGTTCACTACAAAGGAAACTAGGAAAGTTTTGCAATATATATTTTTTTAAAAACTCCTAGTGGATACTGCAATCTGCCTGGTTGGCAATAAGCGTTTGTTATAATTAGTAGATATTGACGCGTAGACCACTCCAATGACTGATCTCCTTAAAATTTATCTAAATCCCAAATCTAGAGCTTATTAATCTATGTGAACTTAAACATAATCACTTATCGGAGTCCTGTAGGCAGGTCGGATGGCAGCAGCCGTTTCAGTCTACGCACTTCATTGACATCACGCACATTTGATTGTCTGGCGAGCACATTAGGATGCGCTAGCACTCGTTCACTGTATCTCGCACTAAAACGATATATTGTATCCTTGATATATTCTAGGAGTATGTCGTGTTGAATATCCTCGTTGGAGACGTAATAAGGCGCATCGACGGTGACACGCAGAACCTTGTTTTGGAACCTTTGCAGAATGTTTATATTGGAGATACTGGCGGTGCTCCACAGTTGAATCCCATAGGTCCAAATAGGCTTAAAAATGGACTGGTATAATAATACCTTGTTGTCAAGAGACAATTTTGATTTGCGGCCGATGAGGCAATACATATGGCTTAATTTAATTCGCAGTTGCTTGCGTTTAGTAAATATGTGTTTCTTCCAAGTGAGGCGGCGGTCTAAATGCATGCCGAGATATTTGCGGAAGTTGACAGTTGTTGATATTCACAGGAGGACATGTTTCTCTACGTAATGTAAATGTTACATGCATAGACTTAGTTTCATTTGATTTAATGCGCCATATTTTCAACTAATGCTGAATGATATCTAGGTTCGTTTAAAGATTTCGTGAAGCTTAAGTTGGATCGGTATGGGATGCTGGAATAACAGTGTCTTCTGAATATGTTTTTACCGTAGTACTTCTTGTTGATGGGAGGTCTGCTGTATACAAGAGATATAATATCGGACTTGAGGAACGCCTGAATATATGGGATGTATCTCAGTGTATTCGATTCCTTGTTTCACCAAGAAGTGTCTATCAGCCAGATAGTATTTTAACAGTTGGAAGTGAGGATAAGGTATAAGCTTCTTTAGTTTGAGTTGCAATCCTGTATGCCATACCTTGTCAAAGGCTTGGGATATATCGAGGAAAGCGCTTAGATCTTTGTTTAATGGTTGACTAGCCCATGCACTTGCTCTATTGTTCCGTGCTTGTTACGGAATCGAAACTGATGTTCTGGGATTATTTACCTTTCGTCTATAATTATGTTCAGTCTTTTTACATACATCTTCTCAAAAACTTTAGCAAACTTAGGCAGAAGGCTTGCAATATGACGCATCTTTGTCACGAAATAATGTTCGGGGTGGTTTTGCGGTATAGCTTTGCTCGTGATTTAAACATAGACCAGTGCTTAGAAAAACGACTTTTGCACTAGGTGATGATTATCCACATCGTACGACTTTATTCAGGAGATACAGAGAATTCAAAAGGGAAATTTTCAGTCTGGAGGGCGGGGAGGCCACCAAGTCCGTTACGGAGGAAAACGTTACTGAGGCCTAAATACACCAGCAATTCGTTCGATTCTGAACGATCATTTGCACGTGACGAAAGTTTGTTCTCTCTGGGTGCCGCATAGTCTGACTGAAGACCAGTTGACACGACGTGTGAAATGGTGACGCTTTAAATTCTTGATAAGGGAAAATCTTCGGGTGTACAACATCGTGACAGGTGACGAGACTTGGCTGTACTATTATGATGTGCCGACCAAATCTTAAAACAAGGTTTGTGTCTTACATGACGAGGATACACCTGCAGCTGTCAAAAAATTCTGATCAGTAAAAAAGAAACGATTTTTCAAATCGAGTGGAATTGTGAAGCGTGTCGTGTTAGACACACAAAAGACAGTCACATTCAAGTGGTCCACTGAACAGTGCCATCCTAAAGTTTAAGACTCTCTAAAGAACTTCCGACCAATTTAAGAATGGACACCTGGTTCTTTCATCATGACAATGCTCCAGCTCACCACGCGAAATCCTGCACCATTTATTTTACCACTCCAGGACTGAAACTGCTTGAGCAGCCTTCTAACAGTCCAGACATTGCTTTCTACGACTTGGCATTGTTTCTCCATGTGAAAATAAAGCTGAAAGGGAGACGGAAATATAGAATAGGTTTATATTTGAAAATTACAGTTTTATGTGCGTATTATGGCCCCAAACAATATTACAGGATAGCCGAATGTTTTTTCACTTCATCATTATCTATGACTAATTTTCAATCTTTTAATACCAAAACTACCATATCAAAACGTTTGCCGTCAAAAATGACAAACTATTCGATGCTCATGTGTCCGATTATATTAAGCAACAAGAATGTTGCTAGTTCCAAATATAAAAATAGCAATCCTCGGTACCTTAACACGTTAACAATGTTGATTTACAGATTTTTTGCTCTGTTAAATTTAATAAATACATTTACGCTGGTTACATAATTTGCATCTTAGTATATTGTAATTAATGGTAATGGTAAAAGTTATTCTAATTTGATTGCTATTACCAAACAAATAGATATCTCTTTGGTTCTTATTCGCCTTAACGATTTGTTTATAGGAATCAGTCCAGAATTTTCACGCTTCATATTTTAATAGCTACTTAGCACGCATATGTATATTACGTTATCGTTTCAAAGATTGACCGCCCATTATAAATTTTTGTCTCACTCTGTAAATATTTAAAACGAATACTCTCTCTCCCCATTACCGCCCGAAAATGTAAAATTAAAATTTGCTGGATTAAAATGTATCAGATGAAGAAAGTCAGGCGAAGGAGGTAAAAACATTTTTATATCAGTCAAAAAAGTTGGATTAAAATATAATGAATGCAGCAGTGGCGGCTGGTCAGGGAAGGCTAAGACTCCTCTTCAATTTCAGGAAAAACCTGTACCCGAAAAACGCATGTTAAAATGTTTTTATTTTATTATTAATTTTATTACTTCTGTTTTAAGCACAGAAATTACATTAAAAATGTACGCGAGTAATAATTAATTGTTTTATCATAATCATCACCATCATCTCCCTGCCTGAAGAGACCAGAAGATAACCGTATGATATGACTACGCTAGCTTTGTAAAAATTATCCAATATTTTATAAGAGTAATACAAAACATAAAACCTGAATAGACTTGTTAAAACTTTAGTATTAAAGTTTCCTTATAATTTTGTTCAAAGAGCTTAAATACGTCGAATAGTTACATTATTATTTATAATGAAAGAAGTTTTAATTCAAATACGAACTGGTATGTCGTATTATTTAGTACTTACTTACAAAGTTATGAACATTTTTCAATTGTGCATATTCAAATTTTCGTTTTTTCAGTTATTTACTGTATTACATAAACAATATTATTAAACAGATTAATTAGATAATATGGGCGAGAAACTAATCTTAGCGAACTATATTTTTAATGAAAATTGCAAAAATTAATTAACTAACATTGGCAGACCTGAAATATGGTACATATAAAAAAATCTTAGACCCACCTCGTGCTAGCTGGAGTTCGTCATATCCTCACTACTTTACAGATGATCTAGCTGTCTCTTAGGGATACAAAGCTGGTCTTCGAAATGATGCACTTTCTCATTAGATATAGATCCAATGGTGTAAAAAAATATTAATAAACTTACCGGAATGGGGTTAATCAATTCTCTGTCAGCGGCTTCGAGGTTAATTTTACACGTGTTTTCTGACGTTGACGTATATAATTTGTGATCTTCGACGTTGTTAGGATTCAGCCACCTTCTTTTCGTACCTGGATCTGCCATTGATTCGCAAAAATTTGAAGATAAAATGTCATTAGAAAATCAACCACATACTGGGCGAACGAAAATAAACGGGGAATGAACATAATATAGTTAACTGGGACATTAAAAAATCCTCAAGCATTTGTCTATTTTTGTATGCTGTTTTAAAATTTTATGTTACATAAATGTTTTTCTTGTGTAAATTATAGGTAATTTTTTTGCGGCGTCTACCACACTTATCGGTAGCTATAATCGAAATCGTTACTTCAAAACTTTAAATGTTATAAAGAAAAAAATGTTCATCGCACATTTTTCGTTAGACCTGTTTGTCATGTGCTACGATAACATTTTAATGGTTATTCCAACATTATGTGACGCGTAAAAAATACTAAAACAGTATTACATGTTACCTTGAGATATGCTAATTTTTCCCGGAGGAACATATGTTAAAATTATCTTTAGCATGGGTCAGCTTTTTATATAGATCATATCGGCTAACCAAAATAAAATATATATTGTGTTTTGCTTATCGTTTGTTTTGACTAGAATGAATTTTCCATCAGGTGAAATAAGTGCCGTTAATTAATTCAATTGCTATAAGTGATATTGATAAGCTATTTATTTATTGAACCAATTGGTGTTTCGTTTTAACAACATTAATTTTATTAATACGATTATTTTGGTTCCAGAGAACAATAAAGAATTAAACATCTAATCTAATCATTAAAATACCTTTTTTGGCTTAACTCCATTTAGTCCAAGAAACGAGGAAGCGGCCCGATGTTATATGTGCAAAAATTAATATAAAAAAATATGAGCGTATAGAAAATTAAAATTCAGGGTGAGTTTCTATTTCATGCGACTCGATCGTGATTACCGAACATAACCTAAAAACTTGGTAAAGTTGCGAAAAGCGGTTTTTTTTTATTAACTAAAAAACTTCAGCTCCGATCGAAAGTTAAAGCAGGAAATTGTAGGTATTAAAAAGATCTATCTATTAAATGAATTATAATTTTTCGATATCATTGATACTTTTCGAGTTACGAAGGCGGTTTGATAAGTCAGTGACTTTTTGAATAAAACAAATTTTTTTCCGCAAATAAACATTTTATTTTTCTACATAATCACCTTTTAGCTCGATACATTTAGTCCAGCGTTTTTCTATTTTTTTTATTCCCTCCATATAATAGGTTTTTTCAAAGCTCTCAAAATACGCGTTTGTTTCGGTAATGACTACTCCATTCGACTCAAATCTCTTACCGCCCAGCCATTTCTTTAGGTTTGGAAACAGAAAATAGTCGCAGGGGGCTAAATCTGGAGAATATGCTGGATGGGGTAGCAGTTCGTATCCCAATTCGTGGATTTTGGCCATCGTGACTAGACAAGTGTGCACACGTGCATTGTCTTGATGGAACAGTACTTTCTTCTTCTTAGCCAAATGCGGCCGTTTTTGCTTCAAATCAACGTCAAATCTGTTCAAAAGCTTTGAATAATATTCGCCGGTGATCGTTTTACCTTTCTTGAGGTAATCGATGTGAATGACACCGCGTACATCCCAAAAAACTGTGGCCATGACCTTGTTGGCTGACAGACTCTGTTTCGCCTTCTTTGGTCCACGTTCAGCCCGAGCAACCCACTGTTTCGATTGTTCCTTTGTCTCTGGCGTGTTGTGATGGATCCATGTTTCATCCACAGTTACAAAACGGCGCAAAAATTCGTCCGGATTACGGCTAAACATCGCTAAACACTCTTTTGAAGTGGTCACACGATCGCGCTTTTGGTCGAGTGTGAGCAAACGCGGCACCCATCTCGCAGAGAGTTTTTTCATGTCCAAATATTCGTGTAAAATATGATGTACCCGTTCAGTTGAGATACCTACAGCATGAGCCAACTCACGCACTTTAATTCTCCGATCATCCAATATCATTTCATGGATTTTATCGACGATTTCCGGCGTGATCACTTCTTTTGGGCGACCTGGACGTGCGGCGTCACTAGTGCTGGTACGACCACAACGGAACTCTGTAAACCACTTCTTAACCATTGAAATTGATGGTGCCGAGTCCCCGTAGTATTTATCAAGTCTTTCCTTAGTTTCAGTGATGGATTTTTTACGTAAAAAGTAATGCTTAATCAGCACACGAAATTAACTTTCTTCAATTTTCGTAAAAATTCACGAGGTTGTCTGCTTTGAACGGCTATCAAACACCAACTGCACGACGTAGCTTGCTCAAAATTAGAAATTTGCCCACTGATAGATTATAGTTGACGGTAGCACTGTTGCATTTGAAGTAACTGCGCGGGAAGTTCAAAAAGTCACTGACTTATCAAACTGCCCTCGTAAGTTTTAAAGTCGGATTTTTTTTACGCAGCTCGCGGCTTCAGATATTCCTGTCGGAGCATACTTACATATTAATTTTACTAATAATTTTAGAGTTACAGTTTTATGAGTTACCGCCTTATTATCGATAGACTAAGCATTGATTCAAGTTAGTAAAAGAGTGAATACTAAAATAGTGTACCATTGTACCGGAAAAGCTAGTGAAAAAATGATCAGGTGCACTACGTCAATAGCGCTCTCTGCGCTGGACAAAATATGGATTGTTGCCAGAAAGTTTGAAACATTAATCTTCTTTCCAACGCTCAAGTGATAAAAATAGAAAATTGAAATTAAGCACAAATCGATGTATTTCCTAGTTCTTTCACAAACGGAAAATACAAACAGCGATATTAGTTGAGAAACCAAATGTTTATCAATATAAACACGGCTTCTTTATGAGATTTTTTTTATTTTGTAAATATTTAATTAGGAACTTTCCGAAATCGTCTTTGAATTATTTCTTCTTTTGATTCGTTAAATGTCTTTTAAATTCGTTTCGAAGTGAATACTTGTAGCATCTATTTTCGGGGCACTTATTTCGTTAAAAAAAAATTAATATTTGACTTTAAACTTATATTTTTTTGGGATGAATAACCCGCGATCTGCCACACTTTCTTGTCACAGAACCTCTCGGAACCGCCAATTAAAAGATATGAAAAATAAATGTGGTAATATGCGTTGGTTGAGTAAAGGTGCTTTCATTTCAAAAACCAGCCAGTCCAAGAAGAATTTGAATAAATTATATTTTAAAAAACTAAAAAACACGCTTTTAGAGTTAATCAGACTAAAAAGTAAAAAATAATTCTTAACATAACAATAAAATTACTGACGAGAAAATTAATGACACTGTTCTAAAAGCGTGGGGTGCTTTGTATGACATTTTTAAACTAACTCTGCGTTTCGGAATGAAAGCATCCCACGCTGTTAGAACAGTGACATTAATTTTCTCGTCAGTAAGTTTATTCTTATGTTAAGAATTATTTTTTGTTTTTTAGTTTGATTAACTCTAAAACCGTCTTTTTTAGTTTTTTTAAACTATAATTTATTTTTCGATTTGCCATTCAACTCTCGGCAAGTTTCTTACCAGTATATTAGATTAAGCGAATTATAAGATGACATTGAAACTGCGCGCACGCGTAGTTCATGCACTAGTTCTATCTCTGTTACTCTCATGCAAAGAATCCCTGAAGAAATGTATTAATCCTGGCGAACTAATCAGGATAATCGAATTATAACTGATATAAGCGTGTTAAAATAGGTAATATTATTGCCTACAAAATAACGGAGCACACTTTGAACAGTTACTGTAAATACATTGAATGAATTGAAAAAATTAATACATGCTCACTTCATCATCGAATGAGATTTTTTAAATTTTTGGAATACGCGACCAATTTACTGTTCATTTAAACCATGGCTTTTTCAATAATTGATAAGAACTACAGTGTCGAAATTTTTACCCCTTCAAAACTGTCAAAATATTTTCAAACGTTCATAAACGCACTCACGTTACTGCGCTCAGTTTCATTTCCGTGGGCAATGACAATACCGCGTGAGTTAATTTTTTATTACTAATGCGGAGATATGTATCCAACAAACATCTCTTTACGAGGATTCCAGTGCTTGTGTCATGATATAGGGAGCTTACACGGATTGGTTTAACATCGAAAAAGTTGTAAGACAGGGATGTGTGGCTTCGCCATGGCTGTTTACCTTATACGTAGACGATTGTTTAAAATATTTAAAAGGGAGTGCGTATGGATTGAAAATGAATGATTTGATCTTTAAATGCCTTCTTAACGCCGATGATAAAGTCATATTAGCGTCATCTGAAGAGGAGTTGCAGGCGATGGTTAATGTAATGCATGATGCGCTGAAAATCAAAGGGATGAAAATGACTGTAAACAAAACAAAAGTAATGGTTTTTAAAAGAAAAGAAAGCATGACAAACTGTGAATTCTGTTTAAGAGAGAAAGAGTGGAACAAGTAAATGAGTTTGTATGGTTGGGTTTAAAGTTTACGAGAGATGGAAAGTATGACAGTAACATTGAGCGAAGGGTATTGGCAGGAAAACAAATGAATGGGGCACTGTAAGTCTTTAGGAACCGCCAAAAAATGTCAAAAAAGGGTTTGGCAGAAGAAGCATGAAAATAGGATTAATGCTGCGAAAATGAGTAGTCTGAGAAGTATAGCCGGAGTGACTTGGTTAAATAAAATAAAGAATATTGAGATAAGAGAACGCTGTGGTGTAAAAGAAGTTTTGGTTACAAAGATAGATAAAGGAATGCTTAGATGGTTTGGACACGTAGAAAGGATGGATAAAGAAAGATTGACGAAACAAATTAATAAGGCAAGTGTGAATGGACAATTCGGTAGAGGTCGACCTCGGCGAACATATCTCGATCAGATCAACATTGTTTTGAAGAAAGGTCAGGTCAAGAGTACCAACAACTGACGAGCATGTATGAGAGCACTGATGAAAGTAGAGGAAGCAAAAGATGTGTGTAAGAACCGTAGCAAGTGGAAGAAAGTGGTCTCTGCCTACCCCTACCGGAAAAAGGCGTGTATATGTATGTATGTAGTTTCAATAGTAACTAAGAAAAGGTAAAAAGGACGTTTCAACACTAAATAAGAATGAAAAGGTCTACTGCTAGGACTACAAAAACTCCACTGTATTTCTTTTTGATAAATGTTGCATTTCTGTAATTTTTTATACTAGGTTTACTTTGTTAATAGATAGATAATTTTATTTATTTCTGCCAGCAACTCACTTATATCATTTATTTGTCTCTTATCCTCTAATAGGACACTTAATCTTTTCTTTAATATATTTATTTTATCTTATTATGAATGTGACACTATTTATTTTAAAATATTTTTAGTTTTATATCGGATTATATCGATAATTAAAAAGTTTTTAGTGAAGGAAACAGCTGCTTTTGTACCCTAAAAGCTCTATTTTTATGCATTTATCGATTTATTAAAAACGTTATGTTCTTCGTAATATTCTGCTGATAATTTAGTTAAAAATGTTATTGCTTGTATGTACACCATCTAGATCTAGAATAATTTAATAGATTTGGTTTCTTCGGAAATTACCATTTCTGCTTTTTGCCCAAATATAGTAAGAGTAACCACAATTTAAATGAAAAAGCTCGTTTCACATTAAAGAACCTTTTATTTAATGCTATTATTACTGTAGCCTTCCATTACTCGAATCAACTAGTTTTGTTATTAATTTTTTAAGTAAAATCAATTTTTACGAAGACGAATAGAAACAATTTACTCTTCTGATAACAATTTTTTTTTATAATTACATTATTTTAAAATTACAAAACAAATTTATTAATTGTAAATAAAAATTAATTGTGTACCTAATTTAAATCATTTTTACACATCCGGTAATTCCTTTTTTTAGTTTTTATCGTTTACAGTTAAAAAAAGTAATTTATTTTAAGTAATATTTCAATATAAACTATTTTGTTTACGTATTATTTTCATTATAATATAAGATTTAATTAATACTATTTCTTTAAATATATCTATCTATTTTCACGGAACAAAAAAATGTTTTAAACCAAAATATTAAAAAAAAATATTGTCGAAAATAAAAACATTATTTTAATATGATTTTGTCACAACGATTATTTTCTTCTTCTTCTTCTTATAATAATAGGACCAGGTCCTGTTTAGTCCGTTGCGTTTAGCCTCCTTCGGAGCTCTTCCTGTGACGCTGAGCTCCAGCTTTCGTACCATCTCTTCGGTGGTCTGCCTACCGGTCTTAGCGAGTTTGGTTTTTGCGACATGGCCCACTTTGCCCACCTTTCATCTGCATCCTTTCCACATGGTCTTTCCAGCACCTCTTGCATGTTCTAGCCCATCTTAATACATCCTGTATTTCTAGTTCTTCTCTGATATCCTGGCTTCTTATTCTATCCCTAAGGGTAACACCCTTGATGGTTCTTAGTATTTTCATTTCGTTCGTTCTCATTATTCTTTTCGTTGTTGATGTTTCAGCTCTGGTTTCTGTGGCGTACGTTAAAATAGGTCTTACATATGTTTTATAAATCCTCAGCTTGCTTTTTGTACTCATCATGATTATTTTCCTACTAGATTTTATTTATTTACTTCGGGCTAATTATTTAGTCTTTCAAAGAAATGTATTTATTTTTGCAACTCAAAACCTTAATGGTTACTAACATTTATTATTCCTCAGATGCTTCTTCCAATTTTTTTAACGTGTATATTTCCAAATTTTTCTGCTTACAGACCCAAATAGATATTTCGAATTCAAGCAAAAATTTTTTGGAACCTCAAATTGTCTGTTTGATCAGTTTTACTGTTAAATAAAAGCAATATTTGCTAATTCCGTAACGTAGTAGTTGGAAGGTTTGCATAACTGCGTATACATTTTTATTGAATTAAAAACCCATTGTTTTCAAGTTTGTTTTGTATGTGTGTGTGGATAAAAGAAAATCTGTTTAATAGTCCAGTCACCTTACGCCATATTTTACGACGTTCTATTCAAGAGGCGCACCCTCTGGCCAATTTTTTTATAGGTTGTTTGGACCTACCTATATAGTCCTGAGTTTTCGGCCATTGCCGGATTATATTTTAGCAATACAAAATTATTGAAAATTAAAAAATGGATATTTTTGAGAAAATTCCACACCTGCAATTTTGAACCAATCAAAATACGTTATTTTGACAGATCACCACGGCAACGGAGGTAATTTAGTGAAAACTTTTTTCTCGTGGGATACCCAACAGCGAATTATACTGGAAATTTTTTGACGTTTACAATAACAGACCATTTTTGACTTTGATAACACTCTTCTTCGGAGTTCTTTTTTCGCATGTTGAACCCATAGTCTTCGAGAATAAGCGCCAATTCTTCCACAGGTATATCCGCTTTATTGAAATTATACGATTTTTCTGCGCAAAAGTTTGTAAACTGCTTCCATACGCTTGACTTCGATTTCCTGGTATTCGCGGTTGTCAACTGTCAATCTCCTGGCGAATATTTTCTCTGCTTTCTTGACCGAAGCGAAACATTTTTTTACGTCGTGCCACTTGACAGCTTCAAAAGTAAAATAATAATTTCGAGGTTAGGGTCTCACTTGGTTATCATGGCAACTCAACAATCAAGTCGACTACACATTTTATGTTTCGCTGGTGACTTGATGAAGAAAATAATTTGCATTGTTGAGAATCGAAAAATAAATTTTAAAAATATTTGATTTTCCACCACAATTCGGCGTGGAATTTTCTTACCGAATACCTCGCGAGGTCAAATTAATATCCGGAAATTTTTTGACCTCTAGTGGTATTACTAGTGATAATATTTTTGGAATGCGTCCTATCGAAAAAAGTTTTCAATAAAATGTGTTCACCATAACGTCCTTTGTATAAAAGGTCCTGAAAAAAAAGTGCTAACATTGTTAATTAAGCGGTTAATGACAAATGAAAATGAAAATTCTACATTTCGTTCTTGCAACCGCGATCGGGTGTTTATCAACATATTGGTTTGAAACTCGTACATTATGTACAGGACCCCAAACCCCAAGAGAATCGTGCAAGATTTATTGATCTGCGAGATATAGTTTAGCAACAATCTGCGATCATCGAAAAATCTTTGCACTTCAATAGAATTTCCCGACGAAGGCCCACAGGGTGAAAAAAAAAATCGATCATCATGCACAAGCGATTTAAAAAAAAATTGTTGAAAAAAGATACTGTTTTTCAGCGATTTTAGATTTTTGCTTAACAATTCCGACCAAAGTTGCAAAGATATCTGAAAAATTCTTGGACCATCTAACACGCTTTTGGAAAACGAACAATTTAAAAAAAATTGCAATTTTTGATAACCGCCTGAGATATGAATGCGTTTACGTTTGTTCAATTTTCTATTGTTTTATTAAGATTTTTGCAAAATTCGAGTTCCTCAGCTACCCCTACGCCTCCGGCCATGGGATTTTAACTTAAAAGAAAATTTTAAAATACAATGTGATGGCATTTTTTAAGATTTTAGCATGAGCCTATAGCAACAAAGATATATCAAATTAGTTTTGGTAATGCCTTCAATAAAGAGTTAATAAAATTATTTTAAGAATTGGAAATATAAAGATTTGAAAATACTTTGAAAAGTAATCAAATAAATTTGACTAATTTTTTATTTTCTTTAATGGATTTGTAAAATCGGGAGGCCTTTGTAATGAAGGTGGAAAAACCACTCCAGAATAATGTCTCAAAATAAAAGACATTTTTAAAAAATTTGTGAGTTTTCGTATCTTCAAGTGGTGCCCTTTTAACCTTAAAAGGGGATCAGTTGATTTAAAGAAAAAATATATTGCTTTCATCGGTATAGTAAATCAAATCGACTTTTTGTCACATTCTCCCGAGACTTCATTTTTTATCCGATCCCTTCACACACTATTAAGAAAAAAATAATACGTTTGCTGATATATTACGTTTTTCAACATACCTGTCACTTTCTTGGGCAAGATATGTAATAACAGGCTATTGTTAACAATTTTGGTATTACTAATTCATATATACACGCATACAGTCACGCCTTTTTCCCGTAGTGGTAGGCAGATACCACTTCTTATTACTTGCTACGGTTCCTACACACGTCTTTCGCATCTTCTGCTTTCATACATGCTCGTCGGTTGCTGGCACTCTTGATCTGGCCTTTCTTTAAACAATTTTGATCTGATCGAGATATGTTCAAGTACCTGGGCGCAGTGATAACGACAGACAATAATATGCAGGAAGAGATTAAACAGCGAATCACATAAGCAAACAAATGCACATTTGCAGTACAAACCCTGCTAAAATCAAAATTTATCAGAAGAAAAGCCAAAACCGTTATTTATCAAACAATAATACAATAATGATGTAAGACTGCTCAAAAACCTTTACTACAACCAGACTGCTAGAGTAAAAGTGGAACAAGAGGTTTCACAAAAAGTTCCTATTAAACGTGGCGTTAGGCAGGGATGTGTCATGTCACCAATGCTTTTTAATGTCTACTCGGAAGCTGTCTTTGAAGAAGCGCTGAAATATCGCCATGAAGGTGTTAAAATTTGTGGAGAAGTAATTAACAACATTAGGTACGCTGATGATACTGCTATAATGGCAAAAATCCTCGAAGACCTCTAAACACTACTAAATGCAGTAAACAATGCATGCAAGGAAAAGGGTTTAAGTGTCAACACAAAGAAAACGAAGTGGATGGTTGTCGGTAAAATTAATATCAAGTATCCAAACTTAAAATTAGATGGTAAAATTCTGGACAGAGTAGAACACTTTAGGTAATTGGGTAGGTGGATGGACTGTAGAGTTAAAAGCGATGAAGAAATCTCAACCAAAATAGAACTGGCACGTAAAAGATTCACTAGTTGGCGTTCTGTATTACGTAATAAAAGTCTTTCGATGAACATCCGTCTAAGAGTATTAAAGTGCTACGTTTGGTCTGTTATGCTTTATGAATGTGAAACCTGGACATTAAAAGTAAAGCATCTAAATAAATTGGAAGCGTTTGAGTTATGGTGCTATCGCCGTATGCTAAAGATTCCGTGGACAGCACACGTAACTAACGAGCATGTGTTAGAATCCCTACATAAAGAGCGAGAATTGACAAACACCATCAAAATAAGAAAAGTCGAATGCTTTGGACATATGATAACGAGGCATAAATATCACATGCTCCGATTAATTATCCAGAGTAAATTAGAAGGAAAACGATGGATTGGCAGAAAACAGCTTTCTTGGATGCGTAATATTAAGACATTGGACGGGTCGAACAGTCGAAGAATTGTTTCATGTAGCTACCCGATCGAGAAGCTATCCAACAAATTGTCAACTCTATGATAGCGAACGCCTGAACGCTTGATGATAGCCAACGTTTGAAAACAAGCATGGCACACAAAGAAGAAGAATACAATAATACGCCAGTGAAACAGGGACACTCGACAGTTCGCGACACAGAGCTCCTAAGAAGGTTTGAGAGAAAAATATTGCGCATGATATATGGCCCAGGTCAAAACCCTGAAATCGGATATTATAAAATAAAAAGCAATGTTGAGCTTGCCCAAATATATCAAAGCCCTAACATTATTCAGAAGATAAAGTCCGGCATATGAGCAAATAAGCCAAAACGATCGCATAATAAAACGGGTATGAGAGGAAGCACCACCGGGAAAAAGACCACTGGGAAGACCTAGGCTCAGATGGAGAAATAACATCATTAAAGATCTGGCTATACCGTACCAGGTGAAGGCAGATAGTCAAGGCAGCCAAGGCCCACCCTAGTGCTACGGAGTAGTAGTAGTAGTAGTAGGTGAATCTCTACCGACTTGCCCTTTCACACTCACCTTGTAAATCTGTTTCGTCTATGTATTTGGGCTTTCGAAGATCGGTTCCACTATGCATCTTGTGGGGCATAAATCGCTAGTAAAAGGATGCGATTAAGATAACCTTTAGCCTTACCCAGAGAAGTATTGGGCTCACACATTCGAAGTCAGTCACACACTCATTCATTCTAGCAGAAAATCTTTGGTTTATCATCGCGTAAATTTTCTTTATTTTATCATTAAATCCACCTCTTACATTCAAAGTAGCAAAGTGACTTTCTGCATTCCACTTTTCGCCCCCATGGGAAACAAGACGTGATGCTTGTTTCTTTTTTATTGTATGTTCATAACCGTCACAAATAATAAACCATATATTATCTTTAAAATACGTTTTTTAATATTTTTACAATCTGCCTGATAAAATAAGAATAAGTAATTATTTTTGTGTTACGAATCTGCGATACCGCTATTTGCTGTCAGAATAAATAAAAAAAATATGTCTAGCAAGTGATACCAGGCACCAATAGATGGCTCAAACTGTACCTTCATAAATTATAACGTCATTAAAAAGAAGGATTCCTAATTTATTCATTTAACTTTATTGGTCAGCATTTTGTATTTTTTTTATTTAATATTTACTTTAATATCTTGGAAACGTTATTCATTAAAAAAAAATTACTGTTGAACGTTATTGTACCGTCAATATCAGAGATGATAATCTTAAAATATATTAATTTAATTATATACCGAATCGTTAATTACACAATAAGCTCCTTAAATTGTCCGGAAGTTCTAGAAGATTTTAAAAGTGTTAGCAATGGTTACGAAGATTTGCGATGTTCTACAACTTTCTCAATTATTATGGGTAATTTAAGTAAAACAACTTATTAGTGAGAATAAATCAAGTTGTTAATAAAAATTATTTTTTTATACATGCACTTATTTAAAACAAATCAAAAGAGTCTTTTTACGTTTGTAAAATATGGATGTTCTGCAGTTCCAATAATGACTTATAATATGGTGTAGATTATATACCTTGTTCTATATTTCTATTGTAGGTATTCCCAATACAACAAAGTACCCAAAATGGAACAAGCGTTATATTGTAGAAAAAATGACAAGTAATTAAATTGACATATCTTGACAGGTGATAATATTAATTCTTAATCGATTATCTTTACAAACCTTTAAACTAATATAAATATACAACATACCTATTAATTTATTTTACTTCTCAATGACTTTCTATGGTTATCCCAAATAAATGAATAGTGATAAATATTATAATTACTGGAAACAATTTCTTAAGTAAGTCATTAACAATAATTAATAAAGGAATACTCTAAGCCCGATTTTAAATCCCTAAATCCATCACAAAATGCTCTCTATTATTTGAGGTGTAGTCTGCGAAGATAAAACTGATCCTTTAAAGAGCAATAAAACATTTTCGGAAACCAGGAAACCATAAAATTCTCGAAACACATTGTTTAGGTACTAGTCTAACAAGTTTCTCGGAAGCGTTTTGGGACCTGTATGAATTTGTATAGTATTCCAAAGAATTTTAGACGTATATTTTTACCATACAAACCTTTTTAGAATAAAGTGTAATCCATAATAATGGATGAAAAAAAAACGAAGATTTGTTCAGATGGTACCATTACTAAAAAATTGAGTAAGATAACGGAAGGTGACGAGACAATTAAATGTAAGTCGTTTCACTATGTAAAGAACACACAAACTTCGGCTCTTATCACCAGCGCATCGGCTCGGCATAGGTGCTGCTTAAAAAACAACAACCAGCAAAGATTGCTTTGTCACGCGACTACTGTATTGCGAAACCGAAAACAAACCGCTAGAATGCTCCAGAGTATCCTTCAACAAGCTCCTGGAACAGGACGACGCGACGGTGGTAAGGGGAAAATTATTTGATAGCTTGTAGAATGTAGGGGGGGTGGTCGTAAAGGCTATGCAGCCTCTCAAGCACCTCGACCTATCAGATCTTTTGTGCATAACCCTTAATCTATAAATTATTTGTCAGGCAGCGTCCATACCTTAGCAAACGCTAATTGCCTCCTTTAAACAAATTTTATTGTTTTATTCTATTAAAAGGCGATAAATAAACGTTTTTTTATAAATACTTTTAACAGTTTCCAGTTTTTGTACGTTCAACTAGTGGATTAATAATGTCCTTAGTTCCCACGTATAAAATCAGTCTGGCGGAACGTATAGATACTTAAAAGAGGTGTAGTCGATTCTATAAAAAATTAGAGTGATTATTGAATTATGAAAAATTCCTCATTCCGCGTTTGATGTCTCTATATAGAACAAAAATTTCCATGCAGTAAAAGGGAAAACAAAATTATTATTCCATTTTATCGCAGGGTAAAACTTTTAAACGCGTAATTAGAAAAGTTTTACGCTCTTCTATTACTTCGAAAGCAGCGCCTGAAGTTTCCTTATATATATATACATAACTTGTTACATTTTTATTTCTTGTTACCGTGAATTTTTTTTTGGGGCATTGATTTAATTAATATCTTTATTCCAGTCTGGGTTTCAGGTCGAGGAAGATTATTTAACAAGTAGGCGGTGAATATTTACGTTTTCAGTTTATCGGTGTCCACGAGGTTCAAACCGTGTTTGAGTTCTTCAAGAATAATTATAAATTACATTTACTTTATTATACATTCCGCATTTTTGTATGTACCTACTGGCTCTAACTGCAAACATGAATAAATCACGATTCGTGAAAAACGCAGTCTTTATGCTTTGTTTGCGAATTGCTACGAACTACAATGAACTGGATGAATTACTCATCGCGCATCACGAAACAGGAATACATGCATAGTCTGTAAAGAGCTGTAGACCATAGGACCCAGACAAATATCACTTGTATACTAAACTTTTGCTGCATCTGCCCTGTCCCCACTGAGCATGATGACTCTTCAAAGAAATTAAGATTAAGGATCGAAATAGCACGTAACGCGTTTCTAAGGATGAAGCAGTTCTTTTGTAACCGATCGTTGAATCAAAGACTGAAAATACGAAATGATACAATGTTACATATTGTTACCATCCGACCTTGTTTATTTATCGGCATCCGAGCATCGACCTCAACTAGGGTGCATATTAATGACCGCTTTGTCGGTCGCCGCCTGAGTCTAGCAAGGTCTCTAACACCGCGAAGGTAGAAATATTGTTTCGGACTCTCGAGAAAAAGGTGGAATAATCTGGAATTATAATTTAGAAATATAAAAAGGACAGCGGCAGTGAAAAAAAAAGGACAGTTTTAAAAAGTGTTTATAAGTTATGGAATTTAAATAGTTGTAAAAGTTGTAATTAGTTGAATATCTAAGTGATTTATAAAAGTAAAATTTATTGTGTAAAAGTATTGCAATTAAAATTGTTTTGTTAATGTATCGAGAGTTTAAAATCACCGAACCCAAGAAAGAAAAAATATCGTAACAATATTCTCCATTCTCCTTTATGGCATACTGAATAAAAAATCGCTGAAAAAATTGGAAGCCTTCGAAATGTGGTTATACAGAAGAATACTCAGAATATCGTATGTAAACCGAATCACTAACGAAGAAGTACTCAGACGACTAGGAAAGGGGACAGAGCTTGTGAATGAGACAAAAATCCAAAAACTACAGTACCTGGGCCACGTTATGAGAGGAAAAAGATATACTCTGTTACAAGTGATTTAAGGGGAAAATTGTTGGCAAACGCAGCATACGTCGAAGACGAATGTCGTGGCTGCGCAACTTGAGAGAGTGGTTAAACTGCTTGTCAGTGCAACTTTTTAGGTCAGCGGTGGATAGAGTTAAAATAGTCATGATGGTAGCTAACCTTCTAAAGAAGACGGCACCCTAAGAAGAAGAGAATAATCTTCCGAACAAACAGCATTAACGGATTTTGAAAGTTATCGGTAAATGTCAAGAAATAATTATTATTGTCAATTTCATAAAATATTTCGGAAGTAGATTAAAACTACAGAGGCAATCGTAAGTAATCTCAAGTTTGAGTATTTTAATTATTAGCTAAATAGTATCTTCTTTGTACGAATTTCAGTACATCCTTATATCCAACTGTCTTCTTCTTCTTTATTTTTGTAAAGCATCTGCCTTGTTCTCTAATTTTTTAGAGTTGTAGCTGGGATGATGAATTCCAGCTTTCATACCGACGTATGGGTGGACGTCCAGGTGGTCTGCTGGATCTTGGGATTCGCGACGTCTGTTTCGGGACCATCTAACTACGTCTTGATCATCACAAAGTTCTCGGATGTCTTTGTTTCTATTGTGGTCCCTTAGTGTGTAGCCTGCTATAGATCTTAGAGACCTCATCTCTGCTATACGGATAATCCTTTTTGTTGTGGAGTTTTCGGCTTTCGTTTCTACAGCGTAGGTCATAACAGGTCTCACACAGGTCTTATATATGCGGACTTTACTTTTAATGGACAAGTGCTTGTTTCGCCATATTATATATCTAAGGAATCCTGATATTAAAGCTGCTTTTGTTGTTTGAGATTTATTTGATGTTCTTCCAACAGCTTCTTCGGCAGCTTTGAGTATGTCTGATTTAATTTTTTGCCAGGCATCTTCAGCGTTATCTGTTTCTACAATGTGGTTACTTTCTTTTTTCTTATTGAGTCTTTGCCAACATCCAACTACAACGTTATAAAATAAATAAAGTGGTTTGTACTGCAAATCCGGCCTAACCAGTTTTGATCGCATATAATTCCAAAAATGTCTGTGATTTTTTTAAAAAAATCTCGTTAAAAATAAAAAACAGATAAAATAACATCTCCAAATTCAATACTCCCCCTGTTGAAATGTTAAATAATTGTGTAATAAACCCTTAAACCACACAAATAAATAATTACATCATATTTAGGTATTTTTTTAAATTAACTAAAACACAAAGGGTGTGTAAAAATAAAATGTTTAATGAAAAAACCAACCAACTGTCACTGAAAATATTCTACATTAAGAGAAAGAGGGTGGTAATGTTTCAGTGATTATTCATCCGATGAGGGTTGACATTTTAAAGAACCGATTAGTGGAAAAATATGATATTTTAAAATGAAAATAAAGATGTTTATCAAACAATTTATTGTTACGTTGGAAAAATTACTGCTAATCTATGAGTTTGACCAACCGAAATTTAAATATTAAGAGGTACTGCATTTTCCTTTTTTAAGTGTTCTTACTTTAAAACTCCCATCAATGCCCGATTATTTAAATTTTATTCAAAACATGCCCAGAATCTTACGAATTCCCGCATTGCATAAAATTTCTGCCTTACTAAAAATATCGCGAATTCGGTAAAATGTTAAAAATTGATTTTAATCCCTATAATACTGATGTACATATTTAAGTAATTTTTTGTTGGTCGACATTACAAAAGTTAATTTAATAATAAAATAACAAAAAAGTATATTAAGTATTCGTAGGGTGAACACCCTGTATTGTCAGGTGGTTTGTTTATAACATACGATCTATAACGTGGGGAGATATACATAGGCGCTCAAGTAGTAGTCTTTGTAACTCCAGCTGCTGTTCATTGTATACACATACAAAGTTTATGTGTGTGTATATATAGATATATAATATACACCGTAGTTCGGCGGTGGCGTGGTATTGCTGATTCGAAAGCTCGAACACCGCAACAAAGTGGAAAAGCTTTGACAGAAGAACGGCGAACGTCTAATTTAAACGACTCAAGTATTCTGGGCAGTATCAACATCCACCCTACAACAGTATCTCTACACTAAATTGAATTTTGCTTTGTTATCTCGAGCTTAACTTTGATACACTCATCATTTATCATTACACTCTTATTCATTCTTCGGTTTTAATGTTTGTTAAGGAATGCACGATTTTCAAAGCAGCTGCCAAAACGTATTGTGTTTATAAAATAAATTAAGGGTTATCTCAAAAATTGCAGACTTTATATATTTAAGGATATTCACTAGTTTATTAAAAAACATTTTTCTACAAACGTCAAAAAATGACAAGGTTCGCGCATTGACAACAATATGCGAAGTGACCCTTTTTTTCATTTTCCTTCGTTACCATGACAACGTGCGCGAAGTAGTGTGCGAAATACTTACTTCGCACACTGCATGTAAACTATATGGGATTTTTATATTTTAACCTTTATGTTCCTCAATCAAGAAAAAATCCAAGAAATCATTTATTTATTAATGTATAACAATAATTAAGGCTTTCAAATTGTGAGAAAATTTAACACTACCTAATTTTGTTTATTATTTACAATGTTAACATTAATGGTGCAGCCAGTGCACGAACCAATATTTATTCCTAAACCAGATAACTCAGATTCAGCTCGTGATATCGTAGTTTTGGGAGTTGGAAGACTATCCATTTTTGATTTGCAAGCAACTGCCGTAGAGGTGACAGCACTTGATCCTGAAATTTCACAGTCTAAAATTTTATTTGATATTTGAATTTTATTATTGATAGAATCTTCCACGTATCCTTTGGCCACAGTCGAAGATTTCCATCCTCCATGTCGTTTCAAAACACATATATCGGCCCCCGTATTAGCAAGGAGTGTGGCTGATGTTCTCCGAAAACAATGGCCCGTGTAGGCATCAGGATTTGGTAATTTTAGGTGTTTTGCTATTAAGCTAGGCATCTTTCCAATACTATTTATTCCAACAACTTGGTTAAAACATCTCTTATTTTGATACTTCAAATCTCGACTATTTTTTTTAACTCGGCTGCGCCTCGTTAAAAAAATCAGTTCTCGATCACCAAAGTAGCATTTCGCGCACTAGATACAAAAATAATTTACGAATAAAAAAGTTTTATCCAACCGAAAGTAAAAAAAGAGGGGTTTGAAAGTTGAATCTTACAAATTTTAATTAAAAACTTGGTTAAAGGTTTTACTATATAGCTATGAGGAAAGAAAATAGAGGCGTCTCCAATTAAGAGACTAACCGTCAAAAGGGCGGTCATCTGATATATAATAAATCGTTTCTATGGTCGATGAGGTTCAACATAATCAACGGGATCATTTCCGGAATCTAACATCTTTGTGTCAGAAAATTCCAAAAATAAAATTATTAGAGAATAGCATTCTTTTAAGGGTGTATAGCCGCTATATAGTACGGGATGAAGCGTTGCATTTCGGCGAGGAATTTTATACAGAATAAATTTCATTTTAAGTAGTTGATTAATATTCAATAACACCATGTAACGCAATTTTTGTTCCTGGATTCAAAATGTTACATTCAATTGCTTATGCAGTGTGTACATAAAGTAATGTAACTTGCTAAAATGTCGATTTCTGTTGGTACAAATATGACCGTCAAGACCGCATAATTCTTATTTATTCTACATTTATTGAGAAAAATAATTTACGGGAACGTTTTTATTACCAAAATAATTAACAGAAACAAATAATTTATTAATCTCATTTAATTAGATGTTCAAATTGTCTTGCTTCTTCTATTTAAATAATTTCGAACAGCAACACTAAAGTGTAGTGATGCACCATCCTGCTGAAACCAAATGTCAATAAAATTGTTACCAACTGCAATTCTTATTTCAGGAACTATTTGATTCCTTAACAAATCTAAATACTTTTGTCCGTTCAAATTGCCTTCAACAAAGAATGATCTAATAACAGCGGTGCCGATAATACCTGCCCAAACATAAACTTTTAAAGGCATTTGTGTTCTATGTTCCCGCATCTATCTAGGGTTTGTATCACTCCAATATCTACAGTTGTGGCGATTAACTGTACCATTTAACATAAGCGTGGCTTTATCAAAAAGACTATCTTACTTGTAAAATGCATTATAGTTTCACATAATTTCATTCTGCGGTCATAATCATCTTTAGATAATTCTTGTAATAGCGTTACTTTATAAGGATGAAACTTATTCTTCTTAATAATGTTATAGACGGATCCCACACTAATATCATGTTTTAATGCAGTTTTCCGAATGGATATAAATGGATTTTCTACAAAACTTTGCATAACGTCCAAGGTCGGACAGTTTTAGGGCGATTTTTAGTTGAACCCACTTCTTTACTGTAGTTTTGGTAATTTGGTTGCGATTTGGATACGTATCATTAAATAAGTAAGCTACTTCATCATAAGTTCTTTTACAATCACCGTAACCTCTCATGTCTGTTCGGTAAACATAATTAAATTTTAAAAGTAACTAATTACAATAAACACCTTTCACTAATGACAATGAAAATTTATTCATGACATTTAAAAATAATGAATAGTAGAAAAATCAACTACTTTTTTGACATAAACAATTTTTTTATAATTTTAGTTTCAAACCACTGTAACTTTGGAACTATTAAAGGTAGAATTATGCGGCCTTGACGGTTGTATTTGTAATTTAATAGATTATAAAAAACTTAAAATATATACAGGGGGTACTATTTAAAAAATCATGTTAATAAGTTATTTTGTAGTCACGGTGCAGCCTGTATACTTCTAATCAATTTATGCGAATGGCCTAAATTATTTGAAAAAACTTTTATTCAACATTTTTTTTTGTAAACCTAACATATCGAAATATTAGTAAACTAAGTTACTTTATGTACACATTGTATCTAAATAACACTTTGATTTTGTGACCACAGCATACGAAAATCTCGTTTTTACAGAGAGAGAAAAACAGCCGAATTTTTTCACCCATTTGGAGAAAGAAACTACACACTTACACTGAAAATACAACACAAAGATAGTCAAAACCAGTTTAAATGTTTTAAAAATTATTAGACTTTCTAGATTTCCGTTTATATTGCAGATCGCATTCTCGAAGAAGCCTCCAAACATTGTCCACCATCATGTTTTCGTTATACTGTCCTTGGTAACGACGTGACGTTTTCAGTTTTTTATTCTCCATAAAAAACAGCTCGGCTGATTTTTACTGAAAATCTAATCAGTTCTAAGTTGGGTAATTATGCGTCGAATACAATTGGTCCTACGTCGGTATCATTTTTTGTTCTAGAGATAATCGAACGCACATACGAACATACGCACATACGTACAAACACACACACACACACACACATAAACGTCCACTTAAAAACTATTGTATTCGACTCTGGGGACCTTGAAATGTGGAGATATGTCAAAATTCGGGATTCGCAAAATCGGACCCATTACTATAACTTCCACTGGAAAAAAGTTAACAATATTAAACTGCGAAGATTCTACTACTCCGACTTACCAACCCCAAAAATATTTTTTTCAATGTTGTACTAAATCGATAGTATTGCAAGATCCTTGGGGGTGCCTATCCTAATTAAGTGCAAGTTTATTTTTTATTTGTGTAAGTGTGTGTGCTTGCGCCCCAGCGGTCTACAGGCTGTGGGTCTGCAGAATGCGCCCCACTGGAGGTTGCGCCTCTGGCAGCCGCACGCCTAGCTACGACGCTGGATACTATCATTAAGGAAATTTAATTTCAAATTACTAACTATATTTATAACAACAAAACTATTACCAATATTAAAATGGACAATACAATTTGTGTCAATTAATACTGTCATTTTTAATAATTACATCAAATTATTGACTGAACATCAAAATGACCGGTGTTCTGCTTTTAGAAGCGTGTAGGATAGACGTCGATAGAGGCTAGTCGATATAAACAACTGACATCTTGATATTATTTATGGTTGATTGTGCTGCTCTACCAGCAGCATTGATACAGAAAAAATCAAACGTCTCGGTTCTTCATCATAACTATAGTATCCATTACTAAAAATGTGTGTAAACTACTTTGAATTACACAACTTTCAATAACTTTTGAGTGGATTAAACTATTTATATTTAATTTTGTACACCCGTTGGATACGGTTGGTGTTCAAATAATTTATTATGTTATTATTATTATTAAAGCGCGAACACCTCGGCCGTCCCATAATTTTAAAATAATGACAGGTTGGAAATGATTCCATCTGATCTGAAATGTATAATTAGGTAATACCAACCTACTTAAATAAAATGCCAATTATTTACTAAAATAAGTACTTTATCATTTAATTATTCTAAAAATTTAAAAATGGTTTAATAATATTTAAAGCTGGTTACTACTGTTTGTTGTAAATAATCTCACAAGAGTGTTTAAAAATATTAGAAAAAAAAAACAATAAAAATGTAAATTACTCAAAAATAAACGTAGAATTAACTTGACACGTTTAATGAAGAACAAAAAAGGAAAAGTTGACATCTAAAATAAACAATTTTTCTTTTTTGGATAAATTTCCTTTTAACTGTTGTTTAAATAATTTGTAAATATGGAAAAATCACATAGTACAAATTAAAAATCGGTTTTTTATAATCATTAAAAGCTTTCTAAAGATATTTTAACGCTATCTCTAGAAGAATAATAATAGTTTTTATTGCTACTTCGGTGAATAATTTTTTAATTGTTGCAGTCAATAATCTTTGCAAAAAATCGATTTTGGCACTTTCTGATATTTGACTATAAATTGGCAGATCGTCCATGAAGTTTGGCAATTCTTCATCTATTTCGATGGTACGATGATTATTGCGCCTTCCAGATTTTTTTGAAATAAAAAAATTATCTCGGCTTCCAATGATCGTAAGAACTCATTTTTTTTTAAATGCGTGAAATGATGCCAGGAATCTATTTTCATTCATGAAAGTCATTTCTATAAAAACAAAATTAGGAAATTTGTTTTAAAAAAACATGTAAAAAAATGTTGCAATTTTTCAATTTTTTGACCCTTAAAATTAAAAAAAACAATATACTTTTTTAATAATATGAAAGTACAACTCTTACGAAAAAAATAAGCCCTAAATCGTTACTGTAGCATCATCCCCCGAGCAGAACTAGCTAAATTAAGAGAGCATCTTTTTGAAGAAAACTTCGTATATCTTGAAAAATAATCAATATTTATTAATTTTTCAAAAAAAACACTTTTTTGGCTTCCCATAGGCTACACTTAACGGTAAGTAACAAGTTTAAATACGTTACAGTTAACGAGTTATAGAAAATCCGATTTTTCACGCTTTTTCCAATATACGAGGGCAGTTTGATAAGACAGTGACTTTTTGAATTTCCCGCGCAGTTGCACCAAATGCAACAGTGCAGCCGTCAACTATAATCTATCAGTGGGCAACTTTCTAATTTTGAGCAAGCTACGCCGTGCAGTTGGTGTTTGATAGCCGTTTAAAGCAGACAACCTCGTGAATTTTTCCGAAAATGGAGAAAAGTGAATTTCGTGTGCTGATTAAGCATTACTTTTTACGTAAAAAATCCATCACTGAAACTAAGGAAAGACTTGATAAATACTACAGGGACTCGGCACCATCAATTTCAATGGTTAAGAAGTGGTTTACAGAGTTCCGTTGTGATCGTACCAGCACTAGTGACGCCGCACGTCCAGGTCGCCCAAAAGAAGTGATCACGCCGGAAATCGTCGATAAAATCCATGAAATGATATTGGATGATCGGAGAATTAAAGTGCGTGAGTTAGCTCATGCTGTAGGTGTATCTCAACTGAACGGGTACATCATATTTTACACGAACATTTGGACATGAAAAACTCTCTGCGAGATGGGTGCCGCGATTGCTCACACTCGACCAAAAGCGCAATCGTGTGACCACTTCAAAAGAGTGTTTAGCGATGTTCAGCCGTAATCCGGACGAATTTTTGCGCCGTTTTGTTACTGTGGCTGAAACATGGATCCATCACAACACGCCAGAGACCAAGGAACAATCGAAACAGTGGGTTGCTCGGGGTGAACGTGGACCAAAGAAGGCGAAACAGAGTCTGTCAGCCAACAAGGTCATGGCCACAGTTTTTTGGGATGTACGCGGTGTAATTCACATCGATTACCTCAAGAAAGGTAAAACGATCACCGGCGAATATTATTCAAAGCTTTTGAACAGATTCGACGTTGATTTGAAGCAAAAACGGTCGCATTTGGCTAAGAAGAAGAAGGTGCTGATCCATCAAGACAATGCACGTGTGCACACTTGTCTAGTCACGATGGCCAAAATCCACGAATTGGGATACGAACTGCTACCCCATCCAGCATATTCTCCAGATTTAGCCCCCTGCGACTATTTTCTGTTTCCAAACCTAAAGAAATGGCTGGGCGGTAAGAGATTTGAGTCGAATGAAGAAGTCATTACCGAAACAAACGCGTATTTTGAGAGCTTTGAAAAAACCTATGATTTGGAGGGAATAAAAAAATTAAAAAAACGCTGGACTAAATGTATCGAGCTAAAAGGTGATTATGTAGAAAAATAAAATGTTTATTTGCGGAAAAAGATTTGTTTTATTCTAAAAGTCATTGACTTATCAAACCGCCCTCGTATATAGTTTTCTCATGGATGCCATTGTCAGAATTGGATCAAATTGAAATGGGATCACACGAGAAGCACCAGCTTTCAAATAAAAAAAAGAATCATCAAAATCGGTTCACTTAGTCGAGAGTTCCGAGGTAACAAACATAAAAAAATTCAGTCGGATCGAGAACCTCCTCCTTTTTTGAAGTCGGTTGAAAATAAAAAAGGTCGCCAACTTTAGCGGCCACAGTTTACCGCACAATCCAGTTCTTCTAGACAAAAAACACCAAAACTGTTTATGTATTTGCATTAACATTATGTCTTTACGAAGATTACAAACAGTTCGACTAGAACATTTAGTGCGTTGAATAACCGCAACCCACTTCTTTTTCTTTTCTTAGAAAATTCAGGAAAACAGTAAAATTGTAATTCTGGATTTTGAGCTGGTGTTTTGTCACATTTACCAACACAGCACTTTCGTTATGTTTGTCTTCTTTCCATTTAAATTAATAACAAATCTGTATTACATGTAAGACTTATGTTCGAAGTTGCGCGCCGGCGCCAACGACTAGAAGTAGATTAGGCGTGGTAAGCTGTAGAAATGCTCTGAGGTGTGGGCAGCTTCACCACCGGAACCTTTGTTGCCTGCCGACTCACTTGCTCTTCGACGACGTCTTTCGCTGCGTAGATGTTTGGATCCTTCGATAGCTCAGTAAACCTGGCTCGATCTGTTTTTTACTACTATAGGCCAATGGGTTTACTGCCTTTTATCGCCGTGAATTTTGTTATCATAGTAAATGAAACAACACACTTGTCATCGAGATTATATTGTATAACATGGAGCTTACAGTTTAAAGCCTCCTGTATCTTTGGAATAATTTCACTGGTTGTTAGCTTTAAATTTGATGTATTTTATTTGATTATATTGATGTGCATTTTACCACGTAGTGTTTTAAAGCGGTGATGCCTCGGCTGATAATATGCTAACAAGTGAGCGAAGCGGTGCTCTGCATTGCTTGAAGTTTGGAATGCGAAAGAGGACGACAAGCCGGAAACCGTTTCGAACGTGGCTTCTTCTCGCGTTAAATTTAGCGTTTTTGATTGGTCACTGTATGGTCACGTGACCGTATAACTGGTGGCTAAAATTGCGCGCGACGATTTCGGAATGTTCTGACATAATAAATGCACGTGTTTTTTTTACTGATTTTAAAATTGCACGGGACCCTTTGTTTCTAGCCGAATGCTAATTTCCACGTGATCCAAACATGGTAGATCACAAAAACTGCACGTGTTTTTTAGATGATTTTTTTGTCTGCGTCAGGGCCGTACTGAGTCGTTTTAAAAATCAAGGAATTTCTCAAAGAGGAATTGTACAGTTGAAAGTACTGATTTCAACAGAAGTGAATCAGAATTAAAAAAAAACACTTGATTGCGCATAGCTTACGCGCTATAGATACTTTATTAGCTTATAGACCTGACTAATTTTTCCAGGAATCGTGGACAAAATCATTATTCTATTGTAACTGAATTTAGCCTGATTTTCCAAATAGTGGATACATGTTAAAAATGCTTTGTAATATTACTAAATATTTTAGAATAAAATAATCCGTTCGCAAAAACGTAAAAAAAATCCGACTTCAAAGACTTATATGGTTTCCTCATGGATGCCATTGTCAGAACTGGACCAAATTAAAATGGGACCACACGGGAAGCACTAGCTTTCAAATAAAAAAAGAATCATCAAAATCAGTTTACCCAGTTGAAAGTTCTGAGGATCGAGAACCTCCTCCTTTTTTTAAGTCGGTCAAAAAATAAAGTTTGAGGCGAGCGGATAAGAAGAAAATCTGAAACAATCGAAGTTAAGACGACACTACAGAAAAAGATAACTGTTTGATTTTTCCCGTAAAATTTAAAAACGGTAAAATATGACGAGCATAATTGTATGTTAAGCAAACTGTCATTACCCTGATCTATTTTATGTGATTTCAAAGAAAGCAACTTATTGCGTTAATAGAAAAACATCACGTGTAAAGAGCAATTACAATCTGAATAGTTACATACAAATTAATGTATTTAGAAATTAGGATACAATTGTTGCGTACATTTAAGCATTCGAAGCGTAAATTTTTCTCTCATTTTTTCGAATCGTATATTAAAATGCGGAATAATTAATAAAAAGGCCTAGTTTTCTAGGAAGTTTGCGCAAAAATGAAGCACCGTCTGGAACTAAAACAAAAGAGCAGCGAAATCCATCGAATGCACAATTAAGTTACTTAATTGCTGCATTCTGTTCATTTTTTACATGTCAGGATCGAGGATATCAAAATATGTATACATCTATTATGTGCCACTATAATCCAATCAAAAATAGAAATGTCAAACCGTGTAGTCCTATTTTTCTTTTATGGGTGGGGGAAGTGCTCCGAACAACCTGTCATAAAGTCCTATAAAATTAAGTCGACACGAAGGGCTGGGGGCGTTCAAAGCAGAAATCCACCGCTCTTCTGTGTACGGGTCTTGACGAATAGCTTTTATCATGAATGTTTCGAACTACTTTCTACATAATTCAATTACAATTTTGCGTAATACATTCCTCTTAATAACTAGCAAGCAAGGGTTTTTTGTGAAAATTGAAATTTTAAAAAATATTTTATCTTTCTCCGCGTATTATCTTTTGAACCATTAATCCTACGAAAAAAAAATATGATTATTTCATTCACACATGGCTCCACCAATAAAAAATTAAGAATCTAGTCACATGATATGCAATATATGATCGACTATTCAGGTAAATAAAGAAATATGAGCGGTTATTTAGTTTGATTGCAGATAACAGGAGTTATCTATCACTTACAATAAATGCGTTTTTAATTTCAAATAATGAATTATTATATGTTTGAGTTCTAGTTGTTGATGAGAAAATTCGTAGTTGTAAAAAGTAGGTAAAATTAAAAATGTTGATAAACGTTTATGAATAATTGGCTTGCTTTCACTTTAGCGAAAGTGACGAATATGTACCGGAATTTTAGCGAATTTTAGCGGTGTTCATGAAATAATCTTCCTATATATCACTCGACTATAACAGGTAGCCGAACTATTATTTATTTTTCTCGAGCAACTTATATTTCGAAACAATTCAACTCCAGCATGCTAAGGGTGCCATGGACAGACAAAGTAACCAACGATGAAATTCTAAGAAGAATCGGCAGAGACCGTGAGTTAATGCTTAATGTCAAAAAAAAGAAATCATCGTATTTTGGACATATAATGCGAAATTCAAAATATCAACTGCTACAACTTATTGTCGATGGAAATATAGAGGGAAAGCAAGAGATAGGCAGAAAGCAAATGTCATGGTTAGGAAATATAAAAAATTGGACGGGGTTAAGAACGGTAGAAGAGTTGGTACACACAGCAACCGACAGAAAAATGTATCCAACAATAGTGGATAGGCAGTCGAAGAAGATGATGTGAACATTAATAATCAAAGAAAAACTACCTCGAGCTTAAAGCTCGAGTTATTCAGATTATTAATGTTTATATGGTCTCATCAAATTGTCTCGAAATACAAGGTACTCTCGATAAAATTATGACGAAAATAATAGTCAACTATTTGTCATAGTCTTGGGATATTACTTTTGATAATTTTTGCAGACAATTTCATGTTAATTAATTTTAAATGTAGACATTATTTTTTGTGTGTGTGTGTGTGTGTGTGTGTGTGTGTGTGTGTGTGTGTGTGTGTGTGTGTGTGTGTGTGTGTGTGTGTGTGTGTGTGTGTGTGTGTGTGTGTGTGTGTGTGTGTGTGTGTGTGTGTGTGTGTGTGTGTGTGTGTGTGTGTGTGTGTGTGTGTGTGTGTGTGTGTGTGTGTGTGTGTGTGTGTGTGTGTGTGTGTGTGTGTGTGTGTGTGTGTGTGTGTGTGTGTGTGTGTGTGTGTGTGTGTGTGTGTGTGTGTGTGTGTGTGTGTGTGTGTGTGTGTGTGTGTGTGTGTGTGTGTGTGTGTGTGTGTGTGTGTGTGTGTGTGTGTGTGTGTGTGTGTGTGTGTGTGTGTGTGTGTGTGTGTGTGTGTGTGTGTGTGTGTGTGTGTGTGTGTGTGTGTGTGTGTGTGTGTGTGTGTGTGTGTGTGTGTGTGTGTGTGTGTGTGTGTGTGTGTGTGTGTGTGTGTGTGTGTGTGTGTGTGTGTGTGTGTGTGTGTGTGTGTGTGTGTGTGTGTGTGTGTGTGTGTGTGTGTGTGTGTGTGTGTGTGTGTGTGTGTGTGTGTGTGTGTGTGTGTGTGTGTGTGTGTGTGTGTGTGTGTGTGTGTGTGTGTGTGTGTGTGTGTGTGTGTGTGTGTGTGTGTGTGTGTGTGTGTGTGTGTGTGTGTGTGTGTGTGTGTGTGTGTGTGTGTGTGTGTGTGTGTGTGTGTGTGTGTGTGTGTGTGTGTGTGTGTGTGTGTGTGTGTGTGTGTGTGTGTGTGTGTGTGTGTGTGTGTGTGTGTGTGTGTGTGTGTGTGTGTGTGTGTGTGTGTGTGTGTGTGTGTGTGTGTGTGTGTGTGTGTGTGTGTGTGTGTGTGTGTGTGTGTGTGTGTGTGTGTGTGTGTGTGTGTGTGTGTGTGTGTGTGTGTGTGTGTGTGTGTGTGTGTGTGTGTGTGTGTGTGTGTGTGTGTGTGTGTGTGTGTGTGTGTGTGTGTGTGTGTGTGTGTGTGTGTGTGTGTGTGTGTGTGTGTGTGTGTGTGTGTGTGTGTGTGTGTGTGTGTGTGTGTGTGTGTGTGTGTGTGTGTGTGTGTGTGTGTGTGTGTGTGTGTGTGTGTGTGTGTGTGTGTGTGTGTGTGTGTGTGTGTGTGTGTGTGTGTGTGTGTGTGTGTGTGTGTGTGTGTGTGTGTGTGTGTGTGTGTGTGTGTGTGTGTGTGTGTGTGTGTGTGTGTGTGTGTGTGTGTGTGTGTGTGTGTGTGTGTGTGTGTGTGTGTGTGTGTGTGTGTGTGTGTGTGTGTGTGTGTGTGTGTGTGTGTGTGTGTGTGTGTGTGTGTGTGTGTGTGTGTGTGTGTGTGTGTGTGTGTGTGTGTGTGTGTGTGTGTGTGTGTGTGTGTGTGTGTGTGTGTGTGTGTGTGTGTGTGTGTGTGTGTGTGTGTGTGTGTGTGTGTGTGTGTGTGTGTGTGTGTGTGTGTGTGTGTGTGTGTGTGTGTGTGTGTGTGTGTGTGTGTGTGTGTGTGTGTGTGTGTGTGTGTGTGTGTGTGTGTGTGTGTGTGTGTGTGTGTGTGTGTGTGTGTGTGTGTGTGTGTGTGTGTGTGTGTGTGTGTGTGTGTGTGTGTGTGTGTGTGTGTGTGTGTGTGTGTGTGTGTGTGTGTGTGTGTGTGTGTGTGTGTGTGTGTGTGTGTGTGTGTGTGTGTGTGTGTGTGTGTGTGTGTGTGTGTGTGTGTGTGTGTGTGTGTGTGTGGACGGAAATTACCTGAATCATTTACGTTTTGCAGACGACGTTGTAATTATGAGCCAAGGTATAAAGGAACTGGAAGAAATGATGAACCAACTTCAGCAAGCTTCAGAAGATGTTGGCCTGCAGATGAACTTCCAGAAGACCAAAATCCTCTCTCATCAAAATGTCCATAACATTAAATAACCGTGGAGCAGTACATTTATCTGGGGCATAATATTAAATTGGACAGGGACAACCAAACAGCGAAAATCACAAGGCGAACCGGTTTGACTTGGGCTGCCTTTGGAAAACTAAACCATATTCTTAGAGACCGTAAAGTCCCAATCTACCTCAAGCAAAAAGTGGACGATGTCGTGCATTCTCTTCGTTGCAACTTATGGCCTAGAGACCACCACTCTCACGGTCAACAGCATAAGCTGTTTAAGTGTCTGCCAGAGAGCAATGGAGCGATGTTGGGTATCAGCCCGAGAGATAAAATACGCAAAATGGAAATTCGTAAACGCGCTAAAGTATCAGATGTCATAGAACGAACTGCAAGATTAAGATGGCGATGGGCAGGTCATGTTGCCCGAGATGACGTGAAATAGACCAAGAAAATAATGCAGTGAAGACCCAGAAATGCAAAAAGGAGTGTTTGTAGACCTCGGGCGAGATGGCGGGATGACCTACAGCTGCTAGCCGTGAAGAACTGGATACACACCGCTCAAAACAGATCGACCTGGAAAAAGATGTATGTTCAGCAGTGGACGTCCAAAGATCGAAGAAGTAGAAGTTACTTTATAAAATATTTGAAAAAAAAACTGAAATATGGGACTTTATGACAGGTTGTTTAGGGCATTCCGTTCATCTATAAAAAATGGGATTTCTATTCATGTATTTTTAGATAAGTTAACTGGACAACTAATAGGATCTTAATTTTAAAAAAATTATGTTATTTACGGTAGCAAAAAAATCTAGTTCTTAAAAAATAAGTGCTTAGTTTTATTAAAAATGTTTAAACCAATATTAATGCCTACCCATTAAAACAAATATTGTTTTAAATTAACCAATTATTAATATTTGGTAGCATAATAAAATTGGGATTGTATTTTAAAATTTATATTTCACAAAATAACTATTTAAAATAGTAACACGTTGTGATACAATTCTACTAATGTTTCAAAATTCATTATCAAGATTTTAGGGGCGTATTTTTCAGGTCAAAATAAGACATAAGAGCGTTAGAGTTTCAAGATTTTTTACACGATGAGACATCCACCAACTTTCAAATAATGTCAAATGCTTTAAAACAAACCTAAACGTCAAAATGAAAATAGCAGTTAAAGCCCACTACTCTCTTTTTCATTGTTTCGTTGAAAAATTTAATTAAATCTAGCGAATTACAAAAAAAGATTTTAATTTTTTTCTCGAAAATGGTCGCAGATGCGTAAAAATTACAAGAAACAAAAAAATTTATGAACAAAACAAATAATTTATTTCATATTTTAGAATCCACCAGCGCACTACAAAAAATTTTATGGGGCAAAAAGGGCTTAACCCCGAAAAAAAAAATTTTCCTGTAGAATTAATGAAGAGGGAAATTTTTTTGTATTAAGTGTATTGTATATTTAAATTTGCAAAGCGCTTTCGACTTGCGTCATCTTCAGTGCTTCCTAAAAGTAAATACTCTGATTGAAGATTCTAATTGGAATTTTTGAAGTTGTGAAATTTGGATATTTTTTCTAATGAAGAGTACTTACAAGTCAGGTAACAATCACATCACTTCACATCACATCATTTCCCTGTAGATTCTTACAATCACTCGGCATGCTGGATGATGTAAGCCCTAAAACGTAACCTATATTTCAAATTTAATCTTAATATCTCAAAAAGTGAAAGAGCTATGAAGAAAACTTTAAAAAAATCTTGAAACTTTAACGCTCTGTAGATCGGTAACGAAGCGTTTGCAGACACATATTTATGGACAAAAACGTCTTTTGACCTGAAAAATACGCCCCTAAAATCTTGATACTGAATTTGGAAACACCCTAAATAAATGGTATTGAGAAATTCGGAGTCCGTATCTGTATAATTGGCAGACCTGTTTTCATTGTTTTATAAGTTGGTACGCTTGATGGAGAGGTGCGTCATTATTCCTCAATGAGGTAATTAATTTTAATTTAAATTATCTAACTTGGAATTAAGAGTATTTTTTGTTGGTTTCTCTTTTGTTTGTGTTACAATAAATGTGATAATTGAATTTGTTTACATATTTAATAAATTTATTTACATCTATGTAGGTACAGTGTTGTCCACGGATAGAGTTCACAAGAGGAAAAAAATGTTTATTTTTATTTTTATCGGAAAATGTCATTCTTGATAAAAAGTTTTACTTGCAAGAAGATCTCAGAAAATAAAAACAAAAACACGTTTTATTTAACCTGCTTCATTTTATAGTTAATTTACTAAGAAAAGTTAAAAATGTTACTATAATCTATTGAGTGACGTTTTTGTTATTACAGGAATAATTATTTTAACTCATTTTATGTTACAATGCTTTTGTTTCAACTTAGAATGTTCCTTGTATTGTATTGGGGATGTGCATACAAGTATGCAATTTTCTATTATACCTATTTTTAAATAGAACACTGTAGGTACTAGTTTTTTTTTTGGATTTACATGTGAACATAAAATATTTTATTACTGGTTTTAAATGCGAAGTTTTTGTCGTTTTTGAGATATCGAGGATCTTGTGTATAAAAAAATGCTGACATGTCAGTACTGAAAGATAACTCCCCCAATATAGCAAAACAAACAGTCACATATTCGGTATCGTGAAAGTAGAAGTCTAAATATAAGCATCTCTTATTTAACACTGGACATATGAATGAACTATAGGATATGCAATATCTGCATCTAAACCTAAAACGACGAAAACTTGCTTTTAAAATAAATCATTCTATGTATTTATATTTTCTCCAGTGTATCATCAATGAAGCTTAATATCAGTAATCTGGATATTTTAAAAATAACAAGAGCTAAGCAAATAATACCAATGATGAAAACGTTTTATATTTACATGTACAGTGTGTTCCATTTAAAAAAATATAACTTTATGCTGCTCTGCTTATTTGGGACACCCTATATTGTTCTAAATATTCTAAAATTTAGCAGTTTTTTTCCATATCATATGGCAAATAATGTTTTTTGACTATTTTTATCTATAAGGCAAGAACTTATTTCCTGCAATCATTAACCCACCCTGTACGGTTAATGGACTAAAAAGTTAATAAAGAAATTCGCTGTTAAATACAAAAGCTTCACTTTACTAGGTTATCGATCAAATTTTGAACTTAGAATAAATTTTCATGCAATTTTCCCAACAAATTGACTATAACATTAAGCGATAAAGTAAACCGTGAATCTGTTTTAATTTTCTGGGTTCTTGCAAGTAAATATTTTTATCAAGATTGGCATTTTTCGATAAAATAAAATTTTTTTTTTCTCTTGTGAAGTCTATCCTTGGACACACTGTTTTTATTTTTAGACTTTTACGAAGAATATGGATTTAATCAATAAGTTAACAATGAAATTGATGTTATAAAAAAAAGTGTTCTTATTTCAAAAAAAATATAATAACCGATAATAATTTAGTAGGGTTACAAAAATTTTTATGTAAGATTAATGAAAATTTTCCCCCAATAGGAAAGATGCAAATATAATATTTATGGCTATTTTGTGAATAAAATGTTAAAAATGTAAATTAAGGACCATTACAACGTTTTTTATTTTAATTAATATTGATATTTAACAATAAATACGAATTAAAAATAGATTGTAGTATAAAAATACTAAAAAACACGCTTTAAGAGTTAATCAAAGTAAAAAATAATTCTTAACATAGGAATAAAATTACTGACGAGAAAATTATCGTCACTGTTCTAAAAGTGTGGGAGCTTTTATTCCGAAACGCAGAGTTAGTTAAAAAATGTCATACAAAGCACCCCACGCTTTTAGTAAATTGAAATTTACGGTGCGGCACCTCTTAATTTTAATATTAACTGCTCTAACTTTCAGTTTTTTTACCATTTCTAACTATAATTTCGATATAATAAAAAAAATGTATCGATTTTTTTAAACAATCTAAAGATCAGCCAGTCGTGCCTTTTTTAACATGTTCTGGCTGCTCATAAAGTTATGCAGCACCCGTCGCTCAATTTCACTCATACTCTTGTCTCTCGTAAACTTTAAACCCAAGTATATAAACTCATTCACTTGTTTTACTCCTTCTCCTTTAATCAGCTCCTTGCAGTTTGTTATGCTTGTCTTTCAAAAACCATTACTTTTGTCTTGTTTATATTTACTATCATCCCTATGATTTTTAGGGCATCACGCATAATATTAACCATCGCCTGTAACTCCTACTCAGATGACCTGATTAGCAGCGGAAAGGAAGCATTTGACGATCAAAGCATTCATTCTCAATCCATAAACACTCTCTTTTAAATCTTTTTAAGGGTTCTTTAACACAATTGTACGAAGAAGGGTTTGTAATTCCTTTTTCCGTACACGAGGAAATTATACTCTACTTCAATAGTAGTGGACTGGTTTAAATCATAGGTCGCTGGTTTAAAATTTTTTATTTGACACTGAAATATTTCTGTCTTCAAAATACACTATTCACTTATACCACTAATGATTTGCCGTAAATTCACCGTTCTCAACTGGATAAATTTAACGAATAACAAACGCCTAAATAATAGGGTATTCTACTATGTTTGAAAAAGTAGTTGATTTTCCTAATAAAAAGCCACAAAAAATATATTTCTGCAAAATAAACACGTTTTCTTACCATAAAATTAAATTAAATTTTAAAACTTTTTTATTTCCGCGAAAACGCTGACAGCCATTTTGGTGACGTAATATTGGTAAAAACAACAGTTGTGTACGTACGATTGGCACTTATTCAACGTTAACAGCTATATGCAACCATCAATGAATTAATTTTTGGCTGATTCTTATTGTCTGCTTTTACAAAACCGGTTTGCATTTTAATAAATAAACAGGTACAAATGAAATACACTAACGAAAGAACACAATTATAACTCCTTGAAGTTAAAGTTAATAAATATGTACCTAGCTGTTTACTCTGAACTGACAGTTTTTACCTACATGACGTCACACCATGGCAGCTCGTGTTTTAGGTCACGTGATATTAAAAATTACGACTTTTAATTTTAATATAATAAAACAGTAATGTGCTTTTATGACTCAAAATCAGAATATTTAAGTATATTTCTACATAATTTTTTTTATCAAATTTTATGATTTATTTTTCACTACCGAAAGTACCCTATTAGGACGTCTTGGATAGGAAAAAAAATTGTTTCGATCTTGAGTAGAAAAGGAATTATCGAACGTATCTGACGTCTTCTTGAAAGATACTAAATAATTGGAAAACTCGATCTCTCCGATAGCTTTGAAAGGAAAAGAATTGATCGAACGTCTTTAACGGCCGTTTGGAAAGTACTGCTTTTTTTTAATCGTAGCGACTCGACACAGCGCGGTGAGAGGGGAGAATCGGCTGCCCGTTGTACCAGCCAAAGATATCGCGAATGAAGGCCATGCCGGTTTACAGCCGTTTGCAATTTGAAACAAAACGTGAATTGCATGAGAAGGCTCAGGGTCGGCTAAAGACTAATTTAAATTAGAAACCAAAAAAAATTAATAAAGCATGTTGTAATCAGTGATTCCAACAACAGTAATTATGTGTTTGACTAGACATAACCAACAAATAAATATACAAATCACAAAATTTTATCAATGTTCCATGTGCGTGCAGCTCTGAAATTACTACCTGAAACAGTACTTAAATATGGTATGGTGTAATTGGGGCTTTAGTCTAATTTTTAATCTTTTATTCGTTAGACATCAAAAAAATATAAAATCGCTCTACCTATTATGTAGTGTGGTTATCGATAAAAGCAGTTTGGTTTAAATTTAGTGGCTATCATAAAAGTGATCATTACTAATCGTATTACAAGAAACTAGAAAATAACGGTGTCGATTTTAATGACAAAAAAAGTAAAATAAGAAGAAGGATGGCCATAAAGTGAAGAGAAACCAACCGATCCACCGCAATGTATCAAATAATGATCTTTATCTGGTTAAAAAATCACTGAAGCATCAGTGCTTCGTTATCATGACAGATATTCAGAATTCTTCGGAAATACTTACCTCGGATTTAATTAAATATTTACACAGCTTTGATAATGCCGAATGCGATGTGTATTTTTATTTAAACGAAGAATGAACAATTTTAAAAATTATCACTAAATGTTTTATCAGTTTGTTCTGTTAAAAAATATTCATCTGGCTAGAATTTATTTTCTTATCATTTCTATTTGGGGGACACAATACTTTTCGTGCAAAATTTATATGGCAATTGTTAGTAGTAATAACCAAAGAACATTGATGACTGTTTAAAAAGTTGTTATAAAATTCGAGAGTTATTTGGATAAAACAATTTTTGCTCTTTAATTTTAAGGATAGAAAACAAAGTAAAAATCTTTGTTTAAAATTGCAATTAACAAATGATCAATAAAAAAAGGTAAATAAAGATCCAGACATAATAGTTTCTATAACTGTCGAAGCTTTTGATCTGGAATACCATTTTTGGTCAATAGACTGACCACAGTCGATCTATTGGAGTGATTAGTAATTGTTCTTTATTTGTATTTAAGCTAATCGTTTCACGAGACGATTTTGTCCAATTTTAAATCATATTTTTCCCAATGGGCATATTATCGTACCCCAGTTATCATTTTCTAATTTCCAGTCACAGTTTGGTCTTAAAAACAATCTGTTTTAATAATTAGGTCCTTCTTACTTTTTCGAACCAAAGGGTAAAAATGAAAAAGTATTGGTTTACCCCCAAAAATCAAAATCGCCAAAACCATGTGCGCTGCACTTTTCATGGCCCCATGCGTCGAAGGGTACCATTTTCGTTTTATAAATCTATTAATTTTTTTGCAACTTTTCCGGAACTGTCTCGAACTCTATACAGGGTGATTAATTAAAAACTGTAAGGCGGACGAGCTAGCAAGAGAGGGCACCACTCTCCCAGCTGTATCTGTCTCATCTCAGCAAGGAGCACCGATTGCAAACTGCCGGCTCCTCCTGCACATCAAAATAGTTCAAAAAGCCAACTTGAGGTGGCAAAATGAACCCACATGCACATCATTGAAACAGATTTGGCCTAAACTGGATCTACCTCGAACTAATGATGTTTTAACTCTATCCAGAGAGTCCATTGGATATGCGATCGCGGCCATAACAGGACACTGGGCAGGTGGATACCATGGAAGGCGCATGTAAAACGCAGAGCTACGACACCACTTCAGTAGAAGCTGTAACGATGAGGAAGAGGAGGAAATAATGGTACATCTCCTCTGCTACTGCCCTGCCCTAGCAGAAAACGGCTTTCTATACTAGGGCAATTGAACTTTGATGACTTATCTGATCTCAGCTCAGTTAGCATTAAAGACCTCACACTTGTTCTTAAAAGTTACAACTGGTTCTCACGGTAAAGGGAGAAAGCACCACTGTCCTTCACGGTATCACAACGGGCCAAGAGGTTTAGGTGGGTTCCCTTTGAATCGCAGTTTTAAACTAACCTAAAATCTTGGAAGCAGTTTGCTTATCCTTAGATTAGAACCAATGACCTAATAGAGATAGACCCCGTTATTTACATTTCAGATTGCAGCCAACAACGAGTCACAGTCTAAGCCCAATGTTTGTTGTCGCATTCGTTTTATGGAACATAGTTGCCAGTTAATGAAAATGTTGGAAGAGTTGAGTGTCTGATAAATTTTGTGCTCAATTTTCTGTCTTCTTAACATTAAAAATGGTTAATTTTACAAACAGACGGTGTGTGCCTCATAAGTATCAATACACATTTATGTAATGAAAAATATGTAAATAAGAATTCACTTTGCGATGGGTAATGTATTCGATTGATCTTATTTATGATCACCACGTACTTCGAACAATCGACAATGGTGGAGTCGCTCGTACGCGAAAAACGAGATCTCATTTTCAATCTCTGTTCTACTTGCTAGCCGCATCGGTAAAATTTGTTGGAATCAAAACATTGGACAATTTATGAATGACTTGCTGTATCTGTTTCTTCTGTAATCTAAAATTAGAACAATAGGGCGAAAATTTAGATTATCTATAGTATAATTTAAGTTTGTTAGTTTACGCTATCCTTGTTATTTTCTTGACCCCGCTATAATTAGGAAACATATTTCATATATTCAAGTTCTTCGAGAAAGTTAATTGGTTTACATCAGAAAGTCATAAACTTGTTTTTAACATTGCTTTTAAAAATGTGGCTAAAAACTTTCAAGTTTCTGGCGAAATTTTATACTTAGCAAGTTTAGCCATTGAACAATCCTCGTATTGAATATTTTTATATAATTTTTACTTTCGTAAACATTTTATTTATTTTAATTGCAATGATCAAAAATAAGCGGAAGAAACTTGCGTGATTTTTGCAATTCAAGAGAATAATTCCGAATCATAAAAACATTACAAAAACTAGTCCAGTTCTCTTTTATGCAGTATTACTTATTTATTGCAAAACGATAAAATAAATAAATAATTCTCTTTAAATGGTTGGAAATATGTCGGTGTATTACAGGAACGCTGACAAGAGCATGATTTATTGTCGCTAGAAATCACGGCGAAACACAATTTTTAACAATTATCCATCAATCAACATATCAACAATTGCTTAATAAAAACCCCGAGAAAATGCATCGATCATGTAAAAACTATAAACTGGTGTTTCTGGGTAAAATTGAAAAAACAGAAGTTTTACAAACATTCGATGATTTGATTCAGAGTTGGATTAAGCCTCGGTCCACAATTCTTTCCGAAAAAAATAAATTACCAATTCACAAAGTAAGTAAAAACGCTTTAGAAATATAAAATACAATTAACGTCTTGTGGCAACGGAGTCTTTACGAGTGCCGCCAAAACAATCATTACGGACTGGGCGGAGAGGAAAATACTGACGTACTGGTCCGGTATACCAGGGTTGACTCACTCGAAGGCGTTCTTACCTAAACCGTCGAGAAACACAACTAAGCAGATCCTAGAATGGAGCAGGTTTGACCTACGAATTCTAACGGGACTGCTCACAGGACACTGCCGTTTAAAAAACCACCTCGGAAGGATAGGTCTGAATCAACAAACGGACTGTAGGTTTTGCTGCGTGGAAGACGAAACTGCTGAACATATACTGCGTTCTTACCACGGCCTGGGAAGAATAAGGTTCAATATATCTGGTTATACCAACCTAGAACCAATCGTCGAGTGGGGAACCAACAATCTAGTTCAGTTAAACGCCCAGAAAACACAAAGCGCTACGTTTTCCAAGAAAGTGAATTCCTCAAATCATTTCATCACAATGTCCGGAAATACCCATAATCAAGTCCCTCCATCTCGATTTTGGGAGTCACGGTGTCTAATTATATGTCTTGGCATGACCATGTTGCTAACATCGCAAAGTCAGCAAGCCAGAGGCTGGGTTTTCTGTGGAAAGCTAGAAAGTTTTTTAATTCTGATCAACTATTGACGACGTACAAGGCTCAAATCCGACCTCTACTAGAGTATTGCTCGCACATTTGGGGTTCTGCACCGAGGCAATCTCTTCGTCTTCTAGATTCCATTCAAAAAAGGGCCATTCGGTTGATAAACAGCTCAACAATCACAGAAAAAAAGCAAATGTGTGTGAAAATTTAGTTTCAACAAAATAAAAAAAAATCTATGATAAATTCAACGGACATTTCATGGACTGTAGAATTACAGAAGATATTTCATCTTTTTCGGAAAATGTGTTGTTCGTTTATTTTGAAGAACTTGCAAATAAACTCAAATCTACAAAACTATAATATTATTTTTAACAGCGAATAAGTATTTGAACAGGTATAAATCTGATTTTTAAAAACCAGCTAATTTTGGTGCATGCTACCTATACATATAGGCAAACATGGATCGAGTATATAAAAGAAAACAAATACTTTTCTGACAATGTGCCTCGACGAACATAGTATTATATCTGATAGATAATCGTGCATAATCCTATTTCAGGTGATATGTAGATACTTGTTAAGTAAAAGAAAGAATTATTAAATTAATCTCCTCTATCCTTAGTTTTACTACGTACATATGAAGAGCCGAACACAAAGCGCTAAGGATTGTTGATTTGTCTCTTCTAAGGCAAACGTGAGTTTGCAGGGCCTACCCTATGCTGATAAGGGGCAACACCCCGAAACCGGTCCATAGGTAGTCACTTCGAGTGAATAAATTTAATAATTCTTTCTTTTACTTAACAAGCATCTGCATCACCTGAAATGAGAGTATGCACGATTATCTATCATATATATAATTTAATGTACGTCGAGGCACATTGTCAGGAAAGTAGTTGTTTTCTAATATATATATATAGTCGACACACTTATGCCTATATGTATAGGTAGCATGCAGCGAAATTAGCTGGTTTTAAAAAATCAGATTTATACATTTTCAAATCTACAACTTTAAGAGGACACACTATTCTGTATTAAAATTGATGTTGAATATAAACTATCAGATCAACATTTCAAAATACGCAAGATTACATGCTGTTTTAAAGCGGAAAGTTTGATACTAATAATGTATTTTCATTTTTGTAAAAATGTTGAAATCTGTTAGAATATAAATAGTTAAAAGTGAATTCTTGTTTTTATTTTATTACTTATCGGTCGTAGAAAAAATAGTTATCATGTAATGGCTATTAATACATAATCGTTACTTAATATAATATTGTTTGTATATAAAAATGATCAGTTGTGTTGCAGAAACAAATAATGGAGACAGTTTTTAAACATAAGATTTGTCCGGCACGTTCATTTTTTTTTTAAATAAATTTAATCGTGAAAAAAAAGTCCAAATCCTGTCCTGCCGGTTTAAAGTTACAAATTGTTTACGTCACGTGAAAAACGTGAAATATTACGTTTTTTTTTTGTTAGATGAAAATCAGTGTTCAATGTAATTATTGTCGCAGATAAGATTATCAACAGTTTATAAATAAATTTATGTATAATTTTTTTTCGGTAGTTCACATTAACGTTCGGAGTGTTGCTTTGTTTTGATTTGTTTTTTTTTCATTCTCACGACATGTCGCCACTTTGTTATCCGACCTGCATGTCAATGTGTGTGCATTCTAGAGCATATTATCTATTAGGTGGGTGACATTTTGTATTTTAAAAATATTTAACAATATGTAAAATATCAATGTTATTAGTGCAGTTATTTTAAAATACATAAATTTATCAATTTGTCTTATAATTAGTGTGGCTTATCTTCAGTAAGTGTCTTATATTTTATATTGTTAGTTAGTTATTAGAAAAACCTACATTGTGGTAGATTGATGAGTAAGATAAGTACGTGCTTAGTTTTAAGTCGTAATGAATGGTTAGCCTTTAAGAGTAAGATTAAATATCTGTAAAATATGTTGGAGATATTTTCTTAAAATAAAAAAAATAAAGTTAATTATGTACGTTCCGTTGGCTACTATTATGGCTTTATGTTTTGTGATTATGATTATATTGTTTATTAATTTTTTTTTAAAGATCAACCATTAACTTACATCTAAAACTATGCACTTATCTTACTAATGTCCATTTATCAATATCTTTAGTATTATTATTAATTAGTAAATCACTAGACAAATTTCCGCGTACTGTGCTCTGCTTTTAATACAAAACACCACACGAGCTCATATAGTTTGGTCCTCTTCTATATTCGGATATGATGTTGATTATCCAGCAGCTGAAGAGCTTCTGCGTTGAGTTGGAGGTGAAGCCTATCTTCGTGCTTCTTAGCAAAACTTTTGATCTCTTCTTTTACAGTTGGCATTCTAGAATCTCTCTGGTTATCTACTTGGAGCGTTTACCATGACACGTAATATTTTGTTCTGAAAGGATTGTTTACTCTTAATGTCATCATCTTTGGTGCATCTCCATAATTTTATACCGTATACCCAAACCGGTTTAAACACCCAATTGTAGAGTTGCCCAAATGCAAGAACAAGACGAGATTTAGCCAGTCTTGGTCTTGGTATTGCGCTCCCAGTCTTGGTCTTGGTCTTGCAGCAAGAGTCTCGCAAGTCTCGCAATTACCTATCAGCCTATTTCTATTTATTAAACGTAACTTTAGATCTTGGAACAACGTAATGGAATAGGTACATTTTGAGCTTGAATTAACATAGCCATACTAAAGACCAACCAAATTAATAAATGTCGAAACATTTAATGAGAAATTCAAAAAATCAATTGACACCGACAACCGACGACGTAAGCGATCCGTGCCTATGCTCTAACCAACTGAGCTGTCTACCGTGTCCCACGGAAGTCAATCTGTTTCTTAATAAACGTTCACATTTAATAAGCTCACATGTGCTAAAACATGGTTAAAACATATAAAAAACATTATCTGTCTAGAAAGATATTCGCTTAGATATTGTCGCCTTGTACTGCGCTGCCTTGGCACGTGCCGGCTCTCATTAAAGGATGCCGCTGCAAATCAAAGGATGCCGCATGCGGCGTACAGAAAGCATGACTAGTACTTTCTTTTTATTTTGTTTCGTTTGTTTTCTGTGTGTCAATTTCTTGTATTATAAATTAAGCCTGTCTGCTTCCTGAAACGACACTTAGTCCTAACTGCAAGACGCAAGAGTCTCGCAGGCTTAGTCTTGTTCTTGCTCGAATCTTGCACGGTTAGTTTTGGTCTTGGTCTCGCTAAAATTACGTGGTCTTCGTCTTGTTCTTGTATTTTTGCAAGACCAAGACCGATTTTGGGCAGCACTACCCGATTGTAAAGTAACATTTTGTTGTGTAATGACAGATAGTTTCTTCCAAGGATCCATTTGTATTGTCTATATTTCAAATGCAATAATTTTCATGAGGTTATCCAAATGTTTTTCGGTTTTAATTTATTTTGTAAAGTAAGAAATTACTTGTTATGGTAAAGTGCCATTCCTCAGGGTCGAGTGAAGATTCAAAAAATAATTGCCTGTATTTTTTAATAACACAGATTAACCTAATTTTTACGCTATATTCAGAGAGCACGGAATTAGCCAGATTATAATTTAAAATAATCGTTTTTCACTTTCTTCAACGCTTTTATTCAAACTACGGAAATAAGCCACAGTTCACGCTCCGCCGATTTCAGAAGGTGGACCACTTCAAATTTCATGTTCATTTAGTTTTGATTTTAACGTTTTATTTACACTTTTCACACACTATTCTTTTCTTGCAGTTAACCAGGTGTTACATTGCATTTTCCAGACATCGACAACTACAATATCAAGAGTTGATTTCAATAAAATTATAAGAACAATTTTTTTTAATTCTTTCTTTGATTAGCTTTTATATAACGTTTCGTTTGTATGCACCGTTTTAAATGTCTTAAAATAAATGTAGAGTGGTGATAAAATCAATTAACAAATCCCATCAGAGCAAATGCTAATAGTCCTAGGGCCAAGTGCAGATTTGATGGCTATTCCAGAATGGCTAGAACTTTTAGAGGATGTAGCCATGACCGTGTCCTCAACGTTAAGGCTAACGGGCCCCACGACCCCGGGGCGGATTAGCGCGTCATCATCACGGCCATAACATCTTGTCAGATGTGTTGTGAACTCATTTTATTGTCAGTTGTTGCTGGTATTGGCCAAGGTATTACTGTTATATAGTTTGTCGATTTCTCCATGTTGTCATTCCTGTGAATGTGTCCAAAAAATGTCAGTGCACGCTTCTGTACTACGGAGGATAGGCGCCTTGGATTACCAATCTCATTTAGAATTGAGACGTTCGTTCTATGTGCCGTCCACGGAATCTGCAGCATTCTTCTTCAGCACCATATCACGAAGGCATCTATACGATGGCGATCAGGCTGTTTGGTGGTCCACGTCTCCGACGCGTACAAAAAGATGGAAAAAACCAGGGATCGGACCAGGGATATTTTAGTTGTTTTGGTGATGTTAGAGTCATGCAATATTCTATTGAGTTTTGTCATGGCTATTCGTGCCTGTTGAATGCGCCGGCGGATTTCTTTTTCGCTGCTACCTGTGTTTTCAATTAACGATCCGAGGTACACAAAGTTCTGCACCACTTGACAGCTTCCAACTTTTTATTGACACATAGTCCCAGTTCTATTCCGTTTTTTTTCTATTTCTTTGTAAACTTCAATCAGACGGTCCTTTGTTCTGGCGATAATTGCCACGTCATCCGCATACGCACATATTTGAGTGGATTTGTTGAAAATGGTTCCTCTCTGGTCAATAGGCCGTATTGCTTTATGCAGTGCTATGATGAATAGTGTTGTAGAGAGTCCATCGCCTTGCTTAACTCCAGATGATATGTCAAATAGATCGCTCAGATTGTTATCAATTTTCACCTTTGCTGTTTTGTTGGTCTTGAACATTATAGCTAGATTGATAAGTTTCGGTGTTATTCCAAGATCTTTGAGTGCTTCTTTTAGTTTAGATCGTTTTAAACTATCGAAAGCCTATTAGAAGTCCACATACAGGATGTGCAGGTCGATCTCATACTCCTAGCACTTCTCTAGTACCTACCTCACGACAAAGAGTTGGTCTGTAGTGCCCCTAGATTCCCGGAACCCACATTGATATTCACCAATCTTGTTTGCTGCGACCTTTATTTTGTCATTGATGATAGTTGTGAGAACTTTATAAGAAGTGTTCAGCAGTGTAATACCTCTATAGTTGTCACAGATACCTTTGTCCCCTTTTTTGTGTATTGGACAGATTATACCGGTGCTCCAGCAATCGGGCATTTTTTCCTGCATCCATATGTCTTTGATTATTTCTCTCATAGCTTTTTCCAATTGGTATCTCAACCTTCGTATGGCTTTCTGCACCTAACTCAAATTGGGTACTTCGTCTCCTTCCGGGATGTCGTCTGGTACAGTCTGAACTACATCTATGCCATCGCCTGATGTGTTGAGTTTGTGCAGAAGTTCTTTGAAGTGTAACGCCCACCGTTCCATGTTTTTCTTCTCATCAGTGATGATTGCCCTACTCTCATTTCTGCAACCTATCTTGGGTTGAAATTCTTTTTTCATCTTCTTCATAGCCGCGTAGAACTTTCTGTCTTTACCTTCTTTATTGAGATCTTCAATATCTTGTATTTCCTTATTTAGGCTTTCTCTTTTCTTCTTTTCAGCATTTATTTGGCGTCCCTCCTTATCTTGCTGTAAACTTTTTTCTTGTTATTTTATATAATATCACACACAAAAATAATAAATAAAAAATTAAATACCGTGCGACCCCTTCACTTTTTATTAGTTATTTATTATTAACGTGACCCCCTTATGCCCAGGTTAAGAAAGGATTATCTAGATATACAAACCATACCAAACTGGCACTAAAATAAAATAAAAACAAGCAGAAATACGGTAAATAAAATAATATGAATAATTGACAAATATATTACGTCGTAAAATAAATAGTTTATAATACTACATAAATTATTCTAATTTAAATATAAAATGAATGACACTAAATAAGATTTTTTTTTCCAGATTTTTCCAGAGTTTAACAAAATTTTTGCAATTTAATTTTTTCATTTTGTTGCTGAAATTTTAAAAGGGTATACGATAAACTGCAATATTTTAGAATGTTAATTTGACCATACTTTAATTGAAAATAAAGTTATTAATATTTTTCTTTAACATTACTCTTCAATGATTTTGTAGTAATAAAAATAATTTTAATAAAGCGGTATTTTTAAAAAAAAAACTTTATTTGTTAAATAAGTTTAAGTTGCTGTAATATTCAATGTCTAGTATACTTTATTTAATTGATAATAAGTGACTATATGATGGCTTTTTTTAGCCAAAATTAGTTGTGTAAACAGCAGTGAGAAATAAAATAATTGTACTGGGTGGGCCATAAGTCAGTTACTACCAGAAATTTTTAGACTTTGTTTTGCCTAACGAAGTGGTAGTCAGTTGTGAACTTGACTAGTGTATAATACACAATTGAAACTGGCAGTCTAAGGTTATGTTTGTTTCTTGTTATTTAAGAACAATAAATAGAAACTACATAACAGCGTGTATTTGTTTCACAAACATAGTGGAAACAATCATAAGTACAGTGATATTTGTAATTTGTTTTTCAAACATCCAACCTCCATTTTGACAAGGTATTTACAAATTTAAGATTTTAAGAGACTGGGTCGGTAGTTGAGTTTCCTTCTTCAGGTAGGCCAAAGTGTGTCACTACAGAAGAGAATCTTAATGTTCTCGCGCAATGTTTTGTGCAATCACCGAATAAATCTTTAATAAAAGCGTCCAAGGAATACGGAATAGCAAAAACAAGCCTACGAAAATAATTCAGGAAAGTATGCAATTGAAGCCATAGAGGGCTCTGCTGTACTTCAAGACCTAAATGAAGAAGATACGGACAGGCGTATGGAGTTCTGCGACTTGTACACAATACGACAAGCCGATCACAACCGGCAAAACCATTCTTTGGAGCGACGAAAGTATTTTTAACGTGATTGGCAGAGTGAACAGACACAACTGCGTCTATTGGGATTCTACGTATCTCTATGCGGCGATGAAGACGGAGTTTAACTTTTCTGGCGTAAGTGTATGGTCAGGGATTTTAATCAATGGTCAAATTGGGTCCTAATGTCATTTCTATAAAATAACGAAATATGCTTTAAGGAGTGTTGTTAGAACTGGGAAATAGTCCACTTTGTGAACATCTGCAGCTGGTAATGAAAAAGTTGATGTGGCAACAAGATCCTCCCCGTATTATGGAGTTATTGCAAGAGACTTTCTAAGTGAAAGGATAATTTCGTAAAAATTCGTGAAGTTGAGCATTTGAAGACACGTAGTCAATCAGAATTTGAAAACCTAAAATATTTGCGACCAAAATTTGTAAGCATGGAAAACACTTTAAATATAAATATATGTATGTTCGTTGAACTGTAGGTACTATTATTTGCATGGTAAAAGTAAATTTGTAATTTTGCCCACTGACCTAAGACCCACCTTATATACGAGAATATTCCAAAAGCAATGTGCAACCTGTTAAACTTAAAATAAAAAAAAATTGGTTTCGATGGCACTGCTTTTTTAAAAAACAAAATATGATCCACATGTTTTTGTGTCTCAATAACTAAATTAAACTGTACTAAATATGAGTAGAAGGCTGTTCAATAGAAAAATCTTAAATTAATTTGAAAACACCGTAGGTGTCGTAAGTTTTATAATTTTGTGAAGAGATGCATTTTGTATTCGGTGCTGGTATTGAAACTGTCTATAAAAATGTCTGTGTAATAGTAGTCGATATCTCCTTATGTGCTGCTATTTAGTAGGTAAATCTTGACAACCCGGGCTACATTTCCAAAAGAAATCTAAAAGCCAATCTAAGAATTTTGTAGACGCTGATAGGTCTCTTGTTTTCGAAGAAGTAGTGGGAAAATACATAGTAGTGCAGTCGGTATTACTTGCGTTCGAACAGTTTTCAATATTTCCGAGTGAATGCGTATTAAAACTTCCTACATTTACCTCTAAAGAAGTGCGCGTGTAGCATGCCGATAAAATACTACTGGCTTCTGAAACCGGCGATGAAAAGTGACAACTCAAATGCTTATCATTATTAAAATTAACTTCCGACATGACAGTTCTTCCATTACTCGTTTCTTCTGAAATAAAATTCGTCACATCAATGTCAGAACGATTCAATGTAGTAGAAACTTGTTTATGTTTAATCACTTGAATTTCACCCGGAATTGAAGTTGTCTCATCCTTTTTCATCAAATCCACCGATTTGTGATCACCAACTCTTTGATCGTCCTTCATAGAGAAATACTGCATATTAATTAGAATATATAAATAACTATCAATTTTTTCTATCACAACTTGACTGGTATTTATCAACAAAACTGTATGCATTAAGCCAGAAGTTGATGGTTACATACACATTATTACACATCGTAAAATTACATTTTAAATTAATTTAAGGCGACTCTGTTTAATATTATATGTCAGATATCTGACTTTTGTTGTAATTTTTAGTTTAGGCATGATTTCCATAACAAAATTACTATTGCATCATAAAATGCCATTCGTTTAGTTAACGTGGTGGAAAAAAATCAAAACATGTGGCTGGTTTCGTAATAAATTACCTAAATTAGGGAACCAATGTAAATAATCAGAATTGAATCCCAATGACCCAATTTCATTGACGTAGATTGTAGGTTGTAGGGTGGGTCGTGAAGGCTATGCTGCCTCTCAAACACTTCGACCTATCAGATCTTTTGTGTATAACCCTTAATCTATTCGAGGCCCTGGATTCCGAGACTTCGAGCAAAAATTATCAGTTTTCTGGGGGCTAAGTTTCTGACATCGGAGTGCTTTAGGAAGGCCCCTTCCAGAAACTTGAGCCTCTTGCAGAAAAGCGCTGGGCATTCGCAAAACATATGTTTTGCAGTTTCAGCGAAATTCTCGCAGTAGCGGCAACCATCACTCTCTGTTTTGCCCATCTTTTTTAGGTGATACCTTAGAGGTTGGTGTCCAGTGAGGAGTCCCGTCACCAGAATTTCATTGACGTACAAAGAAAGCAGATATTAAACAAGTACCGTTTGTCTAAAAAATGTATCAAATCCATGGTTTTTTCTTCATTTTATTTATTAAATCTGTGCATCGGTAATCTTAAAAAAATATAGACGGGATGTTTATTCTTAAACGAAATATCAAATTACCTACGAGTAATTTTAAAAAGTTAATTCTTCTTTTTTTATATTACCTATACCGAGTGTCTGATTAAGAGAGGTAACCCGCTGTATCACAGAAACTATTTATCGTACAATTTACAGAAAAAAATTTGTATTACAAATTCGCATATAAGAAACTGCTGTAAATTATTTTCAAGTTTCCTTCTCCACCGCTAGTGGGCGCAGTTCACAATAATAACACAAAAACATCATTTTTCTATAATAAATGCACAGTAATGGTACCACAAAATATTCAGATCATTTTACGTAAGTTTGCTCTAGTACTTTTTCCTCTATTTTGTAACATAACTGGTAGGGGTAAGTGAAAAGACTGACTCAATAAAACAGGTATAACTTTTGTTCCGCTGTATGGATTTTAACAATTTTATGATCATTTGAAAGGGAGTTTAATGCCTAAAAAATTTTTTATATCATCTTTTAATTCCGGTGGTTTTCAGCAGTTTCTCGTATTCGAATTCTTTAAAAAAAATTGGAATCATTACCCTTATGCGCGCCAATGATGAACATGAAATTCTTAATTGCGTGTTAAAAAATGCGCAATAACTATCTCTTAAACCCACCAAATTTCATTTGCATATTTCGACCGGATTCAGAAATATAAATAAATCGTCAGTTTTTAAGAAAAACTTTTTACACCCCGTATCTCTGAAACAAAGTATTTGCAGACATACTTTTATATAGCAAAATATCATTATTTTTTCATGCACCTTACTAAACACTCTGTATATATATTAATAATCTATAAAAAAATAAAAAAACAATAAAAAAACCACTTTTTCAAGTCTTTCAGTGCCTGGGTAAGCTTCGTTTGCGGAGGCTAACCTCAGTATATGTAGGACTGCAAATATGAAATTTGCTTAAATATTTACATACATACATATAGTCACGCACGCCTTTTTCCCGTAGGGGTAGTCAGAGACCACTTCCTTACACTTGCTACGGTTATTACACACATCTTTTGCTTCCTCTACTTTCATCAATGCTCTCATACATGCTCGTCGGTTGTTGGTACTCTTGACCTGACCTTTCTTCAAAACAATGTTGATCTGATCGAGATATGTTCGCCGAGGTCGACCTTTACCGACTTGTCCATTCACACTCGCCTTATAAATTTGTTTCGTCAATCTTCCTTTATCCATCCTTTCTACGTGTCCAAACCATCTAAGCATTCCTTTATCTATCTTTGTAACCACATCTTCTTTTACACCACAGCGTTCTTTATCTCACTATTTTTTACTTTATCCAACCGAGTCACACTCCGGCTATACTTCTTAGACTACTCATCTCCGCAACATTAATCCTATTTTCATGCTTCTTCTGCCAAACCCAACATTCACTACCATACATAAGTGTAGGAACCAACACACCTCTATGCACAGCTAGACGTGCTTTTTTTGACACTTTCTGGCTGTTTATAAAGCTATGGAGTCATTTTTATGCTGTCTAAATATATTTTATTTATTGCTATCCTCTAAATAATTGTCATTATAACCCTTCACTATTCTGGCAGATGTAATATTAATTATAATTATATCGGTTTAAATGGCTCCAGATAGTTAAACTCCCAATTTCAATACAGGTAATATGAAAAATATGTTTCATTCCTTGCCACAAAGTGTGTAAAAAATAGGATTTTTTAAATTTATAGTGAGTATAAAATTTACTTTCAAACATTTGAATACTGTTGAATGTGTCTTGAATACAACTAAGCGATATTGTCGAAAATACATCAGGCAAGAGACTATGGTGTGTATCGATTTGATATATATTTTCGGTTCCTTTTACCCGTTGCGTTGTAAAAAAGATGATGAAAGTAGAACTGGGTCTGGTCGAGCTTTTACAGTATTTCAAAGGAAAATACTTCAAAAGCCATGAAAATGAAATGACTTTTCATTCGACATTTTTTTTCGTTTTTGTGATGTCCTTGTCGCATAAGTGTGGTTTTTTTGAAGTTTTTTGAATTTATTATTTTCCATTCAATCTGTTGTTTCCTGCTATATACGAGTAAAAATAAAGTGAGTCGTTCATAATAATAAATAAATCTGATTTTTAAAAACCAGCTAATTTCGCTGCATGGTACCCATACATATAGACATACGTGCTTACACCTGTTCCGATTTTGACCTTAACCTAAGACTCGGATTTATAATGTGCTACGTTTGGTCGGTGCTTCTTTACGGTATGGAGCGTTGGACATTGAAGGCGACTGTAATTAAGAAATTAGAGGCTTTTGAAATGTGGCTGTATCGCAAAATACTCAAGATACCCGGCTGACAAACGAAGAAGTTCTAAGACGAGTCAACGAACAACGTGAACTGTTTGAATTGATTAAGATTGATTACTTGGGACATATAATGCGAAACACGAAATATCAATTCTTGCATCTGTTGATCGAAGGCCGGAGAGAGATCGGAAGAAAAAAAATGTCTTGGCTGCGAAATATCAGACAGTGGACAGGGCTACACGATATACAGTCGCTAATACACACTGTAAGGAACAGAGAAGCAATGGAAAATGTTATCACTAACATCCGCTGTTGCGGAATCTTTTGTTAATAAGAACGAAATCTATCTGGTTTCGAACAATATTGTCATTAAATCCATCCTGCGGTGATTTCCAAGTGTAAAGTCTTCTATTCAGCAACTCAATATTTACAATAAAAATAATGTATACAACGCAACGTATTAAAATTAAAATCAATATAATTTTTTTGTTGGTTACTTATTAACAACACAGATACAACCGAGGGTAACCCAGATGAAACGGGACTTTGCGGGGCATGTAGCAAGAAGAAGAAGAAACACCAAAATAATACAATGGAGACCATGGCTAGCAAGATCAAGAGGTAGACCGAATACAAGATGGTACGATGACATCGAGCGAATTGTAGGAATAAAATGGATGGAAATAGCTAAAAACCGCGAGAGATGGAAGTCGTTAAGGCAGACCTATGTTCAAGTATGGACGCAAGGAGGTTGAAAAAAAAAATAAAGTACAATCGATACATTGTTATACATTATGTATAAATAAATTTGCCCACAAAATATCTAATTCCGAGAGCGATTCACTTCCCACGCAATTTCGACTTCTTTTATATTCTTATTGTCGTTCGAACGAAATTGTATTGAATGGTAGATAATAAAATAGTAAGAGTGTAAAGCTGCCCAACCCTAAGATGTTATGTGTTATGTGAAACCTGCCCTTTATCTCTTTTGTTCACAAACTCGACACATACGAATATTGTACGACGTGCCGTGTATATACATATACGTCGAATAATGTGATGCATTTATTGAATATTCATATTATATTCGTACGACGACACGACAAACGAAGACCCTTTTGCATTCTTTAGGATGTTTCCTACATTTATTGTACGTTTTAATTTTATTATATTTAATGATAAGGCATTTTTAGGCGTATAAGTTTGCAATAAATATAATTTTCGGGGGTTAATTGTAAATAATAAATATGCAGGTTTTTTGTTTTTAATCCAACTATATGAAAAAAAAAACATTTTCTTGCCATAAAATCTAATAAGAGCACTTTGTCAGTTAAACATTGTTTATTTGTCCAAGGTATAACTGTACAAAGAAAATTATATTTAACTTCGGTAATCGTGGACTGAAATTAAATCATAGATCGCTGGTTTTTAAAAGGTTTTATTGAACACTCAATATTTTTCTTTTCAAAATACACAAATTACACGTAAATTCACCCTTAACTGGATCAATTGAAAGAATACAAACACCGAAGTAATTCGATGTCGAGGAAAAATATAAAAGATTAATTTTTGCGATCACTGTGAAATGAATTGAATTGTCGACCGTCTTTGGATACAATGTTCTGCAGTTTCAGCGAAGTTCTCGCAGTAGCGGCAACTATCACTTTCTGTTTGGCCCATCTTTTTCAGGTGATATCTCAGAGAGTAGTGTCCAGTGAGGAGTCCCGTCACCAGTTTCAAGTCTTTTTTGTCCAACTCGAGAAGCTGTTTAGCTTTCCTTGGGTAAAGGCTAACTAGCCTTTTCGCTCGCCTTTATTCTTGCACTTTATTCCAGTGAGATTTCATTTATTCTGTTTCCCAGCGTCGAGCCTCTTCTTTTAAGTGGGCCTTGGAAAGTGTACAGAAGGGTTCTGGCCGGAAAATTTTGTATTTGCCCCTTCCTTGGCAAGGCAGTCTGCTTCCTCGTTTTTAAACATAGTCCAGCTACATAGATGCGCAGCTCCCAAATCTGAGAACATTTTAAGCAAGGTCTATGCTTTCTATCATGTGTGTAAATCAACACGTAATTATTATTTTCTGGCTTTAAATAGCAATCTCAATATTAAGTGGATGTCTTGGCTATATGGCAGGTACATGTTAATGCCAACCTAGATTTTGAATTAAAACCATATGGAAATGGTCTGATCGTTCATATTACACAAACGTATTCAAAATTCGTTCGTGGGTAAATATATATGACTGGGAAGCAATTAATTGGACCAAGTAAAGATTTTGGAGAGATTTTATTTGGTATTAAGATCTTTTAAATTAAGTTTATCAAATAGTCCATCTACTCCATTTTTATAAATTGTATGTAGTATTTTTTTTCAACATTAATTAATAAACTTTTATTTTCAGGTGAGTGACTGAACATAACACATTTCCTATCAGATTGAGTAAGTACTTGAAAATAGGATTAAAAATTAATTAGTCTCTTAATTTTAAATTAGACTAGTGACAAATATAATTGAAGGCAGTTCAATTATTGAAAACGTGATTTGAAAGTGATTTAATTTTTTTTTATTTAGTTTAATGATTTTTATTTGCTTCATCGGATTTATGATGATAGTATTACCACTGCGGTCAGGCTGACGTACTGTTCAAAAACAATTACTGTTTGTTTGCAACAATATAATAACTGAGAATGGACATTTGATCGAAATTTTTGAAACAAACGTTATTCTTGTCAACGATGGATTTTATCTAGCTAACGATTTAACATCCGATGTTAATGAATTTAAATAGACCAATGTTGCATTAAACATTCTAAAACTATTGAACAACGTCCTCTGCATTCTATCGTGTTTTTTTTTGATACAACTAATAATTGTCATACATTTTCTTACTCTTTCTAAAGTTTATCTTAAAAATGTAAAAAATATTAAAGTTTAAAATATTACGTACAGTGATATACTGATTTTAAATTTTGCGATTTTCTGAAAAAGATCATTGAAAATGTTAACGTTTTTTCACATTTAACTTTTTCATTCGTTAAGTAAAAAAAGATTCGAAAAAGGAAAAAGTAAATAAAAAACAATCTATTCGTTAAACAGATTTTTATTAATTTAAGTTATTTACATTCCTTTTATTTATTTGACATTCCAATCCTGTTTTAATAGAGTTATGCATACAGAAATTGATATTTTTTTTTGGAAGATTAGTTTATAAATATGTTTATTATTACAATTATTTTGTCACTGAATCACTTCCTACATATTTTTAGCTACAAGGTAATCAAGTGTCATTAATTTTATTATACCCTTTTGATTTTAAAAACTCAAATTTTCATCGAAGTGTGCTAACTTTTCTAAAGTTTTGTATACATTTATTTTTTACAAAAAAATCTGCAGCAGATAAGTATAAGGTAGTATAAGATATGACGGAAGGATTAATTGTTTCAAGACCTAAAAGGCATTATCATCAGCCGTAAGATTTCGTGGACATAAGACAAGATATTTACTTGCAAGTTTTTAATTTATTTTCCAGTGGGAAGTTATAGTAATGGCTCCGATTTTGCGAATCCCGAATTTTGACATATCCCCACATTTCAAGGTCCCCAGAGTCGAATAGTTTTTAAGTGGACGTCTGTGTGTATGTACGTATGTTCGTATGTGCGTTCGGAATTATTTTTCGTCTCTACCGATTGCATTCGACGCATAATTACGCAACTTAGAACTGATTAGATTTTTAGCAAAATCGGTCAAACTGTTTTTTATGGAGAATCAAAAAACTAAAAAAAGATGGTAAACTTTCGGAATTATTTTTCGTCTCGATTATCACGAGAACAAAAAATGATATCGGCGTGAGACCAATTGCATTCGACGCATAATTACACAACTTAGAACTGATTAGATTTTCAGCAAAATCGTTCAAGCTGTTTTTTATGAAGAATCAAAAATGGTAAACTTTCGGAATTATTTTTCGTTTCGATTATCTCAAAAAACCAAAAAAGTATATCGACGAGGGACCAATTGCATTCGACGCATAATTACGCAACTTAGAACTGATTAGATTTTTAATCGGTCGAACTGCTTTTTATCAAAAAACTAAAAAAAGTTGTAACCTACCTGAGTTTTGCAATATATAAATTATACTACTTTTAATACTAAGATCTTTTGAATAATATGATTATTGCATGTTAGGAATATTCGTATAAAAAATATAGATAGATAGTTTTAGAAAACAAAAATTTTAAACTTGTGTCAGTATTGAGAGAATAGCATTGAAGACGCTATAACAGTAAAAAATTATTGTTAGTAATAATCAAGCATTGTTTATAACAATTAAGTATTGTTACTAACAAATGATTATTAATCAAAATAATTAAAAACAAATTTTCAATTGTTATAAACAATTAAAAATGGCTCCCGCTTATAAAATGATAAAAAAAAAATTGAAAGAATACCGTTGACATAAACAGAATATTGTTAATGACAATTATAATTTGTTGTAAACAATTTGGAATTATTTTTTATAATAATTTTAATAATAATAATTATAACAACAAAACGTATGGTATTTTTTCATTTCTTTCACTGAGAAGTTAGTCGTGTGGACCTCTTGGGTCGCACCCAGACCACCGATATTTTTATTTGGTATTTAAACGAACAAAACATTATCTAAAGCATTATTTCATTTATCCAAAAGGGACGCTCTGTAAATTGCATTCGATGATGTTAGTTACTTAAATTCTGAGAATTAGAAACCTCTCTAAATATAGTAAAAAACAATTACAAAACTCCATCCAAATGGTTTAGTTCCTTACAACTATTTTAATTACGTTCACGGTAATTCTAATTATAGAGAAGACCCGTCATTATTGAGCTAAACGTTATTTTAATGGTACTTTTTATCATTACCAACAAAAATAGGTACATGCGTCTAAATTTTTTAAATAACGGACTTACCTATTAACATTTAGTCAACTACATCTGTAATGAACATCTAACTTGTTAACTAGCAGTTTGTTTTAAAACTCTTAAATTTTACATTAATTTTCCAAAATAACATGTAATTAAAAACAAAAACAAAATCGTATTAAACATTTGTTATTTTTTGACTTTAGTCCAAATAGCTGGAGAAGGAATAAGACGCGGAATTCGATCAGTTAAAAGAGAATTTAAGAACATCAGGTCATGTCCAAAATATTACTTGCAAATTAGGTAATACCTGTTGCAGTTACTGCTTGATAGCATAATAAAAGCTCTCTTTTTGTACCAAATCACCGGCCAACATTTTTGACGCCGCTTCATCCACTATAGACTATAGCTGTGCACAGACTCGGACTGGCCAGGTCCGCGATCGCGGAGGGACCTCACATAACGTACAAAAAAAAAGTTTTTATCTTATAAGAAGTTTTTTTGTGTTCTTGGTAATTGCTCTGAAAATAGACAATGTTTCCAGTGTTTGACATGTGCTTTTTCTGTTCTGTTTAAACTTACTCAATCTGCACTGTTTGGACTGTTACATATAAATTTGTTCTCACCATACCTTGTACCCAAACCACATGTCAACGAGTTTTTTCTAAACTTAAAATAGTCAAAAATCGACTTTGGTCGTCTTTAGGCCAAGACCTTATGTCCAGTCTGCTTTTTATTAATGTTGGGAGAGATTTATTTTATGATTTGAACAAAAATAAAATAATAGCTTTAACAAGTGAGTTGCTTGCAAAGAAGCTGTTAATTTAGGGCTGGGGGAGTAAAATGTCGAATCATCTCAGTTAAGTTAAGCCCCTTCTATTCTAGTATAACAAAATTGTAAACTGTTAAGTACACAGTATTATTTTGAAAATGTTAGTATTATATTTTTAATTCCTAAAATCTGTTTGTGATTATTTTCATTACACAAATAATTTTGACATAATTCATTAATACTCTGGTGTGAATAAAATACTGCACTTTATTTTGAACTCCGTTGTAATTATTGGCAGTTCTACAGCATGTATTTTGTAGTATTGTGGTATCCTAAAAAAACTGTGAATTTTTTATTTTAATAAATAATAAAGTCAACCAAAGTCGAAAAACATAATATTCGTATAAAAACCTAGGTGAATTTCTTCTTTATTTTTCTTCTTTATATGTGCCAAAAAAGCGTTGTTTTCAAGCACCTAATATTCAAAAAATTTACGGTGGAGGACCCCTTTACAGGTTTTAGATGAGGGCCCCAAATGGTCCCAGTCTGGGCCTGGCTGTACATGTCCTTCTATGGTGTCTTCTTGCGCTGCAGGAGTGCAGATGTTTATCGATGCTCTGGAGGTGGCATGTGGTCATTCTGGAGATCGCCGCCACTACGACATCTCGGGGCAGATTGTTGGGGATGGATTTTGTCGTCAACTTTTTTCATCTTTTATCAACTCCATGCGTCGACTGCAGCCTTCTTGACTGTTAATGTAACTTTACTGCATGTACTTCTGTATGCGAGGGGTTGGTCAAAATTAAAAATTAAAATAAATTCATTTATACCTGCCACTATGTTACATTTTTATTTGCCATAATAATTTTTTTGAAAATATTTTAAATTACAGTAGTATCAGTAATAATTAAATATCATTAACTTTTCAATTACTCATACATTTTGCAAGCTATATGAAATATTATTTTAAGGACTTTCTAATAATAATGATATAATTAATGTTTTAAGTAAATATCAGGAAACAAGACCGGAAAATACAAATAATGATAAATTAACTTTGGCTCTTTTCATTAGAAGTGTTTTAAACTCCAATTAAATTCATTTATTACCATAGCAAACACTTTTGATAAAAGTACAGAGTGTAAAACATACACTAACGGCAAATCGCTGCTATCTATTGCGCAATATATTTTTATGTTAAAAATGATAATATTTAATTAAAAAAATCATTTTTTATGTTACCTGCATTGAAACTGCGAGTTTAAAGGCCTGTTTGCTAGTCGAAACAAGAAAATTTCACAACAATGCAACTAATGGAGGGCAAAAACCGTTCAGTTTCTGCCAGCTGAATGAATCAATTGGAATCAATTTTATGCTTAACTATTGTTTATTGCTAACCTTCAAATAATTAGACATTCCGATGACCTGTCAAAACAAATTCGATATGGCGCCTGAAGGCAAACAATGCTTTCTTTGGTGTTATATTGCTCTGTTAAATAAGTTAATCTAAAAGCTGTGAGATTTTTGTTTTTGCGACTGCATCAAATAATTTTTATATTTTTTAGGGCTTATTAGTGGTATTCTTAGAAAAAAATGACTGTTACATGCCTTGTAGTTGGTTTAGAAGTCGTTACAACAGGGATGATGGAAAATTCTTCTTCTAATTTAGTCACCATGTAACAAATTCTTTCTTATGACTAGCGATGGGATAATTAGAATTAAAAATCCTCGGTATTCCGATTATCAAAATCCTCGGTACATTCCGATTATTATTTTCGAAGATATTCGTAATCGTAATCTAAATCGACACAACAAAGTCGATTCGCCAGTTCGGTTCCTCGCTTCGAGCTTCAACGGTACACTAGACCAGTGGTTCCTAAACTTTTAAGGTAATGGAAAACTTACCAAATGCCTTTTACTTTATGGAACCCGACATCAAATGATTACAATTTATGTATGTAAGCAGAAAAACCGGTTTCACAATGATACGTTGTGAAAAAAAGGAGCAAAGTTAATATAGCCTTTTTAGCGACTTCAGGAAATTCACTCCTAACGCCAACCCAAAAAAAATTTCAGAGGCACAGGCACAAGAATAATATGCAAAGCGACAATGCATCGAATGTCATATGATTGTATTTTATTCTGCAGTAAGGTGGGAAAAAAATATATTTTATTTATAACTTTCAACGCTTTCTTTGTAAAAATATTTAAGGAAGCAAAGTCACATTTATTTTAGTTTAGAACAATGGTACGTAAATATAAATGTTTCTTTATTTTTTTCCAAATATTAAAAATAACTATTAGGTAATTAAAACACATATTAAGTTCTAATTAAGGAAGAAAGAGTGGAATAAGTAAATGAATTTGTATACTTGGGTTCAAAGTTTACGAGAGATGGAAAGTATGACAGTGACATTGAGCGAAGGGTGTTAGCAGTAAAACAAATAAATGGGGCACTGCATAGCTTTATGAACAGCCAGAAAGTGTCAAAAAAGACACGTCTGGCTGTGCATAGAGGTGTGTTGGTTCCTACACCTATGTATGGTAGTGAATGTTGGGTTTGCCAAAAGTATAAAAATAGGATTAATGCTGCGGAGATGAGTAGTCTGAGAAGTATAGCCAGTGTGACTCGGGTGGATAAAATGAAGAATAGTGAGATAAGAGAACGCTGTGGTGTAAAAGAAGATGTGGTTACAAAGATAGATAAAGAAATGCTTAGATGGTTTGGACACGTAGAAAGGATGGATGAAGGAAGATTGACGAAACAAATTTATAAGGCAAGTGTGAATTGACAAGTCGGTAGAGGTCGACCTCGGCGAACATATCTCGATCAGATCGACATTGTTTTGAAAAAAGGTCAGGTCAAGAGTACCAATAACCGAAGAGCATGTATGAGAGCACTGATGAAATTAGAGGAAGCAAAAGATGTGTGTAAGAACCGTAGCAGGAACCGTGGAAAGAATGGTCTCTGCCTACCCCTACGGGAAAAAGGCGTGACTATATGTATGTATGTATGTATTAAATATATAAAAAAAAACTAATAAACTTGACTTCGTGCTCACTGTTAACGAGAAAAACTAAATAATAAATAAAAACAAATAAAACTTTGGTAAACAAAACGAGTATAAACTTAAATAAGATTAAAAAAAAATCAATTACAATGAGTAATACAGTAATCAGTTAAGAGTATCCTCGGGTATAATTTGAGAAAACTCTGTTATCGCCGCCCGAAAATAGCAACGTGTCGTAGCGGTCGAATTTTAATATTATCTGTGCAGGCGAGCCACACCGATTACGATTACGAATATCATCCGATTATAAAAATCATCAAATCGCCGGTATCCGATTATTGAAATATACCTATTATGCCCATCGCTACTTATGACACTTCTTCACACAGCTGTTTGCCCTCAGACGCCATATTGGGTCACGTGATTCGGAATGCCTTATTGTCACTATAACCATTAATTAATCTGACAGATGTTATAGTTACAAAATTATAATCTTTTCGATTCGACTGGTTCCAGACATTAACACTCCCAGTTTAAATACAGGTAGGTAATATTAAAAAAACAGAATGTGGTTATAAAACACGATGTCCAGCTTTCGCTGTCGATTCGGGAAAGACTCTTCTGAAATCGTATCCCTTGCCTTACAACATGTAATAAACAAGATCCTAATCGAGGTATTTAAATATTTATATTTTATATTTATATTTAAATTTTTTATAATATGACCATATTTAGTAGTGTGCGGAATTTATAAAACACTCTGTATTTCAATCATGTAGGAACATATGCTTAACTAACTGTTTTACCAATATTAACAGTGATGATATGATAAATTTAATTTTACATACAATAGCAGGACTGTCTGTTATTTTGATGCCTACCTAACTTCATTGAATACAATACATGTAAGTAAATATATAAACATAATTATTAATTTGTTTTTGTCAGCTGTACAAAAGACAAAGTCTTTGGTGCACAACATTAGTTGGTAATTTACGTATACAAAAGCTATTAAATTTGCTTGCGCTTATACAACTCGCAATCAAATGTTATGCAAATAATGCGATTATTTTCAAAATATTTTTAAAAATATTCTGTAAGATTTGTTCAACATTTTTTATTTAAGTTATAGTAACAATAATGGTGATGATATATTTTTTATATGTGTATGGATTTATCAAGTTAATGTTTCTTCTTCTTCTTATTCTTTGTAAAAATCTTATGGTCCGTTTATTTCTAATGCTGGTCAGTGTTGTCGATTCTCCTGTGATAGAGATGTTCAACTATCTTTCCTTTTACCATCTGGATTTCCATTTAGCACAATCTTGGCTATTCTTTCGGGGTCCGTTCTTTCTACGTGGTCCCGCCGGTATCTTCTGCGCTTTCGTCCCCATCTGATTACATCTTCCACCTTGCATGTCTCTCTTATTGTTGCGCTCCTCAATCTATAGTAAATATTGACAGCTTCAAAAGAGCATTGAAAAAGCACATCCTTCAAAGCCAAAGAACTGAGATGCTACGACTATTCGATTAAGTGATAAAAAATGTATTGATTCATAATTTTTTAATTTTAATTTCCAACTAGAAATGTGTTGTTTTATTTACGAAGCTTCTACATGCATACCCTATTTTGTATCTATTAGACATGTTCTTGTAAACTCTTAACATTATTATTGTTAATTTTTCGTTGTATGGTATTATTGTATTGTTCGTCGATCCTTGTATTGTATTGTATTGTTATTTTTTACATTTTACACTTTACATTTTATATTTTTATATTATACATAGGTATCTTACTTTTTTTTTTTTCTACATTTTGTATTTTTATATTTCACATCTAACATTTTATATCTTATAGTTCACTTTCTACACATGTGTATTTCTCCGCGAAACAAGTGCTTGCACTTATCGCAAGAGTTCCTTATTCACTTCCACTATGTATACTTATCCAAATTTTTGTATTTATTTATTTATTGAGTAAATAAAGTTATTATTATTATATTATTATTATTATCCCGTAGTATCTTTCCCGCTATTGACCTTAGAGTCTTCATCTCTGCCGTTTAGTTTTGTTTGTGTCTGCTCGGGTCTCGGTGCCATAGGTGAACTTTACTGTCGATGCTCATATGTTTGTTGTCCCATGTGACGTCTCTTAAACAACCTGATGTTAACCAGGCTTTGTTGATCTGGGATTTTAGATCTTTAATTGGTATAGAGATATCCGCTCCAAGGTATCTAGAAGTTGTAATTTGCTCGACAATTTATAAAGTTAATTTTTAAATATTAATTAAAATTTATTAAGAAGAGAACCTTACGCGATAAGCATAAATATCATTACCTTATCAGAATTACATTAGGTCTGATTGTGTTAAGGGAACAAATTTGAAATAATGCCTGATAATGACGAAAATCTGGATTTTCTGAAACCCGGTGACGGCAGCAGGCGAAATTCTCCGAATTGAATTTCGAAAGTACCTTATTAAGGTGCTAATTTGGTGCTGAGTTCATTATTTTCCTGCTCGTTTTTTAGAGGTAGGGGACGGTTAGAAAATTCGTCTGTTACCGTAACGTGACGGTAGTAGAACTTTTATAAAATTAATAACTAAAATTACCCAAATTAAGTACTTTTTAGGTGCTTTCGATATATATAAGAATCAAACCGGAAGTCCGACCGGAAATCGCAAAATCAAAATTTTGAAAATTTATCAAAATTTTGAATTATTCGCAATAGCCGAATTTACCAATGTACATTATTCTCAATAAATTAGGTGCTTTTTAATAAGACATGATTGGATTTTCGTGCTCAACCCCTAAGTTGAGGACACCATACCTTACAATACGAAAAATCTTCCCAACGATAAAACCGTTTTCTCAATATGTAGAAAGATGCTATAAATTAGGTGCTCTCGGAAAATGTATTGTTTAATTTTGGTGCTCCAATTTCAAGGTCGGTAGGTATACCACCCCCGTGCCTTCGCGAATAAAAATTTTGGCGTAAAAAAAGTCCCCAATGATAATACAGAATTTTCACTCGGTAGAAATATGCTATGAATTAGGTGCTCTCAAAAAACGCATCGTTTGATTTTCGTGCTCCAATTTCAAGGTCACTTTACCACCCCCGCTAAATCAGTCTATGCATTTTCCTAACCTTACCTAATTTTAATAAGACATGATTGGATTTACAGTTTTGAGAATTTTATGGTTTTTTGGTTTCCAGAAATGTGTTAATGCTCTTTACGAAATCAGTCCGTCTTCGCAGTACATGTTAGGTACCAACCCGTTTTAAAATTTAAGAAATGTCTAAAAAGATTGATAAACACGTAAATTTTTGGGTGGCTTTTCTCTGACGTGCAGTGTATATAGGCACATTGCGAATTAAGTAATTCTTGTTGTAATATAGTGCACCTATTTTGGTAAAAAAATAAATAAAAATTAATTAATTAATAAATTTGCCGTAAAAGTTAAGATTAACAAAATTGAACACCTGGTATATTATTTCATGATTTTATTGCCTACTATACACCAATAAAAAAATTTAATGATTTTGGATGTGTGTCTGAGAATAGATTCGATAATTATTTTTTCCTGGTTGTATTTATAAAAAAAAATGAATAAGAAAGAGGAAACACGTTGCAAATGTACACACCACTGTTTTCATTGTATATTACACAATCATTTTACCTGGAAGAGAGTGAACATATAAAAGCAATCAACGTTGCCAAGCTAAGCGTTGGTGTATGGGTATATATAACTGTAAAGTAAATCTTTATATACCCCAGGTTATTTTCGTCCAGTGTTTTCACTACAAGATGTATTCATGTTAAACTGGGATAATTTACCGGAAATATCAGTTTTTATTTCGATTTGTAAACAATTCGATATTCATAAAATGGAATAAAATTTTAAGTGCTGAGTACACGACTTATCAATGAAATAAAAAAAGGTTCTTTTGTGTATTCCGTGTAAATTTATTTATTGAGCAAAGCGCTTTCGGATAGTTAGCCATCATCAGTGGTTAATCTTTAAGTTTTTTGAAAACTATCAATAAATTAAAATTTCCCCTAATTTGTTTCTAGTTCAATACGTATGTATTGTTTTTCAGAAAACTTCCTATTTTGAAGCCGATGGTCGGTGAATAATTTTTGAATGTTGGTGTTTTCACGAGTAAAGAATAATTGTTATTTCAATCGATTGGATCCTACTACTCGAGGGGATCATGTTCTTTGTGAAAGATTAAAAGAATAATGATAGGGTTTAAAACACATTTGCAATGTTTCTTTTGGTTCTTTTTGCTTTACCGAATATTGCTCTAATTCATTTTAGGGAGACCCTATATCTTCTTTACTTTTTAACCTTGCGCTGGACTGGGGTGCAAAACTCGTGATGCCGATGACATAGATGCTGTTGCGCATAATAAGAGATGTTAAGGATGTGTTTTCTTCTTTCGAAACTCGAGCTCAAAAAATGGGAACTATACGGCATGGAAAATATAGTAAGGTGGATCAAGTTCAGTCGACTTAGATGGGTGGGACATGTTCTGAGAAGTGATGACCAAAGGCTTTTAAACATTACATACCATGAAAGGCCAGAAAGAAGAAGATCTGTTGGCATAAGGGAAAATATCTGTTGGCCGGAGTTATGGAGGATCTGAGAAAAATGGGTATAGCACAATAGGAAATGGAAGCACAAGATAGACAGAGTTGTACGGAAATAGTGGATGCGGCCAAAACTCACGTGGAAATGTAGTGCCAGTGAGAGAGAGAGAGAGAGAGAGAGATTTTAGTTTCCATTAATCCGTGGTGATCCTATCACTACTGTAAGTTAATATTAAACTAATTTTAGGTACAAAGAATATATTTATTTCTGTAAAAATTATGTAATAAAGTTAAGCTCAAATAGATTTTTTTGTATAGAACCAAATTTAAACAAAATTATTTCTAATAGCACCTAACAAACTAAACATAAAAAAACCATTTTTACTGTACTTATTATTAATTACTAATTATTAAAATTCCAATTAGCTCCTATTTAATGAAAATCAACATCATCTAAATGCAGATACTTGGTAATTACCGAATGAAAAAGGCCTGAAGTGTGTGAAGCATTTGTAAAAAAGCAAATAAGTTAAATACCAAAAAAAAATTTAAAATTACAATTTTTATAATAATATACCTATGTTTGTATTGGCACATAAAAAAGGGGGTTTAACTTAAAATCGGTGCTTTTATGTGATGCCAAAGATAATTAACGAAAAATTCGTTAAAAAAGAATTAAAATAATCTGGGAATCATCGGTTTACGTTCCAAGCAGGGTTTTCATTAAAGGCCAATAAAAAAATGCTTCATTTTAATATCAGATAAATGCAAGATAAAATTTTAAAACCGACAACCCAGCAGTCTATGATCACCTTCACTTTTTTGTACCTGCTCTGAGGTGTTCTTTGTTCGGGTCTCGATGAAAAGAAATATCAAGAACAAGTTTTCTACACTTAACAGACGCAAGAAATCGTAGAGTGATTGTAACTTCTCACTCTCTCTTGTCTCTCTCTCTCTCTCTCGCTCTTTCTCTGTTATTGGATACTGATGATGATTCAGTTCAGCTCACACCCACTACTGCAACCATATTTCATTCATAAATAACGAAACTGTGCCAACTTTTAACATCTTTTTTTTACTCGCGAATTGTTGTGGTAAAACGGTAACAAATCGTGTGCAGAAAATATTATAACGGTACCTTTACATGTAACTAAAAAAAAGTTAACTAAAAAAAATGTTAAAACTGGATGTTTACTGTTGATTATTAAATTTTTATTTCAATATACTAATTGTAAATAAGTTTTAACTTTGGAGTAGTAGGTACTTTACACGAAATTTTATCAGGATGTACTCTAACATACACTGCGGTCCATATGTATGGAATAAATTCATTTTTAGCGTTATTATGTTCAATAAAAATTGAAACAGGTCGATTTTTATTGTCAATTTGATAATTTACAGTATGAAAATATTACCCCCTTCTTGCACCCCCTCTGAATTATGAGCACCCCTTCTTAAATTTTAAATGAGAAGGGAGGTCGTTTTGCACCTTTTTCAAAAGGGATCTCAATTCTTTGTTCAGCAATACTAAGTTTTTAAAATTTGGTGCAATTATAGCTGAAAAAATTTGTTTTCAAATTGTGAAATTTTTATACTTTACGTAGAATGAAGGAAATATTTTTTAGGAAGTGTTTTTCAATTAAATGAAATGTTCAAAATGACCACCACCATTCACTCCTTGACAATAAGCAAGGCGATCTCTCCCGAACAAGGTGCCACACAACCCCCCTTCTCATTTAAAATTTTTGAGGGGATGCTTATAATTCAGAGGGGATGCAAGAAGGAAGTAATATGTTCATACTGTTAATTGTCAAATTGAGAATAGAAATCGAACTGTTTCGGGTATTTTCAACGGATACATAATTTACAGTGTCAATATTTTTAAATCTTAATAACAAATTTTCTTGCAAAAATCGTATTTTTTTAGTTGTGCCACTGTTGGAGCACATGAGTGATATAGTCCACAGTTAGGGGTAGTAACAAGCCACAGCTTGTGCGTGTGGTATCCAAGTCAGTGACGCAATGTTTTCGTCTAGGTTTCGTCTTGGGACCTTGCATGTCTGCACTTGTCTCTAGTTTCCGTTTTCCAGACCTGTATTTCCCCTGTGTCTAGATAGATAGGAAATTCATAGGGTCGGCGCTTTGGACCAACGAATATAGTCTCCGATGCAGCACAAGAGAGTGATCTTGTTTGATTTCGCCAGTGCTTATCTGCATACTAAGCAAAAATTTTTCACAGTTACTTATTTTACCTCGCGAAATTCTTTTTAGGTAATAATACAATTTTATTGGCATCGGGTTTTTAAAACATTTCTCCTTGGCAAAATTTGTATTAAAATATAATTAAAAAAAATTCAAGCGATCTCATTATAATTTTTAACTCTATTGTATACTTATAAGGTATTTTTTGCATTTATAGTTTATTATATCATTAATCTGAAACAATGAACAACCAAAAATAAACGATTTACACAATAGTTATAAAATTGTTAATTGGAAAATGAAATGTAATCGATTTTATAAATTTTATTTAAAAATAAATTAACATTCTTATTTATTGTAACATTGTGACATTAACGCGAGTTTTTTAGGACGAAAATTGAAGAGGATGATTAGTTTTTTTGTTTATATTTCATTGACCCAATATTTCAGTTTTTTTTTACACGTTTCGCGCTTTCTGGAAGATCAATGTCCCCCTTTTTCTCTTAAATTCATTGGTGGTCATTAGAAAGTCATATATTAGTTCCAAACAATTTCTTCGTGAACAATTAGTCTTTGATGATTAACAAATTCTATTTTCTTGATCATTCAAACGCAATACAGGGTTTAAGCGTAAGAGCTTTATAATTTTTTTATTTCCAACTTTCACTATACCTGTCGCATTAACAATTCATTTAAAAAAAATTATAATTTTACTACTAATAACTATTTATCCTAGTTTTTTTCCTTTTTTTTGTCACTTACATATTCGTTAATTTGAAATCCTCTTTTGGATGACGTTTAGATTTTTAGGAAGCAAGAAAAATAATTCAAAAGGATTCCAGAAAATTTCATGCAGTAAATTTTCGAATTAATTTCAAAATCAAAACTAATATGAAACGAAAAAACTCGAGGATCAATGAATAATTCACCAAGGATGTCAGGACATACCTCGTTCTACCTTTGCTATTAGTCCTTGAAAACGATCCAGTTATTTATCTTTATTACAAATAATTAATTGGATTCAATCATTTACGAATGAATTAGTTTGCTATAATAAAAAATATATTGAATCGTAAAAAGACAGCAGCATAAAGAAATATTTTTTGTAAAGAACAGTTAAAAATCTAACGAAACTATTCTAAATTTTTTTTTATTTGATTACTATTTTATCCTTTATTTAAGTTTTCATTTGTAGCACTTACTTTTTTACAGTGCAATAAGATTTAGTTTCAATTGTAAAAGATGAGGGTTTTTAAATTTACATTACCGCACGAAGCCAAGCATGAACTTTAAATACCATAAATAAATTATTATATTATTTTTTTTAGACCAAAATCCCCATCTTTCAAAAATTGGGAGGCTTATTTTATTTATATTTTTATGATTTACTTAAAGATACATGTAAAAATCACTAGATTATGTATCTATATAGATATGGAATAGTAGATACTGTCACTAGGTTATAGTGTTGCCCAAAATCGGTCTTGGTCTTGTTCTTGCATTTTTGCAAGACCAAGACCGCGTAATTTTAGCAAGACCAAGACCGGTGGAAAAACACTTTTTGACAGGGAGAAAAGCGAGGACATTAGAAGAACATGTTAAATAGACAATGTAAAAGAATGGATACTGGGAAGAAAGAGACAGTGGAACGAACACACAGACCGGATGAATGACACAGAATGGTCAAAATAACTAGAGACAAGTCGCCCTTAGGGCGCCGAAGCGTTGGAAGACCCCGCTAGAGATGGAGCGACAACCTTTCTAATAACTGAACGGCAGAGGATACGAAGAAAAACAAGCAAATTGCTTACATTAAAGAAGGAAGAAGAAGAAGACCAAGACTGACCGTGCAAGATTTGAGCAAGAACATGACTAAGCCTGCGGGACTCTCGCGTCTTGCTGTTAGGACTGAGTGTTGTTTCAGGGAGTGGACAGGCTTAATTTATAATACAAGAAATTGACACAGAAAACAAACGAAACAAAATAAAAGAAAGTACTAGTACATAAAATTTTAAAGAAGAAATTAGACAGAAAATAGAAAGAGACGTAAAGTACAGATATAAATGACTATCAGTGCATTTTCGTTGAAGGGGAAATCCGAATAATTAATTAAAAAATAATATATTAAATATAGTATGAAAATAAATAAAAATATGAAAATAATAACGAAAAATAAACTATATAGAATAAAGCGTAATAAAATTATATGTAGTATGTTATGAAGAAAATGTTTTCTAATATTTTCTAAATATTCTAAATATTTTCTAAATATTTCAAAAGTTACAGGCCAAAAAAGAGATCTTACAAACTATTTTAAAATCTAACTTATAATAATAAAAGCGAAAAGCAGGACGCTACAATGTCATGCGTTTGTCATGCGGCATCCTTTGATTTGCGGCGGCATCCTTTAATGAGAGCCGGCAAGTGCTAAGGCGGCGTGGTACAAGGCGACACTATCTAAGCGAATCTCATTTTAGACAGATAATGTTCTTTAAAATACCGTCAAGTTAATGTCATTAATTTGTTTTTTATATGTTTTAACTATGGTTTAGCACATGTAAGCTTATTAAATGTAAACGGTTATTAAGACTTATTAAGACTGACTTCCGTGGGACACGGTAGGCAGCTTAGTTTGTTAGAGCAACGGCACGGATCGCTTAGGTCGTGGGTTCTCAAACTCCACCCGGTGTCAGTTGATTTTTCGAATTTCTCATTAAATGTTTATACATTTATTAATTTGGTTGGTCTTTATTATGGCTATGTTAATTCAAGCTTAAAATGTACCTACTCTGTTACGTTGTTCTTAGATCTAAAGTAACGTTTAATCAATAGCAATAGGCTAATAGGTAATTGCGAGACTATTGCTGCAAGACCTAGACCAAGACCAAGACTGGGAGCGCAATACCAAGACCAAGACTGGCTAAATCTCGTCTTGTTCTTGCATTTGGGCAACACTACTAGGTTAGAATGAAAAATTCGATACGAGTGGAATATTCCGAGCACGAGCAAATCGAGAAAAGACGATAAGCTTCTAGCCGCATACAAACAGTTCCATCGAAAATTCGAGATTGGTCGGGAAGGTACTGGAACATCCTTGTCATTGACTGTAATGTCACTATATTGCTTCGTACATTTCAGTGGCGTATCGCAAAATCTTTACAGTAGAAAATTAAAAAATATAAGCTAACAGCGAAAGATATTTGGTCAAGCCTGAGTCGTTGATTTAAACAAATAGTCCATCTGCTTAATAGATCAAGGTTGAATAGTTTTTCAAATGTGAGATCAATACTATCTGCTTTGCCTTAATTGATTTTTCTACTGAAGATTAGACAAAAAGTAATTTTTGATTCAGTACTCAAAATTGTTACTGGTTTTTATAGAGAATTGTTTGTAGAGAGAACTACTTGTAAGCATTAAAATGGATCAGATCACTAGTTGCATTAATTTAAAAAAGTAATCTATCCCCACAAAATTAATAAAAATATTCAATGATTTATTTATTAAATGTTATGTATGTTGTAATTAACTTTTTACGGATTTAACAGTACACATCTTGCATCCCCATTGTTTAAAATAGTGAAATAAATAATACGTTAAATTAAAATGAAAGATCACCATTTAATATTCTAATTATAAAGTTGAATATAATAAAAAAAGAGTGATAACAACAATAAAATTAACCAGTAACTTTTGTAATGATAAATAAATTTATCTTATCCAAATTTGTACTTACCGTTTCTTATCAAAATCATGCAAATTAGGATAATGTAAGTATAGTTAATGTATCTGCACGGTCTTATCTTCTTATATTGATTTATACAATTTTTTGTACTTCAAGACCAAGGTTAAATTTTGTTTAAATGTCTTTATTTAATACAATTTATAGATTGGTTAATTATAGAACGTAATTTAACCTATCTATTAACTGGAATATAAAAGTAAATCTTAAACTTCTGGACAAAATTAACGCAATAATATGAAATGATCCAAAAAATTAATTTATCCTTTTTTATGTTCGTTTTTTAAGTTTATCGAGTAGTTGTATAGTAGGCTATGCATATTTTGTCTCGTTGTTAATGACAGCTATCAAAACAATTCGCTTAGATTTACAGTCTCTAAGAATTTGTTACAAGATAATAGTATATTATATCTAGCAGTAAGTAAGTAAGTAAATAAGACTATGATTGTTAATATGCTGTGCAATATGAGAGCCTACGATCGACAAGCGATCACGGCACCTTAAGAAGAAGACGATATCTAGAACGGAATGAGTATGAAGCCGTAGGCAAATGCTGCAAATCATACGAATGGGATATGAGCATTCCGTGCAAGTTAAACACTATCCGTCTTCTAGATTCCATTAAGAAAAGGGCCATTCGGTTGATAAACAGCTCAACTCTCACAGATACCCTTCACCCACTAGAACATAGAAGAGTTGCAGACCAGACATTACACTACAGATATTTCCATGGCAGATGCTCCAGAGAAATAAAAACCACCACTGGTCACATTCGGCCGAAGAACTCGGCAAGCTGATCAGTCTCACCCATTTACTCTCAAGATTGACACTACAAGGACCAATCTCAAGAGTCCTTCTTTTACAGGGCTGCTACGGAATGGAACAGGCTTCCAAAATCAGTTTTTCCAGAAAACCATGACCTGCAAATTTTCAAAAAGCGGGTCCACAATCATCTCCTTTCTATAATCCCTCCTCCTTCTAATAGTGGCAGTGCGGGCCGACCGAACAATATTACAGTTATATTATTACAGTAATTAAATGTTATATTTGAAGCATCTGGGCACGCCAATGACTTGTTTGATTTTTTTCGTGATCCAAATTATAGGATCTTGAATTAGATGGCAGATTTTCAGAATCATTGATAGAATTCATTATTTTATTGGCGACATCAAATTAGTTTTCATAGACTCGTCAATATAAGTTTCTGCAACCGTGGTTGACTTCCAACCTCCATGTCGTTTCAGTGAGGTGATGTCTTCGCCAGTATCTATATAGATTGTTGCTGAATATTTTCTGAAGCAATGACCATAGCTCAGGATTTGAAAGTTTCAAGTGTTTAGCTATTCTTGTTCCAGTTTAACCAATTTTATTAAGACCAATTTTTTGTACTATGCATTTTCCTTTTTGATAATTTCCTTTTGTAAAGTTCGTCTCTTCTAGAAGCATCAATAATCCCCATGATAAGTAGAACCTAAAAAATGAAAAAAAAATAGACCAAAAATAAACAGTGGCTGTGGGGATCGATCTTTTCATTGTGAAGTGATTACGTTACTAACCACTGAGTTAACTTATCTTGACAGTAATATATTTGTACAAATAGTATCAGGAATAACGTCTGGAGTAACATATTTTTTAATACATACATATAATCACGCCTTTTCCCGTAGGGGTTGGCAGAGACCATTCACACTCGCCTTAAAAATAAAATAAACAAGTTTATCGAAAAAGATAATAATTTACCTCATCAATTAAATAAATGTCATCCATATGAACTTGTCGACTTCATCTGTGAAAATTTTTTTGGATTTCATCAGCCGGTAGCCATCTGATTGTCTTTTCTAAAATGCTTTAGTTTTCGATATTTTTTCAATGTCTACAGTTTTGTTTATATTCAGCATGGCCCTTAACATAAAATATTGCGCATATAAAGTTGAGGATTTCAATTTTTGAGATGTTTCATTGAAGTATGCAAATAATACAGTTTCTGAATTTTTCGCGGAACCCTTATACCTTTGCCAATCTGTGAAGGATTTGTAGGCTTTTACATATTTTTTTTTGATATTTCTGGAATTAAATCGGCACATGCCTGTTTTGCAGGTTTAGTAATTTTTGGGGGTCAGTTTTACGTCACTTTCGCTTCTCATCATTTGATTCAAGTTCTAAAATCTAACTAAACAGGCTGTCAGTATTCTTTGCTTGCATTTTGACATTCCATGCGAGAATTGACACAATGACTTCATTGTGTTATCAGGTAATGAAATGGAATTGAAGACATACAATGTACCTCATTGTTTAATTAAAAACAGTTAGGGAAGAGCAGTATTGTGTTATGGCCGTAGAAAAACAATTTTGTTCAGTATACGATAGATTTTTGTTAAAATTAAACTTATAAATTGTTCCTTTTTTGAAAGTAATACGTTTTTTTGTTTAATTTTTAAGCCTGAAAAATTAGAAAAATGAATCGAGCAAGGAATTTAACTGAACAAGACCAACTTGTTGAGTCAAAAGTTTGTAGATTTATTACCAGTAAAATAATTTTAATTAAAAAAAAATGGTGTTGCTGACACTATAAAAAAAATTGTTTTAGTGTTTAAAGGTTTTTTAATTTCTAACATTTATTTATTTGCTGCAGACCAATGTCACGAATGCCATTAGGTGTAATAATAATTTTTAAGAATTTGCGAACAAAATTAAAAAAAATCTGCAACACAAATAAAATGCTGCGGTCTATTAAACATAAATCGATAGGTTGAGCTCTTTAGTAGGTATACGATATTTATGAATGAAAAATTACGTTTTTACAATTTGTCCGTGACTCTTAAACTTTTAGTAATTTAGTTAATTGCTACAAGCTATTTCTGACGATTTAAAAAACAAAATAAATACATGGACATGGGCGGAACGATTTAGAATTTTCAGCTTAAAATTACTACCTACAAAGTTATCGCCAATTTAATCGAAATGAAATGTATTTGAATTCCTAAGTAGAAAGAAAATTAAAAAAAGGAATTATTCTCTCTTTAATAGTATTTATTTACTTACTTATTGAGTATTATTATTGTGCGGAAAAAGTCAATTAACGCTATCAAAAGATACGCACGCGCGAATTTCATCCATATCATATCAGTGGGGGCAGTGCAGATGCGATAAAAATTTAGTATAAAGGTGTCGTTTGTCTGGATCATGTCGCATGGCAGTGCAGAACCGTGTGAAGTACACGACAGCCGAGCGTATTTGCCTGGTATAACGACATCCTGGTAGAACTATTCCTACGAGACAAATGGTGTACAAACTACTCTTGAAACTGAGAATTGAAGAGGAATGCGAAGCTCTACGTTTGAACCTGGAATTCTTTCAAAAAACCTGCCTTTCCGTGTTGTAGCGATGCCACTTATACACTAATGAAGTTAGTATGCAGTTTGAACACAAAATGTAATGTATAAACTTTAGTTTGTATTGTATACTTATCAAAGTTTTGTTCAACATTTCATCATTGTTGTTTTTTTTAATACGCAAATCCGTTAACTGACTTGTCATACCCGTGTGTAAACTTTTGTCTTGACATCTGGTGAAGGAAAATACTATAACGTACATTAGAGACTTTGATGTGCGGACCTCCCAGATAGTGTCCTCAAAGGACATACTCGCCAAAAAAAACTCTACCCCTGTCTCGCCTCAAACAATGGCATCAAGAGACCAGTGATGTCGACCATCTGAAGCAGTAAAGTATTCCGCAACACGAAGGACCTAGAGACAGCAGGTTTCGTTATCATCCAAGATTAATCTAGGCATATTCGATGATATACATTATCCTTTCAGAATGTCCGGCTTGTTGGATTTGGTAGATTGTTGGAATGGTATAATTTCATTATACTTTACAACTAGAATTCTCCACGACACTCTCAATCTCATATGAGTCATATGGTATAAATGGTGGCTTAGATGGTAGCACAATACCATAAAAGCTGCGTTGTGTCTGGGTATATACACATATATACAATAGGAGCAGGGCATGCCGATATAACAGGCATTAGAGTTTTAGGATGTGTTTCACATGTTTTACAGGCGATGTTGTTAACCTTCTATTTTTGGTATACATTTTCTATAAACTCCATCCTGGCATGCAATCACAAAAGCCTCTGTCTCAGACTTTGTACTAGATGACCTTAGGAAGGCAATCGTGAGGTCTTTGGCTTTCCACAAGAAAAACGCAGAATGCATGGACTTGTGTCCATCAGAAGATTATGTAGTGCGCTCACGATATTAATCAGGTGAAGTCCTTTTGGTAAATGAAAATTATTTCTTTGTAGATTTTGGTTAATATCTGGTGGCCTGAGCTTCTGCGAAGCTCTTACAAATAGTTTTAAGAGAAAAGCTCATTTACCAGCTCTCTCGTGGGTGACGACTAGCTTAGACTAGCTTTACCTCTCAGCACTTCCAACGTTGTATCCAAGGCAACTCTATCATACACTTTCTCTAACGCAATCAATCCCCGACCCCTGACATTACGAAGAAGATGTCGTTTAACCGAAGAGCGAGGTTGCAGACTTCGATTCATATTCATTATATTTGTGGTCTCTTAACCTCGTTTATTATCCAGTTGACAATATCAGAAGCTAGCATATTGGTAGCAGTAATCTTGTTGGCACCGGGAAGCTGTAAACTCTAAATGTACCTTAGCAGCCAAGAAGCACCTTTTTTTCTTGGGAAATACTCAAAAACTTTTCTCGACCAAGATAATGAATCACGTTTCTATCAATTAGTTCGGTGTCTGGTCCTAGATTATTATTATTAATAAAAATACCTACTAAAATATTTATGAACCGTATTTTTTAATAATTATAATTATGTCATAAACATAAAATTGTGAGTTAAAGTCCCATCAAACAAATTGACCAGAACTTCACTAGACATGCAATTGAAAAATTATATACAGAACGGTTATGAAGCACGATTATGATAAACTTCACGGTGGTTTGACTTAATGTATGGGAATAAAACAAACTTGCAAACTTTCAACGTTTTTACCAAAATACTTAATATATTATTATCAGTCGTTGTTATACTTTGCAGATTCAGTAGTTCGAGTGTAATTGATTTTTGATGTTACGTAAATAACAACTAAAATGCAAAGAATTAAATGAGTTTCTTATTAATATCAATAACAACATTGACAAAATAATAGTAACTGCTAAGTTTTGAAAAGAAATCCAAAGTAATTATGTTATTCGAATGTCAACTGCTGTAAACTATAAAAATGGCCCCAAAATGTATCTATCTTTAATGAGGATAGACTGTGAGAAGCCCAAGTACTTATTAAAGTAATAACAACATTAACAAAATAATAGTAACTGGTAAGTTTTGAAAAAAGAACCAAAGTAATAATGTTATTCGAATATGATCTGCTGTAAATTTTAAAAATGACCTCAAAATGTATCTATCGTTATTGAGGATGGAACTTACTTTTTTTACTCTTTCGTGTCCGAATCCCAATGTTACAGTTTTTCGGCCCAAAATCGGGTTACGTCGATTGCTTCATTTTTAGCTAGCCACAAATCATCGAGAATGCATTTTGAGGGACACAGCTCGCATGTTCTTAAGTGCTCCATGTTTTTTGTTTCTCCGCACTTACACAGAACGTCGTCATTTCCTATCATACCCCACTTCGGGGCGACGCCAGTACGCATGCGATTTAGCATGCGCCAGGTTTTCCACTCCGTCTCTATTCCGTGAGATGGCTCTTGATGAAGTGGGTAGGTCTCTGGGGGTTCTATGGTGACAGTTCTCATAAAACGTTTCCTGGACTTAAGCCGGCTGGATCCTCCAGGTTTTTCGAGCTGGTGCAAAGAGTGTCTGTCATCAAAAGTTTGTTTGAACCTCTCCAAGTACTGGACACCGGTTCTTCGCTCTTTCGGTGATGCAAAACCCGCTGCTCGGTAGAGCAGTGGTAATGGAGTAGCCTTCATATAGCCGGTAATTATCCGACATGTGTAGTTCAGTGCCATAGTGACTTGTTTTGCGTGTTTTGATCTACCCCATACTGGACAGGCATACTTCGCCATTGACAAACACATTGCTTCAGCTGTTGTTCTTAAAACCTTTGGGTTTGTTCCCCATTGGCTCCCTGCTAGTTTTTTAAGAAGGTTGTTCCTGGTAGTGACTTTCTGCCTAGTGTTTTGACAGTGGTATTTGTAGGTCAAAGAGCGATCGAGTACCATACTGAGATATTTGGGTTTGTCTGTGTGTTCCAGCGCTTGTCCCTCCCAGGACACATTTAATTTTTTCTTTGCTAGATGGGTGTTTAAATGGAAGGCAGATACCTGGGTTTTGAAAGGGGATGGAAGGTGAGAAGGCCAAGTACTAATTAAAATCAATAACATTGACAAAATAATAGTATATGCTAAGTTTTAAAAAAAGAACCAAAGTAATAATGTTATTCGAATGTCATCTGCTGTAAACTTTAAAAATGACCTCAAAATGTATCTATCGTTAATGAGGATGGACTGTGAGAAGCTCAAGTACTTATTAAAATCAATAACAACATTGACAAAATAATAGTATCTGCTAAGTTTTGAAAAAAGAACCAAAGTAATAATGTTATTCGAATGTCATCTGCTGTAAACTTAAAAATGACCTCAAAATGTATCTATCGTTAATGAGGATGGACTGTGAGAAGCTCAAGTACTTATTAAAATCAATAACAACATTGACAAAATAATAGTATCTGCTAAGTTTTGAAAAAAGAAACAAAGTAATAATGTTATTCGTATGTCGGCTGCTGTAAACTTTAAGAGTGACCACAAAATGTATCTATCGTTAATGAGGATGCAAGGTGAAAAGCCGAAGTACTTATTAAAATCAATAACAACATTGACAAAGTAATAGTATGAAAAAAGAACCAAAGCAATAGTGTTATTCGAATGTAATCTGCTGTAAACTTTAAAAATAATCTCAATATATATCATTAATGAGGATGGAAGGTGAAATGACCAAGTCTCTTAATACTTTTTGTATGAAACTGCTCGTATCGGTCAAGATAATTTGTTCCAAGCATAATTTAACCGTTTAGTACAAATCAAATAAGCCACACAGCTTAGAGCTGCTGCGTATGATAATTTACGAACCGAACAACGTCCGTAGAATTTAAGACTCGACCGCGCGTTCGCATTTGACGCCGTTAAAACTGGTCGCCGATCATTTTTCAATCTCAGGTGCTGGTGAAAGTAGACCAATGTTGCAACGCCGCGGCGACGTTGTCGGCTCTCCATTGGCCATCGGCACCCAGTAACACGGCACAATTAATGCTGGCGGGGCCCCGTGACTCATACAAAAACTTGTTTTATACCCTTTCTTGTTTTGCTCTCTTACTCACTGATCTTTCTGTGGCGGTAAAGGCAGTGGTAGTCCATTAGTTTCTTGTGATAGTAAGCGATACAAATTTATTCAATTTTTTTTTAATGCGGTGCGAATGACTGAAAACAGAACATTTTTTAATTGATCGCCATTACTGTACTAATAAAAATTTAATGAAGCACCACTAGAATATCTTTTATCAAATAAGAAAAATGTAATTGCAGGTGGTAAATTTGAAAATAATTAAGTACTTTTAGCTTCAAATAAATTCTAAAATATTCGTGAAACGTTTACAACAAAAGGAAGCAGTGAAAATAAGTATACAAATCCTTTTTTACTACCCAATAAAACTTCTCCTTACTTTTAAAGCACTCTTATGTTTTATGCATAAAACAATTATTTCTTCGTAGTTTTAACTATTTGCAATGCATTAAAAGCGTCGGGAGTCCAGTCGTTGATACTCTCAATTCAAGTAACATTTAAGGGAACCGAGTTGGATGCGCTTAACAACATTCTATCCGTTTAGTAGAAATTAATACTAAATATTTTAAAACATCAGGCATTGCTGCCCTTTCTATTATTATTTAAAATGTCCGCGGCCCACACGATAGGTCTACCCTTTTTGCGAATATTTTCAGTAAAAAAAAATGTTTTTTAACATTTCTCTGATTTGTTATCAGAACCTAAATAGTTGTTATGATATTAAATAATTATATTACGGAAATCGTAAATCGCGTCGCTTATTTTTCACGAGAATGTTAATTGTTGTTCCTGGAACGAAATAATGTATCTAAAGGCGGGACTCCACCAAACTGGGACGGCAGCAATGCCCGACGGCATTGCTGCCGGTTTTTGTTGCTGCTTAATTGAAATAAAAACATTTACCAATACCGCCGTAGAACTATGTAAACTGTTTTGCTTTGGATTTTGGAGAAATTAAGGGGGTCACCCCCCGTAATTGCTTCAAAAAATCGATTTTTTTTTTGCATAAATTGATTTCTTAGCATGTGTAGCATATGTTGGTAAAGTGATTTTTTATATTCGTAGTCGTTAGAAAAATACAGCGATTTGAAGAAGCAGATTTTCGGTGCGCTGAATTCTAAAGTCGGAGGCCGGGCCTATTTTGACGTTTCGGCTTGATACCCGAGACTCCTTAGTACAAATATGGAGTTTTGAAGTTTCTGTAGTTTGCGGAGTTTGTGTGGTTTGCGGAGTTTGTGTGGTTTGCGGAGTTTGTAGATTTTGCGGAGTTTGTGGAGTTTGCGGAGACGCAAAACAATAACGAATCTCTAAATCATGCGATACCCAATTGGCCGCGAGTGCATACGTATGCAAGTAATCGCAATGAAGCGCGCATAGCGCTCTCCGTGCGTATGAGTGACGTCAAAAAAGCCATAATTAAAAAAGAGCAGAACAATTCACTTTAAAAGATTTTCAAGAGGAAAAGAAAGAAATTCTCTATGGACCAGGTATCGTAGATTGATGGCAAATTAAGATTTTTAACTTCCCATTGGGGAATGGGTCCGATTTTGCGAATCCTGAATTTTGACATATACCCACATTTCAAGGTCCCCATAGTCGAATAGTTTTTAAGTGGACGTTTCAAGGTTTAATTTCAATGAAAACGAATACACGTGTAATAACTCAAGATAACCTCGGCGACGACCCCCCACACAATCCTCGGCAACTTGCAATTTAATCAGCGACCTATCGACTATGGAAGTACATCACCACTCCATCGAGGCGGACGGCGACATCTCCAGAGAGGAAGACGGCACCATGTCCGATAGCCAAGTAACTCCACTTCTCCTCAAATTTTCCCGCCCCGTCGCGACGTGTATTTAAACTTTTTTTTCAAAAGAATGTATAAATCCTTTTATTTTTAAACAAATAGTTCAATAATTGTATGTTTTTTACATAATACAAGAAAGTGTCCAGTATTATAATAATTATTGTCAGTAGAGTTGTTTTAATTATATTCAATGTGCAAAAATTAAAATAATAATATTTCTAGCTTAAGCTGTTATTTAAACAGTCCACTTAATCCAACTTAAAGTGTAATATAACTATCCTTAAAAAAATATACATTCAAATCCTTCTTAACCTCTGCAAAACCATACTTATTATTGTTACTGTAACATATTAAATTTTTGTTCCGGTATAGATTTCCTTTTAGTAAAGATTGTGTCCATCTTCCAAGAGTTCGTACCAGTTGATTATAGTTCTCTTCACTTTAAAATCATAGCATTTCTTAATTTAAATAAGACAACCTTTCCGACACTTTATTTATTTATAAAGAAGAGAAGTTTTCATTCCGGTTACAGGTTGTATCTGAGCACTGCCAGCCAGCCTCATATTCTCCCCCATTTATTTCTCAAGTTTAATAACGGGCAACGTTGTTGGTGGTGGATATTAATAATTCCGGATACGTTATACATCAAAAAGTGCATTAAATCATCTCTGGGCTTTAATAATATTCGCGCCATTATTATTCCTCCGAAGTGTGACAATATGACGTTATTTGTTTGTGAAATGAACACATTTGAATAACGCATGACGAACAAGTGCCCGTTTTTGAGCTGACAATGAGTGTTTTGACTGAGCTGAGTATGTATTTTTTATCATTCTTTTTAACAGTGGAAATCGGAGTTTAGCGGGACTGAGAAATAAACTTATGATAAAGAATTTTTTTGTAGGTATATTTTTTTCGATACCTATTTATTTTGTGGTAGCATCTTTTTTGGGAAAATTTTTATGGGCGTAGATCCTTTCTGCGTGGTAGTTTTGCAATAAAAACTGTACTGAATATTTCAAAAGAGTTCCTATAAACAAAATGATGTGTAAATTGTTGCTAATATATTCTTTGAGTGTGGCCCCATTAACTAACAAGAAGAAAATGCAGGTACTTTTTAGTGTTGTAAATGAAGAAATTTAAAAAATATATATTTCTACCTGACGGGTAATGTATAAAGCTATTTGTAAATAAGTAATCATAATTTGGCAAATGAAATTATGCAATTTTTGTCTTACTTGCTTGTTAGTTTGAAACTGCACAAATAGGATTGTTGTTGAAGAATTCCTAAATGTATCTAATTCGTAAAAAGGTATGAACGTATTTTAAAATGCTATCTTCTTCTTCTTAATATGTCTTGCTTTCTCAAGCGTTGACGACTCTCATATTGACTACTTCTTTGTATCTATCTCTATCTTGAGCTGCGTGGAGAAGTTCCTCAGCAGTTTAACCCGTACATTGTCGGAGATTTAGAAGCCAGGATAGCTTTTTGCGGCCTATCCATTTTTTCCCCTCGATCTTGCCATTCAGAATAAGCCGAAGCAGACTATAACGTGGTCCACGCATCACATGTCCCAAGTATTTCAGTTTGCGGCGCTTGATGGTAGTTAAGAGCTCTCTATCGTGCCCTATTCTGATGAGTACATTCTTCGGCTTGTCCACGGAATTTTGAGCATCCTTCTGTACAGCCACATCTCGAATGCACCAATGCGGTCAATTATTTTTTGTGAAGCGTCCATGTTTCGCAAGAGTACAACAGAATAGACCATACATAACACTTGGTAAACCTTTCCCTCAGATGAATGTTAAGTTGCTTGGCACAGAGTAGCGGCTTGAGATTCAGAAATGTTCTTCTAGCCTTGATTTCTTCGTCTGGATCCATCGACTGATTGATCCAGATTCCAAGATATTTAAAGTGCTGAACTCTTTCTATATTCTCGCCATCAAGTGTTATTCTTTCCGGGCCAACATTCATTTTGCTAAAAACCATAAATTTAGTTTTTTTGCCATTGATTTTCAGTCCCCATCTATTACTTTCTTTGTTTATCTTGTCAAACATACATTTTAATTCTTTCAATGATAAAATGCTATCAATCGACCTTAAATTTAACATTAGAAAATTGTGCTTCTTTATTAAAGAATAGGGTTGTTGATAAAGGATTTTTTATTGTCTCACATTGGTAAGGTATCTAACAAAATAAGAATAGCCTAACTATTATTTAAATTTTAGGTTAGATAATCAGAATAAAAATTAATGAACTAAGTAATAGAAAAAAAACATTACACAATACTAATTAATGTGCTTACAAATGATCCTCCTGAAAAAATAACAAGATTTTACACTTTCACGCCTTTCCTAATAAAGATGCATCAAGCGTTCTTGTAACTAATGCTTTTGGTGTATTTGAGAAGATGGATCGACGAAAGGCCTGGGCAAATGCCTTACTAATGAGAAGATTTTCTTTATTTCCTCTTATAGTGCTGTACCACAACAATAAATATTTAAATATTCATTTCTATATGATGTGAATTTGCTCTGTGTCTGTGTATTGTTACAAAAAAAAACTAATACTTTTAATAAAACTTTAAATCAGATATAATTTTATTTATTTTTGCAAATAACTGCAAAATAATTTTTTATTACAAAACCGCTTCAACCCTTTGGGTCATTAGTAGTGGAGTTTATAAGTTACAATTATAGCTTGTTTATAAATTATATAAATATGACATGATAATAAATATAAATATAATATAAAATAATCACTTTACGAGGATTCCACAGAAAGAGATGTGCGGCTTCGCTATAGCTGTTTAATACATAGACGATTGTTTAAAAGATTTAAAAGAGAGTGCAGATAGATTGAAAATGAATGATTTGATCGTCAGATGCCTTGGCAGAAAAACAAATGAATGGGGCACTGCATAGCTTTATGAACAGCTAGAAATTGTAAAAAAAAGGCACGTCTGGCTGTGCATAGAGGAGTGTTGGTTCGTACACTTATGTAGTAAATGTTGGGTTTGGCACAGAAGAAGCATGAAAATAAGATTAATGCTGCGGAGATGAGTAGTCTAAAAAGTATAGCCGGAATGACTCGGTTGGATAAAGTAAAGAATACTGAGATAAGAGAACGCTGTGGTGTAAAAGAAGATGTGGTTACAAAGATAGATAAAGGAATGCTTAGATAGTTTGGACACGTACAAAGGATGGATGAAGGAAGATTGACGAATCAGATCAACATTGTTTTGAAGAAAGGCCAACAGAGTACCAACAACCGACACGCATGTATGAGAGCACTGATGAAAGTAGAGGAAGCAAAAGATGTCTGTAAGAACCGTAGCGGAAGTGGAAGGAAGTGGGGTCTCTGCCTACCTTTACCTCTATGTATGTTTTGTTTCTATTTGGTTTATGTAAAATAAAATCGACGATTTATTACTGCTTCTGATGCAGCCAGTTTATAAAACGTTTGCAAACAGTACTTACACAAACGCACATACGCATTAACACTAGTTTGATAACTGTCCTCAGACATCTGTGATGTGATGTTGTGATGTACGGATGTGAAACGTGGACGCTGACCGTGACAAATGAAGAACGCCTTCGAGTCTTTGAGCGGAGAGTATTCAGTAAAATATATGGTCCAACCGTAGATGCAACAACAGGAAGATACAGAACTCGTACAAATAGAGAGCTGGAAGACCTATACGGAAAGCCTAACATTGTCTTAGAAATAAAATCCAAACGATTACAGTGGGCGGGACATGTGAAAAGACTACCGGATAATCGCACTGTCGAGCTTGTATAGGAAGAAACACCAGAGGGTAAACTAGGCCGCCCACGACTCCGATGGAGAGACAATATTGCCAAAGACCTAAGAACAATGGGCATCCAAAATCCACTCGATGACATGAGCGACAGACAACAGTGGAGGATTATTGTGTAGTCGGCAAAAACCCTCCCTGGATTGTAAGCCACGGAGTAAGTAAGTAAGTAAATTGTCTAAAACTGCTGCACAGACAAACCCACTATGAACGTTAAGGGCTATATTTCACTGAGACACCATGGTAGCGCAACCAGTCGCCGACTCCAACAAAATGTATAAATGTACAGCTTTACGGAGAATGTCTCACCTGGTGTGAGCTTGGTTGCGCCCACAATTGAGACACCAGGTTTTTTTTTTTTTTATGTTCTGGTTCCCACGAAAAGGGATATCCTGTAATGTTCAGAGAACATCGTGGGAACCAAGGGAAAGAAGGTAGGAGTTGGTGTTCTTCTTAAATTTCTGGAGTTTGTATGCCTCGGGGAACACCTCCCTAGGCAATGAGTTCCAAAGCCTCGCAATTCGTTGGATGAATGAGTCTTTGGAAAGTGATGTTCTGCAGGTCTCCAAAGTGACCACGAAGGGGTGTGAAGACTGAACTTGACGGGTTAATCTCGAAGAGACTGCCAAAGGAGGAACGATTGTTGATATTTCAGAAGAGCATCGCCCATGAAAATATCTATAAAATAGAGACAAATCGCCAACTTTTCTACGGTGTTCCAGACAAGTGAGCGAGTTTTTAAGCGAGGCATCACCGACGAGACGAACTGCCCTTTTTTGGATAGAATCCAGTAGCTTCAGGATATGTTTAGGTGCTGCACTCCAAATATGGGAACAGTACTCCAGTACAGGTCGGATCTGTGCCTTATAGATCATAAGCAGCTGACTGGAGGTGAAATAGCTCTTGGCACGAAACAAAAAACCAAGTTTTTGGGATGCACTTTTGGCAATGGACAGAATCCAGTAGCTTCAGGATATGTTTAGGTGCTGCACTCCAAATATGGGAACAGTACTCCAGTACAGGTCGGAACTGTGCCTTATAGATCATAAGCAGCTGACTGGAGGTGAAATAGCTCTTGGCACGAAACAAAAAACCAAGTTTTTGGGATGCACTTTTGGCAATGGACCTCACGTGATTTTCGCAGGAAAGGTTATTGCTGATAGTAATACCAAGCATCGATATGGATGACTTCAGTGGTATGGTTACTCCTGACAAAGTTATGTTAGGCACAGTGAGATCGGCTTTTCTAGAGAAAAGACATGCTTGTGTTTTGTTTGCATTGAATTCTACCAAGTTATTGGATCCCCATTCGAGAATTGTTGCTAAGTCCATATTTATATTGTTAACATTTCTTCCTCGTTCATTTCTGGTTTCACGGGCTGATATAGGGGCCCTGGAAGAGAAAGCGGTATGGACGGTACTATCATCGGCAAAGCTGTGTACGGGACATGAAGTTGCTTTCAATAGATCGTTGATGTGAAGTAAAAATAGTGATGGTGCTAGAATGGATCCTTGCGAGAGATAATCTCTATGAAGCTGCATACACTTTGTTGGTGTCTGCGACTGGTTGCACTACCAATGGTGACCCGGTGAAATATAGCCCTAAATGTGCTCACTTTTATTAACAATATATCATTGGTCAATTTTTTTTTGATAATTCAACTACAAAATAGAATATAGAAAAATAAAATATTGATATACAGGGTGGGTCAGAAGTTAGTTGTCACCAGAAATCCTTTTACTTTGTTTTGCCTCGAGTAGTGATGGTCAGTTGTGAACTTGTGAACTAGTGTGGAGTACCTATAAAACATTTGACACTAGCAGTCTGGAGTTGTTGTTTGTTGTTATCTGAGAACAACGAATAGAAATTTATCGAATTGCTTGTGTATTTGTTTCGCGAACATGTTGGAATCGTGATCATATTTACAGTGATTTCTGTAATTTGCTTCCGAAACTTTTTTCAAACATACAACCTTCATCAACATCTTCGCATCCCGCCTCTTCTTTTAAATGTAAAATAGCAACTAGCAAATAGCCTCGATTTATTTTGCTGATAACAAATGTTGTGAAATACCATGAGACCATAACAAAAACGACCTACGTCACTGTTGGATAGGAAGATGCCTAAGTAGGGATCAATTAACTTACTTCTGAATACATCCCACCTTTTTTGACATTTTTTGTCATTTCGTTTCATTGTTTCAAAAATATTAATAGTATATTAAGTTGGGTGCCACTTGGAAACAGCAGAATAGCATTTGTAAACTTCCCTCTTGAAATGAAAGCACTGTACTTATATCATAATAGTAGCTATTCAAAAAATTATATTTGAAAATTATTGTCTGGAAATTCAAGTCTTCGTTCTTAAATAAAGTAAAATAATGTTGGAAAAAAATATTAATTAATAACAGTTATGGGATGTTAAAAAATGCTGCTCATACGTTTTAATTTATGTTCTTGGCAAGAACAGTTACTTACTTTAAAAAAGCTAGAAACGAATGAAATTTATGAACGTTTTTATTCATATTTTACCAATATTATACCTCTAATGCAAAAGTAATTTTATAATTAAAATAAAATATTTAATCAATGTGTTGCTATTCCAATGAAGTCAAAGTCTTCGTCAGGAATGGGTCTTTGATCAAGGGAGTAGTCTTCTTCATAAAGTCTAGTAGTATCAAAGATGATGCTACACCACTAAACAATAGGAACAATAATCCAGAAATAATGTGAGCTTTGTACTAGTTTGATAAATTGGCAATACAGAAGTACATTTATGAAATACTTATACTAATTGTGCTTTCATATGCTGCTACTGAAGTATTGCGATGGCCTGCGCAGTCACCGAACTTAAATCCAATAGAGCTTGTATGGTACATATTTCAACGAAGAGTTTTGAGAGGTGACAGCAATTTTCAGAAACGCCAATAATTATTTCAAGCTTTGCAAAAAATAGATAACTTGAGTATTTTCATTTCATATTTTCAAAAGACGATGTAGAACTGTTATTATAAATAATCAACACATCCTTTGGTAATTTATTATATTTTCGAATAAAATTTAATTATTAAAAATTAATTTTATTAATGTATCAGCTAACACTACTTTAATTTAACTGTTTAAAATTGGTCAACAGTTTGTTGCCCTGGATATAAAAATAATTTTTATTAAATTTATGCCAACAATTTATGAAATTATGAATGATTTTGGAATATTGGCTCTGGTTTATTTTAAATCTTCATTTTCATATTACACTATAAAAAAGCAGCAAGGATAAGAAAGAAAAAACAAGTAAATCTTTTTTATTAAAAAATATTGTTTTGTTTTAATGATTTAATTTACATACATGTAAAAAAAAAGACATATTAGCAAAAATAATGTTACAAATCAGAAAAATACCTTTTATGAGCTTTTTCTTTGTAATTTTTTTTTTGAAGAATCTCTTTGTAAAGACCAGCAGTAAGTAATCTGTCATCATGTGACGGTTCCATGTACCCTGATACATGTCCTCCATCACTTTTAGATCTTGGTGGAAGCGTTCTCCCTGCTTTTCACTGTAATTTCCCAGTTTATCAGGAAATATATTCGGGTGGTTGTAAAGAAAGTGCGCTCATATACGCTCCTAAAATCTTGAAGTTTTCCAACGTCTTTTGCACAATTTCTTTATAATTTGGTGCAATATATAGTTACCTTAGAAATGTTTTAGAACCAACACAAATTCTCTTCAAGCTTCCCTTTCAGAAATAGTCATAATTTGTATAAAGTTTGTATTTTTCATTAATGTCCGAATTTAAGGGCCATCGAATGTTCCAGCTTTCAACTTCTCCATACCCAAATAACACGCATTTTAAACTGTTTTTGCATCTTTTAATGAAGAGTCGTCAATCAGTAGATTTGTATTTTTTTAAACCCATGTTTAAAAGTAATATTGCAATATTATTACAGAAGAAAAGTTTTTCGTTTTCGCTAGAAAATGGTAATATTTCACTTTCCTTCTTCTGTATGCTGTAATTGTTACTTTTGGTTCTAATAAATTCTTTTCTTTTAGTCTTGATGCAAGAAGTTCTGATGCTTGTTTTGATAAATTTAGATTTCGTATCAAATCGCTGGGCTCGTTTTAAGAAACAACTGTGGAAGCTGATGTTCCGCCTTCATATTTACTACCGTTTCTAGATTGTGTTGAATGCTGCGAGTTTAGTTTCTAAGTGCCTACGAACCACTTATGAGGCATAAATAGGCCGAGGAGGGTCTTCATTGTGCAATATAGGATATTTTGTAGACTGTAAAGCTGAATATTTCCACGTTTTATCTCGTATAAAACCTTTAACGTCTACTCTACGAATCCTCACATTAGCAACTTCCCAAACGCGCGTCATGCGTCTTACAATCTTGTTAAATAATAAAGTCTGAGAGTTTAAAAAAGTGAGGAGTGCGGGGAATCACTTGCACAATCATGTTATGTATGTATGCGTGAAATAAATGTGCAGAAAGTGAATTTTAACCAGAAACCAATCACTTATTAATAACTCACCAAAACTACACCAAAATTATAAAAACCAGAGCCAATTCAGTACTTTCATGAATATATTTGTAAACCGTGTACTTAAAATTATAGAAATCTGCAGAAATATCCAGGGCAACAACAAAAAAATCTTGTTTTGTGTGTAATCTTAGATTATTTCCATGTGTGGAACGCATTGTTTTTTCTTAAATTTTACATTAAACATACAAAGAAATACGACAATAATTATTCGATACACTTTTTAAAGTGTACATTGATATTTTAAATGCAAAACTAGGTTAGGCTAGGTCTGCAGCGAACCGTTTTATTTTGTGTCTAATACGTAGTGTGATGAAGCCATGCACATTCCTATGTCGCTATCGTCGTCATTGTAAGGCAAATTTATGGGGAAAGGGACGGCAAGTTTCCATGCCGCGTTTATAATGGTCCTTTCCACTATGGACTTTGGTTAATTGCATGTGTATAGCGAAAAGTAATGGCCGCGGATATATTCAGATTTCGTCTATCCGTATAGAATGGCGAAAGGAGGATGGAACAATTTCGGAAGGACGTTGCTCCCTATTCGAAGGGGACAAGGAATGTTCTAGTATATTTCTTTCGGACAATGACAATCTCACCCAGAAAATTCGAATTGTGTAAAGGTTTGCTTGGATAGCATCGCGTAGAATTATATAAATTATTTCCTTAGAATCGTTGTTTTAGCGGCTTAATCCCAAGTCCAAAATAGAAAAAAAAAATTCCGATGAAATTTAAATTAAGAATTTTGCAATCTTAATAAAGCGCAGAAATTAAATAATCTGAATAAATGACGTAAATGAAATAAAACCTGATAATATTGTAACGTGCCTTTTTTTCCCCTTCTACAGTTCCATTATAATTATATCTCTGATGATTTTATATTCCTCAAGTACTCTTAAATAGTGTCGCGTACCGTATTTTGTTGTAACTTAAATATATCATTCGTTGTAAATAGTGTTGCATAGCCTCGATTATTGTGTATTATCAATTATATTATTGTTTGGTTTACATTTCTGTGTAGATGAGGCCAGCTATCAACACTGACGAACGCGATTCTTAGTGTGGAACATAGACTTGTGAATATTCTTGGTTTACGTCAATTCCGTGTCATTTTCTTGATATCCGGCTTGGGAAGTAGTCTGGTAGTCGCCGTATGTGGTGAGAGTCTTGGGAGTGGTGTGGTGAGAATTTTTGGGGCGGAGTGATATTAACAAGTGTGCAAAACCTCTACGGTTTTCTTTTCATATCTGGCTGTATTTGGGCCATCTTAATTGGATTTTGAAGAAAAAACCATTTAATTTTTAACTTGACCATTCTATCTTACCTTCGTTGTTGATATTTTGGATTTTGGTGTCGAGTTAAAATAACCGCATGCGGGATTTATTTGAGGGAAGCCATTGTTAATTAGCAGGTGCCGTTCCATAACCAAACCGGCCACAGGAGTAGTGCATTCGTATACCCAAAGATTACAAGTGATTTATTTTTAAATATTTAACGACGTGACTTGATTAAATTAGCAGCCTTATGTGAACGTTTGATTTAGTATTATTAAAGTGTTGACTTATATACGTTTTTTTTGGTATTTTGGTAAAGTCTGTTACTCTTACTTTTGTTTTGGTTATTTTATGAAATTGTAAATTTTGAATTTTTGGTTTGTTTTAGCGAAAAAAAAAATTTACCATAGCTGTTAATTTTGACTATATTTGTTATAAGTTTATTATTGAACTGTGTACTTTGATTTATTGTAGGAGTAAAGTATCCAATATATGTTAGCTATAATTTCATTTATTTAGTTCACCATAATCTCAGTTGTTTATCGTGTGGCTCTGCTAGTGCCAATAAGACCTAGGGGTTTCCGGCTTGAACCGTCTAAGTCGGTGGCGCGACTCACTTTTATATTTTTTTTTCTTCTACCCTCTACGGCTAAGCTCGGGCATAATTTGCCAGTAGAGAGACCGCTGGCAGAGTACTCTATAGAGAATGAACAAGACGTGGCAATATGTCTAAAATATATAAAAAAAAATCATTAAATCGATGACAAGGGTATAATTACAAGTAAAGAATATTAAATTGGCATTGATGAGTTACAAAGTTGATCAAATAAACAGTAATTCAGTATTAACTAATTTAAAATTAATTAAGTAATTAACATTAATGATTTCTAAACAGACGCGTACATCCCATATATGTGTAATACTTCCAGTTACTTCTAACTGTACTTTTAGTTTACGATCTCAGAAGTCAAGTTTCAAAAAAGTCATAATAGCTATTCATCATACTTGTACCAAGTTTATATGTACTAACTGTAAAATTATTGCTTTTTTCGTACACACTTTTAGTAGAACAAATAAATAATACAGTGTTGTTCATTTTAAATCATTAAAGATAATAATTTGTTGTTAATCGACAAAATTAGTATTTACTATTACTTTTTTAAATATATAAACATTGAAACGAAAAAGCATAAAGCTTGTTTAATTTTTTATGAATATAAAACAATATTTAATTATTTTTATAATATAGGGGAAATATCGGAAAAGTCCGGGAGTACGTATTTCCCGGACTAGGCTAAAAAGTTGTTTTTATTACCATAGCAATAAATGAAGGTATTTAAATATTTATTAATTATTTATTTAGATATACCATGCATTTATTGAATCCCTTTAGCATTAGCATTTGTTCGAATTTTAATACAAATATTACTATAAACAAGAATAAGGAATGTTTTTAATTTTGTTCTGCAAAATAGTGTATGCAACACGCCCGAAAACTGCTTTTTTTCAACTCGCAAACTTCCAGACTCGTCTTGAAATCTTGTTAGCATGAAAATAGGATTAATGCTGCGAAGATGAGTAGTCTGAAAAGTATAGCCGGAGTGACTCGGTTGGATAAAGTAAAGAATAATGAGATAAGAGAACGCTGTGGTGTAAGAGAAGATGTTGTTACAAAAAAGATAGATAAAGAAATGCTTAGATGGTTTAGACACAAATTTATAAGGCGAGTGTGAATGGACAAATCGGTAGAGGTCGACCTCGGCGAACATATCTCGATTAAATCAACATTGTTTTGAAGAAAGGCCAGGTCAAGAGTACCAACAACCGACGAGCATGTATGACAGCACTGATGAAAGTAGGGGAAGCAAAAGATGTGTGTAAGAACCGTAGCGGAAGTGGAAGGAAGTGGTCTCTGCCTACCCCTACGGGAAAAAGGCGTGACTATATGTATGTAAGTAATCTGGTTTAGTTGATTATCAATGCACTCACCATTAGAAATTAATTAATACTTATTTTCTCAATATTGATTATATAAATTTAAAAGGTTTAGGCGAATTATAAAAATCGAAATTAAGACAGCATATGATAATTTTCTTAAAGATGTGCAACATTCAATTCTTAGTGATAGCAAAAAATGGTGGTCAAACATACAAAAAGATCGTCTAGGATTCCCGGTAAAATAATATATCATTTTTTCTAGTCCGCAGGATATTGTCAATGTATTTGGCGAATCTTTCAACAGCGTATACCTTCCTTATTATGGAATTAGTAGTAATACTGCAAATGTGTTACATAATAATCACTTATACCCAGTCAGCAATAAACAAATTGAGGTAGCTATAAAAAAACTTGAAAGACAAAATGACCGCTGGTCCAGATAATATTCCCTCATTTTTTTCTGAAAGATAGCTAAAGTGTGTCCTGTTTTTAAAAATGATGAGAGAAACATTATAGAAAACTATCGACCAATTTCAGTTCCATGTAATTTTTCAAAGGTCTTTGAGATTGTTATTTATAACCGAATTTATCGTTAGAAATTGTAAAAATTTTACAAATGTTCGTGCGCTGAAAACTTTATATTATTCATTCGTTCGTTCTAAATGAGCCTTTTTACCTAATCCTCATTTGCATAAATATAAAAGTACCTATCAGAAAAATGTTTTTGACGAAAGACGACGTTCCGGGAGCAAAATTAAAATTCGCAAATGTCAAGGACAATAATGTAGCGACATTAAAACGTTGGCTTGCTTGTCGTAATTTGAAAATTTCAGTCAGAAAAAATGAATTAATTGACAGGTTAGTAAACAGTCTAGTTATTATGTAGCGGTACTTTAGAACTTTGATAACAGATGTTCAAAGTAATAATAAATTTAAAATTTATATCAGACTAAAATATGAGTAGAAAATACTTGGTAATTAAGATTAATTTAATTAAATATCACCAATTGAAATGTTTAAGTAACAAACAGGGGTTATATTTTTTGCTAATTTATGTTTATTTACTGAAAAATCAATCAACAGTTGTTTACTTATATCTACAATAACATAGGTAATAACTTGACAATTAAGTACTTACTTAACCTTACTAATTGTTGCAGAAACTGGATCCGGATTTTCCTCAGTTGGACCTTTACCACCAATAAAATGTTTTGAACACACATATGTGTATATAATATTTTTTTCTTTTGTTAAATCCACTCTCCTCGATGCGTGTACCCATTTATTACACCTAACCTCATAAATGTGAGAATATAATATCGAACTGTTGCGATATTCACTTTGATTATAATGCTGAAATACTAAGATCATCTAGAATACACATAGAATGATAAGATTATTGGGTGAATTTAATTTTCTTATGCTCTTAAACTTAAAATAGTTACGTCATATTTTTTGTATTTATTTAATTTCAACTCATATTGTCCTCTAAATGGGTTAAACTGTTGGACAATAAAGCTATTATTAATAAATATTGTTATTATTGGTAATAATAATAATAAAAAGTTTGGAAAAAATTAATTTAGCCTAAAAATTTGTGATATTTGCGTCAATATTACGATAATTTCTTGATATGGTAATGCGGAAGTTTGTTTTAGACTGCTAGATATCTTGTCGCCAATTTCCTGCCAGATTAATTTCATTAGAGAAACGTAGGATATAGCGGTCCTCCAGACATTGTGGAGTCGCCATGAAAAAAACTTTTTTCCGTTTTGTTTGAAAATCAACAAGTGGATTTTTATAAATTACTTCAGTTTCTGGATATTCTTGGTAATGATTTGTTTTATTGTATTGAACAGTTACTGATGAATTAAATAATGTTTATTCGTAAATAAAATTTAAAAAAGAATACTAACAATATCTTAATACCAGTGGTGTGTCTAATTAGAGAAAGATTTTTGGAACGAAGTTTCTTAATGCTGCTTACGGGTAGTGCGATTTAGTAGGAATCGTCACGTAACGAAATGCATCGGTGGTTCAGTGGTAGAATGCTCGTCTGCCACGCGGGCGGCCCGGTTCGATTTCTTTTTGCATTTTTTTGTGCTTTTACCATTTAATATATAATTTTTTTGGTGAGTAAAACAAATCGTACTTAAAAGCGAAAAATAAATTGTAGTTTAAAAAAACTAAAAAACATGATTTTAGAGTTAATCAAACTAAAAAGTGAAAAATAATTCTTAACATGCGAATAAAATTACTGACGAGAAAATCAAATGTCACTGTTCTAAAAGCGTGGGGTGCTTTGTATGACATTTTTTTTAAACTATTTCTGCGTTTTGGAATGAAAGCACCCTACGCTTTTAGAACAGTAACATTAATTTTCTCGCCAGTAATTTTATTCTTATGTTAAGAATTATTTTTTACGTTTTAGTTTGATTAACTCTAAAAGCGTGTTTTTTAGTATTTTTAAACTATAATTGATTGTGTTAGAGCATACGTGAATATTTTTTTATTATTGCAATTAAGTTTTGATAAATGGAAACTGCAGCAAATGTGTGTAATACAGATTTAGAAAAGTAAGTTGATAAAATTTTATAACTTGATATAAGTATTTACCGTTTACATTCGTTTATTGTACATGTGATTTGAGTGTTTACTATTTAAATTATAGACAGACATTAGTGAAATCATGTGTTCAGAGTCCAAAAGAGTATGAAAAGTGCAAACGTCAGAGTGCAAATTAAATACCGAAAACCAATGCTCAACGCCAACAACAATTCTGGCAGAATCAAAATAAAACGAGCGAGCCTTACAGTAGTTGCATGATGTGTAACATTTGACATCTTATCTTAGTAATAAGCAATTTTAAAATCATATTCTGAAAAAAATGAGTCAGGTATTATTTGAAATGATATTTCATAACAAACAATAATTCTTTTTAATGAAAATTGTATTTTATTTAATTGACACTAGGAGTGACAGAAATCAATCTCAAAATTTAAAAAAGCTAATTGCTAAAATATTCAATTCGAATAATTATTTATTATTACTTGAATTTTTTATCAATGATTTGCACTTTATTGAGACTTATTATCATCAGTAAATATTTATTTACGCATATAACAGCAAACTTTATGCACAACACTGTAATTTAAGTGCACAGCTGATGGCTGACAGTACCGACCTCTCGGAAAATTGGTTGACGGCTATATTACGACCAACTCTACCACCGCGCGCTTATCCGTCAAATCAAAAGCGCGTGCTTTCGCGACACACTTCCTGTTACATTTCACGAAATCACTCCCACAAATTTCAAAAAAGCGAGATGAAATATTTTACACGTCTGTTACACACTTCCGTCCCATTTCACGAAATCACTCTCACAAATTTCTTTACGGGGTTCCCCCGACCGCACAATTTTTTTTTATTCACAAAAATAACAAAAGCATTTTGGTACTGCATTTATTGCACGTGTTTTACATTTCATGTAATTGTAAGTAACTGTTGTATAATTTTTTCTCAACGTATTAACAACATTATTTCTTTTTACACGCCAATGCCCAAAGCACTTTTTTAAGGAATATCCACAAAAATATGTATTAAAAATGACGTAAACTTTATAATTTGAAACGAAAGTTAGTTGGTCTTTCAGGTGTCTAATGTCGGGTGAATCACAGTTGGTAATTTGGAAATGGTTGGACGCATTTAACAATTTTAATAAATTTCGCGCGTAATTAACGTTTATAGCTCCGGTTCCGGAAGAGCTTCGGGTTTACTATTAAACAACATGTTACGGGCTGTAAACATAATATTTAACGATTTTGCTTTGGTAGATAAAACTAATGAAATCTCCCTCGTAAAATAATTTTTGGGAAAGAGATAGTTTTGAGTATTTGGGTAGTTGTTTAACCGAAAATTTACGTTCGCAGTATAAGATCGGACAGGTTTAAATGGATATATGAAGTTTTGAAGTAGAGGTGTGATTTGATGTAACTGGTGATTATTTAACCACAACCACTACTAGTTTTTGTTTGGTTGAAGATTAGAATTTTTTTTTAAACGTTTTAAAAAATATTAGTGATCTGGGTGCGACCCGAGAGGTCCTCACGACTAACTTCACAGTGGAAAGAATGAAAAAATACCATATGTTTTGTAGTTATAATAATAATAGTTATTATTAAAATTATTATGAAAAACGATTTCAAATTGTTTATAACAAACTATAATTGTCATTAACAATATTTTGTTTATGTCAACCGTATTCTTTCAAACTTTTTCTTATCATTTCATAAGCGGGAGCTATTTTCAATTGTTTACAACAATTAACATTTTTTTTAATTATTATGTTAAATAATAATTTGTTATTAACAATATTCAATTGTTATAAACAATGCTTGATTATTACGAACAATAATTTTTCACTGTTATCGCGTCTTCAATGCTATTCTCTCAATACTGACACAAGTTTAAAATCCTCCAATTCCTATTTTTGTTTTCTAAAACTATCTCTTTATGTGATATTTTCATCATATTTTTTATATAAATATTCCTAACATGCAATAAACATATTATTTAAAAGATCTTATAATTCTGTATTAAAGATAGTATAATTTATACTTGCAAAATTCAGGTAGTTTACCATTTTTTTCAGTTTTTTTATTCTTCATAAAAAACAGCTCGATGATTTTGCTAAAAATCCAATCAGTTCTAAGTTGCGTAATTATGCGTCGAATGCAATTGGTTTCACGTCGATATCATTTTTTGTTCTCGAGATAATCAAGACGAAAATTAAATACGAAAGTTTACCATTTTTTTCAGATTTTTTATTCTACATAAAAAACAGTTAGGTCGATTTTGCTGAAAATCTAATCAGTTTTAAGTTGCGTAATTATGCGTCGAATGCAATTGGTCCCACGTTGATATATATCATTTTTTGTTCGTGAGATAATCAAGACGAAAACTAATTCCGAAAGTTTACCATTTTTTTCAGATTTTTTAATCTCCTTAAACAGCTCAAAAAATTTTGATGAAAATCTAATTAGTTTTATGTTGCGTAGTTATGCGTCGAATGCAGTTGGTCCCACGTCGATATCATTTCTTGCTGTCGAGATAATCGAGACGAAAAATAAATCTGAAAGTTTTTCATTTGTTTCAAAATTTTTATTCTACATAAAAAACAGTTAGGTTGATTTTGCTGAAAATCCAATCAGTTCTAAGTTGCGTAATTATGCGTCGAATGCAATTGGATCCACGTCAATATTATTTTTTGTTCCTGAGATAATCGAGACGAAAAATAATTCCGAAAGTTTACTATTTTTTTCAGATTTTTTAATCTCTTTAAAAAACAGATCAAAAGATTTTGATGAAAATCTAATTAGTTTTATGTTGCGTAGTTATGCGTCGAATGCAGTTGGTCCCACGTCGATATCATTTCTTGCTGTCGAGATAATCGAGACGAAAAATAAATCTGAAAGTTTTTCATTTGTTTCAAAATTTTTATTCTACATAAAAAACAGTTAGGTTGATTTTGCTGAAAATCTAATCAGTTCTAAGTTGCGTAATTATCGCATATACGTACATACACACACAAACGTCCACCTAAAAACTATTTTATACGGCTCTGGGGACCTTGAAATGTGGAGATAGGTCAAAATTCAGGATTCGCAAAATCGGACCCATTACTATAATTTCTACTGGTAGGTTAATAATTTGCAATCTCATTTCTTTATTTTACACATACTGCGGTCTATTCTGACGGTCTAATGAGTCATTTAACATTTAATCAACATCAAAGGTGTTTTCTTAATTAAAGCTTGCAATTAAACTGCATTTGCCTTAAGAATAATTCTTCGCTATTTGTACGTAATTACAATGGACTAACTGTTGCAGTGTTTCTCATGTTAAAGAGTTAATTGACATCTTGTACGATCTCAGGATTACAGCTAGCAAAACTCCAAAAAATTTGTCAAGTATTGAATATTAGCCTTCTGCGTGAGTCCGATGAGAGGAACTGTTTGTTCGTTATATGGAGTAGCAGCAGCAGCTCCCGTCAAATCACATTAACATCACACATCTCTACAGCAGTAGCGGCGGTAGGCGGAGGGATAAAACAGAAGGCGGGGAATGGATGGTAGAGAATCGAGAAATGCGTGGAATGAAGGTACGGCCAGGTATAACACACAACGGAATTCAATCGGCGGCCATAATTAATACAGCCCTAAACAATACAGTGTGCGATTGGTGGATTCCGCTGCCGCCACTACCGCCGCCAACGAACTGTATAGGGAAAAACTCTTCTTTTGTTTTTACCATCGCCTATTCAAACATTTATGGCTATCTTCGTCCAGAGAATTCTTTGCATTGATTCGAGAGATGCGAAAAACCGCGATGGTGCAACTACAGGTTTATTTTTTTTTATTGGCCAGGACTGTATTTTGTTGTAACAACCAACCAGGGTTCGACCGATTGATCAACGATTTTAATCTATTGACTTTTTTAATATTAACCAACGGTTAGAATAAAAAAAATTTAAATCAGCGATAGGTACCAGTTATGTATTTTATATAATATTCAAAATACAAATTAAACCAATACCGTTACAAATACAAATAAAATTATATTCTTATTATTAAAAAAAATGACAATTTTTTTAAATAACTTGTAAAACACTCCCGATACGCAACTATCGGTATTAATGACATTGTCATTATTAGTTATTTTCAATACTGGAACACTAACTTTTCGGCTTTCTCCAATCTTAATTTATTTCGCAAATTGAAAGGAACGAGTCCAAATGTAGAAAATAATTCTCTCTACTGAAGCTCACTTAAAAAGAGTAGATTTGCATTATCAGGGATGTTCCTTTGTGAAACCATGTTGCTAACATCGCAAGCCAGAGGCCAACAATTGTTGTTACCACCAAGCGCGCCATTAGACGTTTCACATCTAAACATTTTTTTCTTTATATCAACTCCCACAGCCAAAGGCCTTAAGATTTTAAGTCTTCAGCTGATCGTTTAAAGCCAATGTGATACATTGGCGTAAAGTAGCTAAATCTGGAAGACCTAAGTAAAATCAATACGAGACGTGTCAAAACAAGAAAACACTATTTCTTATTTTTTGCGCGTAAAAATACTTAAAATATCACATAATATTTTTTATATCTTTTTAAAAAAATCATAATTTTTTTCAACTAATAACTAGCTCATAATTAACTTATTTATTACTGCTTGAAAGCACATTCATTGAGTTATTGGTTTATTACATTTTTTATCCTTGGTTGTAATACTTTTCCACACTAATCTAGCTGGATGAATTGCCATTATATTAAAACATACATACATAAAGTCACGCCTTTTTCCCATAGGAGTAGGCAGAGACCACTTCCTGCCAATTGCTACGGTTCGTACACACATCTTTTGCTTCCTCTACTTTTATCAGTGCTCTCATACATGCTCTTCGGTTGTTGGTACTCTTGACCTGGCCTTTCTTCAAAACAATGTTGATCTGATGGAGATATGTTTTCCGAGGTCGACCTTTACCGATTTGCCTATTCACACTCGCCTTATAAATTTGTTTCGTCAATCTTCCTTCATCCATCCTTTCTACGTGTCCAAACCATCTAAGCATTTCTTTATCTTTCTTTGTGACCACATCTTCTTTTACACCACAGCGTTTTCTTATCTCACTATCCTTAACTTTATCCAACCGAGTCACTCCGGCTATACTTCTCAGACTACTCATCTCCGCAGCATTAATCCTATTTTCATGCTTCTTCTGCCAAACCCAACATTCAGTACCATACATAAGTGTAGAAACCAACACACCTCTATAACAAAAATAGTTAAATGTAGGTATCATTAAAAACTATTTAGATCGTTGGTTAAACTACCGATATTTGTTACATAGTTATTAATCGATTTAAATTCAATAAATTCAATAATAATTAAACTAATTTTTAATTTAAAGAAAACACGCAATGTTTCAGAAGTTGCGGAAGTTTCAAATGACAGTTACAAATGATTAGATTGTAAAATTTACCGTAAACATCTAACTCTTAAAATTCTTCGTACTTTACAAAGTTTTTTACCGATTTAGATTTTGTAAATAATAATGGTCGCATTGAAGAAGCTGTTAGTAAACTCAAACAGTAATTATTTAGACTTGGTTGACACTATATTTGATCGATGAAGGAAAAATGTTGATAGGCAAAGAACCAATTTACATTATTTGCATGAAACGATATATTACGTTTTTATAAAAATTTGAAATTTAAAACAAACTAATTAATCTTAAAAACCAAGCTTACATCCTCGTCCTTGAGGTAGTTTTTTTACGTTTTATTGGTTAAATAAATAATAGTTTAAAAAAACTAAAGAACACGCTTTTAGAGTTAATCAAACTAAAAAGTAAAAAATAATTCTTAACATAAGAATAAAATTACTGGCGAGAAAATTAATGTCACTGTTCTAAAAGCGTGGGGTGCTTTCATTCCGAAACGCACAGTTAGTTTAAAAAAAATATCATACAAAGCACCACACGCTTTTAGAACAGTGACATTAATTTTCTCGTCAGTAATATTATTCGTATGTTAAGAATTATTTTTTACTTTTTAGTTCGATTTGCTTTTAAACAATATCTACCTGTCTCCGTTTTGATATTCCAAACAATTTTAAAATGTAGTTCGCGAATACCTTAATACAATTTAAAAAAATTATGTATTAAATGTTAAAAGCACAAAAAGAATGTATCTACCACTGAACCACCGATGCGATGAATTGTGTTAATATTTGTTCTGCGCACAGGCGTAGTTCACGTACAGTCAGTTACAAATATACATACAAGCAAGATACAGTTAAACTAATATAAGCGTGTTAAAAACGACAATTTTCAATCAAATTGACACTTGATGTATTTTTAAATATTTTTTTTATGTTATGTAAATTTACAATCCACTTTAAATGAAATAATCAGTATAGCTTTGCAAGTGGTACCACCCAGTGCCGGCGCACTTTAGGTAAGTAGATCTGACCAGGTTCTCTTTAATCAATCTTCTGGTGGCATCTGGTTGATTGTTCAGTTGTTGTACCAATGGATTGTCATGAAGGAGATTTCGTTTTCTGTATTTGTTTGCATTCAATGGTAAACGACCAAGAGGATGATGTCTGACGCGCTGGGTGAATCAAACCAAAGAAATCCTTCAGTCACGGTCTGCAATAAGCTTCTCTTGCAGCTCAAGACAGAGAAGGATGGAGAACTACGATCCGAGCAATTGAGACATAATTTCATCATACCCTCTCGAGAGTAAAAGGACAAGAGAGAGAGAGAGATTTGTTAGCAAGCTGTCCAACGATTTCATTACCATTACAAAGTTTTATTTGATATATACCATGGGGCAATTGTCATTATTCTGAGGGTTTTAAATGGATATCATTGTAAGATATTTATATTCGACGGTTTTGCACAGCCCCAGAGTTCGATGCCATATATATGTCCATATGGGTTTTAGGATTTTAGTATTTTTAAGTGATAACTGGGATTTACTGTTAATTTTTATTTGAGTCACATTTTTTTCCGCCAGATTATTTAATTAGTAAGCTTACTCTAAATAACAATTTAATAATTATAAAAAAAAACTATTAAAAATGTTCGATGTGTGTTTGTTTACTAATATTTTAAAAAAAAATTAATTGTCATGATGCATTGAAATTACTGGACGTAAAAGGATAAATGTTAAAATTTTATCTTCCAAATTGAACTCATATGTGATCATATGTGATACAAGAAGAGTATAAATACATTCATAAACTTGGTATTTTCGTATTGAAGATTCATTCTTTTTAATTACTCAATATATTATATTATATCAACCCATATCTATCTCATGATTAGTTATGTTGTTATCTTTTGTAATATATTTGGTTCATTTACAGCAATATCTTTATACCGAAACCGCTTAATTATAGCATTAAATGTACCTACTATAATGATTATGCTGATTGGTAAATGTCGGTTTGAAATTGTATTAATTCGCAGATGATACTTAAATTATTGAGTTGATGAATTTTGATTTAAAGTTAAGGTTAAATAAAATGTTTGCCTGAAAACGGTCAATATTGTTTACTCGGTATGTTTAGAATCCATTTATGTCTTTTTAAATGACAAGAGTCTAACTTAAACAGTTTCGTCTTGTCCTAATACACCTCTGTTGAATAAAAAAGATGTGTTTCTGGTAATTTGTCGGCGTCCGCTTTGATTTCAAGTTTGTCATGCTCCTATTATGTTAAAACATATCGTTAAAGAAAGAACAGTAGGACATTAAATGAAATTAATATACCTATAGATGGGTTTATGCCATTCGGAAGCAAAGATTCTACTTAATGTTTTGGTTGCTAAAATTCGTAGAATTCCAGATGGTTAATTTTCTGTATCAGAATTGAATTTTTTTCAGAAGATGTCAACGACGTTGGTATCTTTATTAAAAAGCGGTATAGTTTCTGGGAAGTAGTTACTAAATACATTTTGCAATCGATAGACAACCATTTAATGCTCTAGGTCCAGAAGTAGTACGCCTTCTGAACGATTTATGTGGTTTGGGGTAATAATTTAGGATTGGGGCTTCAGATTAAACTCGCTCCAAAAAAAAAACACCCTTTGGAAACCATTCTGTAGGTTAAAATTATATGTTTAAGGCGCGGGAAACAAGTTTTTATAGGTTAAAAATCGCCATTTTTGAGTTCGTTAACAAAGAAAAGACACCAGTTTTTTAATTTAAAAAAAATATTAATAAATCACTTCTTTATCAACATAAATAAATATAATTTCATTGGCTGAAAAATTATAAATCGTGAAATATCAGTGGTCTGGATGCGACCCGAGAGGTCCACGACTAACTTCCCAGTGGAAAGAATGAAAAAATACCATATGTTTTGGTGTTTTAATTATTATTATTATTATGGTTGTGAAAGTTGGGTTTGGCAAAAGAAGCATAAAAATAGGATTAATGATGCGGAGATGTGTAGTCTGAGAAGTATAGCCGGAGTGACTCGGTTGGATAAATTGAAGAATAGTGAGATAAGAGAATGCTGTGGTGTTAAAGAAGATGTGGTTACAAAGATAAATGGTCTGGATACGTAAAAGGAAGATTGACGAAACAAATTTATAAGGCGAGTGTGAATGGACAAGTCGGTAGAGGTTGACCTCGGTGAACATATCTCGATCAGATCAACATTGTTTTTAAAAAAGCGTGACTATATGTATGCATTAAAATTATTATAAAAAACGATTTCAAATTGTTTATAACAAATTATAATTGTCATTAACGATATTCTGTTTATGTCAATCATTTTATTAGCAGGAGCTATTTTCAATTGTTTATAACAATTGAATTTTTTTTATTATGATCAATAATCATTTGTTAGTAACAATATTCAATTGTGTTAAACAATGATTGATTATTACTAATAATAACTTTTTACTGTTATAGCGTCTTCAATGCTATTCTCTCAATACTGACACAAGTTTAAAATTCTCCAATTCCTATTTTTGTTTTCTAAAACTATCTCTTTTTATGAAATATTTTTATCATATTTTTTATAAAAATATTCCTAACATGCAATAATCATATTATTTAAAAGATCTTAAAATTCCCTATTAAATAGTATAATTTATAAATAGCAAAATTCAGGTAGTTTCGTTTTGTTATTAAAATTGTTGTTTTATTTTTTAAATTTATTGTTACCCGTTTTACGATAATAAAAACCGAAAAATTGGAATATCTCGAAACCGTTTGAAGATAGATATGGGACATGAACAACACAAGTTTAAACATTTCTTGGTGATTCACTAGAAAAAATGAAATTTTACATGGAACTTTTTAAAACAGTGAGATTTTGCCATTTTAAGGTTCCTGGGTTTAGATGCAGATTTTGTACACACCCTGTTTTTTATGTCCATTATTTATTTATTATTTCTACTTTTACGAAACCGAATATGACTGTTTTGCTAAATTGGGTATATTATGTGCAGGTAATGATGAGTCTGAATTTTTTTATAGAAAAGATCCTCGATATCTAAAAAACAAGAGCCATGCATTCACGAACTCAAGACCAATAATGAAAAAGTTTTATATTCACATGTAGAATCCAAAAAACAACTTAATTTGTGACCATATCATAAGATATAAGATTTTTTTGATATCTACTAGGCAAACTACATGCAATCGTTGACTCACCTTGAATATGCTTCGACTGTTTTAAATTGATCCTATTACTAACATATTTTAATCAGTTCATTTACGTGTGATAATTCGAAGCTATCTAATTTAAACGTATGTTGTTATGGATGCCAAAAATTTAACACCGTAATGAATCAAAAATAAATAATCGAATATAGATTTTTGCGTGTCTTCGTTGGTGAAAAAATAATACATCGTGAGAATCAATGAATTACTTTTGAAAAGTTTCTTAATTCTAATCCAAGTAGGGTGTCTTCGTTGGTGAAAAAATAATACATCGTGAGAATCAATGAATTACTTTTGAAAAGTTTCTTAATTCTAATCCAAGTAGGGTGTACCTTTTTTTTATGGGAAAAAAACCCTGCATTGGGCACCGATCACGTATGATCTATCGCGAGTCGGTAGTGTCAGACTCCTACTGACTATAAAACCACCGTGTAATCATTTATCTCTCTGGAAAAACTTTTCGCGTATCCAAAATGTTGAATAACATTTTAAACCTCCCCCTTGATTAAAAATTCGCCTTGTTTTTTGTTTTTCTTACATTTACGCAAAATCAAAAGTTATTTGGTCTGGCTGGTTTTGAAATGAAAGCACCGTGTAAGTCTTATTAAAACACTGAACAACCCAAATAATTGAGTCAGTCGCACGTTTTTCACGTACACACAATGTTAATATGGTTTGTTTTTCACCTTACTGCAAATGGCCACCGTGACGTCACACGGGCATCATTTTTTTAAGACGTAGTAATAATATAACAAACATTCTTGGTAAAAATTTAAAATGCGATAATCGTAGTAACATGATTTTAGTCAAAAAATTTAAAAACTTGGTGGTGACGCTTTAACATCCACCATATTTACCAGTTATCAATAGAAGCACTTAAAGATTTACAATTAAATTATTAATTGCATAACTTTGACAACAATGATTACAAAATTTATAATAATAATAATAATAGTTACTTTTGAAAGTGTTGTGTTGTGTTTTTTATCCATTGTCAAAGTTTTTTCTGATCTAAAACCGTAAACATTTAATTTTATTGCAAGCTTGCTAGTGCTTTTAATTTGATAAATTAAATGTGTGTAATAATTACCATAAAATGTATCTTATCTAATTAAATATTGTCAAAACGAATGTGGTATCTACGTTAATTTAAATTGCTTATTAATTACTTATTAATTAGCATATTTTTTGTATCATTAGTTTTTCACAGTTATAACGTATACGGGTGAGTCAGAATTTGATTTACATATTGTTACTAAATATTTTATACTAGATAATGAACTATTTTTTTGAAGCGGAAGATTTTGGTTAAAAAATTTTTTGAGTCTTTTCTAATACGTTTCCGCTTTTTTAATTTCTTTTCTATAGTCAACGTCTGGACCGATTTTGATGAAATTTTCAGCCAATCTTATGATTAGCCCGGCGAATGACCGTGTGAAGTTTGGTAGTAACCCCGCATTTTCAATCTAAACGTGAATCTAACTTCTTTAATGAGTTTGTCAAATTTAACAATAATGATAATTATTATTATAATTTATGGTTTTTTGCGGTTTTTTTTATACTAAAAAAAAGCATTTTCAAACTTCACCAGGTACTGTTAATGTTGGGTTAGGACGTTAGGTTAGGTTAGGTAAATTTTTTTATTTTTACTGCCTCGATTAATAGCCTAACCTAACTTAATACTAACGGTACCTGGTGAAGAACTTTGAAAATGCGGGGACGTATTAGAAAAAATCCAAAAGGTGGCAGCAGGGAATCTACAAGCTGGAGAAATGCTCTGAGGTGTGGGCACCTTCACCACCGGAACCTCTGTTACATCGACTCACTCTTGCTATTCGACGAAGTCTTCAGCAACGTAGATAGTGGATTCCTTCGATAACTCAGTAAAGCTGGCTCGATCTGTTTTTTACCTACTATAGGCTGAAGGGTATACTGTCTTTCATCGCCGTGAATTTTGTTATCACAGTAAATAAAACAACCCATTTGTCATCGAGAATATATTGTGTAATTTAATACATGGAACTTACAGTTTCAAGCCTCCTGTATCTTCAGAATAATTTTACAGGTTGTGCTTTGAATTTCGTTTATTTTATCTGATTACATTGATGTGCATTTTACCACGTGGTGTTTGAAAGCAGTGCTCTCAAAGCTAGCGTTGAAAGAGGACGAGAGGCCGGAAGCCGGTTCGAACGTGGCTTCTTTCTCGCGTTGAATTTTTTTTATTGGTCAAACATTGTAACCTTCTTGTCACGTGACCGTATAATTGTTTGCTACAATTGCGCGCGACAATTTCGGAATGTTCTGGAGAGATGATAAATGCACGTGTTTTTAGATGATTTTTTGTCGGCGTCAGGACCGTACTGAGTAGTGTTAAAAATCAAGGAATTTCTCAAAGACGAATTGTACAGTTGGAAGTACTGATTTTCAACAACTATCATTATTGTTAAATTTGACAAATCAATTAAATAAGTTGGACTCACGTTCAGTAATAATAAATAAAAATTAACATTTCGTGGCTATAGAAAAAAATTGAAATTGCGCGGTTGCTAGCAAACTTCACACTATCATTTGCCAGGCTAATCCTAAGATTGGCTAAAAATTTCATTAAAATCGGTCCAGACGTTGACTATAGAAAAAAAATTAAAAAAGCTGGGATGTATTACAAATGACCCAATTTTTGACATCGAAATTAAATATCGTTTTTGCTCAGTTATACAACTGCACTCAATAAATATAAATAATTTTTTACCAAGGAAGTATTCGTAAATCGTTTTTTACCACACACTTTCTGTAAGTAGCTAAAACTCGGTAGCCACTGATTTTTTTTTAAATGATTACACATATTTTTTATTCATCAAGGGATCATGTGTAGCTGATAAAATTGAAATTATACTATGTGATTAATTCATTATGTGTAAACGGTATTTGCTTTATCTTATTGTCACGGTATTTCATTCAACCGCAATTCGATTTGTTTTTACATAATTGGCAGTTTATTTGCCAAAATGGATTTATAATTCATGCCAGGACCTTGGAAGTATTTTTTTATTTATTATATCAATCAATATAAAACGCAGTTACAAAAATCAACGACCAAATTAATAAGTTCACATCGATATGAATTCCTACAACAACAAAAAAATTGTCATTACCCGGCGTATGAGTCATAAAATGTTTACATGAATGAATAATCGGTGGTTAATAGCCATTTTAGCTCTACTATCAAAACACCTTCGAAATATATTGCAAGAACCCAAAACTAGTTTCGTTTCTAACACAGATATAGATTCACACATGACATTTGCCGTTGGATTATAAATAGCCTCTCAACTGTGATTACTGCAAACGTGCTTGGATAAAAACCATGAGTCATTGAATGAAGATCAGGTCAGGACTTATCGAGATGTGTTTTTATCATTTTTAATAGCTGCGATTGAAGGTTTTTTCTGTTTGCTTTAAAAATACTTTAAATTGACACTTTAGAATAGATGAGTTAATAGACATTTGCAATAAAATTTTTCTTGTAACAATACCTAAAAAATTTGTATTAGAAGTTACACTATTTAAGCTTTTTAATCAACCGTTCAGAGTTGTTGACAGTCAGTCTAAAAACTTTACCTTACCATTACATGTACCCCACAAGTAACTAATGGCATCCACGCCATATCTAAGTTACACCAAAAAGCTTCTCATCATAGATAATCAAATCCACAGCTTTGCTGATGTTAGTACTTTACAACTTTCAGCTCAATACTCGGTTAGATTAGATATATATATATTGGGATTCTGTCTGGTGGCATTCTTTGAACATGCCCGTACCATATCAACTGTTTAGTTCTTATTTCGTCTGTGATGTTTAGATTAGATAAGGTAACGATATGGTGTGAAAGAAGATGTGGTGGTAAAGATAGATAAAGAAATGCTTAGATTGTTTAAACACGTAGAGAGGATGAATAAAGGAAGATTGATGAAATAGATTTATAAGGCGAGTGTGAATGGACAAGCCGGTAGAGGTCGACTTTGGTTGAACAAATCTCGATCAGATCGAAAATGTTTTAAAAAAAAGACCAGGTTAAGAGTACCAACACCCGACGAGCATGTATGAGAGCACTGATGAAAGTAGAAGAAGCGAAATATGTGTGTAAGAACCTTCTTTTAAAGCTTCTAAAGCATTGAAATATTTATTTATTCTTTTAATTTCCAATTGCTTGTTTAAATCTGAACAAGCGGTCCTTCCTTTTAGGAACGGGTTTAATTTGGTAGGCGTTACTTTCCCGCAGGATCTAGATCGTTATCAACAATTACATTTACCAAGAATATATTCGATGTATTGAATTTATATTAGAAATTACAATTTCTTAAACTGCTAGAATTTATCTTCGGATCAAATCTTACAAAGAATCATTGCTTTGCTATGCTTTCATAATTCCTTTTCTTGCTGGGATAATAAATACCACATGGGAATATGACCATAAGCACCCATACACAATACAGTTCCAGTCATTTAAAACGTTTCAACTGGAATGATCATTTGTAAACAAAACTCTAAATTTTGTAACTTACTTTCTTACTTTTCTACTCTTCTACTCTTTTGGGTTTTCGTTAACACACATTCGTGACAAATTTTAACGAAAAAGTTATTCAGTTATACAATTCTTGATCTCTTTTTATTATCGCTTCACTTATTATTAAAAAAATTAAGTTATTATAATGGTAACGAGTAGGCACATTATACGCTAAATACAGGGTGGCCAACCGAAAACGAAACAGCCATTTGCCATCATTTTAGAAAAACGCTTAGACCCGTCGATTTTTAATTAAAAGGGGACACTCTTTTCCGGTATTTTTGACTCCACTACTTTTAACCCCTAGCGAGGGTAAAAATTATCCCAAAATTTTTTAAATGGCATTGGGGGTCGAATAAGATGTCTTTTGAAAACTCTGACAATTCTCTTTACAATAGTCTTTAAATTTTTCATTTCCTTCCAATACTTAAAAAAAAATTACATGACATTCCAATTATTTTAGTTACTTACTTGGTACTTAATTGATTAAATGTTCGAACTTACGGCCGGCCGCTTTTTATGCAATAATAAATATTTTTTTCAAAACTTTCACGCACATTCCGAAGAATTTCCGGAGTAATTTGACGGCCTCGACAAATCAACGCAAATCTTCCAACGACGCTGGTTATGTTTTATAGATTTTACTTTTCAGATGTCCCCATAAAAAAAATCGAGGGGTGATAAATCTGGCGATCGTGGAGGCCATTCAATGCTGCCTCTTTTTCCAATCCAATGCCGTGGAAAACGTCGGTCTAAATACTGACGAACAATCGCCGCATAATGCGGAGGAGCACCGTCCTGTTAAAAATAAAAATGATCTTCGTCATACTGTGGATTCTTTTCAAGTACATATCGGTCAAGGCAGGGTCAATAGCGTCTTCCAGTAATTGCAAATACATTTCGCCAGTATAATTTCCTGGTAGAAAATAAGGACTCACCAGTCGGTCACCGCAAATGCCACCCCATACATTTAATTTCTCCGGTTGCTGTGTATGCACCTCGTGAAAAACTCTTGGGTTTGAATAGGACCAATAGAGGCAATTGTGGCGATTTACCGTCCTGTGCAAGAAAAAGCTGCATTTATCGGAAAAACAGATATTAAAAAGAAACTGTGGATCATTCCCTACTCGCGTACTTATTATTTCGCAAGACTGCAAACGGCGGTCATAATCATCCTCATAAAGTTCATGGATTAAACGTATTTTATATGAACGGAATTTATTTTTCTTCGAAATGTTTTGGATGCTAAGTTCGATTGATCCCAGACACATATGCCAGCTGCCTCGTACTCAACGTAGAATCAAGATGAACATGTCCCAATACTGCAACTTAACTAGCTTCATTAACTACAGGCTTTTCTATTTCTCGTTTTTGTTAGCTACATTTCCTGTCTCTTGAAATTTTTTTACCAACTCTAGTATATTAATTTCCTGATCGTATCCATTTGTGTTTCTTAGAAGTAATAACAAATCGCCACAAAGCAATTCAAAGCAAAAAAAAATAGGTACTAAATTTATATTATTGGCGTACTTAACTCAAATGAATGACATTTTTACCGTTCGTGATTGTTTGCGGATAAGTTTCACATTTAAAATCTATTTTCTCAATAAGTAATGGGCGGAATTTTAAAATTTAAAGAATATTGTATAGAGAATTGTAAGAGCTTTTGAAAGACATCTTGTTCAACCCCCATTACCATTTAAAAATTTTGAGGAAATTCTTACTCTCGCTTGGAGTTGAAAGTAGTGGAGTCAAAAATACCAGAAAAGAGTGTCCCCCTTTAATCAAAAATCGACGGGTCTGAGCGTTTTTCTAAAATGTTGACGAGGTTCCTGCAAATGACTCTGTTGGTTGTTCGTTTGGCCATCTTGTATAAATAAGTGCTTATACAGCGTATTAAATAATATTATATATATAATATTAACACGTTTATTGTCTGTAAATATAAACGAACCTTCAGACTGGCATAAGCAATGGTTGTGTAAGAGGGATAAAATTGGAATGATGTCTGATAATAACGAGAATCTGGATTTTCTGATTTCAAATAATCATTTTTGGCTCGTCATAGGGATACTTTATATCTTTAGTAATGACCGTGAGGGTGCGTTATCATTATTTCATCATCACTCGCTTCATTGTTAGATATGAAAAGTAATATCATTACAAATGATCGCGTAAGGCTGAAAAAACTGAAAAGAAAATTAAAATTTTGAAGGTACTCGTAATTACAATATTTCATATCGTGTAGAGTTCGTTTGAAAACTGTTATTTTTATATTCAATTATTTTAAAAACTAAACATATAAGAAACGATATATCTGTAATTTCACCTCCAGTCAGCTGCTTATGATCTATAAGGCACAGATCCGACCTGTACTGGAGTACTGTTCCCATATTTGGAGTGCAGCACCTAAACATATCCTGAAGCTACTGGATTCTGTCCAAAAAAGGGCAATTCGTCTCGTCGGTGATGCCTCGCTTACAAACTCGCTCACTTGTCTGGAACACCGTAGAAAAGTTGGCGATTTGTCTCTATTTTATAGATATTTTCATGGGCGATGCTCTTCTGAAATATCAACAATCGTTCCTCCTTTGGCAGTCTCTTCAAGATTAACCCGTCAAGTTCAGTCTTCACACCCCTTCGTGGTAACTTTGGAGACCTGCAGAACATCACTTTCCAAAGACTCATTCATCCAACGAATTGCGAGGCTTTGGAACTCATTGCCTAGGGAGGTGTTCCCCGAGTCATACAACCTCCAGAAATTTAAGAAGAACACCAACTCCCACCTTCTTTCCCTTGGTTCCCACGATGTTCTCTGAACATTACAGGATATCCCTTTTCGTGGGAACCAGAACATAAAAAAAAAAAATTTGACAAATTTTTAAAAATTGAACTTCTTTCCAAGTCCGCCACTGTTCGATCTAAAATAATACAACCGACTTGTTGAGAGTTAAAACTGTGTTCAATTCGTACAAGCGAATAAAATTGCATTATTAAATGTTTTACTGAAAACGTTAATTAAAATTTTAATTTAAATTTACTTTGCGTTAGTTGAAATACGACAGTTACAATATTTCAGAAATTTATTATTGGTGCACAGAAAAATCCAATGGATAATGACGAAATGATGTCGGTTTTGCTTTTAAAAATTCTCTTTTTAAATTCGATGGACTTATGCTTTATCTTGTCAATTAATTGAAAGGTAGCTAAAAAATGATTTTTATTTATCTACAAAATTAAAAGGTGCATTATATATTTGCAGTTTGGTATTTTAAAAGTTTTGTTATTATTATAATCGTCAGCCAAAAACGTCTGTTAAGGTCATTTAGTTTTTGACCTTATGGATAGCCAGCAATTGCCCAGTTTCGACAAGAAATGAGAATTTTTGGAAAATTACCTGCTAAATCAAGACAATTATTCTGAAGAAAAACAGAAGGATATCAAACATGAATTTTCAAGGCTTAAGTCAGAATTTCAGCGAAGATGGCGTTAAGCAAACAAGTTTAAACATTATTTCTTAAAATCTAATTTATCTTGGTTGGAACGAACGTTTCAATTAGCTATGCCTAGAGGTCAACCACAAAAATCATTCGGGGAACGTAGTGAAAGAAGTAAGGGAAGAAAAACGGAAGAAATGCGCAGAGAAGCAGATCTGCAGATCCTCTCTCATGCAACTCAATCCCAACTTTATGCCGCTAGACATCGGAATACTTCTCTGGTGGTAAAATAGATCACACAAGATCCACGGCTAGCAACTAAATATAGGGAACTATTATCGGATGATTATGGTAAGGCCTGTATGAAGATATCCACTGTGTAGGCGTTATCGATGTCCGTCGAAGCAAATCTATCTAGAAGACAGTACGAGACGTTAGCAGTACTTCTTTTTGATAAACCATTCAACCAAATAGCTCGCCAGATACTCTTGGATTCGGAGAGTGATGAAAGTTGTAAATCATCAGATGATTAATTAGGAAGTGTGTTGTAATTTGCCAAATTTTTTTTGTATATCTTCTTCTTCTTTAGGTGCCCTGTCCTCCTCGGACGTTGGCAATCATCAGCGCTATCTGAACCTTGTCTACAGCTCGGCGGAACAATGTGGTAGTGCTCACTCCACAAACAAATTCTTATAAGATAAATCTTTTTATTTTTTTTTGTAACCCAAAATCTCAAAATAAAGAATACTGAGTCAATATAATAATTGTTGTTAAAAAGCTGTTTAGAACCTTTAAAATTGGTACAGTAATTTAACTAACTCCTTTGTGCTGCAAAATCCAGACAAAATTGATGGAATTGGTATTTTTTTGCAAGATTAATACCATATTTCAAATACAAGAGGTCCTAGATTTTTTAGAATATTTTTTTCGAAATTAGCAGCCTAAAATTAATGGCTGTTCATAAAGCTATACGAAACCCTATGCATTTGTTTTCCTGCCAATACCCTTCGCTCAATGTCACTGTCATACTTTCCATCTCTCGTAAACGCAAGTACACAAATTCATTTACTTGTTCCACTTTTTTTCCCTCAATCGAAACTTCACAGTTTGTCGTGCTTTCTTCTCTTTCAAAAACCGTTACTTTTGTTTTGCTAACATTTATTTTCATCCCTTTGATTTTCAGGGCATCATGCGTAACATTAACCATCGCCTGCAACTCCTCTTCAGATGACGGTAATATGACTTGATCATCGGCGTAAAGAAGGCATTTGACGATCAAATCATTCATTTTCAATCCATACGCACTTTCTTTCAAATCTTTTAATTATGGCAAAGCCACACATCCCTGTCTCACACCCTTTTAGATGTTAAACCATTTCGTGCAAGCTCCGTTTATCCCGACACAAGCAGTGGAATCCTCGTAAAGTGATTTCAGTGCTCGTATTAAACTACCGTTCACCCCATACATAGACAATGTCAACCACAATTCACTTCTTACCACTCTGTCATAGGCCTTTTTTAAGTCTAGGTTAGGTTAGGTATCATGTGAGTGGAGCGTGGTCGCCACTCCACTGCGACCTTTAGTAGGTCTATTGTGGCTCACCCCTAGAAGTTACAGTTCACCGCACAATCCAGCCCTTCTCACGAAGTATTGTTTGTATAGGGTGAGATTTTTTTGAAATCGGTAGGTTTTAGGTTGGTGTAACCAAATATGCTGAACCTTATTTTTCCCAGGCAGGGGCATGAACATAGTATAAGTTCAGCAGTTTCGTCTTTTACGCAGCAAAACCAACAGTCTTTCCAAGTCTATAAAAACGCAATAGACCTTCTGACTTTTAGCTAAGAATTTTTCGACCATATCTCGTATTGAAAAGACCTGATCCATACATCTTCTTTCTCTTCTAAATCCTGGTTGCCCATCCCATATCATCTCAGTTTCATTTGTCACTCTTTTTATTAATATCTTTGCATACAGTTTGCCGACTATGCTGATTAAACGAATATCTCGGTAATTCGTAGTCCTGCTGCGAACCTTTTCCCTTGTAAAGCAGCACGACAACGGCCTTGCACCAGTCTTCTGGTACGCTTCTGCTCCTCCAGCAAAAGTTAAAGAAGCGGTACAGCAGACTAGTTACCACGCTTTGTCCAGCCTTCAGCATTTCAACTGTTATCCTGTCGTATCCAGCAGCTTAACCCAATTCCATACTGTTCAACGCTTTCACAATTTCTGTCGTACTAATTTCACTTTCATTGCAATTTTCACTTATGTCTCCGAAAGGAGCCCGTACTTGTGTATCCTCTTTCTCTAATAAACTTTCGAAGTATTCCTTCCATCTCTTTAATACGCGTTCCTTTCCTTTTACCTTAATACCATCTTGGTTTCTGATTTTTTTTCAGTTACGATATTTTTAATAAAGAATAATGATGTATTTAAAACAAAAAAAATAATAATTATAAAATTATTTATATTTTAAAAATATGTTTATTGTGATCATAATTTTTTAAGTATATATTTGAATTAAATAAGTTTGATGTACAAAGTTTGAAATCAGTTTCTATGAAGATTTGGAAATGATGGTCGAAGTTATCTATTTAGTCCATTGAAATGTTACATTTTTTAGGCCTTACCTTGCGTTTTTTAGAGGACGCAATTTTATTTTTTTGATGTGTAGGGGGAATCAGTGTAAAGCTAAAACCAAGTTTGTGGGGTCGTCACCCTTGTCCCACGGCCGCCATCTTGAAAATAGGGGTTGAAATTGATTTTACGATATATCTCTTAAACTATTTATTTGATAAAAAAAATTTATTAACATTTTTTGTTGCAAATTAAATTCTCTACAACTTTGGTCCAGTAATTTTTTGTCGTAGAACTATAAATAAAAAAGTTATAAGCGAAAATCTTCAGAGATTCGAGAAAAAAATTTATATTTTTCGATATAACTTTTTTTTATCATTTTACGAAAAAATGATATCCGACCATTTTTGTAGATCGTTTTTGGAGGAACAACTTTTATTTGCATCATTTTTTCATTAAGTCAATAGCTAAGGTTTTACAGCGCTCCGAAGTGAGTACTATTTTTCAATATTCTTAACTATACCTATATTATACGTGTGTATGTAATATGTCATCAGTTATTGCTTTTTTTTTTATTTTGTTATTATAACTTTTTTAATTACAAATTTTGCAATATTATTAATAATTAATTATTGACTCTTTTCCCCACCAACCACGAGGTAGAGTCTAGAGGCGCGTTTTTTTTTACGTGTTATCCCCAATAGGCATAATCCACGGTGATTTTCTAAATTAGAACTACTCCGTCCTCAGTCGTTTCGATGGACCAGGCTGCGGCTCAGTATCTGATCGGCTTTCTGAATTAAATACCAGTGGGAGAACTGGAGAAGGAAACGGTGTTAATGTCGGCGGTTCATCATCATGATTATAAAAAAAAAGTTATATCGAAAAATATAAATTTTTTTCTCGAATTTCTGAAGATTTTCGCTTATAACTTTTTAATTTATAGTTCTACGACAAAAAATTACAAAACCAAAGTTGTAGAGAATTTAATTTGCAACAAAAAATGTTAATAAATTTTTTTTATCGTAAAAACCATTTCAACCCCTATTTTCAAGATGGCTGCCGTGGGACAAGGGTGGCGACCCCACAAACTTGGTTTTAGCTTTACACTGACCCCCCCTACACATCAAAAAAATAAAATTGCGTCCTCTAAAAAACGCAACCCCAAATGTAACTTTTCAATGGACTAATTGCTCATAGCACCATCACCCTGTATTTTTAATTTTAATTATTTTAAAATAATTTTTGAGATAAACTGTTTAAAATGTTGCGAATTGGTATTATCACGAATCGACTGCATAGATAGAAATATCGAATAACAGTCTGCGGAAAAAGATTATTATTAACCTTAAATATTTCGAATAATTAAAAACTAATTATATTATTTTTAATAAGATTAGAATGTTAACTGTTTATTTTCAAACTAATTCTTTTCTGTCAGCCGTCATATATCCTTAAAAGCAATCCCCGAAATGGTCTCCATTAATAGAAATATAACGCTTTTTTTTTTAACCGAAGAAGGAAGCTCCATCTCACAATCAGAAAATACCGCAGAGTCGACGACAGGAATTATTAATGAGGGAAATTCCTCTGTGACATTTCGGACGAGCATTTTCTCTTTCTCCAATATAAATAAAGTAGACCATTTTAATGTGGCCTCGTGATAAAACAACTCCGAGAATTGTGCTCTTCTTTTTGATCTTTTTTCGGACGAGTAAGTTTCTTTTTCCGGAAAGAAACAAAAATGTAAACGCGGTGTTGTCCATATTGTTTCATTTTATCACAAAATAAATACACAAAACGCATGGGATGTCACATAATATTACATCGTATAATAAGGAGTAATAATTTAGAATAAATAAATACGGAATGATAATGAAATTTTTATAAAATTCTTTTAAATTTTAATTTATATTAATAACTAGCGCACCCGGCAGACATTGTCTTGTCCGAACGTTGGCTTTCAGCCACCCCGAAAACTATAAATTCGACACTAATATCGGCGTTTTTAATAGTTTTTATATTCCAGTCCTTTCGTAGGGGTGCTAACAAAATTGGGAATGTTATTATCAAACTCAGCGACCCTAAAAACTATGAATTCGACACTAATATCGGCGTTTTTAAAAGTTTTTATATTTCATCCCCTTCTCTTACCTTTTGTATATGTGCTTACATAATTGGGAATGTCATTATTAAACTCAGCGATCCCAAAAATTATAAATTCGAAACTAGATCACATAAGAAATACGTACATCCGGCAAAGAACAAAGGTCCAAGACATAATACAGAGAATCATGACACTAAAATGGAAATGGACAGGACATGTCGCGAGATTCAAAGACGACAGATGGTCTCTAAGAATAATAAATTAGAGACCCCGCGCAGACAAAAGAAGCAGAGGAAGACCGCCAACACGTTGAAGCGACGATATAAAAAGAGTAGACGGACACTGGTTTAGAACAGCTCAAGATAGAGCTAAGTGGAGCAGTTTAATGGAGGCCTATGTCCAGCAGAGGACTCAACATCAGGCTGGGAGATGATAATGATGATGATCAGCCATTTGTGATATTTTTTAATCTTTTAACCCCCTCTTACGTTTTTCGTAGGGACTTAATGGGATACAAACTATTCCATCTCTCAAGTTGGAGCAATAAATACACATTTACAAAATTTTATTAAAATCTGACCGTCTTGATAGTGTTTATATTTCATCCCCTTCCCTGATCCGATCGCTACCAAACTTTTCAAGAACACCTGCGAGGCTAATCTAAGGATTGCCTTAAAATTTTATTAAAATCGGTCAAGAGGTACTTCAGTTTTTGCGATACTAACGAACGGCAATTCATTTTTATATTATAGATATTTTTTAGCTTTTATTTTCTGTTTGATAAACAAAAAAAGTGTTCCACAATCAACTGTTTTGGATATTTTAAGATAGGATATAAGTTATCTGTTTCCAAAAAAAATATAAAAACGTTTGTCTCTGAAAATCCTACAAAGCTTACCGCACATGATTATAACTGTTTACGGTTTGTTTCCGTAATAAAGCCGTGCTGTAAAGAAGATAAAAGAAATTTTGAAAGGTTCTTCCAAATTGTGTTGACCAGAACGGAAGGAGCGGGTAATTCAACGTGCCAACAACGTCAGAGATGAAACTTTTCTGCGAGGAACGAAAATTAGAACAAGGATTTATAGAAGATTGACTCTGATTGTAAAAGCTTTTCTATCCAACTGTATTCTTGCTGCGAAAAACTAAGCAATCTCGACTATACAAAGCTCTATTTTAAAACCTTTAAGTAGAGTATTTTTTAATCAAATTGCTACAATGATTTTATGAGTGAAGAATTACCGAAGATTTACGATTCATTTTGTTTTAAAAATTTGTATTATTCATCCGATTTACTAACATTAATATTATCATGCCTCAATGGTTAAGATCAAATACACAGCTGAGAAACGCGTGGAAACGAATCTGTCCGCTCCTAGAAAAAGACCTGAAAATCTCATTTTGATATCAAAACCCAGAAGATAATGCTTAATATACGATGATAGTTCACGAGTTGTCCCTAATATAGAAGCAAACACATGAGAAGAATAAAACTAATTTATTTTTCTACAGTAACCTGTAATGTTTATACACTTGGTATATTGGTGTTGGTAGTGTTTCAAACCATTTGGAAAAGAATTCAGAACTTTGAGTCTTTAGCCATTCACCTATCGCCGACATCACTTCGTTATCATCAGCAAAGCGAATTCCACGAAGATGTTCTTTTAATTTAAGGAATAGATGGTAGTCGCTGGGGCCAAATCTGGAAAATTAGGAGGTTGTACAAACATTTCAAATCCCGCATTGTTAATGGCAGTCATTACTACACAACTTTTGTGGGCTGGAGCGTTGTCCTGGTGCAAGAGCACACCTCGACTCAATTTTCCTCTTCTACTTTCTCTGATCGCTTCGCGCACTTTTTGTATTAAATTCGCATAATATTCACCTGTTATGGTGCGCCCACGATAAATAATCCACAAAAATAACACCTAAAAAATCCCAAAAAACTGTAGTCATGATCTTATCAGCTGATGGGATAACACGAAATTTTAAAGGGAAACCCCTATGCCGTCATTTCATGCTTAGTTTTTTGGATTCTGGATCAAAGTGATGAACCCATGTTTCGTCGACCCTAAGAAATTATCCTTTAAATTTATCGGGATTCCTGTTAATGATCTCCAAATTTGTCTCCGCTGCAACCTGGCGAACACGCTTCTGATCTACCGTCAGCATTCGTGGAACCCAACGTGCAGAGAGTTTTTTGAGACCCAATTCCTGATGTAAAATTTTTTCAACCCTGCCAACAGAAAACCCACATGTCTCTGCTATAGCCTTGACTGTAATTTTTCTGTTATTTAATACCATTTTAGAGACTAAATTTACATTTTTTCACCACAGCTTTGAGTGCTCCTGCACCTGATGCATGTGGACAGGACTCTTTCCCAGTTTGAAATCTCGTGACCAGTTCTTGATTACCTGGTACAAAGTGATAGTCACCAAATACTTCTTCTTAAAAATTGATTGCCAATTTATGTCCATTTTTATAAAATTAAAATTAATATTTGACAGACACTAACTGATGCACTGATGCTAATTGGCACACACTAATGTCATGCAATAAGTTTTTGCCTGACACTTTATTTGCATGTGTCATTCAACGCCAACTATGTTAGGGACAACAATTCGTGAACTATCTTCGTATTTAGCCATTTATTTAGTCATCTATTTAGTCAGTCACTTTTAAAAAGAATACTTGCAAAAAAACTTAATAAAAGCCTCGGTATTAACTGCACAGGCTTTAAATAATTTTCCTTATTATAAGAATTAAAAATTTAAACAAATCAAAACTCACAGTTAATGCCGAATTATAGGAAAATTAAATATACAACACAAAATTAAAAATCAGTATAACTTCTCCAGAGAAACTGTTTAGAATATAGAACTGTAGATGGACTTTTCTTTGGGAAAGCTTTACAATAAGAATAATTTACCAGTTATATTTTAGAAGTAACAAATACTGCTATTTGGAAATTATAACCATCACTGACCAAGTCGCTAAATTATCGTCTGGCGATTCAAATCTTATACGTTTTAAATATCGATTATTAGCTCGTTATTAGTTTGCAAAAACTGAAATAAATCAACCAGTGACGGCTTTAAAATTAAAATAATTAATCTAACCAAACTGCCAGGACCGGCTCTCACAACCCCATATTACAATTAAAGGAAGAATTCCCGTTACACATAGACAGAAATTGATTTAAGATAACTGAAAGTGAAATCAGAGAAGCAACTGCAACATCAAAAAGTGGCAAGGCAGCAGGGTACGACAAGGTTACAGCGGAGATGTTAAAGAACACGGGAAAACCCGGCATGAAACTCTTACACACATATGCAACAGAGCCTGGCAATATTGAAAAATACCCAAGAATTGGGAGGTTGCAATTATTATATCTATCTTTAAAAAGGGAAACAAGCGAGACTGCAAAACTATCGTGAAATAACTCTATTTAGAATACCATTAATCAATTTATACGAAATTGGCTAAATGAGCTGTCCACGGATACCATAAAATTATATATAAATAAAAAAATGCCTCATTGAAAAATAAGAAAATAGCAGATACGCTACTCTATTTTGCTTCTGCACTAACAATGGAGTTGAAAGTTTCTTTGTAACAAAAAAACCAAAAGCATCGGCAGCGGCATGTAAAGGTGGATTCTGTGCATTATGTACGTTTAAATATAGATCCCAGGTCTCGAAAAGCAAGACGAAAGTTTTCGACTTTCCAGAATGCTTTGATGATGTTTAAAATTGTTGGAACGGAAAATTAAGCAGACGAATATTTTGTAGTTTTCGTTGTTGGCGACTTGATATTTGATGCAAACTTCGTAAACAAACCCTTTTAAAAACGCTGACATATTTTCATCAGCCCACATTTCTACTTCAGTTTTATTTGTAATGATAAATTTTTTCAATTAATTAATTTCCTCTCTATGTAGGCCCCTGGCATAAAATAGTTTCTAATTGTTATTATTATTATTATTATATCAGAAGAGGAAGTACGAGAACAAGTAGCTAAAGCCAGCAAAGTAGCCGGATGTCTAAACGACATAATTTGGCGTAATCAACACCTAAAACAAGGATTTACAAAACGACAATAAGACCCATCATGACTTATACAGCAGAAACAAGACCAGATACATCCAAAACAAAACAACTTCTAGAAACAACGGAGATGAAGATACTAAGGAGAATTACAGGGAAGACTTCGATGGATAGAGAAAGGAGTGAAACCATTAGACAAATGCGCAAAACGAAGAGTATCAATGATTGGGTATCGAAGAGAAAACAAAAATGGAATCAACACATAAATCGTATGAGAGAAGATGGACTAGTTCGTATCGCTAGAGATAAGTCGCCAAACGGGCCAAGAAAGAGGAAGTGGCTAATAAAATCGAAGAAAAAACAAGCCATAGGCCTACAATGAAAGAGAGAAGAAGAAGAATATTATATCAGTTGATTGATAAAAATGTGTAACAAATTTTAAATTAGCCTTAACTTGTTTATATTTACGATATCCTTCGTATTTGCGTCAAATCTTTCTTACTTGATTGAGGTTTTAATGATGAAACATTTTTAAACATCAAGACATTACAGATAATAATTTATCGTTGATCGTATAGGATCCACTTAAGTATAAGTAGAGGTACCTATTTATGTTTATCGGTATAAAAATAAGTGAAGAATGAAATCTATCCACCAGAATTACCTACTAAACCTTAAGAAAGAGTCTCCTAAGATGGCAATCAGATAATTATTGAATATCCAAAAAAAATAGTGCGGTTAATTTCTGAAAAATATATCCTGTAAATTTAAAATTAAGGATCTTCCTGCTCTACAAGAAAGGAGACCTGACACTCCCGCTCTTTTTGTCTATCCTTTTTGCGACTATTTTCAGTAAAAAAAAAGAAAACATATCGCCCGTATTAAAGACACTAGGTGGAATGGAAAAGTGTTACGATGGAGACCATGGACCGGCAGAAGAGCAAGAGTAAGACCTATCACACGTTGGTACAACGACATAAAAAAGGTGGCGGGACTTCCATGGATGAGAATTTCCCAGAAAAGAATAAAATGGAAAGAACTAACGGAGGCCTATGTCCAATTATGGACGTTAAACGGCTAGAAGAAGAAAAAGAAGAAATTTAAAATTATTGTTGTTAAACTGCATCCCTGCTCTTATTTCATTATATCAATGAAAACTTAAAACAAATATGAGCAAAAATAATAAATCATCAATAATCCAGCATTATTTTATTACAATAGCAAATAATTTTATTGATTAAACCATTAACTTTTATTTTAAACTGTACAATTTATTTTCCGGATTCCAAAAATGTTACAAATATCCTCAATTTCGCGTATTAATCAAATAAATTGAAGTATTCGGTTGTAAATGAAATTTTAGTACATAAAACAACATTATGAGAAAATATCTGATGCAAATGAAAATGAACAAAACACACTCACATACACAAAGGTATAAAGCGTAAACACAAACGTACATAGCTCTATGAAGCAATAAAGAAATTCCGTGCTATTCGAATCCATTTTGTTCATTTGCGCAATTAATTTAAAGTGGGCTTTGATCCATTTGGATAAATTTGAGTGAAGTGAGCAGGTAAATTAATGGGACTGCAACAATGCTGTAGCTACATTTTTTTTAAAAAAAGGTTCCCTTTTTAAAAATTATTTTGTAGTATTTCATTAAGAACTTAAACTCACCGTAGACTTTGCCAAAGGCCTCTTAAGCTATTTCTGGTAAACTCGTATTATCCATCCTGTCGACATGGTCATTCCACTCTCTTCTTCTATTGCGGCCCCATCTCACACATATTGAATGTCGCACTGCGTTCTAATGTCATGGCTTCTAATACGGTCTCGTAAACTGCAGCCTGTAATGCCTCTCAAAGTTCTCATCTCTGCTGTTCTAAGGAGTCGCTTCGTTGTGGCGTTTTCTGCTCTGGTTTTGATAGCGTATGACATGATCAGTCTTACACAGGTCTTGTATATTCTTGCCATGCTCTCGAGAAACATGTACCTGTTTCGCCATATTATGTCCGGCAGATAGCCCGATATCAAAAATATAAAAATATTACAGTGCAATTACTGTGAAAACTCTGGCCTCTTTATAAACACGTTAAAAACTAAGGCCATGGAAGCAGGGTCATGTTATTTTTTTTGTTCAGTTAATAAAAACTAGAGGTGACATACTACCGTATGTTATCACACCCAAAACTTTCCGTGTAGTAAAACCAAGCATTTACAATCGAATTATAGAAACTCTATCTTGTAAAGCTGCAAACCTCAAGTGACGATCTTTTCGTGCTGAAGTTGCTCAACGTCATCCAGATCCATGACAAAGGTTACGGACCAACTGTACCAATATTCTGATAGTGCATACCATACCTTGTAAAAAATTCCTGATTGAAAAACCGATTTCCCGCATTCTAACAATGTTTCCCCTTTCGAATTAACCCAAATGATTATAATTATTGTTTCGTACTCGCAGAACCTAGGCATAATAACTTTATAACGATGGCAGATAAAAAAAGCAACGATGTCGTTGAACATAGATAAAAATAGAAGAAGCGAAAGATATGTGTAAGAACCGTAGCCATTGGAAGAAAGTGGTATCTGCCTATTTGTACGGGAATAAGGCGTGACCATATGTATGTATGTATTAAACTTTATGTTTAAACCTTGTAGATTGTAGGGGGGGTCTTGAAGGCAATGCAACCTTTCAAACACCTCTACCTCTCAGATCTTTTGTGCATAACCATTAATCTATTCGAGGCCCGGGATTCCGAGACTTCGAGCAAAGTTTATCAGTTTCCTAGTGGCTAAGTTTCTGACATCGAATGGTTTAGGAAGGCCTCTTCCAGAAACTTAAGCCTCTTGAAGAAAAGCGCTGGGCATTGCAAAACAAATGTTCTGCAGTTTTAGCAATAATGTTTTGCCCATCTTTTTAAGGTGATACCTCAGAAGACAGTGTCCAGTGAGGAGCCCCGTCACCAGTTTCAGGTCTTTCTTGTCCAACTCGAGAAGCTGTTTAACCTTCCTGGCGAAAGGCTCACTAGCCTTTTCGCTTGTCTTTGTTCTGGCACTTTATGCCAGTGAGATTTCATTTCATCTGTTTCCCAGCGTCGAACCTCTTCTTTCATGTGGGCTTTGGAAAGTCCATAAAAGGATTCTATGCCGGAAAATTGTGTATTTGCCCCTTCTTTGGCAAGGCAATCTGCTTCTTCGTTGCCTTTAATTCACTTGTGACCTGGAACCCACATCAGAGTTACCTGATTGTTCGCTGCTAGTTGTCTCAGGGACTGTCAGCTTAGACTCACAAGTGTATGACTTCAGAGCTTTTAGTGCTGTTTGGCTATCTGATAAAATATAGATTTCTGCCCTTCGGGTGTTTCTTTCGATGCACTCCTGGGCACATATCTCTATGGCATGTGATTCTGCTTGATAGATGGTTGGGGTGTTACTAAGGAGTTTTAAGTGCCTAAAATTAGGCCCTATAACGCCCACTCCAACCCTTTCATCTATCTTAGATCCATCAGTGTACCACACTACAGCATCCCTTCCTAGTTGAGGTCCGTTCTCTGTGCAAACTTGGTGGTTGTTTATAACCTCTCAAACTGTATTTCGAAGTCGTACCTAACTGGCAATGTTTAAACCTTAGTATTTACCTGTTGGACTATATCATTAGAACGGTGGGAACGTTTTCATTTTTCCGCCACGGACAAATATGCCGTGTGTGAAACGAGCATCCAATAAACGAGTGAACGTAAATAAGATTATTAAATTATTTTAATGCCCGTGGTGTGTATACTATTTTTCTCCCTACTGTAGGCGGAAAGCGGCAACTTCGTTTTGCGTAGCGGGCCGAAAGTGACGCTTTCTGCACAGTAGGGAAAAAATTTCTTTACCTACTTTCGTCGGTTTCAATTTTCCTTTATGGAACAAAAGATTTTTTGTATTAATTTCGTTTTTTGTTGTAGGCAGCGTCCTGACAGCAACCACCATTTCGTCGCCGTGGACGCCGGTTACCGGACCGCAGGCCGATTCCAACGGCCCGGGTCCGGATACAAAGAATCTCGACGTCGGTGATATGAGTGACGTAAGTATTATTTTATTATTTCCACGAATAACGAATTTAAAAACTTTTTCTTTTTCATCGTTAAGGCCCAGTTGTACACAGTCTCGGTTCAAGCAGAGCTCAAAGTTAAACCTGGCTCAAATTTCAGTTGTTTAAGCTGGTTCAAGGCAAAGCTTGTTTCACTTGCTATCATTTTGTAAAGTTCAACGGAGTTATTTAATTTGGGCGCTTAAACCAAGTTCTAACGTAACATAACCTTAACTTTTTAATATTATTATGATTTATTGATTGCATTTTTGTGCTAAAAAACTGGCTTGGCAACTTTTTTTTTTTTATATGTTCTGGTTCCCACGAAAAGGGATATCCTGTAATGTTCAGAGAACATCGTGGGAACCAAGGGAAAGAAGGTAGGAGTTGGTGTTCTTCTTAAATTTCTGGAGGTTGTATGACTCGGGGAACACCTCCCTAGGCAATGAGTTCCAAAGCCTCGCTATTCGTTGGATGAATGAGTCTTTGGATAGTGATGTTCTGCAGGTCTCCAAAGTGACCACGAAGGGGTGTGAAGACTGAACTTGACGGGTTAATCTCGAAGAGACTGCCAGAGGAGGAACGATTGTTGATATTTCAGAAGAGCATCGCCCATGAAAATATCTATAAAATAGAGACAAATCGCCAACTTTTCTACGGTGTTCCAGACAAGTGAGCGAGTTTGTAAGCGAGGCATCACCGACGAGACGAATTGCCCTTTTTTGGACAGAATCCAGTAGCTTCAGGATATGTTTAGGTGCCGCACTCCAAATATGGGAACAGTATTCCAGTACAGGTCGGATCTGTGCTTTATAGATCATAAGCAGCTGACTGGAGGTGAAATAGCTCTTGGCACGAAACAAAAAACCAAGTTTTCGGGATGCACTTTTGGCAATGGACCTCACGTGATTTTCTCAGGAAAGTTTATTGCTGATAGTAATACCAAGCATCGATATGGATGACTTCAGTGGTATGGTTACTCCTGACAAAGTTATGTTAGGCACAGTGAGATCGGCTTTTCTAGAGAAAAGACATGCTTGTGTTTTGTTTGCATTGAATTCTACCAAGTTATTGGATCCCCATTCGAGAATTGTTGCTAAGTCCATATTTATATTGTTAACATTTCTTCCTCGTTCATTTCTGGTTTCACGGGCTGATATAGGGGCCCTGGAAGAGAAAGCGGTATGGAGGGTACTATCATCGGCAAAGCTGTGTACGGGACATGCAGTTGCTTTCAACAGGTCGTTGATGTGAAGTAAAAATAGTGTTGGTGCTAGAATGGATCCTTGCGGAACACCAGCATTTATGAGTAGAGTGTCAGATGAAACTCCATCGACCACTACATGTAGAGACCTGTTTGAGAGAAAACTAGCAAGCAGAGAACACAGCTGAGGGGGCAAGCCATAAGATGGAAGTTTGGCGAGGAGTCCCTGGTGCCAAACTCGATCGAACGCCTTGGAGATATCTAATGCCACAGCTAAAGTTTCTCCATACTTTTCAATAGATAGCTGCCATATATGTGAGACGTATGCGAGCAGGTCACCAGTTGATCTCTGATGGCGGAAGCCATACTGCCTATCATTGATAGTTCTTGAGTCCTCCAGATATTTCATGAGCTCGATGTTGATGGCTTTTTCCATGACCTTTGAAATAATAGATAGCAGTGCGATAGGTCTGTAGTTGCTAGGTAGGGTCTTTTTGCCTTTTTTTCTTTTTTAGGGACTGGCTGTACTCTTGCAATTTTCCAATTTTCCAACTACCTGAAAATCTTGTCAACAGTTAATAAAGATTTCGCCAAAGCAGTAGAGGAATTAATAAACGCTAGAAGACATTTAAAAAAATATAATGAGAAAATGGATTATTTTTTGCAATGAAATTATAAAGAAGCAGCAATTATATTATATTATCAATTATACTGTGATACATCAATTAATAAATTATTTTAATGAACTCTTTATAATATCTTTTGATAAATCAGCTCCTGGACAAATAAACGGGATACGTTAAAACTCAATTATTACAGCAAAACCTTGAAAATTTTCAGCTAGGAATGAAATATTTTTAGATTATTTTCAGGTGGGAATACACGTATTATATTTACAAATTTTTGAATGACATAGCTTTTCAAATAACACCAAAGGACGCTCATTTTTAATGAACAACTTCAGGATTATATCATTAAACATATTCCGGAAACATTTATATTTTTGAAGGAAAGTTTATTATGCAGAAACCATTCGAATGATTCCTGGTATTGTTTGGCATGCGTTAAAAATTACACAAAAACGATGATTATTCAACAATTTAACATTATACTTTGTATGTTAATTGGCTTGTGAAAATAAACAGTTTGGTGTAATATTGACATTAAACACTTTGTTTAATCACATTTTCAGATCACATGAATGGAACACGACAACGTTCAGGGACGTACTTTTTTTATTTTGTTGGTAAACATTCGAAATGGGCTTTCGCCATGGCTGTTTAACTTATACATAGACGATTGTTTATAAGATTTTAAATAGAGTGCGTATGGATTGAAAATGAATGATTTGATCGTCAAAAGCCTTCTTTACGCCGATAATCAAGACGTATTAGCGCCATCTGAAGAGGAGTTGTAGGTGATGTTTAATGTTATGCATGATGCCCTGAAAATCAAAGGGATGAAAATAAATGTAAGCAAAACAAAAGTAATGGTTTTTGAAAGAGAAAAAATCATGAAAAACTGTGAAGTTTTGATTGAGGGAGAAAGAGTGGAACAAGTAAATGAATTTGTGTCTTGTGTGTGTATCCAGTTGTATTTATCGTTTAACTTTTTTGGTTTAATATGAATGAAAGAATTTGAAATGATGTCCAATTGATAAAAATGTTGTTAAAAGTCAGCATATATTTTGTGCGTCTTTTTTTATTCACAAACATCGTTCATGTCGTAAAAGAAATTTCACCGGACGTGTTAACGGATGTATCCCCCAAAGCTCCAAAACATTTCTAACAATTCTACAGTTTTTCTATCTCCAGGCATTACCTGTGCTTTCGTTACTGAGTAAACAAAAATAACTTTGGTAAATCTTTACAATCGCGGCTTTTGCGAAAAATGGCTACAAATTTTTATGACATGTTTTTTATCACTAGTATGTAGTATCCTAAGTAATATTGAGGAGAAGGAAGTCTTTGGACCCACAAACAAAATTAAAAACTACCCCTAAAGTAACTTTTTTGAAAAGATCTCAAAGACGTAAAAGGATACGGAAAAACAAACAAAAAATGTAGATATTAAAAATGCCTATAAAATTAGTCTATATTACTTTTGGTATATTTGCAATAGAAACCGAGATATTTACAATTAATTTGTAAATTTGTCGAATCACGGCTCCATCTCGAAAGTGCTCCAAATTTTTTTCTATTGTTCTTTACCACCAGTAAGTATCCCAAGTAATATTAAGGAGGTGGATGGCTACACTTATGTATGGTAGTGAATGTTGGGTTTGGCAGAAGAAGCGTGAAAATAGGATTAATGCTGCGGAGATAAGAGATTAGTCTGAGAAGTATAGCCGGAGTGACTCGGTTGGATAAAGTAAAGGATAGTAAAATAAGAAAACGCTGTGGTGTAAAAGAAGATGTGGTTACAAAGATAGATAAAGGAATACTTAGATGGTTTGGACAAGTAGAAAGGATAAATGAAGGAAGATTGACGGAACAAATTTATAAGGCGAGTGTGAAAGGGCAAGTCGGTAGAGGTCGACCTCGTCGAACATATCTCGATCAGATCAACATTGTTTTGAAGAAAGGCCAGGTCAAGAGTACCAGCATGTATGAGAGCACTGATGAAAGTAAAGGAAGCAAAAGATGTGTGTAAGAGCCGTAGCAAGTGGAAGGAAGTGGTCTTTGCCCACTCCTATGGGAAAAAGGCGTAACTATATGCATGTATGGATGCATGGATTTGAAACCCTAAAAAAAAATTAGGTTCGTTCTTCACCAGATAATGTTGGTGTTAGGATCCTTAGGATAATAGTTATCATTATAAGCTCGTTGAAGAATATACTGTTAGATATTGTTTACAGTTGTAGGGGTTTATTGCAAATATTTTGGTTTCTATTGCAATTATGCCAAAAGAGATGTGTACCGATTTTATAGGCATTTTTAATATTTACATTTTTTGTGTGAGATTTTTTTCCGTATCTATTTACGTTTTTGAGATATTTTTACTTTAGGGGTAGTTTTTAATTTTTTTAGGAGTCCAAAGACTTTCCCTGCTCAATTTTGCATAAAATATCATTCGTTTTTGATAAAAAACATGCCGTAAAAATTTGGAGTCATTTTTCGCAAAAGCCGCGATTGTAAATATTTACCATAACTTTTTATAATTTAATATTACTTATCAAAAATTTATCTTTTCACTTAAGTTAAAATTAAACTCGCGATTTATTTGAATCACATTTTGTAGATTAAATAGAATTTTGTTGTAAAGACTTTCAAAGGTGTAAAACAAGCACATATTATCAATAAGAAAAATAAATTAAAATAGTTAAAATATTTATAAATTTTTTTATTTTTAATTTTCCTCAATGCCTTTGAGCGTATCCCAAAAATGTACTTCTGTCGTGGTCCTTAAATCTATATTCGGATTATTTGATTTGGATGCTTATTCGCTTTGTGCGGTCAGGGTAAATTTCAACAAAAAACATTTTTCCAGGATGAAAAAGACATGGCAGCGGCTGATGCGGAAGGGGTGTGGAGTCCGGATATCGAACAGAGTTTTCAAGAAGCTCTCGCGATTTACCCTCCCTGTGGACGACGGAAAATCATCTTATCAGACGAAGGAAAAATGTACGGTAAGTTACTTAAAATTCTCAATTATCTTTATGTTAAAGAAAAATGAAAAAATAATGCATTTCAAACGTTGCCACGTCTTATTCGTTCTCTATAGAGTACTCTGCCAGCGGTCTCTCTACTGGCAAATTATGCCCGAGCTCAGCCGTAGAGGGTAGAAGAAAAAAAATATAAAAGTGAGCCACGCCACCGACTTAGACGGTTCAAGCCGGAAACCCCTAGGTCTTATAGTCACTAGCAGAGCTACACGATAAAAAACTGAGATTATGGTGAACTAAATAAATGAAATTATAGCTAAAATATATTGGATACTTTACTCCTACAATAAATCAAAGTACACAGTTCAATAATAAAATTATAACAAATGCAGTCAAAATTAACAACAACAATAAAAAATCAAAGTACACAGTTCAATAATAAACTTATAACAAATATAGTCAAAATTAACAGCTAACAATAAATCAAAAATCCAAAGTTTACGATTCCATAAAATAACCAAAACAAAAGTTAGAGTAACAGACTTTATCAAGTTACCAAAAAAAAACGTATACAAGTCAACTCCTCAATAATACTAAATCAATCGTTCACATAAGGCTGCTAATTCACTCATGTTTTTACCATTTACATAAAGATTTACACTGCCAAAACAATCGAGTTTATTTAAAAATATTTTTACAATGGTTGTCCTTTAAAATATCAATATTGTAGGATATTTACAAATAAGTATGAAGAAAATATTTTTACTTGGACATAAAGAATTATTGAGAAGATTATTTTAATCAAAGTTTAGTTTTGGCATATTATCTAACGCAATAAATAGTTTTTAATAATGTATTATATTAATAAATTAAAACAAAATTAATCGTGGTGTCAAAAATAAGTCACGTCGTTAAATATTCTAAAATAAATCACTTGTAACCTTTGGGTATACGAATGCACTACTCCTGTGGCCGGTTTGGTTATGGAACGGCACCTGCTAATTAACAATGGCTTCCCTCAAATAAATCCCGCATGCGGTTATTTTAACTCGACACCAAAATCCAAAATATCAACAATGGAGGTAAGATAGAATGGTCAAGTTAAAAATTAAATGGTTTTTCTTCAAAATCCCATTAAGATGGCCCAAATACAGCCAGATATGAAAGGAAACCGTAGAGGTTTTGCACACTTGTTAATATCACACCGCCCCAAAAATTCTCACCACACCACTCCCAAGACTCTCAACACAAGACTAGACTACTTCCCAAGCCGGATATCAAGAAAATGACACGGAATTGACGTAAACCAAGAATATTCACAAGTCTATGTTCCACACTAAGAATCGCGTTCATCAGTGTTGATAGCTAGCCTCATCTACACAGAAATGTAAACCAAACAATAATATAATCGATAATACACAATAATCGAGGCTATGCAACACTATTTACAACGAATGATATATTTAAGTTACAACAAAATACGGTACGCGACACTATTTACGAGTACTTGAGGAATATAAAATTGTCAGAAACATAATTATAATGGAACTGTAGAAGGGAAAAAAAAAGGCACGTTACAACGTAACCATCCACCTAGCGATTTCTTATTTTTAAAATGGGATATAATTCAGGTCACACTAAGTAGCAATCTAATAGAAATGTATTTAAAAATGGAAAAAAAAATAATTTAGTTTAATTTTGTGTGACTAAATAACAGTTAATAAAAATTAAAGGTGTAAATTTTTATATTTTTTTCTAGATACTTATTTTAACGCTATTATTATTTACTTTACAAAATTGTTATTAAATTTTGTTATTAAAATTTACCGGAATGACAAAAAATCTTAATTATTATCAAAAAATTTCTTCCATTTTAATTATTTGTAGTTGTAATTCTAGCCCGATACATATACAGGGTATCCCGGGACTATTGGGAAAAAAGTCGGGGGTGTATAGGTCAAGTCAAAATAATTTTAGTACTTTATATAAACTTTTTCGGTACAGGCTCTCGTTTTCGAGTTATAGGCACCCAAAGTTTTTATTTCGTTTTTTATTTTTAATTTTTGTAATGTCCATTTGATCTTTATAAAAATTTCAGCATAATTATAACGTACGTGTATGTTTATTTTGGAAAGGTAAACAAATTTACAGTAGTGCCTTGAAGCCAAGGACGGACGAACTCATAATGGTTAGTGTTCCAAAATTTTTGCAGGGATGACACATCCTGTATGTAAATATCGAAAATGAATTCCCCACACTTTGAGCTAACGAAAAGTTACTCTTGTTTGAATTCAATAAAATAAGCCGTTTGGCTGATATTTACTATTTTATTAATACACATTAGACCAAAACTAATTACTAACCAAGATAAAACTAATAAATATACAATATGAGCTACTCCCACTTCCACGCACTTTTTAAGTCTACGAAGATTGTTTCTTTGTACTTGAAAGAGTATTTCCGTATTATTTCTAATAAATTCTGGGCTAGAAGTCAGAAGGTCTATTGCGTTTTTATATACTTGGAAAAGGCCTATGACAGAGAGTTAGGAGTGAATTGTGGTCGAAATTGTCTATGTATTGGGTGAGCGGTAGTTTAATACGAGCTCTGAAATCACTTTACGAGTATTCCACTGCTTGTGTCAGGATAAACGGAGCTTAACGGACTGGTTTAACATCGAAAAAGGTTTGAGGCAGGGATGTGTAGCTTCTTCATGGCTGTTTAACTTATACATAGACGATTGTTTAAAATATTTAAAAGAGAGTGCGTGTGGATTGAAAATGAATGATTTAATCGCCAAATGCCTTTTTTTCGCCGATGATCAAGTCATATAAGCATCATTCGAAGAGGAGTTACAGGCGATGGTTAATATTATGCATGATATACTGAAAATCAAACGGATGAAAAGAAATGTAAGCAAAACGAAAGTAATGGTTTTTGAAAGAAAAAAAAGCATGACAAACCGTGAATTTCTGATTAAGGGAGAAACATTGGAACAAGTAAAAAAGTTTGTATACTTCAAAGTATAGTTCAAAGTTTACGAGAGATGAAAAGTATGACAGTGACATTGAGCGAATGGTGTTGACACAGCCAGAAAGTGTCAAAAAAGGCACGCCTGGCTGTGCATAGAGAAGTGTTGGTTCCTACACCTATGTACGGTAGTGAATGTTGGGTTTGGCAGAAGAAGCATAAAATGATAACAGGATTAATGCGGCTCAGTAGTCTGAGAAGTATAACCGGAGGACTCGGTTGAATATAGTAAAGAATAGTGAGATAAGAGAACGCTGTGGTGTAAAAGAAAAAAGATGTGGTAACCGCAGCAGGTGGAAGGAAGTGGTCTCTGCCTACCCCTACGGGAAAAAGGCGTGACTATATATATGTATGTTCTTATAGCATTGCAGTGTAACACAATTCTGTCTATTAAATCTTGCCTTGTTAATTTGGAAAGTGATAAAGTTTAAAAGGGATCGAAAGAAAGTATAAATTTTTGTGAATATTCAAGTGATTTATCAAGTAAAAATGTATTGTATAGAAACATTAGAATAAATTATTTAGTTTTTGTACTGAGTGTTATAAATTATCGAACCAAAGAATAAATATCGTAACAGTATATAGTACAGTATATACCATATTTGGGTTCGGTAATTCTAAACTCTTAGTACAATAACTAAACAATTTTTTAATCTAATATTTCTTTACAATAAATTTGACTTTACAAGTCACTTAGATATTTACTTTATAATTACATTAAATACTTGATTTCAAAAACAACTTCAAATTAGACCCTTAAAAACAAACTTCTTCGCGACCGCTGTCCTTTTTATATTTCCAAATCATCATTCTAGAAGAATCGTCACTATTCGAAACTATTGGACCTTTCCCTAGAAAGTGCTCGAATAATCCTTTTACCATTTCGGAACCATTAGACGCAGTATTCTAGAATTTGCCGGTCTTTACTTTTGTCGCCGCGCTGGCAGTTCCCCAATCGTGATCTACGCGCTGTCGCGACAGACAAAGAGCCGGATCGTAACAGTATTATCAATTGGATGAAAAATGTTGAAAACGGTTTTAATTAGAGGGAAAGTATTGGCAATCTAAAGAAAAAAATCGATTGAAAAAAACTGTGGTTTCATGAAATGTTGAAATATGTTTGTTCCCTTAAATACATTAAAAAAAATTACCTACTTTATGAATAAATGTGTCTCATCAATTTTACACTAAATGTAAATGCGTTAAAAACACGTAAAATACTTATCTTTCACACATTGTGAAACACATTTATGCATTATGACCTTAGACTTTATAAGGTAAATATGATTAGTAAATCATTATGAATAAACCACTATTTATTAAATTATTCTATTATCTATACAAGTTTAAAAAAAATTGTTATAGTATGCTTTTGAAGTATTGGAAGATAAAATATATTCCATATTTTTTATGGTCACTTTAAGGTGATGAGGATGTCTTTAAACGAACATAAATGATGCACACTCATTTCCATATTTCCTTCCTTAACAAGGAAAGCAATATAATTAAAATATGATGGGAAACTAAATTTGGTCCTCATAAACATACTAAGAAAAACATAATGCCTCAATTTTAAATATCTTATTTGTCTGGGTTAGTAATTTAACTAGTAAATATTATTAAATATTTAATTATATTGTATATTAATTAAATATTTAATACATTTGTTTGGATTTTTTAGCAGATTCGTCTAATAAACCGAGGGACAAAATTTGTAGGTATACTCGTAATATTATATTATGTAACAAGTGTTATAAACGAGTAGTAACGTGTAGTAACGAGTGTCTAGAGGAGTTTATAAACGAGTAACATACTATACTTTTTCTACGAACTCATAGCAAAACCACAAAACTGTATTTTTTATTGAATAACCTATTAACTCATAATAAATGGTAATGAACAATTCTATTTGGACAGATAAACATTCATGGTTATATGAGAAACATTTTGGCAGTTACTAAATGATATCAGCCTCTTTTCCTCAAAGTGAGTTTCTTTTTTATTTCCACTACTGGCTCAATGCATAGTATTATTAATATTGACATCAGTATCATTTTTTTCTGGAAGTTTGGTTTCTATTATATCATCGTCAAAATTGCCCACAAAAATGAAGGTTTCATTTTTGTAGACATTTCTTGAAAATGTGCAAGTAACACATTCTCTGAAAATGACACTGTTTGTTTATTTTTTCGCCATTCGATAAAAAGATTGTATGTACGTTCGTATTGACTCGCGAGATTTTTGTATCATCAAATCACCTAAAGCTGTGGCCGCTGCTTGTAATATCTCAGGAGGTGTACCCTTTGGAACATCTTCCATTTCACTTTCATTTGATGTAATCATTTTCAACTAAGAATTTTGATACAAATAGGTTTTTAGTATAAATAATCTCGAACAAATTCTGTAAATGACAGTTTCAACAATTGACAGACCTGTCAGACAGACTCACGACAGTGTCACAGGCGGTTTTCATGGCTTGTTAAACCACTAATTTTAAACAGTAACCTTAGTAATGTATTTAAAGAAATGAGTTGCCATAGTAATGTGTTTTAAATCGCAAAAAAGTCACACCTTGTGAGAACCTGTGACTAATCGATCATTTAGCTTGGTACATATCCGTACGCTAATTGCCACATTAGTTATGTGAGTAAAAAAAACCTTTAAAATGATTAAAATATTGACGATGTTGCATTAGAAATTACAATTTCCGTATAAAATAGAAAAAACAAATACCTATTTAGTTTTGAAAACAAAGCACCCTGTAGATATAAGTTATGTTTTTATCAAATGGACGATGCTTGTGACTCATTTTGATAATAGCCGATTTATGAGGATTTGGAGTTTTCCTTATCTTATTTTTGTTTAAAGTTCTTATTGTCGTGTAATTTTTTTATTGTTGAAATTTTTGCCGTTTTCATGTACGATTTTCCACTCGGACATAATGAAATATCAGTTTACATTCATGTTCCATTTAATAGAGTAAGTTTAATAGTTTCCGGTCAAGACACAATTGGGAAATTTCCAAAGAGCCGAGACGTGATGAAACAATAGAAATAAATGAGAAATAAAAGCTTGAGCTTAAGCATTTGTACAATGGGAAATGCAAGGCGCAAGGCTGTAAGGATATTGACCGTGCTTTGTCCTGTGTCCACTAAATGTCCGTGTCTCTCTGTCTATTCTTTGCTGCTTGGCATTGCGCTACGAACAAGGAGAGTAAAGAATATATCAAAGAAATAAGAACACTTCGGGCAGTTCATTACATTTTCATTTTTTGTTTGTATAAAAAATTATTGTTTTTATGAGTTAAAAACGTTTGCCGATAGCATTTAAAACCTACTAAAACAAACCGAATTCGGAGTATAAATCCTATATCTCAGTCTATTCACTTCATCCAAAACAGAACGATTTACTCGATCAAGATTTCCAAATATTCTACATTCGACGTTTCCCTTGTACTTTATAAAACTTCATGTATTTTACTTTAAAAAACTACTAGAAGGCCCACTAGTATTCACTCTTATTTTTTTCTATTGTGGGTATTCTCTAACAAAGTTTTTTTTTTTTTTTTTTTTTATGTTCTGGTTCCCACGAAAAGGGATATCCTGTAATGTTCAGAGAACATCGTGGGAACCAAGGGAAAGAAGGTAGGAGTTGGTGTTCTTCTTAAATTTCTGGAGGTTGTATGCCTCGGGGAACACCTCCCTAGGCAATGAGTTCCAAAGCCTCGCAATTCGTTGGATGAATGAGTCTTTGGAAAGTGATGTTCTGCAGGTCTCCAAAGTGACCACGAAGGGGTGTGAAGACTAAACTTGACGGGTTAATCTCGAAGAGACTTCCAAAGGAGGAACGATTGTTGATATTTCAGAAGAGCATCGCCCATGAAAATATCTATAAAATAGAGACAAATCGCCAACTTTTCTACGGTGTTCCAGACAAGTGAGCGAGTTTGTAAGCGAGGCATCACCGACGAGACGAATTGCCTTTTTTTGGACAGAATCCAGTAGCTTCAGGATATGTTTAGGTGCTGCACTCCAAATATGGGAACAGTACTCCAGTACAGGTCGGATCTGTGCCTTATAGATCATAAGCAGCTGACTGGAGGTGAAATAGCTCTTGGCACGAAACAAAAAACCAAGTTTTTGGGATGCACTTTTGGCAATGGACCTCACGTGATTTTCTCAGGAAAGGTTATTGCTGATAGTAATACCAAGCATCGATATGGATGACTTCAGTGGTATGGTTACTCCTGACAAAGTTATGTTAGGCACAGTGAGATCGGCTTTTCTAGAGAAAAGACATGCTTGTGTTTTGTTTGCATTGAATTCTACCAAGTTATTGGATCCCAAAATGTACCCAAAATGTAACAAGCGTTATATTGTATAAAAAATGACAAGTAAATAAAATATCTTGGCAAGTGAGAATATTAAGTTTGACAATATTAATTCTTAATCAAGTATGTACAATCTTTAAACTAATATAAATATACAACAGTAGTTTTAAATTCCTTACTGGTGAAATTTTTCCCACATCTCGTAGTTTTTAATTTTTCAAAGCCACCATAAAACTCACATACATTAAGACATTTACAGTTTTTTTATGTACTTGACATTTATGTCGTTTATGAAAATTTGTACACAAAAATCTTGATTTGCGCTATTTACACACATCTTTTGATTTCTCTACTTTCATCAGTGCTCTCATACATGCTCGTCGGTTGTTGGTACTCTTGACCTCGCCTTTCTTCAAAACAATGTTGATATGATCGAGATATGTTCGCCGAGGTCGACCTCTACCGACTTGTCTATTCACACTCGACTATAGATGACTGTTGAGCTTTAATACTACTAAAGTTAATATTTATATTAAGATTTCCCAACCAAACCTATAATTACAACGAGTCCCTATATTAATTTTTAAACCTCTAGCAACAACATTTGCGAAAGTCTCTTTCAAACTTCTTTCTCCTAGTGTAAGGGGTTGAGGGGTAAAAGTTCCAAGTTTTACAATTTTTTTGCTGTTTTTGTTTTAATACTAGCTTACATACAAAATTTCAGCTTTCTAGGACTTCAGGAAGTACCCTAAGAATTTTAATGATCATCAGTGAGTCAGTGACGAAATCGGGGTTTTTTAGATATCAATAAAGTCCAAAGTATGAGACCTATGTCTTTACTTTATATGTTTAATAAGTCCACTATTGATCATATTCCGAGAATTTTGTTTATCTACCGTGCCCCCAGATTTATCTTTATTTATTCCTAAAATATCAGTGGTCTGGATGCGACCTAAGAGGTCCGTCCACACGACTAACTTCCCAGTGGCAAGAATGAAAAAATACCATATGTTTTGTTGTTATAATAATTATTATTATTATTAAAAATATTGTCATCATAATTTTCATACAAATTTTCCTTACATGCAATAATCATATTATCAGTCCCCGCAGTAAAAAAAAAATCATATTATTCAAAAGATCTTAAAATTCTGTATTAAAAATAGTATAATTTATAAATTGCAAAATTCAGGTAGGTTACCATTATTTTCATTTTTGTGATCCTCCATAACAGCTTTACCGATTTTGCTGAAAATCTAATCAGTTCTTAGTTGCGTAATTATGCGTCGAAAGCAATTGGTTCCATCGACGTTCCGTCGATATCATTTTTTGTTCTCGAGATAATCGAGACGAAAAATAATTCCGAACGCACATACAAACATACGATCATACGTACATACACACACAGACGTCCACTTAAAAACTATTGTATTCGACTCTGGGGACCTTGAAATGTGGAGACATGACAAAATTCGGGATTCGCAAAATCGGACCCATTACTATAACTTCCACTGGGAAGTTAATTAAAACCACAGTATCTTAGGAATGTATTATGAATTATCTCTAAGAGATCTGCATCATCTTTGTAGTACGGTGACCAAATGATAGAATTGTATTAAAGTAAAGACCTTACTTGTGCACAATAAACTCGACAGCATTGACAGACAGCTCTCTTGCTGAAGGAAGTGAAAAACCCAACATAACTTGAAAGTCATTTTTGTATCGAATGCAAAACTTAAATCTTTGATCTTATCGTTCTCTGAAAAATGTGTGTCTTTAATCTGGTTAATATATTTAAAAGCTTCGTTAATTCGTGAAAAAGTTTTACTTATGTTCAGTTTTAGTAAATTATTACACCACCTAAAAAGGTTATTTAGGTCAAACTGGAAGCTCTCAGCATCAGATATGGATTGAACTGGTCTGAACATCTTTAAATCATTAGGAGATAGTAGATAGAAACTATTAGTAAAAACATTTAAAATATCATTAACAAAGATATTAAATAATAGCGGTCCTATGCGAGATTCATGTGGTACACCTGAAAGAACTTTAGTTGAATATGATACTGAACTACCATATTTAACATATTGGACTTTACCACTAATTTAAGATTTAATTCATTCTAAAATGTTTCATTATAATCCTAAAACTTCAAGTTCTTCAGTTAATAAACTGTGGTTTACTCTATTAAAAAGTCTGTGTGAGTCCACCTGCAGTTGATTCTCGAAAGCGTTGATGATGTACTTTTGGTAAAGCAACAAATTAGTTGTTAACTGATAATAATATGTTTTAAGTCCAACGCTAGTATTTTCGAAATCATTTGTCTGCGATTTTTCTAGTATCAAGCACTCCTATGGGTAGGTACATAAAAAATATATTATTTAATGATACTAGCTTTACAATAAATAAACCTCTTACATAATGCACATGACCATAAATTCTATTTAAAGAAATTTGTTTCCGTATTCTATTAGTTTAGAAACAATTTGATCACAAACCACTCGACCGTTGTTAATTTTATCGAAGAAATTTTCCTATTTATTCTTTAATAGATTTTTTTAAATTTTAACTGATAGTTACTTTTTTAAATATTTATCCCCTAATATTCAAAGCTATTCGAAAAATTCCTAATGCAATTAATGTGTTAAATTACGATGCCCAAAAGTGTATTTTGGTTGCGATTGGACTGCATGCGAATTTTTAAAATTGCGATCAACCTTTTCCGAAACAATATTACTTCTTAAGCCAGATCATCGACACGAGTCCTTCCTTGTTCTATCCTACTTTTTTTCTTCTCCATAGTGACAAGTGGACACGTTTGGGCACAACGGATTTCGCACGTCGTCGTTGTCTCTGTTCCAAGCGTCGCGGCGAGTGTCGTTTCGTCGTGACTACTGTCCCCCTAACGTTTCTACCCTTAACGCCCCTTAAACGAATGACGTGAGCCAAATCGACAAACACTGTAATAATACGCTGAATTCACATATTACACCCGCATCCCATCCTTTTCGGACCCCGGAACGAACGACGACCGGTCATTCGGAAACCAATATCTGGCCTAACCTATTCTTCTTCGGCATTCAAATTTTCCCCATTTTTTGATGCATGAAAAAAAGTTGAAAATTTATCGATACAATTCAAAATGTCGAACATTCAGTCTGTGTTCTTTGATAGGTAACAATTTTTAGACTGGATTCTATACAGGGGGATAATACATTTAAAATAAAATAGTATGGAGTGGGTTGTTAAATGTTTTTCATTAGATATTGTATTTTTACTCCTACTTTCTTGAGTTAAATCATATCTTATAAACTAAGTAATCAGTTTTTGTCCAAATCATCGCTTGTAGAAAAATTCTCAATATATCATAATTTTTAATTTAAACTTTTAAATTTTTAAAATCTCTTGTATTTTTATTTAATAAGATCCCATAAATCTAGTTCAGCTACGATCCCTAACAACTATGCAGAGAGGGTCCTTGGTAGTAAGTTTTCACTAGAAATCATTAGACTTTCTTTTGTTTAGCGTAGTGAACTTGACTAAGTGTGTAATACATACGAGTATAGATCAGTTGATACTAGCAGTCTGAGTTATGTTTTGCTCAATCTCGACAAGGTATTAATAAATTAAATTTAAGATTTAATGAAACTGGGTTGGTACAGGGTTGCATACTTTCGCCTCTTATCTTTAACCTATACTCGGAGCGCATCTTCAATGAAGCGCTAGACGGCATGAACAAGGGAACTCTGATAAACGGACTGAATAACATCAGGTACGCCGATGATACCATCGTCTTTTCTGACAATTTCGAAGACCTACAAGCCCTGGTGGACAAAATTACCCATCACAGCAGTCAGTACGGCCTTGAAGTCAATGTAAATAAGACCGAACTTATGATAATCAGCAAACAGAACATCACAGGAAGCCAACTATTCGTAAACCAAGCGGCTATCGGGAGAGTTGATTATTATAACTATCTGGGAACCATTATAAATGAGGACTGGAGAGCCACGTACAGGAAATAAGAGCACGCACAGGAAATGCCAGAGCAACCTTTAACCGCATGAGCGCCTTTTTTAAAATCATAACATCACCCTGGACATTAAAGTGAGACTCCTGCGATGGTATGTCTTCTCCGTTCTCCTTTATGGTGCAGAATCCTGGACGCTTAATGAAACCACAGCCAAAAAATCAACGATTTCGAGATGTGGCTATACAAGAGAATGCTGAAAATCCCTTGGACGGCAAAAGTGACAAACTTCGAGGTTCTAAGGACAATGAAAAAAAGCCTGGAACTGATGAACATAATTAAAGCACGTAAATTAGAATACCTAGGTCATATCATGCGAAACAAAGAAAGATACGGTCTGCTGCAGGCAATCTTACAAGAAAAAATCTTTGGACGAAGAGGTTCAATAAAACATCTACACAACTGTTCCGGATTGCTGCAGACAAAGTCCGGATCTCTATGATGATCGCCAACATTCGTAACGGATCGGCACCCTAAGAAGAAAAAGGGTTGGTAGCGGAATATCCTCGTTCAGGTAGGTCAAAGTCTGTTAATACAGAAGAGAATTTTAATGTTGTCGCGCAATGTTTTGTGCAATCACCGACTAAATATCGAAGAAAATTATCGAAGGAGTATGGAATAGCAAGAACAAGCCTACGAAAAATTCAGAAAAGTCTGCAATCGAGATCATGTGGTCCTTTTTTTATTTTAATGCTTAAATGAAAATGATATGGACAGGCGTATGGAATTCTACGAGTTGTAGACAACGAGGACGAGGTCTTTGTTTCGTTTTTGGTTGGCCACCATGGATTTTAAATCTATAATGACAAAGTCAATACACCAAAAACAAGTAGTTCTGAATAATTTGTATTTTTTTTGCATTATCGTTTATTTATGCACATTTTAGTTTTAAAAGTTTTTAATTATAAATCATAGCAACAACTGTTAATCATTTCGATAGCACATAAATAATATATTTTTAAAAAATATTAGATGGCAGTATGGTATTTTGAAATATTAATAAATATAATTTACACCATTTTTTAAAACAATAGTCAACCGTTCTATTGCGGCAATGGTCATATTAAAAACGTTATTTACTGCATTTGAATAATTAGAGGGATTTCCATGAAAAAAAATGGAATTTTTAAAATAGTTGCGTGTTTGCATACGTCGCTTCGATATTTTGCAATTCTAATTTTTCTTGATAACAGCCTAGCACAAGTGCAAAATCGCAATTATCATGCTTATTTTCCTACAAAAAAACAAATAGTAAAACAGCAGTTGTTACTTTAATGGCGTATGCTACGTATTAATATTATCTATTTTGACCTGACGATACAAAAGAAGCACTGTATTGTTATTTTGTATAAAGGTTTTTATTACATCTAAAACCATATTTTTGAAATATAAAAAACAACATTTGTCTATTGCCTCTTCCTCTTCTTAGTCTAACGTCGAGAACGACGTGTAGTGATCACAAGTTAACGTCAGGTGTTATTACTCAGAACTCTTCTTACAGTATCTCGCCATCTCCCACGGTCAGCAGCAGTTCTAATGGCTTCCACTAGTGGACGCTTGGTTACTTTTGATACAATGTCTGTCCATCTAGATGGGCAGCGTCCGCGAATCTTTTTGCCAAGTGGTTTTGCACTGGACAATCAGTCTCTCAATGTTGTCGTGACGAGCTATATGTCCGAAGAAGTTCAGTATTCGCGCTGATGTCAAGATACTGAGATGGTTTGATGGTCCAATCTCGTTCAGTACTGACACATTGGTGCGATGTGCCGTCCAAGGTATTCTTAGCATTCTTTGCCATTACCCACATTTCAAAGGGGTCGACTCGACGCCTGTCGGCTGCCTTCATAACCCATGTCTCGGAAGCGTACCAGAAAATGGAGAACACTAGGGCATGGACCAGTGATTTTTTGGTATTGATGGATATATATCGATCTTTCCAAATTTTATGTAATTGGCTCATTGCTGTTCGGCCAAGTTGAATACGACGGCCGATCTCCATCTCGCAGCTGCCGAAGGAGTGGATAAGGGCACCCAATTAAACAAACTGATCTACCACTTCACAGTTGGCAATGTGATATGGTCTGTTTGCTGTCTTATCCGATTTATCAACTATCAATACTTTGGATTTGGCATTGTTGATTTTTAGACAATACTCTTTTGATGTTCTCTCGAGTCGTTGTATTAATTCTGCAAGTTCTTCTGCTGAGTTAGCGATCAGAAGAGTGTCATCAGCATATCTAAGATTTGAATTTTTTTCCCGTGTATGGCAAAGTCTTCTTCCCACTTGTCAAGTATCTCTCTCATTAAACATACCGTATATATATATATATATATATATATATATATATATATATATATTAAACAAGAGAGGTGATAAAATACACCCTTGTCTAACTTCCCTTTTGATATCTGCTGTTCTGTAAATGCATTGTCAATTTTGACGACCGCTCTACTTTGTTCATATAACTTTTTTATGAGATTTACCAGATGAGTAGGTACTCCCGCAACGCACAAGATCTCCCAAAACTTTGAACATTTTACATTGTCGAAAGCTTTTTCGTAGTCGACAAAACACATATACATGGGTGCATAGTATTCCCTGGCCTTCTCCATAAGTATTCGGACATGTAGTATTTGTTCTCGAGTACCTCGCCCTTTGACAAATCCTGAATGTTCAGGTGCTATTTGTTAATCGAGAAAGTGGACCAACCGAGATCGAAGAACATACAGCAATATTTTGCTCGCATGTGAGATCAGGGAAACCCGACGATAATTGTTACAGTCCATCGTTGATCCGTTCTATTGCCTACCAACACCTTAATAATCAGGTAACCACTCACTACGATTCTTACTTTTACTTCTTCTTCTTCTTTTGGTGCCTTATTCTCTTCTGCCTGTCTAAATAATTGTAAAGATGTCATTCCAAACCACTGGCGTAGGTTTTGCAGCCACGAGTTCCTTCTTTTTCCTAGTCCTCTTGTACCGTCGACATTTCCCTGTAGAAAAAGTTGTAGCAGTCTATTACTTGTACTATGCAAGAGAAAAAATGCCATGTTTTCTTTCTCATAAAATTTTATTATTAAGTAAAATTTTTATCACATTAAGGCCTTCCATGTTTGGTGATTTAATATTCTTAATTCTTAATTCAATTTTTGTAAAACTGAATTCCAAATTCAATTTTAATTCAAAATAAAATAAATTAATAAGTGGTGCGTTTACCACGATTATTTATAACAGCTCTACATCATCTTTAAAACCAAGTATCTACACTCCCGGATAAAATTAACATATTAAATCACACAAATTGCTACAATAAATTAATTTTATTAATTTTTTATGGACATTGGTTACATTAAAAATTAGAAAAAACGTATAAGGATACTTTAAAAGTGAATTAGCTTCAATATTTCTCTTTAGGATTGGAATTAAAATTATTCTTAAGATTTAATAACATTGTTGAAAAACATAAATGGTGTAAATAGGAAACTAGCAGCGAAACTAATGGTCTAAGTGCGACACTAGTAGCGTGTGTTGCCTCCTGTACTTCAGATTACAGCATTTATGCGTCTAGGCATGTTTCTAATTAAATTTTGGATGAAATCCAGAGGAATTTGTTCCCACGCTGTGATAACTGCATTTTTAAGTTTCCTTAGATTTTTAGGAGTACGTATTTGACGTTTAACATTTTTCTTGAGGTGATCCCATACCGATTGATTAAGATAATCGAGTACCTCCTCAGAAAGGTTGCTTGAAACCAACGTAATGCGACATACCAAAGCCCTTTTTAGAAGGCCCTCCAAAAAACTATGTAGCAGATTAATTAGTCTTGAGTGGAATCAGTTGAAACTGATCATGGGGATGATAACTGGTCAGTGGTTCACCGCATCTTTAAAACTTGGGCATCACCTATGACGCTCTATCTCCAAGATGCAGGGTGGAAGAAGAAACTCCACTTCATGTGTTGCTTAACTGTGAATTGTTTAGGGGAACCGTAAGGATATCTTCGGGCTAGACACGGGCAACAACACCGACATCAAGGAGATGGAACCAGGTAGGTTGATTCGCTTTGCGCATGAGGTTGGTCTCCTGAACCCATTCCCTTTAACATAAATTGTCCTTCGTAGTGCCTGGGCACAATGGCTAAAAAGCTGAGCGCCCGGTTTTATCCCAAATTCAAATTCAAGCCACCCTAGCTATGTAAAGTCGTTGTCTTGCATAAACAGAAAATTGGCTTCCAAAAAAGGACCGGAAGGCATCACATGTTACACATATTTCAATATTCTTAAGATAGTAATTAGCATTCATGGTTCTCGTATGGACAGGAACTAATTCTGTGCGAGCGTCAAAGCATATACTATCCCAGAACATAACAGAGCCGCCGCCGCCTGCAGAGATATTGCAACGAGCAAACCTTTCTCCTGGTCTTCGCCAGAATCGTTCACTACCATCTGGATATTTTAGGCTAAACCTAGTTTCATCTGTAAATAAAACTGTTTTTCAATTATTCACAGACCAATTTTGATCAAAACGTAACCTGGCAACTTTGATATCTCCAGTAAGCAAGGGTGCAGTGACTGGTCTCCTACCGTTTGATCCAGCTTCATTAAACCGTATTCTAACTGTGACTTTCTTTGATCACAAAATAGTGACAGTCCTCTTTCTTAAAGCACATTGTCTAATAAAACGTTTATCTCGCTCGTTAGTGTATCGTTTTCGCCCTTGCCCTGGCCTTCTAGAATAATTTTCTACCTCATTCAAGCGTCTTACCATACGACTTATTGTGAAACGATTTTTGTCTAACAAATTGGCAACATAACTTTGACAATATCCCTCATCTAATAAAACTGAGTGTCACACGACGTCTTGTTTAGTTAAATTCCTTGCTTGATTCATTTTTCCAATTTTCGGATTTAAAAATTAAACAGTCTACCACAAAAAACGTAACTTTAAAAAAAAAATTGTTTATCTTACAACAAATTCTCTAAAACTTTAAATATAAACGAATTAGTGTTTTGATAACTATTATATGAGACAACTTCTAAAACGAACAAAAGAAAAAGACAAATTAATTTTTTGAATAATTGTGGTTATAGTTATCCATACTCCTTGCAAACCTGAAAAATAGTTGGTGGTTCTGAAAATCACTGCCTCCTCTGAAAACTTTTCATTAAAGCATGTCCCATACATGGTCTAGTAGATTTAAGTTCGGTGATTGCGACGGTCACTTTTATCATTAATAAATCTGGCCACTCGTCACCGCAGCATGTGGTCGTGCATAATCATGTATCAGTGGGAAATTTTGCAGTGTGGGTTAAAAGTACAATATATTAAATGAACCAGCTTAGTAATGTTTAAATATAATCTCAGTACAAAACTAAACAATTTATCCCAATCTTTTTTTCTGGTAATACAATAAACTCTTATAAATCACTTAGATATTCAGTATACATTAACTTGGACTTTTTAAAACAATCTTTTCATAACTATATCACTTTCCAAATTAACTTCACTTTTTCCGCGGCCCGCGAATATATTCAACAAATATTTTCCGAAAGAACGGGAATTCTTTTTCGTTCTTTCTGACATTATCACGAATATTCTTACCGCCCGCAGCTGTAAATTTCGGGCCTTAAATACCGTGGAAAAATATTTACACATCTTTGTGTGGATGATACACCGCCTCGTGCCTTCGGGCCAGATAACAGGACAAGGGCGGACCTGTTGACCACAATCCGTTACAATATAATTGTCAAGTTTAATTTTTATCACTTTATAATTCCATTTTTTTTATTCGAGTATAAGTTTGATTGAACTTACCCGTGACTTCAGTTGCTTGTTTTTATAAAAAAAAAACTTCGTGGATTATTCGATATTAAAATAATTAAAAACAACTATTTTTTATTAATAGATTCAAGATTTATGTAAACTCTTAATACATTTTGAAATAACTGTTAAACAATTTTTGCTTTGGTTGAATTTTTTATAAGAAATGTTATCTATATCAAATGTCTGTCGATAAATTTATTCTGCAAAATGATTTCCGTAAGAATCTGACCAGACCAGAAGAATAAGTACTTTCGTTTGAAATTTATGTTTCCAAGAACATGAACTTCACATTCCAGTTCATAAAATCAAAATAAAGAAAGTGCAAATTTGCAGTAGTAACAATAAAACAAATTGCGAAAAGACTGTAAAAGCGCCAGAACAAAACGACTTTTTCCGTTATCTTTTATTTCAATAGTTCCGAAGGAAGAAAATAGTCCGGATGATTTTATTCTAAAAAGTATTATCAAAAGTTTTTTTATTTAGAAACATCCAATAAAATTGGTAACTTTCCGGAAATAATAAAAAAAAATTAAATAAATGGAAATGTGGAAATGTAATTAACATATACATACATATATTCACGCCTTTTTTCCGTAGGGGTACGCAGAGACCACTTCCTTCCACTTCCACTACGGTTCTTACACACATCTTTTGCTTCCTCTACTTTTATCAGTGATCTCATATACGCTCGTCGATTGTTGGTACTCTTGACCTGGCCTTTCTTCAAAACAATGTTGATCTGATCGAGAATTGTTCACCGAGGTCTACCTCTTCCGACTTTTCTATTCCCACTCGCCTTATAAATTTGTTTCGTCAATCTTCCTTCATTCATCCTTTCTACGTGTCCAAACCATCTAAGCATTCCTTTATGTATCTTTGTACCACATCTTCTTTACTCACTATTTTTCACTTTATCCAACCGGCTATACTTCTCAGACTACTCATCTCCGCAGCATTAATCCTATTTTCATGCTTCTTCTGCCAAACCCAACATTCACTACCTTACATAAGTGTAAGAACCAACGCACCTCTATGCACATCCAGATGTGCCTTTTTTGATTTTTTCTGGCTGTTAATAAAGCTTTGTAGTGCCTCATTCATTTGTTTTCCTGCCAACACCCTTCGCTTAATGTCACTGTCATACTTTCCGTCTCTCGTAAACTTTGAACCCAAGTAAACAAACTCATTTACCATACCTGAAAAAAGAAGCTGTTGCATCTGTCGTATCGTTTCTGTAATTTTTTTTAACTGTTGTCGACAAAGGGATATATCGGAAAAGCCATAGTTTCAGCATACCCCAAAAAGAAAAATCGGTGAAACGTGAAATCACATTGTTTCCAAACGTCTTCCAAAAAAAAATTCTTGTAGCATGTGCTGTGTGGCACGTTGCTGGGAAAATTGGCTACCGAAGGGTAGGGGAAGTTTTTTTATCCGCAACACCTCCGAAGGTCAACTACAAACCCATTCTTAAGTTGTTTTAATATCTTCTGAAGAATCCTCCTGTTTATTTTCAATTTTACAGCAGATCTCTGTTGACTATGAAGAAGCGAGTCCATAATTTGATTAAATACAAGTTCGTGATTTTCGTTGGTATTAACTGTTTTTGTTCGTCGCTTTTCTTGGTGTTGCATACTTTCAGTTCTTCTAAATTTGGTCATAATATTCTGTACAATAGCATTACCTGGTGTCTGTTATTGAAATGCTCAGAAAATGGTTCGGGAACGAATTTTAATGCTGGACCATTTGGTATACCTAAACCGTATGAGCGAAAATAGTGCTCAATTAAAAATACTTGTTCAGTAGATAACATTATTTACGAACTTGCAAACAAAACAGAGGTTTAAGCACAAGTAAGCGTACCGTTTCAGTGCTGTAAATTAATAGCCATAGTTTCCATTCTGTGCGACAGCCAGTCTGTTATCAAATCACTGAAATCAGTCTACTTGACCTCTAGGGCAGCGGTGCAATGCCTAGCCGCCTTGAATGAGCTAGCACCTAAGTTTAGAGTTTACATTGTCTGGGTACCCAGACACAGGGACATATCAGGCAACTGTAAGGCGGACAAGCTAGCAAGAGAGGGCCACCACCCTCATAGCTGTATCTGCCTCATTTCAGCAAGGAGTACCGATTGCAAATTGCCGGCCCCTCCTGCTCAGCAAAGTTGTCAAAAAGCCAACTTGAGGTAGCAAAATAAACCCACATGCACATCATCGAAACAGATTTGGCCTACACTAGATCTACGTCGAACTAATGATGTTTTAACTCCATCCAGGGAGTCCATTAGAATTGGGATCACGGCCATAACAGGACACTGGGCAGGTGGATCCCATGCATGCGCATGCGAATCGCAGAGCTACGACACGACTTCTGTAGAAGCTGTCACGATGAGAAAGAGGAGTAAAAAATGGTACATATTCTTTGCCACTGCCCTGCCCTAGGCAGAAAACGGCTTTCTATACTAGGGCAACCGAACTTTGATGACTTATCTGATGTCAGCTCAGTTAGCATTAAAGATCTTACACTTTTTATTAAAAGTTTTAACTTGCTCTCACGGTAAGGGGGAAGGCACCGCTGTCCATCACGGTATCACAACGGGCTAAAAGGCCTAAGTTTAACCTAACCTAACCATGGCTTCTCTTATAGATTTGTATTACGAATTATGTTATCGTCAATACTGTTGGATTAAGTTTCTGAAAGTTTGGTTTATCCAACGAAAATATGAGGCTTTACCATTTTAATAGATTTTGGTAGGTTAGTCGCCTCTTTCTCGTGATTCTTAGACAAGTACAACTTTCCGCAGGCATAACAGGCCCTGGTTTTAACCGTTCCAAGAAAGATATTTTTTTTAATTTGTAGTTTAAACAAAGATAATTCAAGTAAATAAGCCATATTAAATTAATTAACATGGAATTATTTTATTAAAAAGAGATAGAAAACGAAAAAAAGCCAAATTAAGTAACAGTTTGAATATTTTTTTGGGGGCAAGCCTCCTTACTATAAAAACATACGGGAATAGAATGAGAAGGAATATTGCCAACTCAAGTTGGATGAAAGTGCCTATAATCGCCACCTGTAGATCCTCTTTTCTGATACGAGCTCAGTATTCACTCGAGAACTTTTGGAAGCTCGATTGAACTGCAAAACGTCGAAGAATTACCAATTTCTACGCTTGATTTAATTTACCGCACATCTACACTCATACAAATGCATGATAATCGGGATCTAATTTTTATTAAAGAACTAATTTAGACACATAATTTAATTTTTATTTCAAAAATTATTAAGTGTATATAAATTATAAATAAACATTGTTAATAGGTATTTTATATCGACATCTAAAAAAAAAACAAAGAGATAAGCGATATTTAAAAAGAAAGTTAGCTTCAAATCCCACCTAAACTTTTTTTGCACTGATTAAGCTGTTTCATGTTATCTTTACTATTAACACATTTTTTTTATAAACTACTTACTTTTATATTAAAAAAAACAAAGAATCTTTTTATAATAGACAATACAGAGATAAGGAAGAACAATTCGTCCTAGAACAGTACATATCAAAAAGAGACTGTTAAAGGTATCAAAATTATTTATCACCTAATAATAATAATAATTTATTAATAAGTAATAATTTTATAATATAATGCGTTAAGTAAGAGTAATAATTTTGTGTTTACCAAAAGGGTAAATTCTTCTTCTTCTTCTTATACTCGTTTGCATTCGTAATAATTCTTTGGTGATCTACCGTGTGGTTTGCTTTCTACTGGTGTTCCCTCAAGTGCTATATGGGGTAGATTGTAGATTGAAGGCTATGCAACCTCTTAAGCACCTCGACCTATCAGATCTTTTGTGCATAACCCTTAATCTATTCGAGGCCCGGGATTCCGAGACTTCGAGCAAAGTTTATCAGTTTTCTGGGAGCTAAGTTTCTGATATCGGAGGGCTTTAGGAAGGCTCCTTCCAGAAACTTAAGCCTCTTGCAGAAAAGCGCTGGGCATTCGCAAAGCAAATGTTCTGCAGTTTCATCGAAGTTGTCGCAGTAGCGGCAACTATCACTCTCTGTTTTGGCCATCTTTTTAAGGTGATACATCAGAGGGCAGTGTCCAATAAGGAGCCACTTTTACCACTTTTAAGTCTCTCTTGTCCAACTCGAGAAGCTGTTTAGCTTTCTTTGGCGAAATTTTTCAACTGATGAACCCAAAAAAAATAGATCAATTCTTAATAATTACCCAAAACTATAAACGTTAATAATCCCTCCTTATATAGATTAAATAAATATAAAATGAATCTTTTTTGCTAAAAATTTATTGCAAGAATGAAAAAGCACATTATGACAGTTACTTGGCAAATATGATTTAAAGGAAAAACATTTTAATAAAGGATAAATTCAAAAAATATATGGCAAAATACTAGTAATTTAATTTTTTACGAAATAATCTGGCAGCAAGCATGGCTGCAAATGCCGTATTTTAATGGCCTCTTTATATTGTTCGAATGTTTCTGACTTAACTGCAAATGTCTTGTGTACTGGTATTCTCTCTTGACAAACATAGTACCTCGAACCGTTGCAACCGGTGTTATCCTGAAATGGACTTCCGACCTCTTTGAGTTTTAAATGCTGCGCTTTCGGGTCTAATTTAACTTTGGTTGCTCTACACCTTCTTATGTAACGAGTCTGGCTTACTGGAGTATTAAGTAGTTTGGATACTTGTTTTCGTAACATGGTTGAATGAACGTCGCAGTAATTTTAAAGAAAACCGAACGGAATAAATATAATGTAGGTATGGTGTGAGTGACAGGAGCTGTATTAATTTGACACTGAATAGTGAATACCTATGCCAACTTGAATCTTATGGAATGATTATTTTTACCGATTTATTTTATTAAAATATAAATTAAATAGCATGTGTTCTGTCTGTTTTTGATTTTCGTTTAAGGGGTACTTCTCTGGAGTGGGTGTGTACGAAAAATCAGACGGTCGCCATTGAATACTGTGCTAAATAAATCAGACGGCTAAACTTGTGAATAAAATTTGCTCCGATAGCCAAGCCGCGCTGAAGGCATTGGTCTCTCCGGTTATCACCTTACGATATGTGATGGATTGCAAGAATGCCCTAGAAGACATATCGAATGTCACGCTCTCAGAGACTTTCCCCATCGGACCTGAATCTCACTGTGGTGTTTCAAAGCGGAGAGAAGGAGCACCATAAAGTGAATTGCATTCATAAACTCTGGCTAAATGAAGGAGCTTATTGCTATCCGAGGATATTAAAGAAAATATTTTAATATTTTAATCGGAGTTTTAATCGGAGATATATATATATATATATATATATATATATATATATATATATATAGAACAATAATGAGATATTTTTTTAGGTTTAAAGTCGTTGATAAAGCAAATAGTTTTTCTAATTGGTGTCCTGCAGTGAAAGAGATGAAAGAGGTGGTTTGGCGCCTTAAATATATGACCAGATTATTTGGTGTAGGTTGTTAATTACTGGCTGAAAACTATTTAGTAAAAATTCTTCTTCTTCTTCAGGTGCCGTCTTCGTTGCGAAGGTTGGCAATCATCAATGCTATGCGTATTCTTGAAACAGCAGATCTAAACAACTGATTTGTTGTGCATTCGTGCACCAGTCACGCAGATTCTTCAACCACGAGTGGCGTCTTCTTCCGACACTCCTTCTTACTTGAATCTTTCCCTGTATTATTAGTTGTAACAAGCTGTATTTTGACCCCCTCATAAAATGTTCCAAATACTGTAATTTTCGGTTTTTAATGGTCAGAATTATTTCTTTTTCTTTGTTCATCCATCTTAGCACTTCAATATAGCGTTGAAACTTTTGGTGATGACTACAAATGTTGGTATGAGCCATTCATCCGGTATGATTCCTGTATTATATATGGTGTTAAATAAGACCAGCAGAATATCTGTATGTTCCCATTCTATCAGTTTGATTATTTCGGCAGGTAATTCATCCGTCCCTGAGGCTTTCCCACATTTTAGTGTTTTTATAGCGTACACGATTTCTGACTTCGTTATCTCGGGTCCGTTTTCCTCCTGTTCATCGAACTAAGAATTAAATTCTATTAATTAAATTAATTAAGCTAATGCCCTTTTACTTATTAGAGAAGATATATCATCAAAAAAATTAATTAACTAGATGTAAATATTAACTTTTTTAATGTTTATGAGTCACTACCTGATAGTAAGCTTACATCCGAATCCTTCTTCTTCTTATGGTGCCGTCTCCACATGGAGGTTGGCTATCGTTATGGCTATTTTTACTTACTTTTTACGCTGCGACTCTGAAAAGCTGGAGGAATGTGCATCCAAACCATTCTCTTAGATTTCTTAGCCAGGATATACGTCTTGTTCCCACCGACCTCTTTTCTGCAATCTTTACCTCCATTATCAGTCATAGTATACTGTATCTCTCTCCATGCTTAATGTGACCGAGATATTCCAGTTTTCTGGCTTTAATTAAGTTCTCCAATTCTCTTTCTCTTTCTACTCGGCGTTGAACCTCCTCATTGGTAATCTTTTTTATCCACGATATTCTTAGTACACGCCGGAAGATCTACATTTCAAATGCCTGGAGCTTTTTCATTGTGGCTTTGTTGATCATCCATGATTCTAGTCCATATATAAGCACTGGGATTACATAACATTTAACCATTCTCAGACGTAGTTGAAGGTTTAAGTGTGGGTTAGTGAATAGTTGTTTTATTTTAAAGAAAACATTTCTAGCCTTTTCGTTCTGACTTTGATTTCTTAAGTCTTATCATGCCTATCGTTGATCCACGTGCTACGTGCCGAATCATTATCTTTACCCAATTATTAGGCATATTATTAGATATTACGCTACAAGTTTATTGCTTCCAATAGAGTATTTTCTGGAAGCATTCTCATGTTTATTCCATAATTAATTTTTTCCTCACTTACGCATAAATACAACTATGAACGCCACTGCGAAAGTTGAAAACTTAAGCATAAGTCCGACGAAACTGAAGACAGGAGTAGCTCTGTGGGAGTTGGGAAGGAGTTCATTGAGGGGTATATCAAAAGAATAAAGAAGGTTTTCCGATAATTACGTTTTTAAAAGAAGTTTCCGAAAACGAGAACATTAAAAAAATAATTTTGGGTTAGATTTGAGTATAAAACTTTTTTCCCTAATCCTTCAATGTTTCATTTTTTAAACACGAAATTATCTATTATTTAAAAAAATGGTAACAGATTACACGAGTTTAATTTTAAATTGCAACTTTCCAGTTGTTATATTATTAAATTAACTTATAGTAAGAACTGTTATTGACGTTTAGATTGTGATTACAATCATCAGCATTCGCTGATTTCGAAGTTATATCGCATCTGGAACACATATTTAAGAAAAAAAAATTATGTTCCGGTTCCCAAGAAAAGGGATATCCTGTAATGCTCAGAGAACATCGTGAGAACTGGTGTTCTTCCTGGAGGTTGTATGCCTCTGGGAACACCTCCCTAGGCAATGTGTTCCAAAGCCTCGCTGTTCGTTGGAAAAATGAGTATTTGGAAAGGGATGTTCTGCAGGTCTCCAAAGTGACCACGAATGGGTGTGAAGTCTGAATTTGACGGGTTAATCTCCAAGAAACAGCTAAAGGAGAAACGATTGTTGATATTTCAGAAGAGCATCGCCCATGAAAATATCTATAAAATAGAGACAAATCGCTAACTTTTCTACGGTTTTCCAGAGAAGTGAGCGAGTTTGTATACGAGGCATCACCGACCAGACGAATTGCCCTTTTTTGGACGAAATCCAGTAGTTTCAGGATATTTTTAGATGCCGCACTCCAAATATGGGAACACTATTCCAGGACAGGTCGGATCTGTGCCTTATAGATCATAAGCAGCTGACTGGAAGTGAAATAGCTCTTGGCACGAAACACACACAATATTATGTTGGGCACGGTCAAATCGGCTTTTCTAGAAAAAAGACATACTTTTGTTTTATTTGCAATAAATATTAACAATTTATTGGATCCCCATTAAAGAATTGTTGCCAAGTCTATATTTATGTTGTTGACATTTCTTTCTCGTTCATTTCTGGTTTCACGGGCAGATATAGGAGCCCTGTAAGAGAAAGCGGTATGAAGGGCACTATCATCCGCGAAGCTGTGTACTGGACATGAAGTTGTTTCCAACAAGTCGTTTATATGAAGTAGAAATAGTGTTGGAGCTAGAATTGATCCCTGCGGAATACCAGCATTTATTAGTAGAGAATATGTTTAAATAAAATAGTTTATTGTGAAAAAATTAAGTTTATTAAGCAGTAAAGCTACAAAACAAAAGCACTATTCTAAGAGTATTATCACTAGTGGTCGAATTAATATCGCATTTTTCGTATGCGAGATCGGAAGGAAAAAATGTTAATAAAAATAAAAACTTTTTGCGTATTCTCGGATTTACGTTTCTTTGAATAATTGATTCAGTGGTAAAAATCAGCGAGAGATGTAGTGAAACTAGTAATTTAATTGTTGGTGTTGGTAGTAGGTTGCGAAATATCCAAATACGTAAAGAACAATAAGTAATTTGTACCCCGGAACCGTGTTTGTCACTCGACGTCCCTGAAGCGAATCGCAACCCTAAAGGGCTTCTTTCGAGGGGCGGAAGGACAGGGGGTGCGGCCCGAAACTATGTCAAGAATGTGCAATTAGTGAGCGAGGAGCGCGAGTTTAGTGGCAGAGCCAAAACGGCGCGGCGTAGGATCTCTGCCGAAGAAAATATAAAGAAGAAGGGTAGTAGCAGTACACTCAATCTGGAAAAAAATCGAGAATTAATTTTAGGTATTACTGTATGTTTTATTTTAGGCAGCTTGTGGTGGGGTTGTTTTGATGTTTGTAAAGAAGGGACATTTTTTTCGAACGTTTTTAAAATGTATCATTATCTGCATAAACCTTTATTTTAGGTAAACGAAAAATCGCGTATTAAAAAAATATATTATTTTTGTTTATTTTATACTTCCATTATATTTTAATTTTACCATTTTAAACTTTTTGAACAGATTTAGCATTTGGCACATTTTAAAGCGTAATTTCCCGCTTGAATGCTCGTTATGTTAAACCGAAGATGTATCTGAAAAACACCCAGGACGCTCGAGATAAAGAACCCGCAATAAAGATCGTTTTTTTTTCAATTAACTGCAAGAAGGAACCCTACAGTAACGACACCTGAATTAAAAATGCAGCTGTTGCAAACGAATCACAATTTTCTTCCAGGGCTGAGGAACACAACAAAATGTCCAATGTTTCGAACGAGTCAAGCTTGGAGATACATCCTAACTCAAGACGTAAAGTGAAAGAGCAAGAAGAGTACCTGGCAGAAAAATCCCGATTGCAGAATGTACAGGAGGAGGTTCATTCTTTTAGAGGAGATACAGTAATGGTTTGGAGCGGAATCAGTATCGATGATAGGACAGATCTCGTCTTGCTGCAAACATTTTTAAAAGCAAGTCTTGTACGTGCTTTAATGAAGAGTTGGGCACGCATATAGTAGTCTCTCGTCTGACTTAAAAGGGCCATTTATTCAACATGCGAAAATAGTTCAGACCCTAATAGATAAAATTTATACATACATATAGTCACGCCTATTTCCCGTAGGGGTAGACAGAGACCACTTCCTTCCACTTGCTACGGTTCTTACACACATCTTTTACTTCCTCTACTTTCATCAGGGCTCTCATACATGCTCGACGGTTGTTGGTACTCATCTAAGCATTCCTTCATCTATCTTTTTAACCATATCTTTTTTAAATCACAATCCCTTATCTCACTACTCCTCACTTTATCCAACTGAGTCACTCCGGATATACTTCTCAAACTACTCATCTCCGCAGAATTAATCCTATTTTCATGCTTCTTCTGCCAAACCCAACATTCATTACCATACATAAATGTAGGAACCAACACACCTCTATGCACAGCCAGACATGCCTTTTTTGACACCCTCTGGCTGTTCATAAAGCTATGCAGTGCCCCATTCATTTGTTTTTCTGCCAACACTCTTCGCTTAATGTCGCTGTTATACTTTTCATCTCTCGTAAACTTTGAACCCAAGTATACAAACTCATTTACTTGTTCCACTCTTTCTTCTTTGTCGTGCTTTTCTTTCTAAAACCATTACTTTCGATTTGCTTACATTTATTTTTATCCCTTTTATTTTCAGGGCATCATGCATAACATTAACCATCGCCTGCAACTCTTCTTCAGATGACGCTAATATGACTTGATCATCGGCGTAAAGAAGGCATTTGACGATCGAATCATTTATTTTCAATCCATACGCACTCTTTTTCAAATCTTTTAAACAATCGTCTATGTATAAGTTAAACAGCCATGGCGTAGTTACAAATTCCTGTCTCACACCTTTTTCGATGTTAAACTAGTCCGTGTAAGCACCGTTTATCCTGACACAAGCAGTGGAATCCTAGTAAAGTGTTTTCAGCGCTCGTTTCAACTACCGCTCATCCTATACATAGACAATGTCGACAACAATTCACTCCTCGCCACTCTATCATGGGCCTTTTACAAGTCTATAAAAGCGCAGTAGACCTTCTGACTAGCTAAAAAAATTTTGACTATACCTCGTAATGAAAAGACCTGATCCATACATATCCTTCTTCTTCTAAATCCTGTTTGCACATCCCATTTCATCTTTTTAGTTTCATTCGTCATTTTTTTAATCAATATCTTTGCATACAGTTTGCCGACAATGCTGAGTAAACTAATACCTCGGTAGTTCTTACAGTCCTGCTGCGAACCTTTTGCTTTTAAAGTGGCACGATAACGGCCTTGCACCAGTACAACAAAGGTTAAAAAGACGGTACAGCAGACTAGTTACCTCGCTTTGTCCAGCCTTCAGCATTTTAACTGTTATCCTGTCGTACCCAGTAGCTTTACCCAATTTCATACTGTTCAACGCTTCCACAATTTCTGTCGTACTAATTTCATTATCATTGCAACTTTCACTTAATGCCTGTACTTGTGTATCCTTTTTTTCAAATAAACTTTCGAAGTATTCCTTCCATCTTTTTAAAACGGATTCCTCTCTTTTTACCATACTAATATCTTGGTTTCTGATTTTTTCCAGTTGCGAGGTAGTATTTTTACCTCTGGGTGTTCTTATGGACTTCCAGAAGAGTTTAATACAGTTTTGGAAATCGTCAGATAACCTTCTATCAAATTCATCTTTATCACTCTCCTTCTTTCTTGCCACAACCTCTCTTGCCACACCTTTTATATCTATTCTTTGCCTTGTTTACATCCTCAATCGTTGCCTTTTGCGTTCTTTGATTGGCTTTTGTAGCCAGCCAAAAAAAAAGGTAGAAAAACGTATCCGGATATTTTAAAAGTGAATTAGCTTTACAATCTTCATAAGATTGAAATTAAAATTATTCTTAAGTTTTTTAACTTACAAAAAAGTTCTAATTGAAAATTTTTGTTGCAAGTTTTGTTTTCGTATTGTTATTATATCTACCATTTATTGATTGTTATTTTAAATTACTCAAACTACAGATTTTAAATATATTTAAAAGCATTATTTTAAAGCGCCCTGAGCATTGAATTTTTATTAGTGTAAGCAACCATATCATTTCATGAACTTGTTTGTTTGGGGGGATTTCCCGTTTTTATTCATAACGGGCACGCAAGAAGTAAATAAAGGAAAATTGAATGTTTACTTGTTTTGTTGAGAAAATCGAAACTAGAAACACACTTGCAACATAGTTCTTAGAACGTCGTAAGAATTCGAAATGATGTAAAAAAATGTTAACCCATTATGTTAAAGAAAGAAGGCCAACTTCTTTTAGAAAGGAAAAGTTTTTATTTTATGAAATTAACGGGAGAGAAAATTTAATAAAAATAGGTATTTATTTTCTTAAAATAGTAAACTAATTAAAAATCTCAGAAATTATAGTTTCATCAATTAGTCTAGTTTTGAATACAACTAAGGGATATAAGTCTCCTTTGAAGCATATTTAATAGGCACACATGGAAATAATTTAGGATATTATATTCTAAACTGAAAGTTTTTAAATAAATTGAGGTTTTGCAGTTGATAGAGTAAAACAAGTTCATTTTGACAAAGTTTATTAAAACCACAACATTTTTTTTTAATTTAAACAATAATAAAAAAAATAATCTAAAATATACAAATACAAAACTAAAATCTCAATTTTTTATTTTATTTCAAAAATAAAATTAATTAATAAGTGCTTTACCCATCTCGGTTATTTATAACAGCTCTACATTTTCTTTGCTTGAATGTAATAAAGTTATCTTTTTCTTGTTGAGGTATCCATACTCCCTGCAAAGCCATAAATAAAATTGGCGGTTCTGCAAATTCCTGTCATCTCACAAAACTCTTCGTTTAAATATGTCCCATACTCTATTGAATTTAGTCTGGTGATTGCGCAGACCAAGGCAATACTTCGATACTATTATCATCAAGAAAGCTAACTAACCACTGTTACTGTAACATGGGTCGTGCATTATCATGCATCAGTACGAAATTTTCTCAATGGCTGCGGCATATGGTCGAAGTATTTCATTAATGTCCCTATTGGCGTTAAAATAATTATTTATGTACCAAGGACGAAAAACTGTATATTATAGTCAAGTCTGTAATTGATAGCCGAGGCGCAGCCGATGCTAGAAAGCAAACGAGTCATTTTTCGCCGAGATACATATTACATACCTTTATGAAAGTAATGAATGTGTTGTATTGTTTTTCGTATAAAATTCGTGATTTCTAGTTGAGTAAATTCAACGTGGCCGTAGTTGCCAATTCCCGCAGCTCCGGAGGAGTGTTACTGATATCCATATCGCTATCACTATCCATTTTTGATTATTATGAACACTAATATTCACACCACGGTCTTAGTCACACGTAAAATCCAGCGGATTTCTTAAATACTTAATTTAAAACAGCAAATGACAGTTATTGTCACAGGCGCCTGTTTTTATTAAATCGTGGATTTACGAAAATGACCCAATCGCCGCTCTCGCACAGTGCCGTATCATAGTGACCACAGCGGACGAAAAGTGTGTGCGGACGAACAATAGTTGCTTCCAAAAATAGTCGATTTTTCGTCCGGAATATAGAAATCGGTGGTTTCAAATTTACTTTTTTTTTACACGGGAGGAATGAATACTATAACTTCGATATAGTGGACTGGAAGTAATTACAATTTGGCTGGTTTTTAACGTTTTATTTAAAAAAAATATAGGTATTTTCATCTTCGAAAACACAATGCACTTTTCCCGACTGTTGCAAGCGTTGAAATTAATTCAAAGCCGTGGAAACTAACGAAAGAAATGACTCGCCACTATCGACGGTCGAAGAAATACAACAAGCAAGGTTTAATCGCCATGGAAAAAGGAACTATATGACAGCCGCTCACTACGACTGTCGGAACAATACTTCTCAATCTTCGCCATTTGCGGCCAGAGAGACAACTACTCTCGACCTTATTGGTCTAATGCGGAGTTAATACGAAGTGTTGCGATCTGTGATATTAGTACGTTAAATGTCATTTTTTGTAGAGGTCGACGAAAAAAAAATTTACAGCAAAACGCAAAACCTCCGGTGTTGATCCTGCCCCAAATCTCTATAAGAATGAACGAACCTCCTGAACCTTCTGCAACCGTGCTTCATTGCCCGGTATTTCCTTAACTCTTACACGTCCGGACTGGTCTGAAAAACAAATAAGACTTTATTGGACATTTTTGCCATAAGACGTGTTCCTCACCTCCAAGCTAAATGAGCAGCGCGATTGCCTCTCGCTAAAGACCGGCATATCAGCAGTCTTCTCGATCTTAAATGAGCTTCATTCAAACGATTTATGATAGACCCGGAAAAATCTCGTGTTTCACGCGTTTGCAACAGCTTCATTTGTAACTTAGGTGCCGTTACCGTAGGTTCGTTCCTTCTTGCAGTTTATTACATAAGCGACATTCATTATTTTTTGGAGATCTTGTGCATACGGCATGTTTTTGAAATACATCTGGAGTTTTTACATAACGGGTATTTAAGAGAAAAATTAATTAGGCTTTGAGATGTGCTAAATGCTTATATCTTTTTGTCGAGCGCCATTTTCTGGTATGCCAATGGCTCTCAGCATTTAGTCGAGGTGTCTTTCCATATTTATTTAAAAAAATTACTCCGACTTTAATCATTTTCTGTTTGAAACCGGTAAAATATAGAACAATAACATTAAAAAAAAAGCATTTCAAACTTTTGATTAAAATGGTACATCATAACTGATTCTCTAAGGATAGCTTGCGAACCCAGCTAGAAGCAAAATGCATTTGAGAATGTCAACTCTTCAAGATTCGATGTTTAAAAAATATTTTTTCTAACGTTTTAAATGTTCACGTTTAAAAAAATGAGCCATTGGATATATTTGATTTAAGGTTTTTTTTATGACATTTGTAAATTGTGATTTGTTTTTTATGGCGAATTTGATTTAAAAACAAAAACTTTTTATACCTCATTTTGTCAAAAAATTTTACCGTTCCCAATTTATTTCGACCAGATTTTGTATTGGAAATTGAGATTTAATAAAAAAAATAGCCATATTTTGCAAAGAAATAAAATAAAAATGCTATATATAGTCAAAGGACAAACAGACAAAAATATTTTAAAAATCTACATTGAGCTAAAGGAGAAATAGGCCTCCTAATAATGGTAATTTTTTTTTCATTGTCATCCACTTAGGCAGATGATACAAAAGTTATATTCATTAGTATTCACTAAATTAGATTTTTCTTTTTTTGTTCGTGCTGCACTACAAACTGTAATACTCTATTAAAAAGAAAAATGTGCGTAAAATTTAAATTTTAAACTAAATATACAGTATGTCGTATAAATTTCAAAACTTAGGATCGTTTTTGGTCAAACCGTAAGTGACTGAATATTGTTATTATGCTTGTTTTGGAGGTCATGACGTCTGTAAAAAATGTTTAAAGTTTTAAGGATAAATTTTTTTAAACAACTGAGATATAGCGTTGGAACAAGACAACTGTAACACCCATTTGTTGTTAGTGGTTTATTAATATTTTTCTTCTTCAAGTGCCATCTCCTCTTAGAAGGTTGGCTATCAACATAGCCATTCTCATTTATGATGCTGCAGCTCTAAACAATTCAATGGAACTACAGTTGTACCATTTTCTCAGGCTATTTAACCAGAAAATGCGTCTTCTTTCTTCCTGTATCTTTCCCTGCATAATATTCTGCAACAATTTATATTTCTCTCTCCTAATCACGTGGCCCAGATATTGCAGTTTCCTTATTTTAATTGTGTTCAATATTTCCTTTTCACTTCTTATTTTTCCCAGTTCCTCCTCATTTGTTACCATGTCTACCTATGTCTTAAGATCCTTCTATATGACCGCATCTCAAATGCTTCCAGTCGATCACTTATATTTTTCTTTAACGTCCAGGATTCTATCTCATATAGCAACACCGAGAAAACGTAGCATCTCAATATTATGACTCTAAGTTGTAAGTTAAGGTCTCCACTGCATAACACATTTCTCATTCTGTTAAATATGGTTCTGGCTTGTCCAATTCTTGATTTAATTTCTTCAGTGTACTCATTACCTTCATTGACGGTTGTTCCCAAGTATTTGTAATTACTGACTTTCTCTACTAGTTCTCCGTTGATCTACAGGTTTTCCTGTTGCTAAACTGATTTTGTAATGGTCATAAATTTGGTCTTTTTGATATCTTGTCACTACTTGATCAACCAAGCACTGTAAATCTTCTATTGTTTCGGCAATAAGTATGGTGTCGTCTGCATACCGGATATTGTTAATGAGTATTCCATTAACCTTAACTCCCGTTGTTGTTACCTACAGTGTTCTCTGAATGATTTCTTCCGAATGAAGATTAAATAATAGCAGCGATAGTACACATCCTTGCCTTACACCACGTTGTATTTTTACTTCTTCTGAGAGTTCATTTTCCACTTTGATATTAGCCGTCTGATTGTAGTATAAATTATTCATTATTCTAATTTCTTTCATATCTTTATTCTTACTTTTAAGCATTTGAATAAGGTGGTTTTGGCGTGTGCAAGATGTTGAAGAACAGAAAGAAACCGGTAAACGAATTCGTCCAAAGTAAAGGAGTCTCTATAGAAAAGTGGGAAGAATACTTCGAAAGACTGTACAGCGCTGATGAAACACTTGAAATTGAATATCAAACGGCGGCCAGCGCAACGGTTTTAAGGGCGGAAGTAAAAGAAAAACTAAGGAAAGCTAAAAACAGAAAAGCACCAGGTACGGATAATATACCGAACGAACTTCTGAAACACGGTGGCCCTAAGCTCATAATAACACTCACAGCTCTGTTTAATAAAATCCTGAGCACAGGAGAAATACCAAATGAGTGGCACACGAGCATAACAATTCCCATTTTCAAGAAAGGACAAAAAACATCCCCCGATAACTACAGAGGAATAACCCTATTGTGCACAACAATGAAACTGTTCACAGGCCTGATAAAGGACAAACTGGAGAATCACATAACCAATAGAGAAGAACAACAGGGATTTAGAAAGGGAAGATCGACAACTGACGCCATATTTACCACCAAACAAATAAAGGAAAAGGCAATAGAATTCATCTGTTTCATCGACCTAACTAAAGCATTCGACAAGGTCAAACTAGGCGATGTCATCAATATCCTAACCGAAAAAGAAACACCAGCCAACATAGTAAAGGTAATCTGCAACCTCAACACCGCCAACTCCACGCAAGTTAAATCAGGGCAACATATCACGAAAAGCATTCTAACACCAGGAGGAATCAGACAGGGAGACAGCCTCAGCCCACTCTTATTTAATCTTCTTATGGACAAAATTATAGAAGAAGTAGCGAACTTAAATATGGGATACAGAATGAGTAACAAACGTATCAGCATGGTATGCTATGCCGACGACGCAGCAATTTTCGCAGAAAACGAGAACGACCTACAAAGACAGCTACTCAAGTTCCACCAAGTGTGCCGACAGCTTAATATGACCATATCGGTCGAGAAAACAAAAAGCATGACAATCACCAGGGAACCACTCAGATGCAAGCTCGTAATTGAAGATAAGCCCATAGAACAGGTAATGCAATTTAAGTACCTCGGGATGAATATGTCTAGCGGCCACGACCCAACAAAAGATCTAAGGGACAAAGTCAATAAAGCATCAGCAACATCAGGCTGCCTAAGAGAGATTGTCTGGGCCAACGGGTACATGCGGAAGGACAGTAAGATTAAAATATACAAAACATGCGTAAGACCCATAATGACGTACGCGATAGAAACAAGAGAAGACACGAACAAAACAAAGAGCATGCTGCGCGTAGCCGAGATGAGGGTGCTGAGAACAATAGCTGGCAAAACCAGAAGAGACCACGTAAGAAACACTGATATAAGAGAACAATGCGGCGTACAGGATATCGTAAGATGGGGAAGGCAGAGAAGAAGGCAATGGTATAACCACGTCAAGAGGATGGACGAAGATAGATTACCCCGCATAGCTCTCGAGGGAATACCAGTAGGAAGCCGACCGCCCGGTAGACCACCGAAGAGATGGAGAGACAGTTGGCAGTCCACATCTCAAAAATTAATACAACGGCAAGCCCGTAATTAACAGATCATATGATCTCAACCAAGTAGAGGAAGAAGAAGGTTTTGGCGTTAATATTATTTTATTTTATTGAAAATTTAACCTTAAAACTAGGGAATTACAATAAATCATGAAATGCTGTGTCAACTAAAGCTAATTCCGCACTTGTAAAATATAAATTTTTTATTTTTAAAAATTATCGAGATCTACGAGTTAACCGATCATTTATGGTGCATGTCTCATTTTATTAAATTAACAAAATATTCGAGCATAATAATTAATTTATTATCGAACAAAGAGTGAAGAGTGTTAGCTGAAGAACATACCGATTTTCGTTTTTCGTTTCGTTAATAAATGGAAAAGCTTTCACTCCACATAACTCTGTTTAACCGCTCAAACCCCTCCGAAATATTTCATCAACAGTCATATAATTGGAGTGGATTATTTCTAAACAGACGCTCTCCTCGACTAAGGGTAATATTTTAATTTGGACGCTTCGTTTGATTGATTTATAAACACGCACGTATCCGCCTGCCTACGACCGCGCCACGCCGGAAAATCGTCACGGAAAAGCGGGAGGAAAGAGAAAATGAAAAGCGCTCTTACCGTTGCCAAGGTGAATAAATAATTATATTAAGGAAATGCGGGAAACCGAAAAATCAGAGTGCTCGTCGACAGTTAATTTTTATTAAGTGATTGGTTTATGCATAACTGGTTTGAACAATCACCACAGGGATAACATTGACACTTTAGTTTATCTACGGGTTTTTTTTTGGCAGACTAATCTATATACATATGAGAAAGAAAGTTAAACGACTGTTAAGAAAAAAGCGACTAATTTATTTTTTGGTTATGCAGTCTGGGGCTAGAAAAAGTAAAACTATTGATTCTGTTCAAGCTTTCAAGTCTTTATATCAGGAACTCTTCAATTTAAACATTGAAACTATTTGGAAAATCTTAAAAAACGAGCAGAAAAAACTTACGAAAGTGAGGTTGAACTGAAGCAATGCTTATCCCAATTTTATAAAACATTTAACATTCAATGTGCGTGGTAAAACACTTCAAACATTACGTTATGGCACAAAAAGTTGAAATTAGACATTATATTAAATTTTGAAAATTACATTATTAAAATACCTAACCTAAAACCATGTGTTTGGAGCGAAAATTCCGCTAGACTGACAAGTTAAATATTATCATAGAACCATAGAAACACAAGACATACAGAATTTTGTCAGAACGAAAACCAGGTTGGCCAAAATACAAAAAGGGGGGGTTATTCAAATTCTTCAATTGTGTGATTTTTTGGAAAATATGAAGGGAGACTAAGCAGGTAGGAATAATTAATGCTAAGATTATCAATATCAATTCTAGAATTCAAAGCATTGGGTTCTTTGAATATGTTAGTCATTTCTAGAAAGATTCGTTTTGATAAGTTAGATTCACTATCCAATATAGTCTCATTAGCATAATCAGTGATCTTTGGTTAAAACATGAGAGGCTAAGGTGCAAGAATTTTTTTGAATTTCTGATATCAATCTTATGGGAGTAGATTCTGTCTATAAGTTTTCTCTTGATTTGACCAATATATTTTTTGTCACATTGTAAACAAGGATTGGAATAAATTACATTGGAACGTTCTAACAAGGGAACTTTATCTTTTAATTTACTACATTGATAAATGTTTTCTAAAATTGGGATAAGCATTGCTTCAGTTCGACCTCACTCGTAAGTTTTTTCTGTTCGTTTTTTAAAATTTTCCAAATAGTTTCAATGTTTAAATTGTAGAGTTCCTGATGAAGAGCCAATAAAGACTCGAAAGATTGAACAGAATCAAGAGTTTTACTTTTTCTAGCCTTAGACTGCATACCAAAAAAATAAATAAGTTGCTTTTTATATATATATATATATATATATATATATATATATATATGAATGAAAAAATGTTTGTATGTCCCCAGATTGTTAAACTGTTTTACTCGTTCTCTGTCTTCACTATCGTATGAGTTTCGCATTCTGGAACTCATCCAATTTGCGGGTGATTACTAGGAATTTTGTCTTTTTTGTGTTGATGTTCGGGCTTAATAAAAGCTGAGCATAGCCAAATTAGCCTTGGTCATTTTTAATTTTTGATGTAGCCAAACATTATTCAAAGGTATTGAATAATCTTTATGAAGCGTTTGGTTCCATGAAAAAATTATAATACTTTTCACTTTATTGCAGTTGCAAAATGTCACTTTTGGTGAACGTAATTCACTCAAAATTGCTCTTTTTTACTTTGTTATTTTTATTGCTTACTCATCTTTTTATTTCCATCTCATTAATTATTTATGTGTGTTCAATTGAATAGGAAAATTACAGAAACCGCTATTCAATGTAAACAATTCACTGTTAACATATATGTTTACAAATTAGCATGTTTTTATCTATTATAAAAAACTTGAATTTGTCCTGTTCGAGCTTTTAATAAACAAAAACGTATTTGCACATATTTTAAAGTTGTGTGACATAATACCCTTCATTTACTAAACATAAATACTAGATTAAATTAAATGGAAGAAAGAAAATAAAGTTAGATACAATCGATTATCTTCTGCGAAAGCAAATAAAAACATAATCGTTTCGAACAAGGTGTATAGCCGGCAGGTTGAATAACGCGATAGAACAAATAATAAAAAGAAAAAAAAACACCGCGAAGAGAGTTTAATTCATTCTTCCTGAAAGCAACTAATATACAGGACCGTTGTAAAAAAATACCAATTTCATTCACTACCTTAAACTAGACGATAAACAATTTTGTTTGTATTGCGATAAATGTTGATCCATTTAAAAAATGATTTTAATTATTTTACAAGTCGAATTTTCCAGTTCGGAAAATTAAAAAAACATTAATGCATATCGACATCGAAGTAATAACGTTAATAATTGTGATATATGTTAATGTATATGTATATATATATATATATATATATATATATATATATATATATATATATATAATGTGAAAAATGTATAACTGATTTTTTAAAATCAGCCAATTCTGCTGTATGTCACCTATATTATAGGTTTATGTGGGTCGATTATGTATCAAAAAACAACTACTCCTCTGGCTATATGCCGCGACAGGCATTGAATTACATCTGATACACATTATACACGTCCCTTTCAATTATTCACACCAGAATACATCACAAGCTAAAACTGGATATAAGTGATACACAATTTAGTTTTCGGAATGGTTTTGGTACAAGGGAGGCATTATTTTCTTTCAACGTGTTAACTCAAAGATGCTTGGACGTTAATCAGGACCTTTATTTCTGCTTTATAGAGTATAATAAAAATAAAAAAAGTACCATGTAGCAGAGATTTGACGTTAGGCCTGAGACTGCGATTGGCAAAATGTTATGTACTTAGTGTGCTCTACTATAGTGCAGAATCACGGACGCTAAATGCATATGCGGCTTAACTCTTTTCGAAATGTGAATATTTAGAAAAAACTCCAGAATCTCGTGGGTAGATCGAATTACTAACATCAAAGTGCTAAGAAGAATCGGTAAACAAAAAAAAGTTGAACGTACAATTAAGGAGAGAAAGCTACAGTATTTGGGACACATAATGCGCGGCGAAAGGTACAGTCTCTTACGACTAATAATGCAAGTGAAAATAGAAGGCAGAAGAAGCATAGGAAGAAGACGAAATTCATGGCTAAAAAATCTGAGAGAATGGTTTGGTTGCAGCTACAAACAACTTTTTAGAGCAACTGCCTTAAAAGTTGCAATAGCGATGATGATTGCCAACCTCCGCCGTGGAGGTGGCACTTAAAGAAGAAGGTCCCTTTCAATAGTAATTCATTTTTACTGTTGGCGCATTTTACACAGTCTTTACTAATGACAGTATTCTTATCACGAGCTAGTAATGATTCGAAGTAAAAAAACCCGAATTCCAATCCTTTTCTAATTTTGTCCCTTTTACACGATTGTTACTAATATCATTGTGATAATAGAGATAATAATCCCACTCTGTGGAATTTAGCCGCTAGGGATGCCTTTCAATAGCAATTTATTTCTACCTTTAAGTCATATACTCGAACCGGTCCTGTTAACAGTTAGTAACTGCAAGAGCAACCGGTTTGGGTAATCACCACACGGTTGAAGAAGAGAGTAGAGTTTAACCTAAAGATCAAGATCAGCGGCGGCAACTCGATGTCGGCGGCGACCGATATAAGCCATCGTCATCGTTTGCTTATTATTATACAAACCGACCGACCGGAGTTTACAGTTATTGATTTTATAATATTGTCGTGAAAGGTAAAACAACCTGTTTCATTTTCATTGCATAAAATTCAGTGAATAATAATTATAACGTAGAGGAAAGGATATTACTGGCAAAATTCATTTACACACTAGCAGGTTAGGAGTATCACCATCAGAAATAACTAACGATTGATCTCGATCATTTGTTTAGTTAGTTTAGTCCGGTAAATTGTCAATTGTTCTAGTTTTACAACAATATTTTCTAGTGTAATTGCTTTGTCGTTGAAATTTTAAAAAAAATCAAAAGAGGAATTTGTAATTTTATAGCAAATGCTCTTTTCGAGTTTTGATATATATGTATCTCTCTCTAAAACCCTTATTGCACTATGCTTTTTTTCGTGCCCATTTTTGTGTTTATTTTTATGGCTTTGGTTAAATTTCTCCAAATGACTGGCTTTACTACACCGTTCCTACACCTTTAATAAATTATTTCAGGCTGTAATTTCAGAGCTGCAATCATGAAAAATTGACGAAACGAAAATTCGGTGATTTTTTCCATTTATTTGTTGGTTAAGCAGATAATTATTGTGTTAAGAACTTGACATTATTTCGCTTGAAACACTCAACAACATAGTCTCGTGCGCATGTGTATTTGTTTTAAAATTTAAGCCACCGGAGGTCAGGCAGATAAATAAACGCTAAAGGCATAGTGTAATAAGGAGTTAAACATTATAAAGAGTTTTTTAAACTTTAACTACTAACTTTAGCTACTAACTCCTTACATCGCTAAAATTCTCGGACCCCCTTTTGTTTGTCTATTATTTTAAGTCAAGAAGTGTATTACAAGTACATTTAATTTGGTTATGCAACCAATGCAAATTGGCTGAATTTAACTAAACAAGAAAAAAAATACAAACGAAAAATATTGCATAATAAAATTATTACCAGAATCTGAAATCTAGTAGAAAACCACAGAGCAAATTCAAAAATGCATTAATATTCGGTGTGTCCTCCCCTGTTATGTAGTAAGGTGTTAACTCGCCTGTGCATGTAGAAAATAAGGGCGTTAATGGTATCCATTGGGATGTTGTTCCATTCTTCTTGGTGTGAGTTCCTGAAGGGTGATAGGAGGATTAAATCTGTTTAAGATTGCTCGTTTAACGAAATCCCACATGTGCGTAATGTGATTCATATCTGCCGAATTTGCTGGCCATGGTAATCTTTGAATATTCTCAATCCTAGCATTGTCATCCATGAAAATGAAATATCATTTCGGAGAAATGGGACCTGGGAATTTAACCAAGAGCTGCCCAACCTTTTTATAGACTTTAGGCAGGCTTATGATAGCATTTTGCGAGTAGAACTTTGGAATGCCATGACAGAACTATCATTTCTCCAAAAGCTCATACGTCTAACCAGAAAGTGCGTGGAGGGATCTATTAGCGTGTTTAGAGTTGGAAATGCCTTGTCACCCCATTTTTGATAAACACCGGACTTAAACAGGGAGATGCTATGTCGCCACTACTATTTTACATTGCTCTGGAAAAGGCAGTGCGATCAGCCCGCATTGATATGCAAATGTTTACAGCAGATGGGCCCAGATTACTGCTTGCCTTTGCGGATGACATTGATATAGTATGGAGAAGCACCATAAAAGTGAAGGAAAAAGAAAAAGACACTAAAAAAATGGGTCTTAATATCAATGAAATAAAAACCAAGTACATGTGTGACACCAGGCAAGGTCAAAGAGGAAGGATAAGAGACAGAACTGGTCAAAATGTCACAATGGGCGATTTTAACTTTAAAAAGAGTTCAGAGCTTTAAATACCTAGGCGCCACGCTAAATGCCGATAATGACATACTGGAAGAAATCAAGACTAGAATCCTTAGTGAAAATAGATGCATGTACGCGCTAAACAGAGCCTTTGAAAGCAAGAATCTGTCACGAAAATCTAAGGTTCTCCTGTACAGAACGGTAATTAGGCCTATCATCATGTACGGAAGTGAAACATGGACACTGACAAAAACGAGTGAGTAAAAATTACTGTGTTTCGAAAGGAAGATTTTGAGAAGAATTTTTGGACCACTATTCAATCCGGAGACGTAGAGATATCGCATAAGAACTAATCGCGAACTAAATCAACTCTAGCAAGACCCGGATATTGTACGTGATATAATATCCCGAAGGTTACGTTGGGCTGGACATGTACAAAGACAGCCAGATTAATGTTTAGTAAAACTAGTGTGGCAAAGCAACCCGCAAACAAGAAGGCCCCTCGAAAGACCACGGCTAAGATGGCGCGACAACATCAAAAGCGACCTTGAAGCCATGAGGTATGAAATGGATACCCCCAACTAATGACGAACCGAGAGGAATGGAGGCAAATTGTCCGGTCAGCCAAAACCCACCAAGGGTTGTAGTACTACGAAGTAGTAGTAGAGGATAAATAATGGATTCAATATTGTTTCGAACATATCTATCCCCTATCATAGTGTCTGGAATGGACATAAGCTGCATACGACGACTATGCATTATGCCTCTCCAAAACATTACTGATCCTTCTTGGTGTGGAACGACTTCTCTGGCAAAAGATAGTTTTACTTGTCGCCATGGCCCTCTCCAAATTCTGTGTTGCCGACTTTTACTAACTAAAAAAAATCTGGTTTCGTCCGTAAAAAGGACATTTCGCCACTGAGCTAAAAGCCAGTGTCTGTGTTCACTGTGCCCACTGTTGACGAGCAGCTGTGTCTGGAAAGTAACCTGGATGCTCTTAATGGCCTCCTGGATCGCAAATTAGCTCTAGCCGTATTGTGGTACTGGAAATAAATCGAACCAAACGTTCTTCTAAAATGAGTTCGGACAGCTGAGACTGTTATGGTTCGATTCCGACGTACATATCCTGCTAGATACCAATTTTCTCTTGCCATAGTTACCCTAGGACGCTCATTTCCACGTCTCCAGTTAACGCTGTTAGTATTCTGGTACAAATGCACTATTCGGATAACTGAAGCGCGGGAATCCTTAGTCTACCCGCGATTTGATGATTCGGTAGACCCTCATCATGCAAAGCCACTATTCTTGCTCTATGGAACACTAAAAATTCCTTTGCCAGGCATAATTGCAAAGAAGAACTCAACAATCACATAAACACGCTAAATCGATATGAACCATTTTTTAAAAGTTGGCTGTTTAACTTATACATAGACGATTATTTAAAAGATTTAAAAGAGAGTGCGTATGGATTGAAAATGAATGATTTAATCGGCAAATGCCTTCTTTACGCCGATGATCAAGTCATATTAGCGTCATCTGAAGAGGAGTTGCAGGCGATGGTTAATATTATGCATAATGCACTGAAAATCAAAGGGATAAAAATAAATGTAAGTAAAACGAAAGTAATGTTTTTTGAAAGGGAAGAGAAGTGTTGGTTCCTACACTTATGTATGGTAGTGAATGTTGGGTTTGGCAGAAGAAGCATGAAAATAGGATTAATGCTGCGGAGATGAGAAGTCTGAGAAGTATAGCCGGAGTGACTCGGTTGGATAAAGTAAAAAATAGTGAGATAAGAGATCGCTGTGGTGTAAAAGAAGATGTGGTTACAAAGATAGATAAAGGAATGCTTAGATGGTTTGGACACGTAGAAAGGATGGATGAAGAAGGATTGACGAAACAAATTTATAAGGCGAGAGTGAATGGACAAGTCGGTGAAGGTCGACCTCGGCGAACATATCTCGATCAGATCAACATTGTTTTGAAGAAAGTCCAGGTCAAGAGTACCAACAACCGACGAGCATGTATGAGATGTAGAGGAAGCAAAAGATGTGTGTAAGAACCGTAGCAAGTGAAAGGAAGTGGACTATGTATATATGTGCTCCAGATGTGCTTGTGTACCCAAAAAGCTTTCCTTGCATACAGGGTGGATCCAAATATATCTTACACAGCCATGATAAATATTTCGTTTTACAATTTACGAGGGGGTCCAGGAATTTTGGCAATGTGAGTACAAAGGAACTCACTTTTCTTCTATGGCTTTTCATTTAAAATTTTGAGATCATGTAAAAATTAACTGTAAAATATTCCAAAATAAGGGTTTCAATGTCTACTATTTTGGTCTAGTGTGGACAAAAAATCATAATAAAAATTGCAAACCTATTATACTGCAGTTGGCGTTAAAATTATATATCAGAAAGTTGTTTTTGCTTTTTCCTTTCAATGGAATTTAAAAATAAATAAAAAAACTGAGTGCATCAGGTTAAATTTTGTCAGCTGGCATACGAGAAATGTAGCTGCAATATGCAGTGGTATTGATTTCTTAGTATCCTTTCATTATTTCTGTTTATTGCTCATTTAACACCTGATACTGCAGCATGTGAATAATTCACAAGACCTACATGGTGATATTTTGATATAAAATTTCATAATATCATTAAACGATTCGCATTCTAAATTTAATTTTTTTTTTACAGTAACATTTAATTAATGAAAATCATTGTAAAAATGTAAAGAGCTAAAAGTGATTTATAGGACTCTAATTAATTGCAGAATTTATCAATCTTTAATGTTTTTTCCTGCAAGCTATCTAATATAAAAGTGCGTTAATACTTATCTGTCTCTAAATTGAAATTAAGATTAGCAATAAAATTTTAATTACAAGAAAATGCAACTTTTGCAGACAAAATATTCTTTATTCGATTTATGGCTTATGACCTGTTGAAAAGTTAAAATGAGGAATACACCTCGTCGAAATTAGGTGAGATGCCAATAGCTATTAACAGTAGTTTTATGTAGCATATTTGTGGAATGGGTTTGGCTAACTCTTTATTCTGAATTCGTAGGTGCTTACAACATGATATGAATCGGAAATTGTTCATCACTTACATTTTTTTTTATTTTCCTCTTCATTTAAAGAAGATGGGCGATTATTTGTATGAATTTTTATTTAATCGATAAAAAATCAGTTATGTAGAACACATAATAGCAAAATATTTTTTTTTAAAAGGACGTTTTTTGGCATTTTGAAAGCAGGACTTGTTAAGTGCATTCAACTGTTAATTAAAAGACCTTATATTATCTTTAGCTTGTACTGGACCTGTTGTACGAGGTTCCAGAATTAATATTTCGTCATTGTGTATCAAGTGGGTGGCCTTACTTCTAGTTTGTGCACATTTTTCTTATGGGAACTGTCTTTCCCAGCTATAGTCACGCTTTTTTCCCGTAGGGGTAAACAGATACGACTGTTTTCCACTTGCTACGGTTCCTACACACATATTTCGCTTCTGCTACTTTCATACATGCTCTTCGGTTGCTAGTTCTCTTGCCCTGGCCTTTCTTCAAAACAATGTTGATCTGATCGAGATATGTTCGCCGAGGTCGACCTCTACAGACTTCCGTCCATTCACTCTCGCCTTATAAATTTGTTTCGTCAATCCTTCTTCATCCATCCTTTCTACGTGTCCAAACCATCTAAGCATTCCTTTATCTATCTTTATAACCACATCTTCTTTTACACCACAGCGATCGCTTATCTCACTATTTTTTACTTTATCCAACCGAGTCACTCCGGCTATACTTCTCAGACTTCTCATCTCCGCAGCATTAATCCTATTTTCATGCTTCTTTTGCCAAACCCAACATTCACTACCATACCTAAGTGTAGGAACAAACACTTCTCTTCCCTTTCAAAAAACATTACTTTCGTTTTGCTTACATTTACACAATAGGTGTGAAAATGGCATCTAAATGAAGGAACTTACTTCCAGTTTTTTTTTCTTCCAAACCCTAATAGCAAACTAATACTTTTTAGGGCTTAAATTTTAAATGAAGAAACAAAATACCTTAGCTATTTTTTTATAGCAATAAGATATGATAGAAAACTTACCACTGTTAAAATAATGGGTCTTCTTTTTTCTTAAATTTTTTAAATCTGTAATATTAAAATTTTTCGAAAATTTAATGCTTAATATCTCTGGTAGGGTAAAGTATAAATCTGATTTTTGCACATAACTTGTATACAAATTGCAGTGAAAATTACAATGTCGGTATTAAATGCTGAACCGAGCCAAGATTTTTTTCATTGTGCAAACATTAGCTATCTCAGTTTAGGAAAGGCAGTGAAATTATTTTACTTTAAAGGTCTGCTTTAACTAGACTTGTAAAACAAAGCCTAATATTTGTTTAACCTACTGTGGTAATGTCTAACATACTCAAAATTTTGTTTTGTTCAAATTTGAATTCAATTGTTGGGGGTCATTTTAGTTTAAGGCTATTAGTGTTAAGGACCTAAATTATTGTAGGGACTTTGCTGAAAAGGTCGGTATTGTTTCATTGTTTTAGCGTGGCTGAACTGCCGTTTCTCAGAACTGGGCTAAGATAAAAAATTTAAAAACCTGTTTTAATTTGCTAATTGATTAAAGAATATAATGAGCTTAAACAAATATAAAATTATTAAGCAACCTTCGTTAGATCACTTCATATGGATTGACCCTGTATCAGTCGTAACAACTAAATAATTAATTAAAGAAATGATTTTTGGTAATGTTATGCTTAGTGGATGATTCGATAGTAGTCCAGTAAAATAAGGATTCTACCTCGGAATGAAAGATAATAGCCAACAAATTTGTATTAACCTTAGTTTAAACATTTTATAAATTAGCTGAAAAGTTAGCAGAATCTTGTGTACGCGAGTCAAAATATTTAAGGTCAAAGTTCGCTAAAACCGGGTTTTTTTATAGTTATCTAGTTTCTTTTGCTCTAAACGGCATTTAAAATTATTTGAAAAGTTGTAGAACATAAAATTCTCTACAAATTTGATTTTAACTAATATTTTTTAAGCGTGGTGTATAAAGTTAATTTTTTATTAAAAATATTTTAATTATGAAGAAACCTTAGTTATTTACTAATTAATAAGTGAATTAAAAAAATTATTAAAATGTTCGAAAAACTTTCAGATTTGGATAAATCAGTTTAAGTATTTCAGTAAGAAATTTGCCATCCAGAAACATTTTTTGAATATGGAGTACGTGTTTTTTAGGAATGTATAATGCTTCAAAATTAGAGCACACTATTGACAATTTTCGATATACCTGCTGTCCAGAATCAGGGGATGTATTTTGGGTTGCCGAATCGAGGAGTATTTTGGGTTGCTGAATCAAGGAGTATTGAGTTGCTATGTTGTTTATATATTATTATGAGGTAGGAAGGAGTTAATTTTCAAAATAAAAGAAAAAGTCACGAAGATATATGTGGGTGACATCGAAAAAATAAAAAACATGTAGAAAAGTGTAGAACGGAGAAGAATTAGGCAACACAATACTCCTGTGTTTTGGGCAGGACCCAGTATCCTATAAAACGGGTACTGTATGAGGTGATCGGTTTTAAAAAAAATTTAATTTTTAATTTTAGGACGAAATGAATTAATAGCAAGATATATAAAATTAAGGACGGGAAAAACAAGAACGAGGAAACAAGTCAGCTCACATATACAAGTATTAGCTAGGCGAAAACTGCGAGAGATACAAGCGAAACTCAAAGTGGTAAGTAACACATTACGATGGTAATATTAACTAAATAAACATCAATTAAAACTCATCGAATAAATATATTAAAATTTAAGACCGATTGAAATGAAAATAAATGCAGTCAGTGGTACTGCTCTAATTTTTTTTATAAAATTTCTCACCCGACGAAACTGAAACTACTTTTTCCAATGAAAATGAATTTAATAACACCTAATTAATTGTTTTCGGTAATAAAAATATTATTTCTCATTATGGACGAATATATAATTATATTAAGTTGCTTCTTTATTAACTCATTTTATAGCTTTTTAATAATTATTTTCTCTAAAAATAAATTTAATGGTATATATATGATTAAACTTGAGCAGCCAGGAAGTGTGGCTGAGCATAAAAGAGTGCTGGTCCCTAACACTTATGTATGGCAGTGAATGTTGGGTTTGGCAGAAGAAGCATAAAAGTAGGATGAATGCTGCGGAGATGAGTAGATTGTAGATTCTAGGGAGGTCGTGAAGGCTATGTAGCCTCTCAAGCACCTCTACCTATCAGATCTTTTGTGCATACCCTTAATCTATTCGAGGCCCGGGATTCCGAGTCTTCGTACAAAGTTTATCAGTTTCCTTGGAGCTAAGTTCCTGACATCGGAGGGCTTTAAGAAGGCCCGTTCCAGAAACTTGAGCCTCTTGCAGAAAAGCGCTGGGCATTCGCAAAGGAAATGTACTGCAGTTTCAGCGAAATTCTCGCAGTAGCGGCAACCATCACTCTCTGTTTTGCCCATCTTTTTCAGGTGATACCCCAGAGGGCAGTGTCCAGTGAGGAGTCCCGTCACCAGTTTCAATTCTTTCTTGTCCAACTCGAGAAGCTGTTAAGCTTTTCGTGGCGAAAGGCTTACTAGCCTTTTCGCTTGTCTTTGTCCTGGCACTTTATGCCAGTGAAATTTCATTTCATCTGTTTCCCAGCGTCGAACCTCTTCTTTCATGTGGTCCTTGGAGAGTCTACAGAAGAGTTCTGAGCCGTAAAATTGTGTATTTGCCCTTCCTTAGCAAAGCAGTGTGCTTCCTTGTTGCGGAGATGATTAGTCTGAGAAGTATAGCCGGAGTGACTCGGTTAGATAAAGTGAAGAATAGTGAGATAAGGGAAAGCTGTGGTGTAAAATAGTATGTATTATACTTCTTGGAATAAAAATATTAATGGTAAATATACTTTTAAAATAGTATTGTTAATTATTAAACAATCCAGAGGCGTGGGAAGCATTTGAGCTAGGGGAAAATTTTAATCAATTGGAAAGGGTTTGCTGTCATTTTTTTGTAATCGACCAGAATATTATTAATAATTATATTCCTTTTTCGACGTACTACTTTGACCAAGTTCGAAACATTGAGACAAGTTCTAGAAATTTAAAAAAGCAATTAGGATAAAAAACCAATTTAAAAAAGCAATTAAGTGACGTTTCCCTCCTCCCTTCTTCTCAATCTAGAACGGGCGCTAACACTACTGGAATGCTTTGATGATTTGGACACATAGAGAGAATGGATAAAGGAAAATTGACGAAACACATGTATAAGGCGAGTTTAAATGGTCAAGTTGGTAGAAGTCGACCTCGAAGAAAGTATCTCGATCAGATCGACATTGTTTTGAAGAAAGTCCAGGTCAAGAGTACCAACAACCGACAAGAATGTATGAGAGTGCTGATGAAAGTAGAAGATGAGAAATATGTGTGAAAAAACTATAGCAAGTGAATGGAAGTGTTCTCTGAATATATGTATGCATGAAAATTTTTAAGACAGCGAAAAAATAATTTTTTATTGCTAAAATTATGACTTAGTGAAAAAGAAAATTCCTTTTTAACCTCTGATCGAATTTTTAAAATTTATTCAAAAACAAAAGGTTTATTTATGATACGTTTTTGAAGGTCTTACACACAACAAAGTGGTCTCTGTTATTTAATGATTATTATTTAGTGTAAAATAAAAAAATTATTAGAACTTTAGGACAAGTTTTTATAAATTGATTTTTCATATCATGTCTAGAGAAGAATGTGTTTTATATAAATTTGATTAAAGATACCTTTCCAAAACTTAATGATGCTAATAAATATTTAAAAAAAAATTAAAAAATGTTACTGTAAATTATAGTAAGGTTTATCAGTCAGTTTAGTCCTTGATAGTCTGAGGAACGCTTTTGATTATACTGCGCACAATCCAGATTACCACGGATTGTTTCTGCTGGGGGAACAAATCTCCATTCGCGAATCCAAAAATTTAAAAAATTCACCTTTTTTTGAGGTGTTCTTTTTCAAAAATCCAATGGTATCGATGATCTGAATTTTGGAACACAGTTCATATAATAAGTAAATTGTGAAACAATATAAGTTATATTTAAAATCAAGTTAAATAAAGGACTTTCAGTTTAACTAACGATCAAGAGGATGAGAATTTCAAAATATATATTTGTTCGTAAAATTATAATGATCTTTTTCCACGATCATCACAGAATTTGCTAATTCTGAAATGAAATTTGATTACAGAATGCTGGAATTCTCTCTCTTGAAATTAAAGAAATATTCAGCAACAACTCTGCCCCCATGCAATTCAAATGTATTTATATTCTCTCTCTTGTAATAGAATATTCTCACACTGGTTAGCAATAATAACATTAGCCTTGACGCAGTTGATTGTCACCGTAGTGGCAATTTTCAGTAGTGTCAAAATTATTTCTTTCACGTTTTCATTCAAAAATATGAAAGGAACATGAGTTTATACAGTGATTCAGAATCAGAGTGTGAAAATACACCACCTGAAATTACAAAGAGCACCAGTTTTTAATTTCGAGAACTGTACAAATATAACAATTAATACAAAGTAGAATGTTTCTTAAATTATTGAGTTAAACACCTAATGTAATTGTAATTGAATTCTGTAATAAAAATTATCTTTTGTTCGTTTCCATTTAAAAATATTTTAAAATTTTTGATCGTGGAGAAAGTATAGTCTGCTACTCGGATACAGAATATACTATTATAAAATCGTTTGATTACTTATACTTTTAGAAAGTTTAATTTAAATTCTAAATTCCGCCATTTAGATTAGGGTTATAGTTTGATAGGATTAAGTAATTCACATAACTTGGAATTAAGGTTTAGATATAGTAAGAGTATTATCAATTTTCGTGTATTTTTTTCTTCGATATAAAATTTTATTTTTTTATTTTTATTTCTATTTCTATTTTATTTTTACTTTTACTTATTATTGTTTCGTAGTTGTTTAATACATTAATGGAATATTTGATTAAATTACTCAACCGTTTAAAATAGTTTACCTAACAACTTCATCTATAGTTAATATTCAAACATTGGTGAGTAAATTATTAACTGTAATATCATAAATGCTATTTATTAGTTGGATATTTGTCTTATTTGAAAATATTTGTGCGGTGAATTTGAAGGACTTACCTAACGAGACATTGTCACAATTACCACGTCAATGATAGTGTCACAATAAAAGAAATGAATCAAAAAGTAGGAAAAGCTAATTATTTTTATAAAATATTTGTTTTAATAAAGCTGTTGATACTTTAAATAAGAATAAAAAACTATTTTTGTTATCAACGGTTACCTGAAGCTCAGTTTTTTTTAGATGTTCACAATTAATTCATTAAAGAGAAATTTCGTTATACTGGTGCATTTGTTCCAGGCAGGCAAATTTTTTTGCATTATTCAGATTTATACCTAGTTAGAAATTATTAAAAAATCACTATCTTTATTACAATCAACGTATTCGTTTTCGATCAAAACATCTAATACATTTTCCACGCAAGTACTTTTTTTAAATTTGCCCACTAAAACACCTCCCAAGTTTTTATTAATCACAGTCTACTGATCTAACTATTTACAGCTTGTTTTGTAAAATGTTGTAGTTTTTTACAAGTTCTTCGTCAATATCAAAGCTATATTTCAACTTTATTAATAAGCTACGAACTGCCCCGAATCGATTTGAACTCCAGCAAATCCCTCCGCAGAGACTCTGCTACCTTAACGAAGGCAGCTGTATCTCTAAAGCTAACCACCTGCTCAACCTTACCGGTACTAGACAGTTAACAGGACATTGTCGACTTCGCAAACACTTTTTTAGGTTAGGAGGGCCTGAGAACAGTAAATGACGTTTCTGTCTTAAAGGAGAAAACGGCGGAATACGTGCTATGCCACTGTAAGGGACTGGGAAGGTCCCAGTTCTTGTGCAAAAGCAAAAAAACCTGAGCCAGAGAGCTACATCAGGACCCCCAACAGCCCTTGGAATTTGGTAAAACAACTGGAGCTGAGGTAGGAGCTCTAACCAAAGGGAGGGCACAATAGACCTCATCAGTTACAAAAATATACAGGGTGGCCATCCGAAAACGAAACAGAGACCGAAAACGAAACAGAGCTATTTGCAGGAACCTCGTCAGCATTTTAGAAAAACGCTCAGACCCGTAAATTTTTTATTAACGGGGGACACTCTTATCCGGTATTTTTGACTCCACCACTTTCAACCACAAGCGAGGGTAAGAATTACCCCAAAATTTTTAAATGGCGTTGGGGGTCGAATAAGATGTCTTTTGAAAGCTCTGACAATTCTCTTTACAATAGTCTTTTAAATTTCCACTCAATACTTTGAACAAAAATTACATGTTAACATTCCAATTATTTTAGTTGCTTACTTACTACTTAATTGATTAAATGTTCAAACTGATGACCGCCCGCTTCCATACAATAATAAAGATTTTGTTCAAAATGTTCACGCAGATTCCGAAGAATTTCCAGAGTAATTCGACAGCACTCGTCAACGATTCTTTGACGCAAATCTTCCAACGACGCCGGTTGTGTTTTATAGATTTTACTTTTCGTGTCCCCACAAAAAAATCGAGGGTCGATAAATCTGGTGATCGTGGAAGCCATTCACTGGTGCCTCTTCTCCCAATCCAATGCCGTGGAAAACGTTGGTTTAAATACTGACGAATAATCGCAGGACGAGCACCGTCCTGTTAAAAATAAATTTTTTAAATAGTAAGCATTTGAAAATAATCCACAGTATGACGAAGATCATTTTTATTTTCACTATTGTAAAGAGAATCGTCAGAGCTTTCAAAAGACATCTTATTTGACCCCTAATGCCATTTAAAAATTTTGGGGTAACTCTTACCCTCGCTTTGATTTGAAAGTGGTGTAGTCAAAAATACCGGAAATGAGTGTCCTCCGTTAATCAAAAATCGACGGGTCTGAGCGTTTTCTAAAATGTTGACGAGGTTTCTGCAAATGGCTCCGTTTCGTTTTCAGTTGGCCACCCTGTAAATCTAAACTACGAATTGCATATGGTAGCAACTGTGTAGTCTGTTTTTGAGCCAAATTTTCTTTCAGTTGATTAATTTTATTTGCAGCTTCAGTTGCCGAAATATTTACTCTTCAATTTTCAATACAGTTTAATGAAAGCTCGAAGACTGAGCTTGTACAAAATAAAGACACAGTTCTAAGCTGGGATTTTTAAAATACAGATTTATCGGGAAGATTTTTTACTAAGATTAACCAAAGCCAAACCAAAAAAGGGACAGTATTGATCAAAAAGGGGCGTATGGACACGTTAGTCATACCACTCTGCCTTGTATACAGGGTGGTTTAAAAAAACGTGACCCCGTCTCTAGGATAGGTAGAAAACTGTAAAATAATTGGGGTTTAATAAGTAAAATATTTTCGTAACGCCATCCGTATTCAAGATAAAGGGCGTAAAAGAAAAAAATTTGGTTATTACTTCATAATTTTCAAATCAAAATATTTCGAAAACGTTACACAGTATCGAATTTTACCAAAAATACTTTTTTATGTAAAATTAAATGATGTTTAAGTTTATTTACAATTTTAAATAATAAATCCAACCTTAAAAAAGTTATGTTCAATACTACCTGGTACGAACCGTGTAACTAGCGCCCTCTATGAGAGTCAGATATAAAAACAATTTCATGGGATGTATCAGCTTCTAATACATATTCGTATAATATTGTTTTACAATATTTTCAGTAGTTTCGGCAAAATCGTAATAAATGTGTATAAATTCTTTTAGTTTTCTACCTATCCTACACCCTGTATATTCTATCTATGTTATTCTGAGATTTCTAAATTTTTTGATTTTCTGAAATCCTTACAGCCAGTATTTGCATTTGTCAATCCTTGTATTCTTTGCACTCTAAGTATCACAATTATTAAATTTATTTATACATTGATATGTACTTATAAATTTTATGAGTTAAAAATAATAAATCAATAGAGGTCACGTAATGAACTAGCAGTCGTATAAAAATATACACCAAAATATTTCTCTTTTATTGATATTTTACTATTATTATTTATGGCAAGATTTTCATTTCTGAATTAACCAACAAAAAATATAAGAAATACCCCTTGTAGCTAAAATAGTGTGTTTGTAAAATTCTATAAACTATAAAAAATACTTGGAAATTTGAAAACAAAAATTCAGGAAAAAACGTTATTTATATAAAAAGGTTCCATACTATCTGTGCAAAATTCTATTAACTAATCCAGAGGTTGTAATCTTTTGTCGATTAAATTCAGTTATTAAAATACAGAATATGAACCGCAAAAGTAAAAATGTAAGTCCAATCGAACCTACATCATTCGAGTAGTTTTAAAAATGGCTATATTCATTTTACAATTAATTAACGTTAGTAACTTGTTAATCATTATTGAACATATATTGAACATATGTTACGCTAATTTTACGAAACAATATTTGTAAATTAAATTCTTTTTTAATAAAAATATCCGTATGTTTATTTAAAAAAAATATTTTTAACTTTCCCTTAAAAGTTATAAATCATACAAAGGAAACTTTTAAAAATAATAAATATACAAAAAAATTTCTTTGCTTACTCCTTTGTTTTGAAGTGAAAACTTCTTTAGGCGCGTTGAGCAATTTTTGGTAGGTCACCTTCGTGACCACGACACCACGGTGACGTCAGCGACAGTGATGAAAACGTCAACGGCAGATGGGTGTTTTCGATGTAGAAGATGACATCGGCTGTCAGCAGTAATCAAAATAATATTAAAAAATATTAACTTAATTAGTATTCACTGGTGTACTGTACAGTATTCCTACAATTAAACTAAAACACTATTTAAACAATGCACAGTATACCTACAAAAATTGACATTTTCACGTAATCAAAGGGTTCAGAAGCAACGGTAACGTCATGGCTTCTTATATCTGTCTGTCTGTCAAATAGTGGCCTCAAGCTGACAGCCCACTTTTATTAGGTTATTTATTATTCAATAATTTTAATTTACAAATTATGAAGTTTTAATTTTTAATACTACAATTAATTTGAAAATCCAAAAAATTAGTACTGCTATTCCATAGTCTTTTAGTTTTACGTCTGCCTGCCAATTTTTTTTTTTTTAATAACTTTGGATAAATCGTGTTGTTATGTAATACAACCACAAAAGATTCATCGATAATTTAATTAACAAAGTTTTTTCAAAATAGAAAGAATCGTTTCTGGGCACACCCATATATTTAAATTTAAAAATGAAGAACAAGGATTATTTCAGACAGCCAGTTTTTTCGAACATTACTATTAGTGATTAATGCACAATTTCGTGAATGTAATATAATTAAATAAAAAATAAATGAACCTACTTCCTCTACAAAAAAAGAAGTTTTTTGGCGTCTCCATATAAACAGTTTTACTATTTTACAGTAGATATTAGTAGAACAATAATCAAAAACCAGTTTGATACATCTATGATTATAATGATATGGAATAATTAAGTATTAATTTGAATAAATTATAAATCTTGTTCATTTGTAAAACTACATATATGTAATAGTTTTTTCATAGTGTATATTTTATACAGACGATAATTTATAATAATTTGTTACATATACAGACACGTTGCTTCTACGGGAAGTAAATAGAGCATAAAATTAATTTCTCTCTTTGTTTATGAACGCAAGTGATTATATCTGAAATGGCTTGCGTCGACTGCAGTTACTTATTTGATACGACTGTTATTTAATGATGTAAACATGCAAATCACATGTTATAATCACTTCCTTCAAAAATACAAATTAATTATATTACATACCTACTTGTAACATTGTTTACGAACCGAGAATTGCAGCAAAACCAATAAAGTATCTTATACTAATCCAGTAATACTCAAATACTAATGTAGTAATACTTTTTTTTTGTAACATAATTAAAATGTTTGATGTAATGAAGGATAAATTAGTGATAATTTTGAGAAAATCCAACTGATGATGAGAAAAGCATTTTTAAACTGTAACATTTTTAGGATAAATATTATTATTTTTCGTACAGTAAAAATGGAAAATACAGGGTGGGCCATAAGTCAGTTGTCAAAAATACATATTTAGGTACTATCAACAATTTTATTATCATACATACATGCATACATACGGTCACGCCTTTTTCCCGTAGGGGTAGGCAGAGACCACTTCCTTCCACTTGCTACGGTTCTTACACACATCTTTTGCTTCTTCTACTTTCATTAGGGCTCTCATGCAGAAATTTGTCCAATTATATATGCATTGCACTAAGAATTCTGTTAACGCTCCCTGTCAGTGTAGCCAGCGGAGAACGTTCTTTCTCGAAATTAAAACTCATTGAGAACTATTTACGGTCGACTATGAGTCAAGAAAGGTTGACAGATATGGCCATACTTGCCATAGAGCATGACATTTCCAATGAAATAGATGTGTAGGAACTTGTGGAAGACTTCGCCAAACAGAAAGCCAGGAGGAAACATTTCTAATATATAACCAAAGTGTCCAAAGTCATGACTGCATATTTTTATTTTTCATTTGTTCGTTATTTTTGTTCATTTGAGTTTTTTGTAAAGTTTCATCGCCATCGCCACTGCAAAGGATCAAAAAAACCTGATATCTCTAATGAAAAATATCCGTCTGTGGCAGTTTGAATTCTCGCAGTTTAATATAAATACACATTAGTCAACTTTATCTGCAACTGACTACCACTAAACTAGTCAAAACAAAATCTAGAGCAGTGTTTCCCAACCTTTTTTGTGCCGTGCCCCACCTTAGCCTTTTTAAAATTCTTTTGCCCCCCCCCCCACATGTAACATACATAATTTTTAATATTAAAAAGTTGAATTGTTTACTTAAGAAACTTGGATGATAGGTTTTAGGAAGAAATCACTAGGAAATTGTTAACGAAACACAGTAAGTAAATTTTCAAAACATATAATGAAAAACTGAATTTCAAATTCCAAATAATTTTAATAAAGATTTTTCTATATTAATTTATAATTTTAATTTAATGAGATCCTTGCGCTTGATGCAGATTTCAATTTGGTTAGCTTTAGTCTTAAGTTTCCACGTTGTGTTATATCCAGCCGATTTTTTTTTACCAGTTAATCATTTACAGCACTAAATCCATATTCACATTCATGACGACGCCAAACACACCCAATTATTTAAGAAATTGCTTGTTTCGTTAAATTTGGCACCGAAATCTAACATGCATTTAAATTGTCCGGAGCGAAAAGGTTAAACTCGTGTCGAGTCCTTTTTCGAATTGCCACCCTTAACAATCAAATTGCCCCCCTGTGGGGCGTGGGCCCCACGTTGGGAAACACTGGTCTAGAGGCAATTGACTTTATGATCCACCCTGTATATCCCAATATAAAGTTAAATTATGCAACAAAATCCAATCTATTAACAAGCAGAACCTTTTTTTAGAGAAACCTTAAAAATATGCCTGTTTATAATAAATAAAATATAATATATAAAATAAATAAAAAATAAAGTACTGTAATTGACACAAAAAATTTAAAAGATTGTTTAAAATGAATTTCTGCTCCATTTTTAAATGTAACCCGATTGGGGCAGGGCATTGTTTAGTGTCTGGTAAAGGTCTTAGGCCGGCATACTAACTTTCTAACTTTTTGGTGATGGTATAACTTTAATTTGTTAGGATCATGTGGCCAAAGAGAAAGCTCTCCAGACGATGTCGAGCATGTCAAGTGCACAGATAGTATCTGCTACCACTGCTATGCACAGCAAGTCAGCTGGTCTCAATATTGGTCTAACTCATAACCCCGTATCCTATCCTGGAGCGGTAAGTTGGTATTTATCGTGCCACCGCTGGGAACAAAAAAATCTACTCACCATTTACTCTTTACTAAAAGTCCAGCGTTTCGCTTTTCCATATTTTGTTTTACCTAATTTTGTGTCATACCTTTAACAATTTTTTAATATACACATCAAAATACAAACTGTTATTGTCGTAAAAAATCGTTTGACTTAAAAATCAATTACCATGCAATATTTTTAACACACACTGTTCTGGTTGAAATTTTTTTCAAACATTTCGGTAGGTATTTAGAAAAATACACTTATTTTTTTTGGAAAATTTTAATTTAAAGTACTCCCCGATTTTTCGTTGGGCAAGGAAGAGTAATTTTAAAAATAAGAATCTTAATTATGTCCAGTATTTATCATATTTATATATAAATAAATTAAAATAAAATTGATGGAGGAATTTTTAAAACATCTTATTTAAAATGTATTAAAAATTGTAATTTTTAAAACCTGAAGCTACTATTTTTTCAACTGTTTACTACTAGTGATGTTTGCAGCAATAAGAAGTGCTAAATAAAATACTATACCACCACCTGTTGCAGTTTTTAACAAAAATATTAATGATAGACGTGAAACTAGTTTAAAAAATTAAAAATAAATCATAAGTTAGATACTTACTTGTTTTTCGCCTTGATAAACAAAATTTTAGTTAAAACGGTTTATTAATATGTTTCGTTACCACGCACTTATTTTATCTGAGTTGAAATTCAAGCTACATAAGTTTTGTATCTGGCAAATCCCGAACAAAATAAATAATTTTTACATACCTACCTAATTCAGTTATTTGTACATGCATTTTTTTTATAAACAAAATACATTATCCGAAATATTTAATGTTGATAATTCTGATCTGCTTCTGTGTATTACGTACGAAACCCAACATTTCCTAAATTTTCCTAGCTTTTGCGAAGTTACAGTACGAAATTAAAACTACTTTCATTTTGTCTATATTTTTAACGGATTTAAAAAGATTTATTGATTCTTAAGTAATATCTTAACTATCTTTATTATTATGTAAATTTTGATAGTAAACAAAAGAACCAAAATGATATTTCAAGTTTTGAAGTTAGTTAAGGTGTACTAAAGATTAATTAAAAAATTTAAATCAAAGCTTACTTGCTGTGTGGTGCAGCTGTAATGTAGTTCTAGATTCGCTATAATGCTATACTTGGGCTTATTTTTTATAACAACAAAAGTTAGTACTCTTTATAATAATTTAATGTTTCTTGTTATGTATTCATTAATTAATTTAAAATTATAAGTATTTTACTAAAAATTTTGTGTTTTTTTAGCAATTTTGGCAGCCCGGTCTACAACCTGGAACTTCTCAAGAGTAAGTATTAATAGCAATCTGATTGCCAACGTTTCGAATTTTATTAAATTTATTCTTAATCTATTTATTTTTTATAAATTTTCTTCGATGTTAAAATAATGTTATGCTCTATTGTGTGCATTTCTGTTTGTTATAATTGTTTGTCTAATTGACTAACTAATGAATTATTTCTATTAATAAATACTTTAACTGAAATAATACTATCTCATCATGTCACTGTCAACTTGAATGCAGGCATTTCATGACGATTGTTGACTCTGATTAAAGAGTAATTGCCACTGCTTAATGACACGAAATACTATACAAGTTATTTAACACTTGTAGGGAAAAATCACGTAACTCGAGATGGCGCTGACAATAACAAAATGTCGGATCGAGGTGTTAACAACAAATATTCTGTCATTTGATCACTTGTAAAACCAAAGTTTTTATTGAAATCTCTTTGGCAACAAAAACGAGACTGGTAAGGAGCCTGGTCTTCTCAATCTTTCTCTATGGGTCAGAATGCTGGTCGCTCAAAGTAACGGACAGAAAGAAAATTGACGCACTGCAAATGTTCTGTTGGCGAAGAATACTGAGAATCTCGTGGACACAAAGAAGGACCAATGAATCAATACTTCAAAAAATAAAACCAAAAAAGAGACTAAGAACAATAGTAGCTGAAAACATCGCTAAATTTCTTGGCCACGTAGTACGAGGAAAAGGCCTTGAAAGACTAACCGTTGAGGGCATGGTAGCCGGAAAAAGACCCCGAGGTAGTCCCCCACTAGATATACGGACCTCATCACTAACATCACGGGACAAAGTCTAGCCTGCACATTCAGGGTGGCATAGAACAGAGAGAAATGGAGACATATTGTGGAGAGCAACTCTTGAAAGCACGATTCTCGAATACGAGATAGCGACTAAGAAGAAGAAAACCAAAGTTTTTATTGAAGGAAATTTTAGTTATCTTAGATTTTGCGTTAAACTATTGGATTAAAGCTGGATTTAAGGTTTGTTTTCGACGTTTCAGTTTTATTATATCTGGATTCTTGTTAAATGCCAGTAAAGACCAGGTGTGTCCAGGTATCAATTTTGGATTGTTTTCGAAGTTTTTTTAGTTTTGTTGTCCCTGGAATTCTTGTTGCAATGCCTATGAAAGTCAAAATATCAATTTCGGACATATTTTATTATGTGGACGTGTTGGACCAATTAAGGATTATATATTATAACCCAATTAACTTCGGTCACTTCTATCTTTCTTAATTCTGGAATGTTGATTCTTCAACACTGGAAGATTCTGGCTAGGAACAGATTCATCTTTCAAACGCTTTCTTCGTGTTGTTGAAGTCGCTGTGAATAATGACAAATAAAATGATAGATCATTGGAAAACAATATCAAACTTACCACTGAAAAAATGATCTTTCACAAAGTGCTTGCTGCGAACAACTTTGAGATTGGTTCTCCTATTTTTAAGATCATCTTTCATTTCTGAGCTTCCTTAGGATTTGAAGGAAATTCATGCAAAAATAAAATCGAATTTCCATATGTATAGCATTGTGGAACAGATCATATTTTTCGCGATTTTATCTCCATATCACCTTTTTTAATCCTTTGCATTTTCGGATTTTGTGGTTTATTAACAACAAATTTTTCACAAAATGTTGTTCAAATATAACACTTTTAATGCTTTAATTGCTCAAAATAATATATAAAGTTCACTTTTCACCCATGTAAACAAATGGAGGTTAGTTTTTTGTTCACACCTCGAGAAGTTCATACGATCAACAATAGAGGTCGCCCACTTCGTGATTCTTCCCTATATTGCAGTGTAATAATTTTAAAGAGTTAGCAATGTGACTAAAATCTTGAGATTTATTTATAGTTATAAATGTATAATTGTAAAAAATTTATTTGATTTTTCCAAAGAGTATTAAACATCGTTTTTGTTTTTAGTGTCAAACCATTTGCTCAGGCGACATATACGGCAGGAAAACCGGCAACGGCAGTATCTGCAGGAGAAGTTGGAGCCCTACAATCGGCACCCCCACCGGTTTGGGAAGGAAGAGCTATCGCCACACACAAATTAAGGCTAGTGGAATTTTCTGCTTTTATGGAATCGCAAAATAGAGATGAAGCAGTAAGTATTGGAGTAACGTCCTACCATGGTTTTGTTTATTTTAACTTTTTATTCCTATAAGGCCCAGTTGTACAGTTACGGTTCAAGGATTGGTTCTACTGAACTAAATTCAGGTTTAAAAATAAACATCCGTTGTACAGATCATATTTCAGCCCAGCTCTACAAAGTTTAGTTCAAGGAAAGAAATGTTATTAGTTATTTTAGTCACAAATCATATTTTGAGAATTTAAGATGTTTTTTAAGATTATTTTGAGATATTAAGAAAAAGAGAGGTAGAAGAAACCATTAAGGGTACAATCAAATTAAATAAATTAAAAAAAGAAATTTTATTATTATAAAAACATGTTTTGCTGTAGAAACTAATTGAGTTTTAACTTGTCCAGTTTATTATTGGGAGGAGCTGATTATTAAAATTTATTTTATTGAGATCATTAAGGTAATTTTTTCACTGATGTCTCACAGCATAATTGATATTGGGTAGACTACTTGAATTTTTAAAGAAAGAGACCTGCCAACGTTCCCCACCATGTTCCCAAAGTCAGCAGATGTGCAGTGCCGATTCAAACCGAATTGGGTACCAGTAGCGTATCGTAAATGTTTTGTAACGGTTACCAAATGTTTATGTAGCAGAAAATGTATTAAAATTTAAAGTAACAGAACAGTGACAGAATAAAATATAACTGTTATTGTGCTAACTAGCATTATCCACAACCGAAACGCTATTTAGTCTTATATTCGGGACCAAATGTGTTCTTACCCACCTCATAAAATTATGTGAATTCATATCATGATAAGCACCACTTCTTTGGCCAGATTTAAATATTAGAAGGCCATTTTTCATAAATCCCATTTCTCCACCGGCGTGCACTATAATGAACCTTTTTTCTTTACTGCAAGGTTTTTTAATTTTTTTTCATATTTAGAGTGTCTACCCAGTTATTTTTCGTTGAATGAGAGCTATGTTGATAAGTTTTAAAAAGTACTCTTCTTAAAGTAAACTGCCCATCTTCAAAATCTACTTGTGCATCGCGTAGTTTTTGTAAAACTGCTTTTAAAGTTGGCCGTTGCTTTTGTATTATATGAAAATTATTAACGATTTCTTTAATTCTTTGTCCTTGTACTTCTGAAATGAAACTTCTGCAGCAACGCCTTCCGTTAGATGTCTTCAGAGGTGAAATACAAGGTTGCTTACCTGTCTCTACTCTTTCAACCTCATCGTGGACTCTGTAAAAACACATTTTTCGATATTTCTGTCGCAACCAATACCCTGCGACGTTAATTAACAATTGAAACTTGCAAGCCATGTTTTCCATAAATTTAATTACATTAACAATTACGTTATTTGTTTCCGCAGAGTAGTTCTTATTTTTCAGTCTACCCATTTTAAATAGAAAAATATAACATCAACAAAAAACACCCGTGACCCACGCACCTATACAACTAGTAAACCACACCTATAACCTCCTTCTTCATAATTACATATTCCCGCTTACTTCTTTGTTTACTTTCAAGAACCTTCGGCAACTGTCGTGTATTTTTGACGTTTTATCCTACTAACAATAATAATACAAGAATATGTTGTGAAAAAATTTAATTGCTTCTTCCATTTAGAAAATAATCCATTTTATCTCCATATTTCTTTGGATGTTTTCTAGCGTTCATTAATGCTTCTGCTGCTTTGGCAAAATTTTCGGGTATTTGCTGAGCCATTATTTTTATTTAGCGTAAAAATACAATTATTAAATCATAAAAATATTAAAAGGAATTGAGGTTATGTTACGTCAGAACTTGGTTTAAGCGCCCAAATTCGACAGCTTAGTTGAACTTTACGAAATGACAGCCAGTGAACCAATCTTTGCCTTGAACTAGTTTTGTACAACTGAAATTTGAACCAGGTTTAACTTTGAGCTCTGCTTGAATCGAGACTGTACAACTGGGCCTAAATCGGTTTATCACAATTATTCTTTATTTAATAATTACGATTTATTTGTTGGTTATGTTAAATTAAATAGATAATGACTTATGGTGAACTTGACCTTATCACAAACTTTCTTGAAATCCCCTTGATTTAGGGCGAAATAGGACCAGTACTATTTATTTTTATGCCTGAAACAGTCAACAAAATAATCTCGTGTCCGTGGTTATTTTAAATTTCATCCAGCAGCAAACTAATAGGCACGAAAAAGGCATACTATAATAACGGTTTTATATTATTTGGGAATGAATTATTTTTAAAATCAAAAATTGACTTTTAATAAAATAGTATACAATTATTTAATTGTTTAGAAAGTGTCTATAACATTAAAATTTTGCTAATCAATTTTAGCAATATATTTCTACGAACTACAAATTTGTATCGCACTACTGCCTTTAGTGAAAGTAGCATTTCTTAAAATAACTTAATTACTGTAAAAAAATGTTAACCTAATATAAATTAATTTTTTTTTGTTTTCAGTATCAAAAACATCTTTTTGTACACATAGGAGGACCGGCATTATCATACTCAGATCCCCTGCTAGAAGCGGTGGACGTTCGACAGATATATGATAAATTTCCTGAAAAGAAAGGTGGATTAAAAGAATTATACGATAAGGGACCTCAAAATGCATTCTTCCTTGTCAAATTTTGGGCGGATTTAAATTCAAACTTGCAGGATGAAACTGGTGCATTTTATGGCGTTACTAGCTCGTAAGAACTCTTTTTTACATTAAAAAACAATAAACATATCTTATTATACAATGAATTTACTACAAAACAAGACTTGTGTTAACATTTCGCCACCATATTATGGTTTTATAATTTTTAATCTACTTGTATGTTTTCACATTACTTGTGTGATGAAGTAGAAATGAATTAATATTGAAAGGCAATTAGAACGTCTACAGAACACATCGCTTGACGATTACAAAGTACACCCGAAAATTTTATAGGACTATAATGTAGGTTAACAATTAGTTTGATTTTTTATTCAAAATACAAATTTAAAATGAGCAGACCGAACGGAAGAACTTCTCTGCCGAAACGAAAAAATTAATTGCTAATATAATTAAATTTATAAAAAAACAGGCGAAGCATTGCTTGAAAATTCCGATTGAAAGTTTTCGTCGCAAGTATTAGCTGCAACAGAAATATCAAAAAAGGTATTTCGCTATTTCACGATAAGGCTCAAGGAGTAGAAAGACAGGAAAATAACCATTCACCACTAACCTTGTTCTTTGTTTATTTTCATCTCCGAGGGTGGGCAGTTAACTTTAGAAAATAGGTTTTTCAGTGGAAAAAACACCCAATAATAGAGATATGTTAATGGAAATTTGTGGTGGTGTATTAAAGCATATACAATTTTTAAATATTTCAAAACAGTATTGTGAGGAAGGAAGAGATATCATTTTTTGCACAGTTCTCTTTCTACGGCGTGGGGATGAATAAACAAACAAACTTAACTCCACCAGTTTCACACAATAATAATATAAACCGATAGTTTTTGAATTATTAAATAAAACCAGAATTTGTGGAATTATTTTACAGTATATTTGGTACCAACCATTTTTTTTAGTTCGTCACTGGCGAAAAGAGCAACCCTTAATGATCTCATAAGTACCCATGTATAATTTTTGTTTTTACTTTTAATTCCAATACTTTTTCTGATAGAACATATAAGGTAACCATTGAAAAATATTTAATATACGCTATTGGTAACCAATTCGGTTTAAATGGGCACTCGAAATGCGGATATGAAATGGGGATCCTGGAAGTGTGCCTTTTTTGGTAATTTATTTTTAACAATATCATCAATATGCAATATCCGAAAAGTTATTTATAATTAAGATAATTTTATAATTATTTATACTGTTTCCGCTGTGACCAATTTTAAGGTGGAATTTAGACAGTGCTTGCAATTTTTTGGTTGTTCTCTTTACTGGTAAATAATTATGTTTGTAGAAGCAAAAGAGCAATTTTTTGGTCGTTAAGAAAATATAATTTTATCATATGCTACAATATATTCGATAGGGCACAATGGACCCCATCAGGTCAAAATGCATACTCACAAAAAGCCTCCCATCAAAACTAATCTAATCTTCTTATTCTAGTGCCTATCATCTATTGATGTTGGCGATCACGTTGGCCCAGCGTACTTGGTTCACTGCCACTCTGAACAGTTCTGTAGATATTAACCCTGTCCACTTTCTAAGGTTTGCCAGTCAGGAAATGCTTCTGCGTCCGGTCCTCTCTTGCTGTTAATTTTGCCTTGTAAAATGAGCTGCAGCAACCGGTACTTCGCGTTGCGCATTATATGCCCAAAATACACCGCTTTTCTATTTCTATTTAATCATATTAAGGATTTCCCTGTTTTCCTAAGTCTTTCCAGAATAGCGTCATTGGTGACGTGATGTACATGACACTCGCAGCATTCGCCGGTAGCACCACATTTCGAATGCTTCCAGTCGGAAGATACCAGGCGTTTTCAGTAAGGCTCCAACTTTCTGCTCCATAGAGTAACACAGAGATCACATAGCATCGAAGGACTCTAATTCTTACAACGATGCTAAATAAAAGATTACAAAGAACTTTTCGCATTCGGCTAAAGGAATTTCTTGCAATCTCAATACCAGTTCTTATTTTTCGTATGAGTGGTCCCATGTATCAAGTATGTTGCATCCCAGATAACAAAATCTGTTTACTTTTTCCAATGGCGTGTTGTTCACCATAAAATTGGCTGTTATGTTTGGGTTCTTACTTCTGATCATAGTTTTGGTTTTTTTAAAGTTTAATTTAAGACTGCAGGCCTTGACTACAGCCTCTATTATCCTCTAAAGGCCCAATCTGCTAGCAGAATTGTATCGTCTGCGTACCTGAAGTTGTTAATGAGCTCTCCGTTCATGATTACACCATCCTTTATTTTGCTTAATGTCTTTTTAAAGAGACTGTCAGAATAGGGTAGGAGACAGTACGCATCCTTGTCGTACACCTCTCTGCACAGCAAAGCTTTCTTAAAGTTAATTATTTAATCTGATAGTTGCATGTTGGTTGAAATGGAGATTTGATATTATTCCTATGTCTTTACTGTCAATACCTGATGTTTCTAAGACTTCTATAAGTTTTTCATGAGTCACTGTATTAAACGCCTTTTTGAAGTATCTATGAAGCATGCGAATATGTCACAATTTACGTCTCGAGCTCTTTGTATAATCTAATATATTCGATATAAGGACATACAGGTTTTAAAGTTTTGTGTCTGGCATAGCGTATGTTTACTGTAATGGATACAATACAAACATACTAATGCATAATCGACAACAGCGCACTGCCTTCACTTCAGTTCGCTTTAAGCTTCGCGATGCAATAAATTAGTGGAATTGGATTGTTATTGTTGCCAATCGTGACTGTCGTGCTGTTATGTCTTAAGAAATATTATGGTTCATGCCAGACACAAAACTTTTTACATATACCCTATATAATTTGGTTTTGTATACCCGAAAAAAAAAATTTTTTTATCTTATAGATCGTTTTAATTATTTTTTCTCTTATAGGTACGAAAGTAACGACAACATGACGATAACATGTTCCACGAAAGTATGTTCTTTCGGCAAACAAGTAGTGGAAAAAGTAGAAACGGAATACGCTCGATACGAAAATGGGCGATTTGTATATAGAATTCATCGAAGTCCAATGTGCGAATATATGATAAATTTCATTCACAAATTAAAACATTTACCTGAGAAATACATGATGAATAGTGTGTTAGAGAATTTTACAATCCTCCAAGTAAGTTTTATTTCTAAATTATTAATAATAAATTACGTATATTAGTAACAAAATAAATTACTGAACGTTCACCACTTGTTTTTAGTTCGGTATATACAAAAGTACAATTATCTAAAAAAAGTGTTTAGCTTATCTTAAATCATAAGTTAGGTCTTAATACGTGTATAACCATTTAGATATTATTGATTAAGTGTGTGGATATCCATGTTTGTTTTATTATCGATTATTTAAATTGAAAACAACAAACCTGTCAAACAATTTACTCTATCTGGACTTAAAATCATTTTGTATGTAGTCTCAGTTGATTCCCATGCAACAAAATAAAATAGATTTTGCTTATATATCACAGTGGCGTGCAGTGGCAATAGTAGAATTTTCGCAAATTTACACTTATTGCTCGGGTAGGCAATGGTCTTTTGCCTACATTGTTTGCACGCTACAGATATATCACAATTCATTGGTGGCAGCAAATGACTTACCTTTAAGATTAATATCACATCTATAACATATTTTAAAGTAATGCTATTTGTAATATATTTTTTTAGGTTGTAAGTAATAGAGACACACAAGAAACTCTCTTATGTACTGCATATGTATTCGAAGTATCAACTTCGGAGCATGGAGCACAACACCACATATACAGGCTTGTGAAAGACTAGCGGGTTACCGACATAACCGTAACCTATCACTTCAGTGCCTACACTCTCACAATACTAGTATTATTATCGGTTACTTACTTTTTAAGAAGTACCTAGTTTAAAGAAAGAAATCGCAAAACAATGTAAAAAAATTGCCATTTAAAAGGTATTCGGAGATACCTTCAATTTTCTGATTTTATCTCGATATATTATTAAACCTACTTAAGGAGAAGTTTGTGGATGCTATTCTACGATTGTTAGATACGGATATATTATAATTAAAAGATTCAAAAATAAAAACTTAAATGACTGATTACGCCTGATCACTTACGAGTTTTTGCTTAAAATATTTAAGTTTTAAGAATGTAATATTGAAGATTACAAAAGAGTAGGTGGTAATATTGCAATGTATTAATTTTTTGGTTAAATTAAAAATAAAATTCATAACAAATTTCGTTTATAAGATAGCTTTAGTACATTGTGTTGATGTATTATTGAACAAATATATTTTAAAATATATCAAGCAAAATAAAATTATTATATTCAAAATTTAGTTAAATATTTTATGGCCGTTGGTGGGCTATTAAAAAAAATTCGCTTTAAGGACAGTACAAACCTATTTTAAATATTATTTATAATACAAATAAATTAAGTAAACCTTTACAGTTTTAAATAAGTTCAATGTTATGTACTCGTAACTACTACCTTCCAAATATTTTATTCAACCAGTTGCATGTTGAGAATAGCAGCTACAAAACAAGTTTTTACGACAAATAAATCTTTCCCTTTCTTCTTGAAAAGTGTTTGCTTTATTCAATATTTTATGAGTAATTTTTTTGCAATATAATTGGTTGCTTTAATTATTTGTCAACTAGTCGTTTTAACATTTATAAAACACTTTTGTGTTATGTCATAATACTTTTGACGTAGTGTCTCTTTTACTTGTTTTATTTGTTATGTTAACAAATAGTAAAATTTTAAAATTACCAGCTAAGAAATATCTTTGATAGTAGTTCAAATCAAGTCAAATGTATCGTCATATGTATGAAAAATTTAAAAAATACATTGAAATGATAAAAGTATTAATTGTGAAAATACCACATTTCACACAGATCTTAAACTTGATTGCCGTGCTTAGCCCATATGTATTTGAGTGGATAAGAAATGTACGAGGACGGTCCGATAAGTACTTAGCCTCACCGCCCGATGGCGCAACTAACTCGGTACGATTCGACCGGTCTGAGACTGAGTCAAGTTGATGTCACGGCCACCATTTGCAGTAAAGTCAAAACTCGTCGGAACATGTATGTTGTAAGCGCGGGATTTAAATTAAAACAACTATTTTTATAATAATTTCTTAATGAATGCAAATTTCTCTGAAATAAATTAATTATTTATAAAATAATGTAATAAAACTCATTTTTGTCTTTTAAATATTCATTTAAAAAAATTGGATTTATACCAATGGGAAAAATTAATTTTAATTGTCTTAATAAAATATTTGAGTAAATTAATGAAATAAAAATTTGTTATTACATAATACGATTATAACGTATTAATGCCCAGTACTACAATCACGGTTTAAAGTAGTGAATAACTAAATTTGGATTTAATTTTAAACTCCGGAGAGAAAGCTGCAATCATGCAAATGCCCATTAAATCGGCAACTTTTCTGTCTTTAGAAATAATTTTTTTTACTTAATTCTCATTAATGGGGTTCATTAAAAATATCGTATAAACTTGTTCATATTTAAAAAAACGAACCTTGAATAATTTTTAGCTACCTACAGCTAAAATTAAAAATTATGTGTAGGGTCACTCATCAATTGCTACATTTTCACAATTTCATTTTTTTTTTAAACTTTTGCTATGGTACGCAAATTTGTTGCCAACTTCCTTTATGACTCTAAAAACACTTTAAGAGGCCAAAATGAGTTTTCTAAAATTGAATTTATCCAAAAAATTGCTTATTGTCTCCAGGATATGCTCTTTTAAGCATCCAAACGTACAGCAAGTATAAGGGATATTTAAACACTAAACACACTAAATCTGTGAATAAATAATTTAGTTGGTTAATGTAAAAACACGATCCCCACACTCTTCACGTACACACAATGATAATATGGTTTATTTTGAACTTACTGCAAATGGCCGCCATAACGTCATGCAGGCCTTACTTTTGTAAGACGAGGTAACTATCCATCGTAGTAACATAACATCACTTTTAACAATACTCACCCATATATTTTTTGAAGTACCACCTTGGATCATTAAACCACCAAAATACCTTGTAGAGTTATTAAACTCAACAAAACTTCCGAACTCTTTAGTAAAACAAAGTTTTCTTGGAATTGTAAGTATGTATGAAGGTTGTATGTATGTATGAAAGTTGGACAGGATCAGCAGAGAACATGGTCTTACGTTGAACAAAAAGAAGACGAAAATTATGATAATAGACTGCAACCCTGCCAATGTTAGACAGATCGATGGTTTTGAAGTGATTGAGAAATTTAACTATTTAGGATCACTTATCACAAACAAAGGCGGCTGTGAAGGAGAAATTAAACGCAGACTGGCCATACCACGTAACTCAACAATAAAACTAACTTGAATATGGAAAGACTGCAATATCTCAATGCAACAAACTGGAATTATTAAACTTCTTGATCTTTCCTATTGCCACATATGCCTCTGAGACCTGGACTTAAAAATGGCCAATCGAAGAATAATAGATGCTTTTGAAATGTGGGCCTACAGAAGAATGCTGCGAATATCATACACAGAACACCGTACTAACGTGTCAATTCTGAAAAAACTAAAAATCACCACGAGGCTATCAACCAGGATAAACCAATCATACCTACGGTATTTTGGACACATTTCAAGAAGAACGAATGGACTGGAAAAACTTATTATAGAGGGAAAAAAATCAATGGTAAACGACCAAAAGGAAGGTCTTCGACGCGCTGGGTGGACCAAACCAAATAAATCATTGGTCACGGTCTGCAAGAAGCTTCTCTTGCAGCTCAAGACAGAGAATGAAGGAGAACTACTATCCGAGCAATTGAGACATGATGTCACCATACTTTTTTGAGAGTAAAAGGACAAGAGAGAGATGAAGGTTACTAAAAAATATATACAGATGGATCTAGAATGGGATTTATAATAAGCGATGGTTCATATAACTGAACTCTACCACCAAAATCTAGTATGCTGTATGCTATCTGGCAGGCACTATTATACTATGGATTCAGTGTATATGACAAATTTTTTATTTGTACCGACTCTCTTAGCACCATGCAAAGTATCACACGACCCCGATCCATTAGTATGTAATATTGCATGAATGAATTAGCCGGCAAAGCAACAAAAACTGCGGCAAATAATGCTAACATTGAAGATATTCCAGTAAACCCTCTCGTCAATCGAAATCACATTATGAATGTCCTTCATCGAGATTGGCAACAAGAATGGGATAACACAAATTCCAAACTAAACTAAATCAAACCTTCTGTTGATTGAACCATGGAAAAACCCATGCAAGTTGATTCGTCGTGAACAGGTTTTTTTTTGCAAAGGTGGAGAAAATCCTTTACGGAGAGGTTATGAGTCTGAAAGCTTAAGGTCTACTGTGAGGCTCGCCCTGTATCAGGTCTACTCAAAAAAACTTCACCCCTATTTAGGTCCGTCTGGCTATTGCCTCCGGTGATACTTAGGCCTGTTAGCCCATTGTAACTTAACATGTTACTTTAACTTGGTTGAGAATTGGTCACACTCGCCTCACATCAAAGTACCTACTTCTTGGTGAAAACCAACTTTTTTGTGATATTTGTGAATGTGAATTAACGGTAAAACATATTTTAGAAGATTGTCCTCTTTATGCATCATCATGAGAAATGTTTTAAGTACTTCAAAATTTGAGTTCAGCTGTTTGCAATCAACGAACATCTATAAAAAATTTAATGAAATTTAGTATGCAAGTAAACTTGATAAAAGAATCATAAAATTGCAAAAAAAAGAGAGCGGTTAATGACCTCAACAGTTAAAACTGCTATAAAAAAAACATAACATCCTTGGTATCTCCACTAAAGTCGATGGCTGTGTATGACTGTTAACTTTGGTTATCGAATTGCGTTTGGTAAACTTTTATGATCTGTTGAATGACCTGTTTGTTGTTTTTTGTAATATTTAAGTTTCGTCAGTTAAGAGAACATTTCAGTATGCAACCTACTAAACCGCATAGGAGATTGTGGACTCTCCGACTTTCAGTAATAAAATATGTTGAATAAACTAAATTAAAACTTCAGTTTGTAGAAATGGTGACCGTTTGACTGGCAACGTGACCAATCGTCAACAGATTATCAAACTGTTTGTGTCTGATAAACGCAGCCAAAAACAATCATTTTTCAACCGACTTCAAAAAAGGAGGAGGTTCTCAATTCTACTGTATTTTTTTATGTTTGTGAACTCAAAACCTTTTACCGGGTAAACCGATTTTAATGATTCTTTTTTTATTTGAAAGCTGGTGCTTCCCGTGTGGTCCCATTTCAATTTGGTCCAGTTCTGACAATGGAATCCATGAGAAAACCATATAAGTCTTAAATTTACATTAAGTATGTTTGTGTTTGCGGTAAATGGACGTATAACTCAATATCACGCCAACCGATTTCGATGATTCTTTTTTTACTGGAAAGGATGTACTTCAAGGGTAATTTGATGAGAGTTTGGTTAGGTTGTGATTATGGGATCCATGACAAAGTAACGGAACTCTTCAATTCTTAAAAGCAAATAAATTTAAAGTCGGTTTTTTTTTAGAATTATAATTCTCTGGTCACATTCACAACAAAATATCGTTATTGTTCGTATTATCTTGGTGGCGTTAAATCTAGAGGTAAAGCTGGTTACCTATGCACGGTACGAAAGTTTAAGATCTGTTTATACTCAGTATTGAAATTCACAAAAAAATTTCTCAATTAAAATAATAAGGTTCCTCAATTTTTCACATTAGATGATCAAAAATCGGATTATTTAAAATCGATTTATGTTACTTTACAAAGTGTTTGTATAACTTTTTAATTACGGAAAAAAATTATTGCTTTACCTTCTTTTTTTGACCAAGGTACTCGGAAATCTTACTGATAACCATTTTTTAAAATCATCCTTTAAAATTATGTGAAGTGAAGAAAAATGGTTGAAGTATGAAATAGTGTGGGTGAAACGTAATTGAGTCGATACTAAACCTTAAAATGGATCATTAGTATTTTAGGACAGTCGTTATTATGTTCTAAAAACAATAATATAGTTGTCTTTTTGACATCCAAACTAGTTTGTAAAGTAACAATTTCAGTAAATAAATAAAACAATGTACGACACTTTAATCATTTGAAAGCAACTTATTTGACAAAAAATTTATAACTCCCAATATGTATTAATTTGTCGCATCGTACTTCTAGTTTATAGGTTTTTTCGCGAGTTTTTGTTTTTGTTTCTTGTTTTCTAGGTAGATGACAGTTTACAAAAATTCATATTTATCAAGTTTTTTTGGGGAAAACTTACTTTTAATATCTCGAAAGTAGATCATTGTGCAGAATAGCTATTTATTGTATAAAATAATCGATATTTAAGAAAAAATTCACCTGAACTATGATCTACTTACTTTTTACGTCAATACTAAATTTTTTTAATTATCGAAGTATTTCTACTTAACTGAATTATTTAATTAATATAATGATTTAAAAAATTCATGCTTTCAAAGAAAAAAAACGAGCGGGTCATACAGTAGTCGCATATGATGTGTTACATCTCACCATCTCACCATCTAGTAATAAGCAATTTTAAAATTATATTCTGAAAAAGAAGATTCAATTTAATAAAAGAATTTTTTTAATATCTTGAAAAATGATAAAGTTACTTATGTTACTTATGAAAACGCAATGCTTAGTACGATTTTCTAATATGATAAAAAAATACGGAAACTTTTCCATTAAGCAGTGACAGAAATCAACCTCAAAATTTAAAAAAGCTAAATACTGAAATATTTTATTTGAATAATTATTTATTATTACTTTACGCTTATAATAGCAAACTTTATATACAACACTGTAACTTAAGTGTACAGCTGATGGCTGACAGTACCGACCTCTCGGAAAATTGGTTGGTACTATCTGACGGCCAACTCTACCACCGCGCGCTCATTCGTCAAATCAAATAGCTTTCGCGTATTTCACACTTCCGTCCCATTTCACGAAATCACTCCCACAAATTGCAAGAAAGCGAGAGGAAACACACATCAATAATTTCGAAAAAATATAATTATTTAATTTTTTTGCTTGTTAATTTTTTTTGTCATTTAATAATAAAACAATTCAATTTTAAAATTGTGTTAATTGGACATAAAAAAAAACAAATTTTAATGTGCCTAAGCAACAAGTTATACAAGCGGAAAGTTATTTTTGCTTAATTAAAAAAATTTGGTATGGATGGGACTTAGGTATATATTTTTTACTTATGTTTATTATTTAAGTGAAAGTTTGCTCTTTGTGATGATAATTTTTAACAATTTTATATATACAAAATAGATATATACATATTTAGATTTTTATCTGATTTTTTAATTTTTCTTTTTTTTATATAAAATACCCAGTATTTTAGTTAGTTTAGTTATTTACGTGCAGGAAAATACATCAAAAGTAATTTGGATTATTAATTAATTTAAAACGGAAAGATTAAAGAGTATAAGCAAAAGACTACAAAAAATAAATTATAAATGAACGATAACAATTAACCAGTGAAAATAATTTTCTACAAATATGAAAAAAAATGTTTGTAAATGTTTTTTAACTACATATAAATCTTAACTTTTAAAACGGGATATAAAAAAAATATTGTACATAAAATTGTGGATCTATGCATTATGTTTATTTTGATCTTGCACCGATATAAACAGGTTACAATTTTAAGTAAAAAAAGTAATATTTGACAGGGGAAAAAATTAATAACAAATAATTCTGAAACCTACTACAAACAAAAAACTTCTTTCATATCACCAAGTAGATTAAATTGTATATTTATTGAAGAATTATATAGAATTTAAACAATAGCTATTTGTGTATTAAGAGCGCAAAGTGATATATTGCTGCTCGACAAAGAGAGTTACGGTAATTTTTGAGAGCGGCAATGATACTTTGTGCTCTAAATACTCACAAATTTTTTTCTACAAATGCAGTTTTAAGACAGAAAAAAACACTAAATACTTTATTCAAAATATTACTTGTATTTTAATTATAACACTTTCTATTCTTGAAAATTATTACTTCAGTTTATCATTCACTATATTAAAATTGAATGTGCAATTATGAAAATCTTTGATATTTATTCCCGAACCTGATGATCCATCAGGATATTTCTCCAACATAAATTCTTCCGAAGATTGGAAATGTATAGATACATGCGGTTTTGAAAAAAATTTTTTGGTGGTTTCAATCTTATTTTTGATTGATTCGTATATATAACCTTCTGCGACATTACTACTTTTCCATCCACCATGTTTCTTTAGTTGTATTAGATCTCCTCCACCATAAAGTAGCAGATGTTCGTCGAAAACAGTGTCCTGTATATAAAGTATGCTCAGGTACTTCCAAATATTTAGCAATTTCACTGGGAATTTTCTCGATTGTATTCATACCCACAACTTGTTTCGTACATCTACCTTTTTGATAACGTAAAAATAGGCGTTGGGGAGTACTATTGTTATTTTGACAAAGTTGTCTGATTGCAATGTATTTTTTACAAATTGATAGATAATCAACTGAATTTTCTTCATTATGACTAACGATCATAAAAACACGGCTAATTCTCGTTTTCGAATCTGGAATTCGGACTATTAAAATAGAATCTTTATCTTCTATGTCACCGATCTCCATTTTTACCAATACGATAGTTTCGTTCATTAACAACGTTCATGTATTTTCACCAAGTTATTTTTTAATGCATTTTAAAAAGAATTAAGTTTCTTATTTCAGACAATTACAATTACAATTCGCAACCGCATTAATGAATGCTGTGTTAAAATAATGGGTATAAGAAACAAATTTATAAGGCGAGTGTGAATGGTCAAGTCGGTAGAGGTTGACCTCAGCGAACATATCTCGATCAGATCAACATTGTTTTGAAGAAAGGCCAGGTCAAGAGTACCAACAACCGACGAGCATGAATGCGAGCCCTGATAAAAGTAGAGGAAGCAAAAGATGTGTGTAAGAACCGTAGCGGAAGTGGAAGGAAGTGGTCTCTGCCTACCCCTACGGGAAAAAGGCGTGACTATATGTATGTATGTATGTTATATGCATCCCATCTATAACTTTCGCCTACAACGCTCGCGACCTTTTTTTGTTAGTGGAAATGGAATTTTTGCACTCGCGGTCAAGGGCGTTGCAGGCGTTAAAATTGGAACGTAACAAATATTGTTCTTTGAACGTTACGTTAACCATCTCAAGTAGTGACGTCTCCCTTTCTACCGAAGTCAAAAATTGGCCAGGTGCTGCATGCCTTGATCCTTCTTACATACATAAAGTCACGTCTTTTTCCCATAGGGGTATGCAGAGACCACTTTTTTCCACTTGCTACGGTTCTTACACACGTCTTTTGCTTCTTCTACTTTCATCAGTGCTCTCATACATGCTCGTCGATTGCTGGTACTCTTGACGTGGCATTTCTTCAAAATAGTGTCGATCTGATTGAGATATCTTCGTCGAGGTCGACCTCTACCGACTTGCCCATTCACACTCGCCTTATTAATGTTTCGTCAATACTCCTTCATCCATCACGTCTTTTTCCCGTAAGGGTAGGCAGAGACCACTTCTTTCCACTTGCTATGGTTCTTACACACATCTTTTGCTTCTTCTCATCAGTGCTCTCATACATGCTCGTCGGTTGTTGGTACCTTTGACCAAACCATCTAAGCATTCCTTTATCTATCTTTGTAACCACATTTTCTTTCACACCCTAGCGTTCCCTTATTTCACTATTCTTCCTTTATCTAACCAAATCACTCTGGCTATTTGTAGATTGTAGGGTGGGTCGCGAAGGCTAGGCATCCTCTCAAGCACCTCGACCTATCAGATCTTTTGTACATAACCATTCATCTATTCGACGCCCGGGATTCCGAGACTTCGTACAAAGTTTATCAATTTCCTGGGTGCCAAGTTCCTGACATCGGATGGCTTTAAGAAGGCCCCTTCCAGAAACTTGAGCCTCTTGCAAAAAACCGCTGGGTATTCGCAAAACAAATGTTTTACAATTTTAGCGAAGTTCTCGCAGTAGCGACAACTATCCCTCTCTGTTTTGCCCATCTTTTTCAGGTGATACCCCAGAGGGCAGTGTCCAGTAAGGAGTCCCGTCACCAGTTTCAACTCTTTCTTGTCCAACTCGAAAAGCTTTTTAGCTTTCCTTGACGAAAGGCCTTTTCACTTGCCTTTGTACCGGTACTTTATTCCAGTGAGATTTCATTTCATCTTATCTCCGCAGTATTAATCTTATTTTCATGATTTTTTTGCCAAACCCAACGTTAATCTTTCTTGGACCTTCTAATTTATTAACAAGGTGGTTAAGTTTGTTTCAGTTTTAGTTGTTTTTAGTTTTTTATTTCATTATATATTGTAACATTTAAAAATGCGTATTTACAATATTCTGATGAAACTTCTAAATAATATTTAAAAAATTTAATATACTTGGATGAATTACTTTTGATAAATATTTCTGCTTTGTAGTATTTTGCCAATAACAATGTATAGCTTTAGATAAGGTGTCTCCACAAAATTCAAAACATGTATCTTTAAGATGTCTGATGAAAATTGAATTTTGTGGAAAATGTTTTATATAATTTGTGTTCAGTTTGGCTCAATATTTGCCAAATAGATGATACCCATTAATTTTTTTTGTAAAATTTATTTAGATCCTCCGGATGACATTTTGTTTGGTAATTATTTTTAAAATGAATTTGATTACAATGATTGAGTCATAAAATTGTTAAAAAGTAAATTTTTTTTATTTTAGTTTACACAATTGGCATCCAAATGATTTTATTTTATGTGCCAACAAAAAGAAATTGACCAAAGTGTGCCATCATTTTAAACAATAAGTGATTTTTTTTTAAAGATTAAATCATTTTTGCATTTACATCTTCAGAAACTGTTTTTCTAATTTGTGGATAAAACCATTAAAAAGTATTCAGCACTAATTTCAAAATATTGTTCAAAATGTCTTCCAGTCGCTCTAATTTATGATGTCTTCGCGTTAGCCTGTGCATAGTGCAATCAAAAAATAAAAAATGGGTTGTGAAAACATCATATAGTATTTTACAAATGTTTATTATTACAAGTGGCAATGTTTTTTGATCTCTGATTTATTCTTCGGAAATTATTTTAATAAGTGTATTATGTAATATTTGGTAGCTTTTAATTTAAAAAAATGACTTTGGACAAAACAATAAACGGTGAAAATGACTATCTTGAATATAATATAGTACTGACACTTAATGTCTTCTATGAAGATGGGATATAACTATTTTTTGAGATTTAGTAGTATAAATTTTTTCAAGTTCAAAGATAATTGTAAACTTTATATTCTAATAATGTCTTAGTTGCTTTTTTATTTTTATTTTCAATTATTTATTTGTGTATTATGATAAAAAAATTAATATATTTTAATCAGTGGCGTAGCGACCGTGAGTGTCACCACAAAAATAAAAATCGTTAAAATGATTAAAAATCCGATATACGTAAAATATGATTTTTAATAGATACAAATAAAAGTTACTAATAATTAATTTACAATATTATGATAGTAATAGTACTGTTTTAATGTCTTAGACATTTGTGTATAAAATTAAAAGTTGGATATAACAAACAAAGTATAATCAACCTCAAAATGGCCAAATGATGGCCAACTCTAACCGCGCGCTCATTCGTCAAATTAAATGTTACTGTTACACATTTCACGAAATGACCCCCACAAATTGCGAGTAAGCGAGAGGAAAGATATTACACATGCAAGAAAGCAAGAGTATCAATAATTTTAGTGCGATTATTAAATTCGGAAGAGATTCCATAAAATCCCATTCTAAGATGAATTTTAAAAAATCTAGAGACACCCAATTAGAAATTGTAACATTGGCCGCTTTTAAGTCTTTTCAACCCTGGTATTTCTGAGAGAAGTTTTGTTTCTGATACCTCATCATAAAAGGAAGTAAACTTTGTTGCAGCTAATTTCAACTCTTTGATGTTTGCCGAAAGTAAAGTATTTGTCTGCACACCCTCAAACAGCGAATCTTTTCCGACATTTGATTAATGTGTGAAATGTCGGTGTGGCTATCAAACATAATTCCAAAGTATTTAGCAGATTTAATTATATTCTTCTTTTTAAGTACCATGTCCCTCTATCTGAACAGAGAGCTTGAGTTAAGTTTATACCAGTCACGTAGATTCTTGAGCCGTGATGCTTTTCTGCGGTCCGGCTTTCTTTTACCATAAATTTTTCCCTGTATGATGTTCTGCAGTAATCGGTATTTTTCGCCTCTCATAACATGCCCAAAATATTTCAGTTTCCTTCTTTTTATGGTGGTAAGAATTTCGGTTGATTTATTCAGACGTTGGAGTATTACCAAGTTGGATAGTTTTTCCGTCCATGAAACTTTTAATATTTTCCTGTAAGCCCACATCTTAAAGGCTTCAAGTCGTCTTTCTTCGTACTTGTTTACAGTCCAGGCTTCCATACCGTACAGCAGGGTGGAGAAGACTTAACATCTGAGAAATCGGATTCTTAGAGTTAACTTTAGATCTCTACAGCACAAGACCCTACTTATGTTTTTAAATGCTGCTCGAGCGTGCTCGGTCCTTGATTGCACTTTAATTTGACTATCCGTGCTGTTAGTTATTATGCTGCCTAGATATTTTATCTGGTTTACTTGCTTCAATAGTTCATCCCCAACTGTTATGTTAGCTATGATATTAGGTTGCTTGCTAATTACTAATAGGTTGGTCTTTTTTGCATTTAATCCGAGTACGGCCATTGCGCATTTTTCGATGACTGCATCCAGTATCCGTTGTAAATCTTCCTGACTGGAGGCCAACAGTACCGTATCGTCTGCGTAGCGAAGGTTGTTTATGATTTCGCCATTTATAATAATGCCGGCTTGTATATCAGTTAGTGCTTCCCTAAATATTATTTCAGAGTATACATTAAAGAGCAACGGCGATATAATGCAACCTTGACTCACTCCACGTTTGTTATTTATTTCCGGTGTATCATCACCATCTATTCTACTTTAATTACATTAACAAGCTTGACTTCAAACTTAAGTTATTTATTGTTTAAAAACAATTGTGATGGTTTGCTTAAGTTTTTTTTTTCACATTCGGGTGTCACATCCAAAAGGCAGCACCAGGTGCGGAGCCAGGGCTGACGCCCCCTCTTTGCTACGCCACTGGTTAGAATTGAAGTAGGTATCACTGTTGCGGTATAAAGCAATACTAAATCATGTTTGCTAATTTTTACTAACTATATTTTTAAAATTATTAGGTTGAGTAAAAAATAATGTTTCTCTCTACTGTGCAGAAAGCGTCACTTTCGGCTCGCTACGCACAACGAAGTTGCCGCTCTGCGCCTCCAGCAGGGAGAAAAATAGTATACACACCACGGGTATCAAATTAAGAAATGTCTCAGAACACATGTGCTCTGAGACATTTCTTACTTTGCTACCCTAGGTATGTAATATACTATTTTTTCATTTATACTTTTTTTTTTAAATATTTAATGAAGAATTTACTTACACTATTCAAATTTATTCCAAATTTGTAATAAATCTATGTGGGAACTTTAACTCGTCAACCTTCAACTCTTTGTGATAAAATAATTGACCTCTAAAAAGCGCAGATATTTGTGTTTCAGTCGTATTAACGAATTATTTTTTTAAAGTTTTTTTTTGTTCACTATAAATATAATAATGATTGAAAATTTATTCAGTTACTAAAGGGGCATCGGCAACTTTTTAAAAACAATAACAGTCATACCGTATCTTTAGAACAGATTCAAAATTTTTTTTTAAATATCTATTATTTAAAGGTAATAAAAAAAACTGGCAAAAATTAAATAATTTATTTAGTATAAAAATAATTTTAGCTTTGCTTTGCAACCTTTATTTTCGTTAAAAATTTCAAGAGCACATGCAATATTAGAATGTTTAGTGGATAAAATATAAAAATGTATTTTAAAAGCTGTCAGTGTCAGTGTATAAAAGTAAAATTGTAAATATATTTCTATGAGCATAAAATATGGCGGCTAAATATTTTTATCTCTTAAACTGGCAATTATAAGGTTCTTTATAAAGCGTGCTATAATAAATGAGATTTTTTATCCATATCTGGAATTGCCATATCAAAGTTAAAAAAAAACATTTATTGAATCTTATACTTTTGCTCTTTGTGTACAGTATTTTAAACCAGGTTTATAATTTGTATTAAAAATTACAAAAATTTAAACAGATAGTGCTTGTTTTTTAAACCTCCTTACCCAAAAAAATTACTGCTTTTTGTACAGTTCCAGTAAATTTTAAAGATGTCTGTGTACTTTGAATCCCAAAGTATATATTTATGTTTTGTTTCGATAGGTTTCACTCTGATAGAGATTTACTAAGACAACCAAAATAAATTGGGATAGTAAATAAATGTTATTTAAAACAATGTAACATGTACATACATACATACATACCTACATATAGTCACCACTTAGACCGCTTTCGCTACGGTTCTTACACACATCTTTTGCTTCCTCCACTTTCATACATGCTCGTCGGTACTCTTGACCTGGCCTTTCTTTAAAACAATCTCGATCTGATCGAGATATGTTCGCCGAGGTCCACCTCTACCGACTTGTCCATTCACACTCGCCTTATAAATTTGTTTCGTCAATCTTCCTTCACCCATCCTTTCTACGAGTCCAAACCATCTAAGCATTCCTTTATTTATCTTTGTAACCACATCTTTTACACCACATTGTTCTCTTATATCACTATTCTTTCTTTATCTACTACTCATCTCCGCTGCATTAATCCTATTTTCATGCTTTTTCTGCAAAACCCAACATTCACTATCATACATAAGTGTAGGAACCAACACTCCTCTATGCACAGCCATAAGTGCCTTTTTTGACACTTTCTGGCTGTTCATAAAGCTATTTAGTGCCCCATTCATTTGTTTTCCTGCCAACACCCTTCGCTCAATGTCACAGTCATACTTTCCATCTCTTGTAAACTTTGAACCCAAGTATACAAACTCATTTACTTGTTCCACTCTTTCTCTCTGTATCAGAAACCCACAGTTTGTCAAATTTCTCGATCAATTTACTAACGAACTCCTCTTTTATACCTTATTCTTGCAAATTCTCAACTTTATACGCTCTAGTACTCTACTTGATTTCTGCACACGATGCCGACACCGCTTAAAGAGACCTCTTATTCGGCTCATTACTAAGAAGTGGTCTGTGTCAATGCCTGCACCGCGGTATGCCCGAGTGTCCATCACTTTTTCAATCTTTCATCCACAATTACGAATTCAATTATTGTTTTCTGTCATCCTTCCTGTCTTGTGTACAAGTGGATCCTTTTATGGTTAAACATCCTAAAACTCCCGCCTCTCTTTTTGGGCTTTTAAAGATTGGTTCCACTGCGCATCTTGTAGGGCAATAACCCCTGGCAAAAAGATACGAGTTAGACCAACTTTCAGCCTCACCCAGAGAAGTCTTGGGCTCACACGTTTAAAGTCAGTCACACATTCATTCATTCTAGCAGAGAGTATCACACCAACGCTCTGAGAACCTCTGATGATTTCCGGAACTCCTGACCAGTAGGCTGTATAAGGTCCATGTGTTGTGGTTTCACATCCTTTTCGCTTGGTTTCATATCCTTTTCGCTTGGTTTCATTTGCACAAAGAACTTTAATCCGTCTTTCTTCTATCATCGTGTAAATTTTATCATTCAATTCTCCCCTCACATTCAAAGTAGAGTAGCAAAGTGACTGTCCGCAGTCCACGTTTCGCCCTCACGGTAAGCAAGGCATGACAGGTGGCGAGCCCCATCGCTGCCGTTTTGGCCATAGTCAATACAACTATTACTCATAGCTTTCCATGAGAAATAAAATCTGTACTAAAAATAAATACATAGTAGATATTACCAAATTAAAATTAAATTTAAATATATGTAATATGTAACGTTTTTAAAATAGTCTGCAACCAATATGTCTTGACACCGTGCCCAAAATGTAAAGGATGTGATAAGGAAAAAGAAACCCCTTTTTACATACTTTGCGAGTGTTTTAGATACTCGGCAAAGAGATTCGCATACATGGGAGCGCACTTCTGCCCTCCAGATGAAGTTATGGCCAGCCCTGTTAAGAGAATACGCCTTCTATAAGGCAGTAGTATCATAATGGGGTTAACATGGGGGAAGGAAAATGGTCCCGCTGCGAGAGCGTCTCCGTCTAAAGAGTGAGGAATACGGAAGTATCAGGATAATTATAGAATATTCACAGTGGTTGCAAAGCTGATTTCTAAAGCAAAAGAATAAAATGGATTGAAGTATTGTATAAAGCTCAAACGTGCAATGTGTAAATCAACTAAATGGCTAAATAGCTAAATTAGTATGTATACAAAAAATTATCTATCTAGAAAATAGATTTTTGTTACAATAGTTAAACTTTGCAAACATTTTCATCATCTTGTCATATTTTTGTTATTTATCGAATTACGGTAATTACTAT